>CM062818.1:1804373245-1805573245 GCA_031772625.1 Pinus tabuliformis
ATAGTATGTTTACAGCAAAAGTCAACACTTTGACTTACCTAGATAAGAGCATAGATCATCTCTAAGAAGATGATACATGAGAACAGTTGAAGACATGCTACTTCAACTAATTCTCCAAGGTGACTCCTTCACCTATCGTTGTGCTGCATTTCGTCATCATGTTGCACCTCACCGCGTTGCACCATGCTGCACCCATCATCACTATGTTGCATCTCATTACGCTTCACTAATCATGATTGTACCCATCAATGTACTGCATTATGTGCCATTGTTGCACCATGTTGCCATCCTGACCTATGTGTTGGCTGCACCTTGCTTGCTTGTTGTCCCTTGCTTGCTTGTTGTCCTTAGCATGCTTGTTGTTGCATGCTAGTTGTCTCTTGCATGCTAGCTGTAACATTGCATGCTTGGTGTATTTGCTGCTAAGTACCATACAACTATCCCAATGTTAGTTAGTTGTCCCTTGCACGCTGCTCTTCTTCGGAGACAAATGCTCTGGCTGTTTCGGCAGTTCCCGGCAGTTCTGGCAGTTCCAGCTATTCCCGGAAGTTCGAGCAGTTCCGGTTGTTCCCGGCAGTTCTAGTAGTCCCAGCAGTGCCGGCAGTTACGGCTTTTCCGGCTTTTTCGGTAGTTCCAGCTTTTCTGGCTTTTCTGGCAATTCCGGCTTCTCCGGCTTTTTTAGCAATCCGGCTTTTCCGGCTTTTCCGGCTTTTCCGGCAGTTCCGTCTTTTCTGGATTTTCTAGCAGTTCCGGCTTTTTCAGCAGTTCCGTCTTTTCCGACAGTTCCCGCTTTTCCAGCTTTTCTGACAGTTTCGGCTTTTCCAGCATTTCCGGCTTTTCCGACCTTTCTCAAGGATGTGGAAAAGTGAGTGCCAAATCCCAATGAACCAATGACAAGTTTAGACCCGAAGAATGGAGGTGGTATATAGGGGTTTGTAATATGAGATGGAAAGTGTCAAGTATGGTGTCGGGGAAAATGAACACGCTATTTGAATTTGGGTTTTCCAAGTAGTGCCCCTACTAAAACCCTAAGGCCTCAAGGGAGATCTCACATGACTAGGGCTAAGGATTAACCCACTAGTAAGGTGAGAGAATAGATTTACAGTCAAGATCGATCAATCTTCCAGATAACCCTTTTATCAATACTAAATGCCCAAAACAAACAAGTATAAGCACCCAATTGCAAAATTATTAAAGCACCTTTTGAATAGCATCCAACCTTCATCTAAGAGGAAATGTCTAGTGGCGAGAGATATGTAGCTGATGTAGATGACAAGGGCACATGGCATATCATCATCAAGAAGTGAATATCAGGGGTTGTTGGCCGATTAGCTATCAAATGTAGGAGAAAAGTTTTCTCCTATAGGGTTACCCATTTTGGTGGGTAACAGTATGAACACCCCATTCTTTGCTTTATTATGGACACGTGGGGTGAGATTATTGTCTTGGGAGAAATAAATAAATAGAATTAATTAATTAAAATTTAAATAGAATAAAATTGATAGATAAAATTAAATTGAGAATTAAAAATAAGAGTAAAATGTATCGTGTCCCAAGGGGGCAGCTCAGATGGTGATTGAAGTGATATGAAATAATGTAAACTAAGAGATCCAAGATTCAATCCCTCGAAAGTAACCCAATCTACAAAGAGGAGGACAGGACGTAGGCCCCAAAGGCATGGTGGTAGCGGCCATAATAGACCCCCTGTCACAAAAGTATGAGACTGACCCAGTTGTCAATTCCTCTGGTTACAAAAATAAAAAAGTAAAATGTATCTTACTAATAAAATACAATACTAAAACTCCCAAGTACTAGATAGTACCATCATAATATGTATCTACTAATAATACATAGCCTATAGGGAGATAACTTCAGTCACACAAGCATGGCTCCAAAAGAGTCTAAAATCCACTGAAGCTTTGAAAAAGGTTTTGGCCATTATAGATCCAAAAACCCAAAAAAGGGGACAACAAAGATGAGGCTTTTCAAATCCAACTATGTAATGGTTCAAAGGAAGAGCAAAGAAAGGGCAATATCAGATTAAAGTGAATGGATCATGTAGGAAAGAGACCAATAAGCATAGGGGATAAAGGGGTAAATCAAAAAATGTAGACTAGCCAAATTGAGATAACTAGATGGAAAAAGACAAGCACAGCAATTTTGCAATGTAAAGGAACAAATCATTATGCAATGGAAGTGATAAGTGAAGAAGACAAGGTTAGGTAATCAAGGATGTCGTAGGGAAATAGGTATGAAGGTGATAATGAATCAAAAACTTGTGAACATCTTTTATCTAGGAGGGTAAGAACACCAATGTGACAAACAGGGAACACTAAGAGGAACATGCGACAACTAAACAAGGAGTGTTTGTAAAAGTATATTTAAGAAGTTGATAAAAATGAAAAACCAAGAGAAGTAGATATTTGGTGGTTTTGGGATTTAGTAACAATTAAATGTGACCACGTATTTTCCTAACAAAATCTAATCATAGTAACATGAAGACATAATATCTATCTAACCTTTCGCATGATAATTGTTATAGCACTAAATTTAATAAGAAAAATATTTAAGACATAGAATGCTTTTCAACATACCTAGAAGAACTCGACCATATATGCACCCATCGTTACCACGGAAAAATGCCTGCCACATAAATTAATTGGGTCTCTTTAATATTTAAACACTAGGCATGACAAAGTGGATAAGCAAAGATTACTTTCAAAATATTTATTTGCATTCTATCTATTAATTGAAGTATGCATCTAAGAAATAAACATTGGAATAGGAATTTAGAGAAAATTGTGTAGTGCAATTACCATTTTAAACTTGCTCATCCAACCAATTGGCCAAGGCACTTTACAATTGATATTAGCCATGTCCATGCATATGAGAAATTGTTAGAAATTTGCCTTACCTAGCTTCTACTAAAAGCTTAAGGCAAGGTGCATTGAAGTAACAACATCTTCTGGAAGAGCATTTGATAGATGAAAAAGTATACTTCACACCAAGAATACCTTCATTGATCTTCCCACTCCAATACTCAGTCGTCAGAGATTTACTTTCCAAGGGAAGTAGCATAGCAACCCCACTATCGGTGTTTGTACTTGTATCTTTATAACGCATCCCCGCTATCTCCCAAAATCTTGATATGTGTCTATGCCATGATTCCAACAACATCAAAAAGAAACAAACAACTTCAACTTCATATTCAACATATTCCCAAACTTCAATTCAAGGATCATAAGCATGCCTCCATGGAAAAAAAAAGTTTAGATAATTGATACATGGAGGATGGATTTTCCCACGCAATAATTTAACTTGATGCACATTGTTAATATAACCTTTCTCTACTTCAAACAAGGTATTGTTCTACCATATTGCTACAAAATTTAATGTCATATGAGATAATAGAATAGCAAGCCACCAACTTACTCTGGCCTTAACAAGTGAAATAAGTTATGCCTTCGCTCTTCTGGAATGTCCCCTATTTTCTTCCTGGGACATTAACATTCAAGTAATAAGATTTGCTTCCATTTCCAAAATCATATCCATTCAAGCAATCAAATTTTATAAACTTAAAATTATCCAATTCTCTATGTAAAAAAATACTATGGTTACCATAAAAATCTTCCAAATACTTGTAGTCAACCAATAAGTTAAGTTGAAAGACCTATGAGTGCAAATAATAAAATAAGTATACCCATACATTCATATTCCTTCTTGCTCCTCCATCCATATGTGCATTCCTTTACTAGCTTGGATGCATCATTTATAACATTACATAGAATTAGTGTAGACCGCTTACATTTTTTCCAAGTTAACAAGTTAATAGAGAAAGAATGGCCAATGGGATGTCAATTCATTGGCGAGAACAATAGCTTGTTACACCATCCACCAGGGTACCAACCTAGGTAATCTACTCCTGATCACACAATTGGGAAGAAAAAATATCCAATTGTCATGGAATCTTAGCCGAATATAATTATTACCACTTCCAGGTGGTTGACCCTTCATGCACAATTGCCAACAATTCTTCCTATGCCAAAATAAAGCATCAATTACAAGGAAAATAAATAAACAAATGGTTATTTCATGATAATTGTTTACAAATTTATGTTTGGCAAGTACTACTATTTATATATACATACACATATGCAAGACACATACCTATGTATGATGCAAACACCATCAACAAAAGAACACCATTAGGGGTTGTGAACGTGATACATGCAAAAAAATTGAGGGAAAAGGGGAAACTTTTGGCTAACTTTCAAATAATACAAAATATATTCAAATTATCATTAAAACGGCACAATATAATAAGAACAAGAATTTTGAAAGGGTTTTCCTCGTAGTGGGTTTTTCCCTGGTCGTTGACCAAATTGTTCTTAGTTGTCTTCTATTGTGCATTGGATTTGTTGTTCTCTCTACAATTACTTATTGTCTATGTTACAAGAAACGAGAAACGGGAAACAAAACGAGAAACGACAACGGTACTAGAAAAGGAGTTTGGAGGTTTCGCACTCAAGAAAAGAGGAGAGAGAAAATGAAAAATACAGAGTTAGTTTCAATTTTCAATATAGTTTCAATTAAATTTCCAACCCAAATTTTATTAAAAAACTAAATAATTTGAATACCAAACTAATGCTTAGCAAATTGACTATTAAATATATACATTATTATGCCTCCTAGTCAATTAAGTGTATACATTCTTATGCATTTTGCGCCTTCAGCTAATTATTGTTTCTTTAAAAAAAAAATCCAAATATATATATATATATGTAAACAATCAATAGAATTTGCAATTAAATGTGAACTTCTTTAGCCACATATAGAATAGTGTTTAAACTATGAATTTTAACAATATACATGTTAAAGGAAAACAAATCAACTAGAAAAAAGACAATAGTAAAGAAATGATCAACTCTCTGTATGCTTGGCATAGGCCTCTAAGTTATTGAATGAATACATGCATGAAATCTACAAAAAAAGAGTGAAAATATAGGGCTGAGAACGACCTGCAAAAAAGCGAACTACGATCCGTAAAAAATATATGCACCCGTTAACTAAAACGACCATGGAAAACGGCGTTTCCGTCTGCTCTCGTTTCTTATACGTTTTTTAGTGGGAACGGTGGCAACCGTCCCGTTTCTGGTAACACAGCTTATTGTTACTAGAAGATTGAATTATATTGGATAAATTGATTGCTAATTGAAGAAGAATTGAATAAGTGATTATGTTAAGCATAAAACACTAGTAATTTAACAATACGTCGACTAAAAGGGGCTAAAATGTGTTTCAAGGTTTCCATACCGAAATGTCGCTAGTACTGGGGGGGTCCATGTTTCCTGCAACATAAATAGATATATGAATGATTAAACAAAGTTGGAAAGTAAGAAGTTACTTTGGACTTATCCAAAACTTGCCAAAAATTTAGCTAACTGAAATTGTTTATTTTTCTTTTTTGTTCGTATAGTGATGTTTGGCAAGCTTTTGGTTTGGACTTGTGGAGTCAAACTCATTGGTGTTGAGATCACAAGAGAAAGCAAGGATCAAATGGAAAGTAAGGATTAAACAAAGTTGGAAAGTAAGAAGTTACTTTGGACTTATCCAAAACTTGCCAAAAATTTAGCTAACTGAAATTGTTTATTTTTCTTTTTTGTTCGTATAGTGATGCTTGGCAAGCTTTTGGTTTGGACTTGTGGAGTCAAACTCATTGGTGTTGAGATCACAAGAGAAAGCAAGGATCAAATGGAACCACCAATAGACCCTAAAACCTAAAACAAACAATGAGAAAACACCACTTGATAAAAAGCATGCAAGTGCACAAGGGTTGAACCATAGGTGCGCTAAAGTAAGAGACCATAAGTACGTTATAGAGAGATAACCAAGCAGAAATATCACATCAAGATAGCGAGAAGGTGCAAGGATATATGAATCATATTACCCACCAAAAGTGGGTGACCCCAGAGGAGAAATTTTCTCCTAGTTATCTCTTCAGTCGATAGTTAGCAGCCCCTGACAACCACCAGTGTAGTCGATACATCATGCCATTTGATCTTCGCTCCCTGCATTAGCCATATGTCCCTTTGTCCATCTGTTCAGAGCATATGTTAGAAGGTGGGCAATCCAACCCAAAGGGTATGTTTTTCATTGTGCAATTGAGTGCTTATGCTTGTTTTTCTTAGGCATCTTAGGCATGGATTATTGGCTTACTTGGAAGAAGGAAGGGATTTGACCGTGGTTTCGTTCCCTAACCTTCAATGGGGGGTTAATCCTCAATCCTAGTGTCGTGGGATCTCCCCTATTAAGCTATTGTTTTAGGAATGGCACCACTTGGGAAACCCTGATTTTGGTAGCATGGTCTCGTTTTCCCATTCCACATTTTTCACTCCCCTCTGCACATTGCAAGCCCCATTTCATCATTTTCCTTCTTTGGGTCCATAAGGCACTAACATTCCCCTTTCCCTTGTCCACATAGTTGGGTCAGGCCTAGAAATGTTGCCTCGGAGGTTGATATAGTTAAAAGAACATTAAAAGCATATCATGGCCACAAGCAAGAAACAAAAGAAAAGAATATTATAAAATGCAAAAGATGGTCAGGACATTTAATATAGCACGTGGGCAAAAGCCAAACATGAGCTCTACCCCTTTATCATGGCCATCACCCTAGTTCCTAGGGCCCCATGAGTGCCCCCACATCATTAAGGAACCCATGCACATCCCAACCCCTAGTGGACAATGAACTGCCCCACCTTAAGAGCATAATAACTACTTTATATCATACACAACATACTCTAATTTCCCAGAGCCCCGAACAGTAATACAAAGAAAAATCAAGAAAAGGCGAAATGAAAATAAAGAGGAATGGAAAAACAAAGGTCGGGGTAACTCCTGTATCCACGATTGCTCCCTCCTACATCTATACACACAATATGTGGACATCCCTCATTATTGTTATCCTTGTACCCATGGAATTTTGCCTTGAGAGTTGAGACCCCTGTGATCACGTGCATTTCATCATCATTCATATGCTACCTATCAATTGAAGGATGTACTAAGGACCTGTCTTTCCCCTTAGGGGTTGGGAACACCTAATAGGGTTGTTTATTAGCCATTCCTACCTAGGAAGGTAACACTATTATGAGATTAAAGCCCCAAATTTGGAAGGGAAACCCAATATGAAGTCTCAATGTGCCCTTGATTAACAAGCTTGGTTCACTTACATGCACTGATGAATTATTGTACCTAATGGTGAGGATGCAACACTGAACATTATATGTAATTGGCAAGTGGTTTCATCATGGGCTGGGCAACTTAATTGGGGCCCATGTCCACCAAAGGATCATATTGACATCCCCAAGTGAAGCGTTGAGAGCCATGGGACTCCCATCATGTGCAGAGCATCATTTAACACCATGAGCACCTTCAGCACCCTCAACAGTCTACTCATTGCGCCACATTATTCACAAGATGATGCTCTTGGACCAGGTGCCCCAATCGACTCAGCATTTACCACGTGGTGTGGCAGTTGATCGAAGGCCCAAAGGAGGTTTGTCTCATCCCTAGAGACTGTTAATTTTTAGGGCTAGATTGTTCTCTACTGAAGATAATTGCATTTATAAACTTTTTCATCATTTACATATTACATTCACCCTATCACATCATGACATCACTAGCAATTATGTAGAGAGAACAATAACATCTATGTTGCACGAAACTTCAAAGAACCTGACGTTTGGGGCCGTACCCATACCCGAAACTCCGAAACTTGGCCGAAACTCCACTGAAACTCGACCATCACGTAATCATCTATTAGAGTTAATATAAACTTGCTTTTCCTTTTAAATTGTCATCTATGGGTCTTATTCCATTTTTCCTTGCAAGATAATGTGTTATTCACTTGTATATATCTATATATATATATATATATATATGAATATGAAATTTCGGCTGACGTTTCGGCCAAGGTTTCCACTTTTGGGAGGTGACGTTTCTAAACGTACCCGTTTCGGAAACTTCGAAACGTTTCGGCGTTTCGTGCAACTTAGAATAACATCAACAATGCAGTGAAATAGAAACGAACAACAGAAGAAAAGCATGCACAATATAGACACTAAGATTTAGGTTAGAGACCAAGGCAAAACCCCACAAGGGGGAAAACCCAACCAGATTCTTCTTCTGTTAGATATTCATCAATTGTTCAATTGATATACAAAGTACAAGGAGAATGAGATATCATCATCAATCACATCAGGCCTCCTAAGTTCAACCCAAGTCAATTCACAATTGTGTTTGGGAATTGAACAATCTGTCCTCCAATAATCAAATCATAGCAAGCCATTGACATGTAATTTCCACTTCATCACAATTATATCAACAAGGTCACCGCCATATGGAATATAGCCATTAAGTTGACTGCCATCAAGCTTACTATCGTCAGGGTCACTATCATTAAAACCATATCAGGTCACATCCATACATACTAGGTCACTGCCATATACAGCCATATTGGGTCATTGCCATATTATAGGACACTAGCAAACTGTGTCATCATAAGAACAAGGTTTACTATCATAAGAGCAAGATCACTGTCATATATATCAAGCCATAGATCACTGTCATACTGTCATAGTCTTACTACCTAAGGATACATGTCAAGTCACTATCATGTAAATCACTGTCTCACTGTCAACAAGGGTTACAGTCTTTTTGTCACCTCACCATATCAAAGTCCACTGTCATGCCATATCAAAAGTCACTCTGCCATAAATATATTATCACTGCCCTAGAAGGGTTTCCATAATCTTTCTGCTACCATCATCCAGGTTGTTCGCAAACATTATGAGCCACATTGTAGTGTATGTGAACGTAGAGTAAGAGCGACCCATGTAAAGTATGAGCGAGCCATTGTATAAGGCCACAACCTCAGGGCGATGCCACTGTATAATATAACGCCACAGCGACCGAGCGATGCCATTGCCACAGCGATATCACTATATAATTTGATGCCAACTATGATGCCACAAAGATTATGATGCGAGCCATTGTGAACCACAATGCGTTCCACTGAAGTAGTGAGTCACATAGGATAGAGAATGAGCCACAGTCGACCATTGAAATAATGAGCAACCATTCTACTAAAATATACCAATACGTATCACAGGAAAATCAATGTGAGCCACATGGAACGAGCTACTATACAAAACCATAGAGAATAGAGTGAACCATCAAACAATGTGATATCATAAAGTAAGCAAGCTAGAGTAAGATCAAATGCGTGCCGCTAAGAATGGAGTGAGTCATTGTAAATGCGAGCCTCTGAAATTCATTGACCAAAATGCCTCAGGAAAATGCGAGCTACCAAAGCAAGTGATGCCAATTAAATTCGTGCCATTGTGCCAATAGATTCGGGCCTCTGTTATGTAATTTGTGTAGGAATTTACAGGGTAAGTTCCTCAAAAAGAATACCAAAAGGACACCGCTCACAACCAGATCTCAAATCAATACACCAGTATTTTTGACGTGGTTAAAACCCTCAAAGTGCAAGGAGGGAAACAGTCCACGGCCTGTCCCAACGTGGGTACTACAGGCAATTTATTAATCAAAGAATGAAAATTTACATAAGCTTCTCTCATGCACGGATTACCCGAACAATGACCCTCCATGCGCTTTAAATAGAACTCATGGACCAATCGGGTGTCAAGCCACGGATCAAGTGTCGGTAATACCGAGGTGAGAGTGAACCGTCGGATCACTACATATCGTGACCGTCGGATTGTAAGTTACAAAATGTACAACGGTAAAGAAACACACTTTACCTAACTCTATACCTAACTCTAAACTAGACCAAGTTGAACTTAACTATATCCTATGTGTCGGAATATCCTAACATCCCCCCTTAAGAACAACTTGGGATAGGATTGAAGGATTTACAAATATGACACAATAGGAGAAGGAAGGAGGCACTAGAGCCTATCCCCCCTTAGTGACAACTTCCTGAACTCCAAGCATATATCGAAGTTTAGTGAACTTCGCCTCTGTGAGAGCCTTTGTGAAGATGTCTGCAACCTGATCATCTGTTGGACAATATTGCACTTCAAGAACATGGTCATGAATGAGCTTTCTGATGAAGTGCATGTGTAGTTCAATGTGTTTGCTGCGCTGATGCTGGACTGGATCTTTGCATAGCTGAATGGCACTTAGATTATCACACCAAAGTGTGGTTGGATGCTGCTGCTCAAAGCCAAACTCTGATAGGATCTGACGAAGCCACAAGGCTTCCTTACTAGCTTCCACGGCACCACGATACTCTGCTTCTGCTGACGAAAGAGAAATGGCAGCCTGTTTCTTACAAGCCCATGTAATAGGTCCTGAACCAAGAGTGAAGACATAACCGGCAGTAGACTTCCGATCATCAGGGTCACCAGCCCAATCAGAATCAGTGAAACCAACTAACAGAGGAGCTGCTTTGGCACTGTAATGAATCCCAAACTGTACTGTACCTCGAACATAACGAAGTATTCTTTTAGCTGCTTTCCAATGACTTTCACGGGGGTTTTGCATAAAACGAGCAACAAGGCCAACAGCAAAGGAAAGATCAGGACGAGTATGGGTTAAATACAAGAGTTTTCCGACAAGTTGACGGTATAAGGTAGCATCAACTTCAGGAGAAGTACAAGAGACTGAAAGTTTGACTCCAGACTGAAAGGGAGAAGGGGCTGGTTTACAGTCTTCCATGTGAAAATGACGAAGAATATCACAAGCATACTTGGACTGGGAAAGGAAAATACCCTCCTGGGATTGCAAGACTTGAAGACCGAGAAAATAGTGTAAGTGTCCTAAGTCTGTCATTTCAAATTTCTTTTTAAGGCTGGACTTCACATGGTTTATAAGGTTGGGATCACTACCAGTAAGAATAAGATCATCAACATAAAGAACAAGGATGATAAGAGAGTTTCCCACTTTCTTGGTGTAGACAGTGTTGTCAGAATGACACCTAGAAAAGCCAGATTCTAAAAGAAAGCTATCCATTTTGGCATACCAAGCCCGAGGAGCTTGCTTGAGGCCATAAAGGGATTTCTTAAGTCGACAAACAAGGCTGGAGTCTGTTTGTATGAAGCCAATGGGTTGTTCCATATAGATTTCTTCCTGCAAGTCCCCATGCAAGAAGGCAGATTTAACATCCATCTGATGGACTTCCCATTTTAAAGAGGCAGCAAGGGAAAGAACAAGGCAGATAGAGTTCGTTTTGGCAACAGGGGAGAAGGTTTCAGTGTAGTCAATGCCTTCAACCTGTGAAAAGCCCTTCGCAACGAGACGAGCTTTATGTTTGTCAACTTTCCCATCTGGTCCATACTTGGTTCTGTAAACCCATTTACATCTAACAAGTTTGCGTCCCTTTGGTAGAGGAACAAGATCCCATGTATCATTTGTCATCAATGAATGATATTCTTCATTCATAGCTGCTTCCCAATGTGGATGGCTTGAAGCTTCTGCAAAAGTGTCAGGATCATGATTTACTGGAGCTTGAGCCAGTAAAGAAGAGGCTCTTTCGAACTGAGAACGTGTATGTCGCTGATCTGTAGGATCACCGGCAAGATCACCTACTGCATCCCGAGTAGCACGGACCCATCTTGGAAGTTGAGGATCCTGAGAAGGTGGGGGAGGATTATCATCCTCGCTTTCATCATCTGAAGAAGAAATGTTTTCAAAAGTAGAAGAGATAGAAAGAGGTGGCACATCCGCCGGACTAGGCTCGCAGGCCGATTTATTTTCATCAAATTTTACATCTCTTCTAATGATAACATTTTTGGACTTAAATGGAATAAGTCTATAACCTTTTACATCTTCAGAATATCCAACAAAAGTACATTTCTCACTCTTAGGTTCTAAAGCTTTATGCTTTTCATCTGGAATATGGGCCCATGCTTCACTTCCAAACACACGAAAGTGACTTACATCTGGTTTAATGGAACTCCAAGCTTCTTCTGGAGTGATATTCTCTAGAACCTTAGTAGGAGTGCGATTGATTATATAATTTGCACAATTAATTGCTTCGGCCCAAAAACTAACACTGAGTCCTTTAGATTGTAGCATACAATTAGCCATTTCCTTTAAGGTGTGATTTTTCCTTTCAGCTACACCATTTTGTTGTGGAGTGTAGGGAACAGTATGTTGCATTTGAATTCCATTTTCGGTGCAAAAGTTGATGAATGTGTTTTTAACATATTCTCCACCATTATCAGTTCTTAGCTTAAGAATTTGATGTCCAGATTGTTTTTCAACAAAGGCTTTGAAGGCCAAAAAGGTGTTAAATACTTCACTCTTGAGTTTTAAGAAGTATACCCAAGTGCGTCTGGAGAAATCATCAATGAAAGTTAAGAAGTACTTGCAGCCAGAGAATGAAGCAACAGGAAGAGGACCACATAAATCACTGTGCACAAGCTGTAAAGGGGCTGAGGCGTGCCAAGAGGCACGTTTGTCAAAACTGTCCCGATGATGTTTTCCGAGTACACATCCGGAACAAACACCATCTCTGCAAGATACCATAGGAAGACCTGTCACCATATTTTCTTTACATAGATGCTGAAGGGAGCGATAGTTTAAGTGACCAAATCGCTCATGCCAAAGTTTGCTCACTTCATCATTATGAGCAACAAATACTGAGGGAAGATTTGATGACCCAAAGGTGTGAAACTTATACAACCTTTTGGAATCATCAGCAAGACCAGTAGCTAGAATCTGTTTAGGATCTTTTAGATCCTTGATTACAACATCATGAGGTGAAAATTCAACAATTTTACCTTCACCTGAATGAGTTATCTGATAGACAGATAGAAGGTTGCAGGATAAGGTTGGAACACATAATACATCATTAAACTGACCATTGTCTAGATGAACAGTTCCAGTCCCTACAACATTAAGAGATCTATCATCACCAACATATATATTTTTGGTGTTACAATCATTTAAAGAAGAAAACATGGCTTGGTTTTTGGCCATGTGACAAGAGGCTCCAGAATCAATGAGCCACTCATGAGAATGAGAAGAAGAAGAAGATACATTTAATGCATAACCAGACTGAGATGATTGACAATGACATGCAGAAAGTGCCATTCCGGAAGTTGAAGTTGAAGTAGGCTCCACATGGATGTTATGTTTCTTCATTGCGGCTTCCAAGGCTTCCATCTTCTTAAAGCATTTAGATTCTAAGTGGCCATCTCGATTACAAAAGTTACAATGTCTATCAGTCTTCTTCCATTTGTTTTTATTGGTCTTATCATTTTGCTGAAATGATCTTTCATTTTGAGGCTGAGATGGTTTAGGACCATTCTTTTGAGGATATGACTTCTTAGGATTCTTTGAATTTGGTTGCTGCTGGGCGGCTAACGCTTTCGTGGAAGAGTTTCCAAGATTAAGAAGACCAAGGTGTAAGAGTTTTTCTTGTTCTCTTATTAAGGAATCACAAAAGGAGTCAAAGGAAGGGGCCTTGTAGTCTTTTCCTTGACAAATGAAAGCTTCCCTTGTAGAATGGAAAGTGGAAACAAATACAGAGTAGGCTGGTCCCAACTTAGTAAGGATGGAATAAATAAGGTTACCATCTTCTTTCTTAACTTTAACACCTTCCAAGAGATATCTAAGGTTCTTGAATTTGGACAAGAAATCTTCAATGCAAGAAAAATTATTAGGATCCAAAATAAGCAACTCATTTTCAAGTTGATGGGCTCTAATTTCATTTTTAATCCCAAAAATTTTAGCGAGTTTTTCTAATGCTTCATGAGGAGTCTCAAGTTCTGCAATGTGGAATCTAAGATCAGGAGAAATAGACATCCCTATCAAACCACGTGCTTGATCTTGTCTATTTTCCCATTTTGCAGCCTTGTCTTCATCTTTTGGTTTCTTCTCTTGGTCTGTGGCTATTCTGAAGAGACCTTTGCTTCTAAGTAAATCTTCCATGTAGGCTACCCATTGGAAGTAGTTAGTGCTGTCAAGAATGACTTGGCATGGACTTTCCATTTTTTAAAAAAAAACTAAAGCTGAAGATGCTGAAAGTAAATGTTCCTATGGATAGATCTCGAAAAAATAGGCGGTTTTAAAAAAAACAGCTCTGAAAAAGGCTTCCGGATGAAGAAGTTATGGCTTTTTGAAAAAACAATTGTTGACGTTGCCGGCAAAGTGCGCGAATGTGCGGGAATGAAAAAAATCCGCCCCCACAAAATGGAGACTTGAACCCAAGACCTCTACTCTCTTAAAATAACTTTGAACCAATTGATCTATACAAAAAATTTGAGAGAGAGAGAGAGAGAGAGGGGGGGCCTTGGTTTGCGTGCTTGCCTTGAGAAAGCTCTTTTTCCCTCCCGATATGAAAAATGACGCAGCTAGGGCTACCGGAAACCTTTTCGCATGAAACGAAAGGGGTTCCTCACTGGAACAGATGCTCCGAACGCAACAGAGCAGTCCTCTCGGCCCGAAAGCAGTCAGAAACAGCAGATCTAGGAACCGACAGCCGCATGCAGTTCTACCGGCTTCAGATTTGGATCACCAACGGACGCGGCCCTCAAATAGCTCTGATATCAAGTAGGAATTTACAGGGTAAGTTCCTCAGAAAGAATACCAAAAGGACACCGCTCACAACCAGATCTCAAATCAATACACCAGTATTTTTGACGTGGTTAAAACCCTCAAAGTGCAAGGAGGGAAACAGTCCACGGCCTGTCCCAACGTGGGTACTACAAGCAATTTATTAATCAAAGAATGAAAATTTACATAAGCTTCTCTCATGCACGGATTACCCGAACAATGACCCTCCATGCGCTTTAAATAGAACTCATGGACCAATCGGGTGTCAAGCCACGGATCAAGTGTCGGTAATACCGAGGTGAGAGTGAACCGTCGGATCACTACATATCGTGACCGTCGGATTGTAAGTTACAAAATGTACAACGGTAAAGAAACACACTTTACCTAACTCTAAACTAGACCAAGTTGAACTTAACTATATCCTATGTGTCGGAATATCCTAACAATTTGATCCCACTGTAAGAGCGAAAGTCAACGATATCACTACAATGTAAATTAACGATCTACTGAAAATGTAATACATGCCATCAATGATATAGTATGTATGCCATATAACAGTATAGCAATGCCACATTTATGCAAACCATTCAAATCAATGAACCACAAAAGGATGCGAGTTATAGGTACAAATTTGAGCCATAAAGGGAAGTGATCCATGGATAAAAATAGCAAGCCACAGACAGAATAGTGCGAGTCATCTTAGAGGAATATGAACATCAGAAATTTGAATACCAAATGGAGGAATATTGATGGTTTATATAGTTGTTTCAATGTAAACAGTCGCATCCATTAGAGCTAAGTCAACTTGTGACTTGCATGAAGGTGACCTTTTTTATTTTTGACTTTGATTATATTTATCTAGTACTCAATGATTGCTTGTGTTGACACCTAACCATGGGGATTGGGTGAACGGTTGTAAATAATGTAAATAATAAAAAATTGAAAAGGAAGAGTCCTCGGGAGATGAAACTCAAGAGTCACTCCGTCATGTATATAACTATGAACAATCTAAATGAATAAACACAATTTCATTCGAGGAGTTGCATCCTGGCTTGACATGGTATTAGAGCCAGCGCCATTTTTGGCTTCCCTCTCTGCCTTGTAACTCCCAATCTGTCATATCTACCATTATTTTATCATCTGTCCTCTTGCCAGATTACTTCTCTATCCTCCCACTGCGCATACCATTCCGCTTGGCCCTCCGCTGCACAGTCGGCCCCAAATAGTACACAATGCATAGTCCCAATTCCCGTGCCATGGTTTTATTTCCATTCATTGCTCGACTCCAAAACGCATCAACCTTGCTTCTGCCATACGCTCTGCTTTGACTCTGCTCTGCTCTGTCGAGAACAATGCTCCACGCACAATCCTCCATCTGGTTATACTCCCAAACGTTGCGGTTATACTCCTAAACCGCCCTCCGTGGGCTCGTCACTGACTGAGACGTGCTCCCGACAATCTAACACAAATTCCCATTACACTACGTTTTATTCACTGCGTTGTTGCTCAAGCCCAAGAGTCGCGGAGTCGTGGTCCAATATCCGATAGGAAGCAGAGGATCCGTGGTCCAATATCCGGCAGATCGTCGCAAGAACAAAGCGCAGTGAAACATTGAATTACCTCTAGTGCGGTGCGGTGAGCGTGGATTTGTCTACCAACTCTCGGTTTATATAGTTGCGTTTTTGGTAGTTATATGATAGCTGCGCTTTTTTTTTGGTGGTTTCTTACATACCACTGCATTCGTAGGTTTGACAAAAGCTCAGCTAATATAGTGTTTTTATCTGCACTCTCCCCACCGATTGCCATACCCAGTATTGTGGTGTGGTATCACACCGCTCCACCAGGCCCGAACCCGCCTCCTCCAAGCACCACTTGGTCCTATTACTGCTCACACGCTGTTATGTAACTCTGCCTTCACATGTAACGCCTCCCCCATATACTACCTCCCCCTATATAACCCCTCCCCCATATAATACCTTCCCCAAATATATCTCTGTTATATACATATCATAATTATATTTTCACAGTATTGCTACTACAGTGCAATTTTTTTTACACAGCAAGAGCAGAAGTACAATTTTTTTTACAGTACAAAGATTTTACAATGCATTCATTGATATCTATTGTGGGAGTGGTTCTCACCGGGAAGGAGAACTATCCAGAATGGTCGCACAAGATCAAACACGCTCTCATTTTTAATGAGTTGTGGAAAGGAGTGTGTGTTGGAGAAGGAGACAAAGAACCAGAAAAGCCTAACTCAGACAAGGAATTCACCATTTGGGAAAATAAGAACAGCAAGGCTTATGCCTTGACTGCAGCATCCGTAAGTGAAGAGGTGAGTCGCCATATTTCGCCATTTTCAAATGCTTTCGAAGCCTTACAAAAACTGAAGGAACTCTATGACTCACACTCTGTGCTTGAAGTTGTTCAACTCATGATTAAATTGTTCAGCTTTGAATTACAAAATGATGATCCTCTTGCTCTTGCATCAAAAGTAAAATCTATTATGCATGATATCCAAGTCACTAATGTGGAACTGGACATTCCTCTGATAGCTTTTGTCAAGGCACTTTATCCCACTTACTCAAATTATCTTGTTATTGCAAGCAAATGGAAACCTCAAAGAAATTTCCTTTGACTTCCTTGTGAATAAATTTGCTAAGAGAGAGAAAGCTTTTGGGAAGAAGACAGCTCCTCAATCTTTTGAAGAGTTTGTGTGTCTTGCACATACAGAAAAGAACCTTGCTCAAGATTCTTCCAGAGGAAGAGGTGGTCGAAGAGGATGAGGAAGAGGAAGAAGAAATTTCAGAGGCAGGGGGGGCAGACACTCTCAAGGAGAAAAGTCAGATTTGCATTGCATACGTTGCAATAGAGACGGATCACATGATGCATCCACATGGAAGTTGCCTTGGGACAGAATTGAGCAGGAAAGAAATCAACCCAAAGGGAAAACTAATGACAAAGAGAAAGGTAAAGCCCCTGAATCCGCTCACTATGTTGTGGCACATTGTAATATTGGAGTAAATGAAGACTTGTTTAATGCTTCACTTGCTTCTTGGAAAAATGATTGGTTCCCTAATTCAGGGGCAACTTGCCACATGACTTTTAGAAGAGATTTTTTTTGAAAAATTCACTGACAATGTTGATGGAGCAGTATACTTTGCAGACAAATCAAAACTCAAGCCATCAGGGCATGGCACAATCAGGCTCAAATTGCCTGGTCTTCCAGACTTTCTTCTGCATGATGTTTTATATCTCCCACAGCTTAGGAGAAGCTTGTTGTCCTTGGTCCACATCCGCTAGCAAGGACACTCCATTCATATATTTGATGGCAAGCTTGAGGTGAGAAAAGCATCAGATCACTCACTTGTCATGAAGGGGATAGAAGAAGAAAGGCTTCTCAAGCTGCAAGGTACCTCTGCTTGTGCACAAAATTTCTCATACAATTCTCATTATGATGAAGGTACATTTCCATCAAGTTTATTACGACATGCTAGATTTGGACATTTGAACTACGACAGCCTTCGCTTATTGAAGAAAAATGGTGTTACTCTTTTGCCTACAATTCCTAGAAAACTTAAGCAAAGTGATGCTTGCATTCTAGGAAAGCATAGCAAACAGTGTTTTCATGATTCAGATTCCAAAGCACATAGAAAACTTGAACTCATTCATTCAGATTTATGTGGTCCAATGCCTATTGCTTCTGCAAATGGAAATAAATATATGATGACATTTATTGATGAATACACCAGAATTTGTTGGGTTTATTTATTAAAGAACAAATTTGATGCTTTTCAAACATTCAAGAACTTTCATACATGGATTGAAAATGATGCACAATCTCATATTGGCTCTATTCGCACTGATAATAGAAAAGAATACACTTCAAATGAATTTGAAAACTGTCTTTGCCAACATGGGATCAACATCAAACAATTGTGCCTTATAATGCCCAACATAACGAAGTCGCTAAAAGAATGAATAGGACAATCTTAAATATGGTGCGCTCCATGATGTTTTTCAAGAATGTAAAATTGATGTTTTGGGTTGATGCAGTTGTATGTGTTGTATGTGTAAAGAATAGATGTCCATCTAATGCTATTAGAAACAAGACTCCTTATGAAATGTGGTATGGGCACATTCATTCGGTAAAGCATCTCAGGGTCTTTGGTTCCACCTGTTATGCCTTGATACCAAAGGTACATAGAAACAAACTTGGTGCAAGGAGTCGTAAGTGTATCTTCTTGGGGTATTCAAACACCTCCAAAGCATACCGTCTCTATGATGAAGTTAATAAAAAGTTTGTTGTATCTAAAGATGTAATCTTTCTTGAATCTTCCAAAGCTGACAATGTTGTTGAGCGGCAACTTCATCGCTTGGATAGATTCGCAAATGAAAAATCATTTCAAGAATTTGATAATCAGAGTCCACATCTTGAAGGGGGGATTCCTATACTGGATCAACTTGTGGAATCTTCTTCTGAAGCACTGTAAATTCCGAAGATTGTCTTACCATGACATTCCTTTTTGCCTAATATTCCTCTCTTTTCCTATATATTTACCACCTAAATAAAGCCATATCCACCAGGTTTTGATGAAGGTATGTAATAATATGTCTTCTTATTCATGTTTGACTTTATACCCTATCGTTTTGTTAAAAAATGCAATTGGCTACCGAATCGGTCTGTTTCCGCAGCTAATCCAGATTTCTGTAGTAGTCTCCATTATTTGCAAGGTTCAAAAGCTCCAGGTCAGCAGCGAAGGATGCGGATGGATAGGGAATGGTTTCCTCGTGGATCCCTTCCTATCCCCTTGAAACTGTTCATTAAGATAAGCACAAGAGATCACAGTCAAACCCCAAGTCAACTGTAGGATTGTCGCTGAAACGGAATCCAAGTTCAATCAAAATCTTATCGATTTGCTTCCAGAATAGCAAATCAAAGATTTAGTGATATAGTTTAGCTAAGATAGAGGTATTAGGCTTAAATTACTCATGTTGTTATGCTAGAAACCTGTTATAGAACTTATGGCCGCACTGTGATTTGGTGTGTGCCAGATGATGTAATTTTGAAATAGTTTGTGAATTTTGTTTGCCAGCAATAGAATTGGTTTTGTGTGTATGTGTTGCGTTGATTGAAGATTATGAACTGATCTGTGGAGGGCCCCTACAAATAGTGACAGGTCTTAACCAATTGCAATTCGATTTCTTTTCATTCCTTGAATACTTTGTTTTGTGTGGAAATGCAGCATAATGAATTCGCCAATGAATCGTTATTTGCATAAGTACTTTCATCTGCTTCATACCTAGTTTAGTTTGTTATTTGAATTGCTTTATACCTGGTACAGCATGGTTACTTCATTTGCTTATTATCTAGCATAATTCAAGTGTGTTTACTTCATAGTATAGATGTTGTTTGAGATATCTTGTTTGAATGAAAATTGAGTAAGTAAAAGTGTGAGAGGTTTCTCCTAAACAATTGAGTTCAGACAATATTTCCTCACAATTGATAGAATAGATTTCTTTTTGCACTTAGTGAATTAAAAGCCGCAGCATAAAGATTCAAGACCAAAAATCCAAAACAATCTAATACAAGTAGGATCACTCTCATATCATCCATAAACTAATTAGATAGAGAATAACTCCTAAGTAATTAGCTAACGACTTTCAGGATTGCAACACTAATATAATTAACAAACACCACCTCCATATTCATCTTAAGTTTAGATCCTAACAAATACAGAACGACATATCGAATAACTTCTAGCACATATTGTGCACCTGTACTTCATCAGTCTACACACCCTGGTTGACAATTTAAAGACATTAAATTGGCCAAACAAGCACTCTCTCCCCCGCATGAAACTCCGACCACTGATGATACTTTGAGTGATGTGATTGACAGAATTGGGAGACTCGATCTTGATTCAGTCCCAACTCAATCAACTGAGCAGCCTGGACCATCTCAGAAAGGTCCCCCAAAGTGGTTGACAAAGACACTTGAAAGTGTTCATCCTGATGAGGTTGGAAAGACAGGAACAAGAAATTCAACCAGGCAAAATGGAGGTGATGTAGATGATTCTGATTCACCTATTGATATGGATGTTTCTTATGATTGTGAATTGAATTTGTCTACAGATTTTGAACCAACTTCCTTCAAAGAAGCCGCTTCTCATGATGAATGGAAAGAAGCGATGCAAAAGGAGTATGATGCCTTGATAAAGAATGGCACTTGGAAGCTAGTTGATCCTCCATTGGGAACAAAACCAATTGGCTGCAAGTGGGTCTACAAGAACAAGTATAAAGTTGATGGCTCTCTTGATAAGCACAAAGCCAGGCTTGTGGCAAAAGGTTTTGCACAGAAGGAAGGGCTCGATTATGAGGAGACTTTTGCCCCCACAACAAAATGGGCTACCATCAAAACACTCTTTGCCCTAGCAGCTCAGAACGGTTAGAAAGTCCATCAAATGGATGTAAAAACTGCTTTCTTGAATGGAGATCTAAAAGAGAATGTTTTTATGTCTCAGCCTGAAGGATTTGCTGTGAAAGGACAGGAACATAAAGTATGCAAACTTGTGAAATCCTTGTATGGCCTCAAGCAAGCATCGCGAGCTTGGTATGAAAAGTTAACTGAGCATCTTCTGAAACTTAATTTCAAACATTATGATCTTGATGATGCAACTTTGTTTGTCAAGAAAGTTGGCAAAACAGTTGTCTATCTTGTGGTATATGTAGATGATTTTTGATGATAGGGAACAATGAGAGCTACATTGCATCCATAAAGAAGGAATTGAGAAAAGGTTTTGAAATGATTGATTTGGTCTATGTTCATTACTATCTTGGTATTGAAGTAACTCAACATCCGAAGTCTATATTCCTTTCTCAAAAGAAGTACGTTGGAGATCTGTTGAACAGATTTGGCATGGCTGAGTGCAATCCTCTAACCACTCCAATGGAACAAAACTTAAAGCTCACATCCATTGAAGAAAAAGAATTTGAGGATGCAACAAAGTATAGACAGCTTGTAGGAAATCTCAACTACCTGACTACTACCAGACCAGACATTTTGTTTGTTGTTGGAATCCTCTCCAGGTTTATGCAAAAGCCTTGTGAGGGACATTGGTCTGCTACAAAAAGAGTTCTAAAGTACTTGAAGGGAACTCAAGACTTTGGACTCAAGTATACACAGGTAAGCAACTTCAGCTTGATTGGATACTCTGATTCAGACTTCAATGGAGACAAAGAAACTGGGGTATCTACTTCTGGTTATTCTATGAGTCTTGGATCAGGAGTTGTCTCCTGGAGATCACTCAAACAATCAGTTCCAGCAAATTCCACAACAGAGGCAGAAAATGTGGCAGCAGCTGAGGCAACAAAAGAAATTGTGTGGCTCGAGAAAATTTTGGAAGATTTGTAAGTAAAACAAATACATTCGACTCCACTCATGATTGACAACACCTCTACAATAAAGTTGGCCAAGAACCCAAAGTTCCATGATCGAACGAAGCACATCAATACAAAATACCATCTGATTCGACATCATGTTGAGGCCAAGACAATCCATCTACGCCATTGTTCCACTAATGAGCAGATTGCAGACATCTTCACCAAAGCACTTGGAAGAGAAAAGCTTGAAAAGTTCAGAATGATGCTTGGACTCACCAACATCCCTTCAGATTAAGGTGGGGAATGTTGACACCTAATCATGGGGATTGGGTGAACAGTTGTAAATAATGTAAATAATAAATAATGGAAAAGGAAGAGTCATCGGGAGATGAAACTCAAGAGTCACTCCCTCATGTATATAACTATGAACAATCTAAATGAATAAACACAATTTCATTTGAGGAGTTACCTTCTGGCCTGACAGCTTGCCCAAGAAAATATTTGTCACGATATATAATAATAGGAGTTCCCACAGATTAATAAATAGTATTTGCCTTTGACCAATTCTTCTTTGGGGCTTCTGTTGGAGCAGTTGGGTTCCTATGGGAAATTTGTCCCATAGTTGCCCTAATTTAAACAAAGACATGGGAGGGCAAGCAGCATCATCAGAGCCCTCAACATTTGAGCATTACAAGTTATTTTATCATCAAAAGCCCCATGAGACCAGTTTTTGTGCCCCAAACGCAAATTGGGGCCCACATGATGATTTACATGGAGACTAAGGGGCCATCCCCTTGTTTGAGATTTATGGAGCCCTCTCACACATTTTGGCACAAAGAGGACCCAATGTGGCCTTCCAACGGTCCTACATCAGCATGATGTCATCATTTCAGCTAGCATTTGGATGGCTAATTCATATTTTGTAAAAGCTACTTGGTCAACTTGTGACCGAGGGATGTATCTTGCCCAATTCTATAATGTTAGGGGGCTCATAAGCATAATTCGACCTAGTAGGATTCATATAAATAGAACACAACTTCATTTGTATTGGATCATCATAACACTTGGGAATTTCGGCCCTCTTGGTAAATCCGCACTTGTTCTTGGATTGGCTATTCGATGATCTTGGATGCATTTGGATATTTGGAGCTGAATTTTGATATTCTTTGGAGCTATCTCTTGAATTGTGGATGGACATATCATATTGTCATCTTGTAAGTGCCCTTTGTTGAAGTTTTTTTCTCTTGAAATAATGTCTAATGTATTGAATCATTGCAACCGAATTAATGCTATATCGTTCCCTAATAGTTGAAGATAGGATTAAAAGAAAGGAGTTCTGAACAATGGAAGCAAATGCGATGGTGGCAGTGCAGGGTTTGCGAGCTGCAACATACGTAGATCCTCACCCTCTCTCAATCCATAGCCTTTTCCTCACCATAGCAGAGATTTCTCACAAGGAATTACACTAATCGTTGCTGCAGAGAGTCAGAGGGATATCGCAACACAAGATGGATCAAACGACGGCCATGGGGGCGCATCTTGGTGCTAGATCTGGATCCATCTTGGAAATCAGAGTACCTTGAACAGAAGTCGATGCCCAGATCTGTTATCCCAACAAGTGTGGTACTAATTCGATCAGATCGTAGAGGGAAGTTCTGGAAAGCGATAGGCGAAGAGCAAGGGATCGAAGCCATTAGGACTTACAGAGGGAGATTCGGTCTGCAACTAAATGTCTATTATAATGAAGGGATTTCAAAGGATCTTGAGCCGGAAACTATGGATAGCCTTAGGACGAGGCCTTTTGGCCAGATCTACAAGCTCGATTACTTCGCTTTCGGTCAGAATGGGGTCGGGAACAACTGGACCAAGGGACATTACACTGAGGGGGCCGAAATTATCGATTTCGTTCTTGATGTCGTCTGCAAAGAGGCCGAGAACTGTGATTGCCTTCAAGAAAGCGTTGTGAATGAGTTAGATGATGGCCCTATTGATTTGGGTGAGGAGAAATCCCCATTGCGTACCCTTCAGGGAGCAGACAAAAAGGCAACAGAGTATTTTTGTGATCCCAGAAAGCACGGCTCTGCAGGGCCAGATCCGATGCTTCAAGCAAAGGAATGGGATACGCATTGCTCAAATCTATCAGATCCAGCACACCTTAAAGCAAATCGACCTCTGTCAAGGACAGATCCACCCACCACAAATCTAGGTCTGATACAAATTTTTATCAAACCTCTGCAAGAAAGGACGGTCTGCATGCGGATCTGGAAAAGGAAGCGGATACAAGAATTAAAGCATGAAATGCAAGCGCATTTAGGCATATTAGTAAGTATGCAAAGCTTGATATATGCAGGACATATTATGTAGGATAATCACACTCTACAGGACTATGGAATTGACTCAAATTCAACCATCATCCTCAACCTGTGACTGCGTGGGGGATGCTCTGGAACCAGCTCAAAGGGAATAGGCTCTTTTAAAGATGCGGTCAAAGGGAAGGATGAAGCCCAAACCAAACTAGCACCACCTCCAGAACTACCTGGACCCTACATCGTGGAGCAAAAATCCCAGATACCAGCCTTGACAGTCTCTCTGCCTGAGGTAAATGAGATTTATGCAGATTTCTATACTAAAGTTGTTATATGTAGATTTAATGGCTTTTGGCCTAAATCAGATGCTTTACATCAATGGATTTTTTCCACTTGGACAACGAATTGTGATATTCATCTATGTTCCAAGGGGTTTTTTATTGTCAAATTCGATACTGTCAAGGATAATGATTATGCCCTCAATGAGGGACCATGGTTCTAGGGCAATGCAGGACTATTCATGATCCCTTGGTTCCTAGGTTTTGATGCCACTACTATGGTGGTTTCTAAAATGCTTGTATGGGTCAGAATACACAATCTTCCACTACACTTCTGGCATCACAAAGTTTTAGAAGGAATTGGAAATGCGCTGGGCAAATTTCTCAAGATTGATGCGGACAGGGTTACAAGAGGTATATTTACCTTTGCCAAAATATGCGTTGAAGTAGATCTTAGTCAAGGATTACCTGACAGCGTTATTATGATCCATAACAATATACAATGGATTCAACCACTAGATTATGAAAACACAACATTCTGTTGTCTTGGTTGTCCACAAACAAGTCACCTTCACAGTGCATGCCCACAAGCTAAAACAAATCCCAAAAGAAATAAGAAGCAATCTCAAAAACCAAAAGGTTGGCAACACACTAAGCCCCGAGAAGAAATAGCAGAAAAAGAAGAGACAACTAAAAACAAAGCAGACAATAGTCTGTAGATTGAACAGATCAACACACAGAAGGACAAGATAGAGGACAGTTGCGCATTAATTCAAAGGCCAAGCAATCCTTCGCAGCAAATTGAGCAGCATACAACAGGAAAAGAATTAAGTGGCAGCAAACGAAATCATGGATCAGAGGGATCGGAATCTGACAAAGAACAAACTAATACCAATATGAATCAAATGACTATTGTAACTTCCACTCCCAACACTGGTGGTTGGCGAAAAGTTGAAAAGAAGAAAGGTAGGAAATAATAGATTAGTTTTTATGGATTCTGAGAAATCAGAACCTGCTATTATTGCATATGCTCATTAGCATCTACAACATGTAATTTTGTTCTTTATGAATAAAATTACGATTTTTCGAGGAAAAAAAGTTGAAGATAGATTTTGAAAGTTGTTTGGTTTGAAATTTCATATGTTACTCATGATATGACATGTGATGAATGTTCCTAGTGGTGAAATATTGTTTTTCTCTATCAAATTCCATAATTCTTGAGTAGGTAATTGTTGAGGGTTGGAACCTAGGGTAGCAATTCTTGACCTCCTTAATGACAATTTTGGCTAATTTAAAGTATCTAGGACTCCATATGCCCAAAGGCCAAGGCGTTGGTCCAAGCCTATGGTGATCAAACTTAACTTCTCCCCATAATCTTCCTCTCTAAAATTTTGGTAACCTAAAGTAGGACAGCTAGGCTAGGGCATACTAAAAATTGCATTAGAGAAGGATTTGGTAAATTCTAGAAGCATAGACACCAAGCCTAGGGTCTTATCTACAAGACCTCAAAGTTTGGTGAGCATCCCATACGTTTTCATTCATAAAATATCTTGTCCTAAGTGTGCCCTAAAAGGGAAACCCTAGCTTGTATTTTCTTAACATGTGTACTTCTTTGAGGTTTGTATGAGCTTGATACTTGGTGAAGTAAATCATAAGAGGCCCTTTCTCCTCGTTGTCTTGACCTCGGGAGTACCTTCGTCCACGATAATTCATGAAAAACTAGATCTTGTCCAAGTCCTTTTTAGGTCTCTTAAAGGGAGCAAAGTACCCTTAGAAGTGTCATATTATCATATTGAGTTTGCCTTGAGAGGTTCTACTTCATCACCTAGCACCATAAACCTTAGAATATCTATCAAAGGGTGATTATCATCCCACCAGGACTCCTCCCATCAGTGAAAGTCCATAAAGAGCAGGGGGCATTGGCTGAGGTGACAATGAGCCATTGTCCCATTATTATCACCTAGTCTAGATCTTTGTCCTATAGGCCTTCCCTCCTTAGGGCCTGCTAGATTTTGTGGTAACAAAACCCATAGGCTTAAACACTTTTCAAGAGAGATATAGCTCGCCATGACCAATGATACTTGAGTGTGAATTTATACACATCTCAGGAAGTAGGGTGCCCTCCCCTTATAGGCCACATTAGATTGACTATGTCGGCATTAACCATAACCTAATATTACAACAAATGAACATAACTTAGCAATAGCCACACAAATTAATGATATAAAACAGGTTTGTTATAGCCATATGTGAAGATTACACGCTCAACGCCCCCTATCCCTCCCTTACACTAAGCAAGGGGGGCACAAAGAAGAATGATAAAATACAAATGTGAGTTGGTTTATAGATCCTAACTCAAAATAGGGTCTACCCTATTCACAACATCCTCCCTTCATTTAAAGGGGAGGCCTTGGAGAGGAAGCATTCCAACACAACTTCACCCCTTCAATGTTGCAACTTGCAAGCCATACAGTGAAGATACAATCATCCCTAAACACCATGTCGCCCACACCAACATGGTTCCATGAGCTGGGAAAGGTGGCCTCCAATAAATGTGTAGAAATAGATGAACTTAAACATGTTGGTCTGCTAAAGGTGTAAAGAGTCACATTAAGGAGAGCAAAGAGGGCAAATGTGGGGAAGAAAGAGATTCACTCTAATACGTTGAGATTAAATCATAGAAGAATTATCTAAAAAGAAATTACTAGGATAGATCCTAAGAATAAAACCTCCATTCAAAATAGCATATGTATTGGAAGGATCATATGGACAATATACCAAAACATGGGGATATGTATTTGATCCAAAAAACCTAAAATGTGACTCCAAAGAAATCTTGAATATCAAGAGGCAGGGATTTCTCCATATGCATCTACAAACCCTTGCTCCAAAGAAAGGCAATATCATCTAAAAGATCCTTGTCACAAATTGTTACTCTTGCAACTTCTTCAATTATCTAGAGACAAACCATGCAAGACTTGGAAGAATGTTCCTCCTTATGATAGAAAACACATATCGGTTTATTCTTTAATTGATCAAGCCAAATATCATAAGTACTCACATGTGATTGGGAAAACATCCACTTCAATTCCATTGGTTCGAAGATTGTGCAAGTCTACAAAAATCACCTTGATTAGACTTGTTAGCCACCCACCCAAGTGGGTAACCTCTAGGAGAAAAATGTTCTCTTGTTTTGATCAGCTTGGTTGCCAACAGCCCTATAATGATCTATAGATAGCTAGCCTCTAAGGCCCTCCATCCATGCTCTGATCAATGCTTTATAACATCTAGCTTACTCATTAGATGAAGGTGGGTCATCTATTGTAAGATGCATTAACTATTTTTGTAATCAAGTGATTTCATTTAATGCTAAGGGCATTCTACTTTGGATCATAGGCTAAACTAGATAATAGTCCACTTTTGGTTGTATTCTTGCTCACATGTTTCACCTTGGTGGTTATCTTTTGCCCCTAATCTAGTGAGACCTTCCTTGAGGCCTTTCTTTCCACTATCCAGGAGGGGCAAAAATAGGAGACACTGATTGATGTTGCATGTCCATGGTAACCCATACCTGACACTTTCCATCTCTTCCCTTATATTAATGTCCCATCTTCGAGATGATTGTCATATATCACCAGTATTAGTTCCTTATTTTCCTCATTCTTGAGTAGGCGGCCAAAAACTTTGACATAAGAGTTTGATGCAGCAGAAAGAAAAGAAAGAGCATGAGCCATGATAATAAAATGCTAAAAAAATTGGTTGGGATATAAGAAAATGCGTGACAAAATCCTAGCCTGAGCTTTACCCCCCTCATTAGTCTTGATCCAATTCCTGGCTAATGCATGAACTATTGAAATGAAAGAAAATTTGAATATCCCACCCGGACCCCTGATGAGCAATAACCCACTTCATCTTTAAGAAATCAATGATAAATACATAAAGTTTGTAACCCAAGTTGCACAAGAAAAAATAAATGATGAAGAAAAAGGCACATAAGAGAGGTGGTAAAATTAGGCCAAGGAAAGGGGTAACTCAAGTCCCAAGATTACTCTCTCTTCACATTATAACGCTTAAGAATGATGGAATTTCATAGCCGATACAAATATGGTGGAATCCTCCATGAATTAATCCCCTACCATATCACTAACCACTTGCACCTACTGATTGATGGGTTGACCTAGATATTGTTCCTCCCCTTGGGGTCGAAGCACTTAATAGGGTCTTTCAATAACCTTCCCGTATCTAAGCATGGTAACTTATTTACAAACCCTAAGCTAGGAAGACATTTGAAGATGATATTCGTGTTAAGTACTTTGGGGGCTTTGCATTAAATATGGCCCAATAAGATACTCTTATGGTTATTTTACGTATGTTGATGATCTCACTTGATTTAGAGAGTATGATTTCAGTTGCTTTCTCCCAGGTACATATCCCTTGAGGGATTGTTGGAGACTTCTCCAACACTTCAAAGAGGACATCTAACTCCACTTGATCACCCTTCTAGGCACTAGAGTCAGAACGTTGACTAATTTATGAGAAGCGTTGACCTTGAGGTGTATCCAGCACTAATGATGAATTTCTTGTCTCCCTCCAGAACCTGAAGCACTGCACATTGAAGCTGGGTCATTGCCTGGAAGGAAAATGTAACATACATAGCAGAAGGAACCCCCAAGTTGACATTGTACCTTCTCAATGGACATTGCCCTGATTTTGGGTAGTTTGATGAGGATTTCAGATCCCTCTAGAAGGGATGCTACACCTTTCTAGATGATGACATCATGCCCTAGCCTTGTGACATCACCCTCATATGGCTTAGAGTGATGACATCGGCTTGGTTGATGACATGTTGATGAGAAGGGTTTTTGCTTGATGAGTGGACACCTTGTTGACGAGGAGCACTCTTTTGACCCATCCATGGCACATTTTGATGGAGATATTCACCTTTATAGGATGATGTCACCCTTGGAGGACCTTTTGCTCACACATGTGGGCTAAAAGGAGGCTTTTTGTTATGTTTTATCATTGAGATAGCTATCTTTTAGGTCAGCTTGTGACCTACTTAACTTGTAATCACTTAATTTATTATTTTTAGAGCTTTTACTTAATTATTGGACTAAATCTACTTGGGTGCCCTCGTATAAATTGAGGGAAGTCAATTTAGATTATATTATTGCCACACGCACTCATTATTACTCACTAGAGAGAATTCTTTTTATCTTGGACATAATGAAGCATATATGTAGTCAATTGTCTTGGGGAGGATATTATGATTGAAGGGATTTTCTCTTGGATTGATGAAGTGATTCTATGGTGAATTATGCAGTTTTATTATGAGTAATCTTCTTCCATTTTGCAATTGTTGTAGAATTCGGGTTTCGCTGAAATTTTGATCTTAAAGTATTGAATCTTCTATGGCTCTAACATCTCTTTTTGCAAAATTTCACCAAGTATCCACCAAGGAATACTTAGTATAGCTTCCTTGACATTAAATTTCCATTTAATTGAAAATCGTTAGCGTTTTGATCTATGTTGCAGGAAACGTTGGGTCAAAGGGTGTTTCTGGCCAGAAATGATATGGAAACGTTGAAATGCGTTTGGTACGACCTAAAATGCGTTTCAGGTCATATTTGCAAGTTTCGTGAGACTGAAATGTGGACCAATACGGCCTGAAACATGTTTCCAGGTCATATGACCATGTTTCAGCGATAAAGTGACTTTTTCAGTTTTTTTATTTTTCATTTTTTTTTTCGCTCCCTACCAATTCAGGAGTGATAGAGGGAGCTATTGAAGATTGGAAACAAAAAATTTTGAGTGGGTCAACCTAATGTTTAAGCCTACGGCCCTAGTGTTGATATGCAGTGCATGGTAATGTTAAATTCTTAAAGTAAAATTGATATTCTCTTTATCTTTCATTTTCATCCTTTTACTTAAATTTTTAACATTACCATGAAATGACTTAGGATGTTTGAGAGTGGTTTCGACCTCATTGGATTTCGTATGGAGAAAATACAATTTTAGATCTCACTCAAAATCCAAGCAAACTTATCATTTTTTCAGGATTTCAAGATTAGGGGGATTGCAATGTTTCCATTGAATTTTGTCATGTACTAGGGTATGGAACTTGTATTTAATCAAGATTCAAGAGCACCAAGCCCTCTATGCAAGGGAGACTCCCAATAGTCAAGATCACCTAGGGTACTAGGGTATGGAACTTGTATTCAATCAAGAGCACCAAAGTCGTTCAACTATGCAGGAAGAGACTCCCAATCAAGCACGAGACAAGAAATTATAAATTTCTCGTGGCAAGAGGGTCAAGCAATAGATAACAGAGTTATTTGCATTTTCTAGTTTCTAGTACTTTTTATAACTATTGACTCTTTCATATTTATTATGGTATTTTTTGTAAACAATACCAACCTTCGCCTTGCATCTCGTAGGGGTCCAGAATATAGCAGTGGTCCTTCTAAAGAATGGAATGTGGATCCAGAAAGTCCCAATTTGGAGCTCTCCCTTGTTGCCCTAAATATTGAGCCTAGAAGTGGAATTGGCTAATCATCTTCTTTAGCTCCACCATCCACTGTTGAGCATGCTTTTGCTTCTATTTTTGACAAGGATTATGATGATGAGGATGAAGGTTGAAGACTATTAGTCTTTAGTCTTTATAGTACTTGCAGCCTCATTGTCTTTATTGTACTTGCAACCTCATATATATAATAAAGGTTGATTTTGGATATTGCTATTTTCATTATGTGATTATTCATGAGTAAATGTGATGTAAATTTAGAAACTTATAGTTTATGCATTGACATTGCACAATTTAATCATAATGTAATAAATTATAATGTATCATGTATGCTCTATGAATGCACATATTTCTTAAATGTCCTAATATATATATATATATATATATATATATATATGCTTTATGGGTACTGCTCTCAGGCATTGGAGAGCACGTACCCCACGCTCCCGCGCTCCTGGAAGCTTGGGAGCTGATAGGAAGCTTTCCAAAATCACCAAGAGCTTCAAAGGGTACTTTGGAGCGTTTCGGGAGCTTCAATACAACTGATTTGACATTTCGGGTACATATTTTGAGCAAATTTTCACCTTTCGAGTACCTATTTTGAGCAAAGAAAGTACCATTTGTTTATTTTCTAAGTGATACATGACAAGTCAGGTGGCTGGACTACATGGGCTCTGTAAAGCGACAGAGACGTGGAGATGTAGCAAAGGTTTCAACAAAATATAGATAGTTGCCAGTCATTCCTTGGAAGCTTCTCTTGAAAATCTTGAAGTTCAACAATTGCAAATAAGTTTACTTTCTTGAAGCCTATCTTGAAGCTTTAATAATAAGATTCAACAAATTACAGTCATGGTTAGAAAGAGAAAGAGTAGCGTGTTAGTCAATTTCATTTTATAAATTTCCAAACTTGAATTTCGAAGTTGAATATTGTTGACACCTAATCTTCATGATTGGGGGAATTTGTAAATAAATAAATCAGGAATGTGAACAGTGATCGGGAGATGAACTGAACAATCACTCCTAATGTATATGACAATAACCTACCTATGGAATAATCAGACGAATCAGTGTTTCTGCCTTTGGAGAGTTACTGCCTAGCCTGACATGGTATCAGAGCCAGTTCTAAAAATAGTTGTAACTCCCTTCATTTTTTGCCACTGCCTCTGTCTTGAGCGCTGCTCTGCCTCTGTCCTGAAATAGTATGCCACTGCCTCAGTCCTGAGCGCTGCTCTGCCTCTGTCCATGGCCTGACATGCCCAAAGATGCGTTGGTGCCTCTATGCAGACCTGTCCAAGCTCATTTCGCTCTCACATGACCGAGTTGTTGTACGCTGAAGGCGTATGGTATTGGGATCTCAAGATCTCCAATAACATTTACCTTTGCTATGAAAAGTGCCTCTTCATTTGCCCAAACCATTCTACTTTGCTGTAAAAACCGTCATTTCATTGCCCTATTCGACCTGCATGATATGTGAACGCTATTCTATGGTAACTTTCAGCACTATTGTCGCTCTGAATGCCAGCTCTTTTTTCCTGGAGCCGAGAAAGAGGAATTGAGGAAGAGGGTATCCGAACGTATTGGTGAAGGCTTTCCGGAAAGAGAGCATAGCTATCGCCAGTGGAAGTGGGAGTTCCAGAACGGAGAAGAACACAAAGACGGGATGCATGAATATGAGGCGGCACCATGAATGGCCTGACAAAGATCATAAGCATTTCGTAGATCCTCCAAAACCCTCGTCAAGATCTTAAGTATTTCGTAGCAAAGAGCTTATCAGTGGCGTTTTTCTGACATGGTATGAGGACTGCGTTGTTGATTTGATTATACAGAAGATTGATTAAACATTTCTAACCCCTGATAAATGGACTGGTTGAGAAGCCTCTTTGTACGCCGCTGAAAACTGGACAGAATCCTTTCTTTCACATGTGGGCTGCAACGCAAGTTTTGAAAGTTTAAATAAATTCTCAGTGCTGACGGCAAGGTCACAGCGTTTTGAATGCGCAGTCGTATTAAAGTTTGAATATTGAATGCGCAGTGGTATTATTGTTTTGAATTTTGAATGCGTTTGCAATAAAACTGAAGTCATATTAACGTTTGAATGCGCTGTTGAATTAAAGCTGAAGTCGTATTAATGTTTGAATGTGTTTGCATTATTAACCCCGTTGAATTAAAGCTGAATCCGCTCACTATATTCAAGTATTGAATGTGTATTAAAGCTGAGCACATCCGGGGAAAACACTGTGGGTATTAACGCTGAGCACTATGGGTGTATATATATATATTGTCCAAGTCTATGGTCCAGAGTATATATATATATATATATTGAATGGTTTTCTTGCTTAAAAGAAAATGAAAGGGGAGGATATTTTATAAATTTTGGAGACATTTGAAGAAAACTTAGTGCATAAAGAATTTGAAATTTGTTGCCCTTTTGAGTACAATTTCACTGTATATCAGCAGAAAGTTTTTTTTATCAGCAGAAGTTTTTTTCAGCAGAAGTATTTTTTACAGAATGCATTCAATCATCTCTATGGTAGGAATAGTTCTCACTGGCAAGGAGAACTATTCTGAATGGTCCTGGATGATAAAACACACCCTCATCTTCAATGAGTTGTGGAAAGGAGTGTGTGTCGGAGAAGGAGACAATGACCCAGTGCAGCCTACATCAGACAAAGAGCTCGTCATTTGGGAAAACAAGAACAGCAAAGCCTATGCATTAATCGCAGCATCTGTAAATGAAGAAGTAAGTCGCCATATTTCATCATATTCAACTGCCTTTGAAGCTTTACAAAAGCTGAAAGAACTCTATGACTCACATTCTGCACTTGAAGTTGTTCAGCTCATGATTAAACTCTTCACTCTTGAACTGAAAAATAATGATCCTCTTGCTCTTGCATCTGAAGTAAAGTCTATAATGCATGATATTAAATCCACTAAGGTTGAGCTGGATATCCCTCTTATTGCTTTTCTCAAGGCACTCTATCCTACCTACTCCAATTATCTTGAGTCTTTACAAGCAAATGGAAATCTTAAAGATATAACCTTTGACTCTCTTATGAAAAAGTTTGCTGAAAGAAAGCCTTTGGAAAGAAGACAGCTCCTGAATCTTCTGAACAGACTGTGTGCCTTGCTCATAAAGAAAAGCATCTTGCTCAAGATTCTACAAGAGGAAGAGGTGGACGAAGAGGAAGAGGAAGATACTTCAGAGGCAGGGGGGGCAGACATTCTCAAGGAGAAAAGGCAGATCTGCATTACATTCGCTGCAAACGAAATGAATCACATGATGCTTCTACATGCAAGCTACCATGGGACAAAATTGAGCAGAAAAGAAACCAGCAGAAAGGTAAAACTGATGATACAGACAAAGGCAAAGCACCTGAATCCGCTCACTATATTGAGGCACAATGTAACATTGGAGTAAATGAAGATTTGTTTAATGCTTCACTTGCTTCTTCGAAAAATGATTGGTTGCTTGATTCAGGAGCAACCTGTCATATGACTCATAGAAAAAATTTTTTTTAAGATTTCACTGACAATGTTGATGGAGCAGTATACTTTGCAAATCAGTCAAAAATCAAGCCATCAGGGCTTGGCACAATCAGGCTTAAACTGCCTGGTCTTCCAGACTTTCTTCTGGATCATGTTCTATATCTCCCACAGCTCAAGAGAAACTTGTTGTCCTTGGTCCACATCCGCCAGCAAGGTCACTCCATTCATATGTTTGATGGCAAGCTTGAGGTAAGAAAAGCATCTGACCACTCACTTGTCATGAGGGGAATAGAAGAAGAAAGACTTCTCAAACTGCAAGGAACCTCTGCTCATGCACAACAATTCTAATATATTTCTCATCATGAAGAAGGTACACTTCCATCAAGTTTATTATGGCATGCTAGATTTGGACATTTAAACTATGACAGTCTCCGCTTATTGAAGAAAAATGGTGTTGCTGGTTTGCCTACAATTCCTAGGAAACATAAGCAATGTGATGCTTGCATTCTAAGAAAGCATAGCAAACAGTCTTTCCATGATTCACATTCAAGAGCACATAGGAAGCTTGAACTCATTCATTCAGATTTATGTGGTCCAATGCCTGTTCCTTCTGCAAATGGAAATAAATATATCATGACATTTATTGATGATTACACCAGAATGTGTTGGGTTTATTTATTGAAGAACAAATCTGATGCTTTTCAAACATTCAAGAATTTTCATAAATGGATTGAAAATGATGCACAATCTCATATTGGGTCTATTCGCACTGATAATGGAAAAGAATATACATCAAATGAATTTGAAAACTATCTTCGCCAACATGGGATCAAAAATCAAACAACTGTGCCTTATAATCCCCAACAGAATGGTGTAGCTGAAAGAATGAATAGAACAATCTTGAATATGGTACGATCCATGCTTTTCTTCAAAAATTTAAAGATAATGTTTTGGGCTAATGCTGTTCTATGTGCTGCATATATAAAGAATATATGTCCATCTAATGCTATAAGAAACAAGACTCCTTATGAATTGTGGTATGGACATGTTCCTTCGGTAAAACATCTCAGGATATTTGGTTCCACCTATTATGCTTTGATACCAAAGGTACATAGAAACAAACTTGGTGCTAGAAGTCGTAAGTGTATCTTCCTGGGGTATTCAAACACCTCCAAAGCATACCGTCTCTATGATGAAGTACATAAAAAATTTGTTGTATCTAGAGATGTAATTTTTCTTGAATCATCCAAATCTGACAATGTTGTTGAGCGGCAACTTGATCGCTTGGATAGATTCGCAAAAACGAAATCATTTCAAGAATTTGATAATCAGATTCCACATCTTGAAGGGGGGATTCCTATACTAGATCAACATGTGGAATCTTCTTCTGAAGAACAATCTCCCCTACATGAAACTCCAACAACGGATGATGCTTTAAGTGATGTAATTGATAGAATTGGGAGACTCAATCTTGATTCAGTCCCAACTCAATCAACAGAGCAGCCTAGACCATCTCAAAAAGGTCCCCCAAAGTGGCTGACAAAGACACTTGAAAGTGTTCATCCTGATGAAATTGGAAAAACAGGAAACAGAAATTCAAACCGACAAAATGGAGGTGATGTAGATGACTCTAATTCACCTGTTGATATGGATGTTACTTATGATTGTGAATTGAACTTGTCTACAGATTTTGAACCAACTTCCTTCAAAGAAGCTGCTTCTCATGATGAATGGAAAGAAGCGATGCAAAAGGAGTATGATGCCCTCATAAAGAATGGCACTTGGAAGCTGGTTGATTCTCCATTTGGAACCAAACCAATTGGCTGCAAGTGGGTCTACAAGAACAAGTACAAAGCTGATGGCTCACTTGACAAGCACAAAGCTAGGCTTGTGGCAAAAGGTTTTGCACAGAAGGAAGGGGTCGATTATGAGGAAACTTTTGCCCCCACAGCAAAATGGGCCACCATCCGAACACTCTTTGCACTAACAGCTCAGAACGGTTGGAAAGTCCATCAAATGGATGTAAAAACTGCATTCTTGAATGGAGATCTAAAAGAGAATGTTTTTATGTCCCAGCCTGAAGGATTTGCTGTGAAAGGACATGAACATAAAGTATGCAAACTTGTTAAGTCCTTGTATGGCCTCAAACAAGCACCGCGAGCCTGGTATGAAAAACTAACTGAGCATCTTCTGAAACTCAACTTCAATCATTTTGATCTTGATGATGCAACTTTATTTGTCAAGAAAGTTGGCAAAACAGTTGTGTATCTTGTGGTATATGTAGATGATCTTTTAATGACAGGAAACAGTGAAAGCTACATTGCATCCATAAAGAAGGAATTGGGGAAAAGTTTTGAAATGACTGATTTGGGCTATGTTCATTACTATCTTGGCATTGAAGTAACCCAACATCCAAAATCCATATTTCTTTCTCAAAAGAAATACATTGGAGATTTGTTAAACAGATTTGGCATGATAGAGTGCAATCCTCTTTCTACTCCAATGGAACAAAACTTAAAGCTCACATCTATTGAAGGAAAGGAATTTGAGGATGCAACAAAGTATAGACAGCTTGTAGGAAGTCTCATCTACCTCACTACTACCAGACCAGACATTTCATTTACTGTTGGAATCCTCTCCAGGTTCATGCAAAAGCCTTGTGAGGGACATTGGTCTGCTGCAAAAGAGTTCTAAGGTACTTGAAGGGAACTCAAGACCTTGGAATCAAGTATACACAGGTGGACGACTTCAGCTTGATTGGATACTCTGATTCAGACTTCGATGGAGACAAAGAAACTGGGGTATCTACTTCAGGATATGCTATGAGTCTTGGATCAGGAGTTGTCTCTTGGAGATCACGCAAACAATCAGTTCCAGCAGATTCCACAACAGAAGCAAAATACGTGGCAGCAGCTGAAGCAACGAAAGAAATTGTGTGGCTCAGGAAAATTCTTGAAGATTTGCAGGTAAAACAAGTACAATCAACTCCACTCATGATTGATAACACCTCTGCAATAAAGTTGGCCAAGAATCCAAAGTTCCATGATCGAACAAAGCATATCAATACTAAATATCATCTGATTCGACATCATGTTGAGGCCAAAACAATCCATCTCCGTCATTGTTCCACAAATGAGCAAATTGCAGACATCTTCACCAAAGCACTTGGAAAGGAAAAGCTTGAACGATTCAGAATGATGCTTGGACTCACCAACATCCCTTCAGATTAAGGGGGCGAATGTTGACACCTAATCTTCATGATTGGGGGAATTTGTAAATAAATAAATCAGAATGTGAACAGTCATCGGGAGATGAACTGAACAATCACTCCTAATGTATATAACAATAACCTACCTATGGAATAATCAGACGAATCAGTTTTTCTGCCTTTGGAGAGTTACTGCCTGGCCTGACAAATATAATATAGTGTTGCATGAAATCACATAATAATCAAGAATAATAGCCTTTTTTCGGTTTGGGAGTTCCGCATGTTTCTCTGCTAGCAAGGAATTTCATTGGCAAATTGTTGATGGATTAATATTTTGATTTTTTCCCCCGGCTACGGGTGTTAATTAGCACAATGAATGAGGAGGCGGCCTTATTAAATGGCAAGTGGCCGCTCGCTCCAGCCAAATGGACCGAAGCCTCGAGAAGCCATCACCTCGGTCCGGCCAACAGTTACGCGAGCATTAATGGTAGGGGGAGAACAGTTGGTTGCAAAGGTATATTGGTCGTTCGCCTTGGTTTGCCGATGAGAGGTGTTCCGTTGGAAGGTGCGGGAAGCGCCATTGTCTGTTGGAAGCTCTGTATGGTCTCAATTGTGAATGGTGCGTTCGGCTCTTGGATGACTGCACCGTGGGTGCATGAGCCAAGACTCAGACCTCGGCCCTCGGCTACGGAGGCCCTGGTCTCAACCCTGGATTGTCAGAGAATTTACGGCTCTATGCTATGGTTCAGTGTATTGAGTGTCATTCTGCTCTTTTTAAGCAAAGTCTCTGAGCGCCTTCGACCTCCAGAAGCTCTGAGTGTCGCGGTGTTTCAGTTCCTCTGCGCCCTTGTTAGAGATTTGGCCCTTCGGCGCTTTGGTCATACCTGGTTCTGGTCTGCTCAGCTCTCTGGGAGCAATTTACCCCGTGCAGCTTCTGAAAAGGCTCGGCTTTCGACCTGTGTGGTAAGCATTGCTATTCGAATTCGTGTTCCATTACCTGTTTCTCATCTGTTGTATAAGTTGTTGCACGGGTTTAGAATCCTCGGTGGCGCAAAGCACTCGCGGCCTCTGGGCAGAATTGGTTATTTGTTGATTACAGGATGCCGCGTGAGAGGTTACGTGGCGCTTGCAGGCGGGGAGGTTCAAGAGGTGGTGCCAGAGGTCGGGCTTCATCGCCACGTTCCTCGGCATCCTTCGACTCCCCGTCGGAGGAGATTAGCTCACCAGGAGCTCGAAGAGGGCGCGGAAGAGGCAGAGGGCGGGGAAGAGCCGCGATGTGTCCGTTTGGTTCGCACCCATAAACCCGCTTCAGGTTCCCGTGTGCTCTGGACAACGCAATCTACTATGTTTTAGTGCGCATTGAAAAATGCGACCATGCAGATAGACCAGAAGCCCCAGCAGAGCCTCGGCCACCCTCGCCTGTTCAGGGTCCGCGATTACAGCCTGCGGAAGCCTCGGGTGCGGTGGCGGGGAATAGAGCGGGAACAAGCAAGCCTGCGAAGGACGACGCGCCATACACAGACTCGAGTGCTTCAGACCCATATGCCTGTACAGTGGTGGAGGAGCAACCAGATCCATATGCCTGTCCAGTGGTGGAGAAGCAACCATCCACCTCCGTGGATGCCTAGGCACGTTGCATGGTCGTTCTGTGTGTTATGGAAACACTTTGTTCAGTCTCAGGATGTCGAAGTAGCAGCTACAGTAAATAATGGGAGTCAGTCTGTGATAGTTTTCGGGTCGCACCACTCAGTTTTTTGTATGTCGATTATAATGTCTGTGTCTGTCATGTCGGGTTTTTTGAATGTGGGATTTGCAAGGTCTGTAAACTCCTCCCTCGCCTCGGCAGGGAGTGGAAGTATAGCACCTAGGTCCAGTTCTCTGTTGGTTCTAGCTTGGGGTCAGCGGACAGTTTCATAGTCCCTCTTTTTCTCCGGCTCAGTTTCAGTCTCAGAATGTCAAACTGTTCATGTAGCCAACTCTTTGTGGCGGATGTAACTCTCTCTGTAATCTTTTTTGTACTATAATAGAATTAGCATGATTTACAAAAAAAAAAATATTTTGATTTTTTCTGCCAGTATTCCAAAGTTCAATCTTTTACGTATTTCATTGCAAGATGGAATTTAATTGGCAAGTTTTGGATGGAAATAAATAAATTATTTGTTTTTATCTTCAATATATATTAAATTTTAATATATTATATTATTGTCGCTCCCAACTTGACGTTTCCTGTAAATTTGGGCAAAGCTTCTAGCCATACCGGATACTTGTCCCCCCATACCCGAAGTACTCGCATACCAGAAACTCATGCAACATATATATATATATATATATATCGTGTTTCCCCGTTTCCAAAATTTCGAGGGGTCGTGTTTCATACACATACCCGTTTCCATGTATCGTGCAACTAAGGTTTTGATGGAAAGATTTTATCTCTCTTAACTCGCTTTAATTAAATCCTCAGCCATAGACCTTGCCTTTTGACTCCATTAGCCCAAGGAATGAGAAAGCCACTAGTTTATTTAGTGTGTCAATCTTTATTAATAAAAAAAAATACAAATACAAACCCTAGACTTTATTTATTTTATTTTCCTGGTGTAATTTTGGATTGGGTCATCTCCGCTGCTGCTGAGCCGCGCGCGCCCCCTGCCCTGGTGAGCCCGAGGTTCTCAGCCGCCTCTATTGCGGCCTCCTGCTACGTCTGTTGGGTCAATGGAGTTATCAGATCCTCCAGAGGATGGAGATCCACACTCAAGTGTTCAGAAGGAGCATGAAGAAACTGCAAACGCCTTTGCATCATTAATATCAACCATTGGACCTCCGAAACCCAGGCCGTCAATAACCAAGTTTGTGAAGAAACTTGATGATATTCCTGAGATATCTCTCCCTCCGTCTCTTCCTCGTCGTGCAACTCTGTCTCTAGCAGAAAGGGGATTGGTTGGCCAGTTTACAGGACTATGGCCATCCCCTAGATCGGTTCAGAAATGGGTTGAAAGAAACTGGACATCTTCAATAAATGGGAAAATCTCTATAAGATTTTGTGGAAGAGGGTATTACACTTTTCATTTTGAAACAAAGGAAGACCGAGATTTAATCTTCAGAAATGATCCATACTTCATGGACATGCGAGGGTTATACTTAAACAGATGGACACCTGATTTTGATCCTAAAATGGATGTACCCAGTGCGGTGTCGGTATGGGTAAGATTACCCCATCTCCCTCTTCATTGTTGGGGAGATGAATCGGTTAAAGCTATCGGGAATGTTGTGGGGAAGTACATTGACAGATGTGAACCAAAAGAGAACATGCATGCTTGTGCGAGGATCTGTGTCGAAGTGGATCTAGGGAAAGGTCTTCCGGAGGCAGTAAAGATCAAAGTAGATCAATGGACGCACATACAACAGTTGGACTATGAACAGATACCGTTCAAATGCAAGGTATGTCATGAATACGGTCATTTCGCAAATAGATGTCCAAAAAAACAAGAAAATGAAAACCTAGAAGAATCTGAAGCTAAATGGGAACAAGTCAAAAAGAAAAAATCGTCAAACAAACAACCCATCTCCTCTTCAAGCCAACCACAGGCTCCCTCTGATCCTTCCCCATCCTCTCCCATCTCAGATAACCCCACCCTTTTCCCTTCATCTCTCACCAATAACAATCCATTTGGACCCCAAGAAGAACCCTCAGTTCTCCCCTCCCCCTCCTCATCCTTCCCCTACCCATATACTCACGCCAATCCCTATAATCCCTCACAGCCCTTCTCCTCCCTCTGTGGACAGAATACTTACAAGAAATCAATCAAAGGAATCTCTCCAAACTCTTGAACATAAAGAAAGCACGAAAAAAATCCAACAAAGAGCTTAGAGATGAAGCGGCAGCAAAAGAGATGGCCTTAGGAACGCAGCAGCCTATGGATTCCTTCTTTGGGAAAAGTTCTGAGAACAATGAGAAAAATCAAAATCAGCAAAGAGGGAAAGGTCCCTCATCCCACCAAACAAATAAGTAATGATTGTGGTCTCCTGGAATTGTCGTGGTCTGGGAACACCCTTTAAAGTAAATGCAGCAAGAGATATTCTAGTAAAGGAAAACCCAAATATCCTTATGCTTCAGGAGACCAAAACAAGCTGCCAAGAATCAGAAATAAATAAATAAATAATAATAATAATAATAAATTAATTAAAATTAAAATTAAAAAAAATGATAAAATATTTAAAAAATTATGAGGGAACAACCCAACAAGCCATAGGGGCCTCAGGGGGAATTTGCACACTATGGAGGAAAGGAAAATGGGAAATGCTACAGCAAAAAAAGGAACAATATTGGATCCGAACAGATCTAAAGGAGACAACCACCAAGGAGCAATTTTGTATCATCAACATATATGCCCCTAATCACTACAGGAAAAAGAGCAATGTTGGAACACGGTTCAAGAAACATTAAATGAAACTCACAACAGGAAAGTAATTTTGGGAGGGGATCTCAACCTTGTCCTAAATATAGAGGAGAAATTTGGAGGGACCTACCACGCAGACCCATCTAGGGATGCCATTGAAACCATTATGGAACAAAACAATCTAATAGATATTCTTCCAAATAATGGTAAATACACGTGGAATAACAAAAGGGTTGGAAAAAGTAATATAAAAGAAAGATTGGATCGAATCTTGGTATGGGACAGCATCATCTCCAATTATAATTCAGCAAGGTCAAAAATCATACACACTACGTTTTGATTTGGGGTAGCATCAAATGTGCTCTAGCCATGAAAATGGGTGGACAGGCTAAGGCACATGAGATCTCCAATACCCAGAAAGGGTTTGCATAGATTCTAAACAGTTTGGGACATATTAAAATAATTAATATTTTTAATGGAGTCCCTAAGTCTGAACTTAGGGAAAATAAAATATTAATGTGAATTAATATAAAATTGTGTTAGAATGGTCCAAAAGTCATGGATCAAGCCAGATCTAATCTTAGTCGTTGATTAGGTACTTAATCTCGGCCGTTGATTTGTCAACGAGAAAAGTATAAGAGGAGGCTTGAGGGTCACTTGGAGAACACACCAAGAAATCAAGATTTCGACTTTCTAGGGCTGGGTTTGCTGAGAAAATTGAGAGAGTGATCGGAGTTGCAACTGAGGGGCAGTGAATACAGAAGCAAAGAGGCAGAGATAGCACCAGGAGGATCAGCACAGTAGCCGAAGAGAGGGACGCAGAAGCAGCCAAGGGTTCACGCAGAGTCAGCTAGGGCTCACGCAGAGGCAACCAGGAGCTACGTTGTGCCTCAGAGGGCCAGAAGACTGACGCAGTGCCTCCAGAGGCTGACGCAGGCCAAGCCAGAGTGACTCTAGGCTAACGCTGGGGTTTCGTGGGGAAGATTGGAGCTGTGGAGCTACCGAAATGTTTATCTGGGGTTTCAACCGAAATATCTGCTTCCGAGTAAAGAGGTACTACTGCCGAGATTTTTCTCTGTTGGGTGAGCCGGATTTAGCACACAGATTGTATTCTAAAACTGCTTCATAAATCAAACCCTCAGATAGTTGCACCGGTTTTCCCGTGTTGGGTTTTTCCGGGGATATTAGTCCAAAAACAATGATGTCACTTGTGTGTTTGTTTCTGTTTCCTTCAATTGATGATCTGTAATGTGTTAAGCATGCACTTGTATTTATTTCCAGTATTTACATGGTAAATAACTTGTTAATTAACAGAACAAGTAGGTAGGAATAAATCAGCAAAGTGCATGAAGGGTTTCTAACGGGTTAGACTTAGAAATTCCAACATGGTATCGGAGCATGGTTACAAATCACAGGAGAACTGAGGACATCAGCTGAGTAGAGTAGCAGCAGCAAAAAATAGTTGTCTTGAGTGACGGAAGTTGTTCCTAGCAAAGAAGTAGCAAGGAAGGGGTGACGCAGTGCCTGCGTCATCAAGTTTGAGCCAGGAAGAGGATCAGCGCAGTGGCAGAGGGGAGTAGACTCGACCTACACAGTGCCTGGTCATCTTTCTCAGCCAGGAAGGATTGACGCTCGTGGCCAGGAGGTGCGGTTTTGCTGGTGCCGGGATTGCGCAGAGCCTAGGAGCTCTAACCTTCAGTTTGTTGGGTTTAGAAGGCTGTGGATAAGTTGTAGAGTGGAGCTAGTGGGGTACTGTAGTCAGAACAGTACCTAACAGGGCAAGGCCAAGGAGGAGGGAGTTGCTACCGAGGATTTCTAGCCGAGAAATCTGGATCAGTGGTGCCGCTGCACTAGCGATCGGGGTGGGGGCATCTCGACATTGGCAGAAAGGTTTCCAGGAGGGAAACCGAGGCTCAGAGGGAGTCATACCGAGAACTTCCATGAGGGGAGTAGAGGAGCAGCAAGATGGTGGTGAACGCGGTAAGAGACCAGGACAGACTAGACGGAGCCTCAAACTTCGTAGTCTGGAAGGCCAGAATCTTATCCATTCTAGAAAGGAATCGTGTCAAGCACTTCGCCTTGAGGACGATAACTATCCCAGTTGACCCAGCTGATAACAACAAGTACAAGGAGGCAATGGCAAGGGCAAAGAGCATCATCCTTGACGGGGTCAAGGACCATGTAGTACCACATATTGCCGAAAAGGAAACAGTAAATGAGATATGGGAGGCCCTAAAGAAATTGTACCAGCATACTTTTGTGCAGAGAAGGATGTTACTACAAAATCAGCTGCGATCATACCAGATGCAGAAGGGAGAACAGATCGACCCCTTCCTCGGTCGATTGAAGGAGATCAAGGATCAGCTGACTTCCACAGGGGCCATGCCGGATCCAGAATTGATGGTGAGAACAGCCCTGAACGCAATCTCAGAACACTGGCAGGTGTTTGTCCAGAGTATACTGCACAGGGCGACCCTTCCAGATTGGGAGGAAATGTGGGCTACTCTTCACCAAGAAGAGATCAGAAGGTTGAACAAGGCGGGGAGCAGCGGCAAGGGGATCAAAATAAAGAAGGAGGAAGAGGAGGACGCTGCCCTAGCATCTGAGGGAAAGCAGGAGAAACGGAAGAAGAAAGACCTCTCCAAGGTCAAATGCTTCCACTATGGGGAGTTGGGTCATTATGCAACCCAGTGTCCAAGGAAGAAGAGCAAGGGAGAGGCCTCCGAGACCAAGGTTGCGCCAGCAAGGGCAAAGAAGGAAGTGGAGACAAACGATGATTGTGCCATGAGTGCACACACACCACTTAAGTGGAAGTAGGGAGACATCGAGCTGTAGTCACACGGACTATAGGCGATGAGAGGCACGATGCCTCTTGAAGTAGACCTTGCTACGGGAACCCCAAAGAGGAGTAGCAGTACTGAGGATGTCAGTAGAGACGGGTGTGGATGGAGCGATAAAGGGAGCTACAGTGTAGGATTCCCATAACAACATGAGGCAGCAGTGCGAAAAGCACGGGAGTGTTGCACCAGTGCAAGATGGCACAGAGAGGTGTGCAATGGTGCGAGATGCACAGAGTTGTTGTAGCAGCGCAGAGGTCAGAGAGGGAGCACTTGTCAGTGACAAAGGGAGCTTCAGCATCAGGGGTGTCTCTAGCCTGACAAAGATGTCAGAGTTGGGAGATCAGTTACTTACTTCTCAGTAACTGAGTTGCAATGCAACAGTTAGCAGTGGTAGTGTTATAGGCAGCACGATTCAACATGATGAGAGGGGTTGCAATGTAGATGCAGCAGTGGTAGTCGCAGGGCCATGGGCAACAGCACGGATGCAGAGGGAGTTGCGGTACGGATGCAGCAGTGGCAATGGCAGGGCCATGGGTAGCAGTACAGGATGTAGCAGTGCAGAGGATGTTGGGCAGCAAGCCTAGCATCAACACAGGGACCGATGCCGAATGATCAGAGTGATGCTCAGTGAGGAGTATTATTACTAGAGCACAGTCCTCGCTAAGAGGGAGTGTTGATTTAGGGCAGTATCGGATGTGCTCTAGCCATGAAAATTGGTGGAGAGGCTAAGGCACATGAGATCTCCAATACCCAGAAAGGGTTTGCGCAAATTCTAAACAGTTTGGGAGATATTAAAATAATTAATATTTTTAAGGAGTCCCTAAGTCTAAACTTAGGGAAAATAAAATATTAATGTGAATTAATATAAAATTGTGTTAGAATGGTCCAAAAGTCATGGATCAAGCCAGATCTAATCTTAGTCGTTGATTAGGGACTTAATCTCGGCCGTTGATTTGTCAACGAGAAAAGTATAAGAGGAGGCTTGAGGGTTCCTTGGAGAACACACCAAGAGATCAAGATTTCGACTTTCTGGGGCTGGGTTTGCTGAGAAAGTTGAGAGAGTGATTAGAGTTGCAACTGAGGGGAAGTGAATACAGAAGTAGAGAGGCAGAGATAACACCAGAAGGATCAGCCAGGATCACTTGGAGAACACACCAAGAGATCAAGATTTCGACTTTTTGGGGCTGGGTTTGCTAAGAAAGTTGAGAGAGTGATCAGAGTTGCAACTGAGGGGCAGTGAATACAGAAGCAGAGAGGCAGAGATAGCACCGGAAGGATCAGCACAGTCGCTGGAGAGAGGGACGCAGAGGCAACCAAGGGTTCACACAGAGCTAGCCAGGGCTCACGCAGAGGCAGCCAGGAGCTATGTTGTGCCTCAGAGGGCCAGAGGACTAATGCAGTGCCTCCAGACGTTGACGCAGTGGTGACGTTGGGCTAACACTAGGCCAGAGAGAGGCTGAAGTTGGGGTTTCGTGTGGCAGATTGGAGCTGTGGAGCTGTCGGAGTGTTTATCCGGGGTTTCAACCGGAATATCTGCTTCTGAGTAGAGAGGTACTATTGCCGAGATTTTTCACTGTTGGGTGAGGTGGATTTGGCATCCAGATTGTATTTTGAAACTACTTAATAAATCAAACCCTCATATAGCTGCACTGATTTTCCCGCGTTGGGTTTTTCAGGGGACTTTAGTCCAAAAACAACGATGTCACTTGTGTGTTTGTTTTTGTTTCCTTCAGTTGATGATCTGTAATGTGTTGAACATGCACTTGTATTTATTTCCAGTATTTACATGGTAAATAACTTGTTAATTAACAGAACAAGTAGTTAGGAATAAATCAGTGAAGTGCATAAAGGGTTTCTAATGGGTTAGACTTAGAAATTCCAACACTACAACATCTCACAACAAGCCTGTTGTAATCACTTTGGGGTTGATGGACAACCAAGGACCATTACCATTCAAATACTGCCCAATATGGAACAGCAGCAAAGAATTCAGAAAATTAATTTCAGAAGTATGGTCTTAGAAGGTCACGGGATCGCCCTACTTTGTGTGGGAAACCAAGCTTAAAAATTTGAGAAAGGAATTGAAAATATGGGCTAAAGAAAATGAAAAACAAAATAAAAAAAGAAGGGCAGAGCTAATAAAAAAGATGGAGAACTTACAAGAGGCAAAGGAAAACAAGGAGGAGGACAAAGAGGATCATCTTCAAGAAAATGAACTTTTTTGGGAAATATATAGAGAAAACCAAAAAGAAGAAGAAGAGGCGAGATTAAAGTCAAGAAGCCTATGGTTAAAAGCAGGGGATAAAAACACAGCATTTTTTCACAATTCTATGAAAACTAGAAGAGCTAGAAATCAGATTGATAAAATTCAAGTAGATGGACAGGAAATTAGAGGAGCAAAGGAATTAAAAAAAGAGGCACACAACCATTTTAAAAACCTTCTAACAGTGAATGGAGAAGTAGCAAATTATGACAATTTTCTGCAGCATATTCCAAACAAGATAAATGAAGGACAAAACGCAGAAATTATGAAAGAAATCTCAGAAGAAGAAATAGAGGCAACAGTTTGGAGTCTCCATCCGGATAAGGCACCAAGGCCCGGATGGCTTCACAATTGCTTTCTATAGGCAGCATTGGCAAATAATAAAAAATGACTTATTAAGAATGGTAAGAAATGTGTTCAAAAACAAAACAAAAATGGGAGGCAACACCAAATCCTCTTATCTGGCATTAATACCAAAGGATGTTAATCCCTCCACTTTCAGTAGATTTCGACCAATCTCCTTGTGCAACTCTTCCTATAAAATAGTAACAAAGATTATAGCCAACAGAATAAAGAAAGTTCTCCCGGAGATAATTTCGGAAAATCAAGGAGGTTTCGTACCAAACAGACAGATCATAGATAATGTATTGGTGGTCCAGGAAGCTATCCATTCAAGCATGCTAAGAAAAGAAAAAGGAATTATTATAAAATTAGATATGGCCAATGCTTTTGATAGGGTAAGTCTCCCCTACCTCATGGTTGTTTTAAAGAAATTCGGTTTCTCAAAGGAAATCATTGAGGTTATTAAGGCTTGCATAACTGATCCGTGGATAGCACCATTGATAAATGGAAGACCTAGTGACTTCTTCCAAAGCTCCAGAGGATTGAGGCAAGGATGCCCTCTCTCTCCTTTTTTATATATAATAATGGCTGATACGTTAAGTAGAACTTTGGAAAAAAGAAGGCGAGAAAGAACTTTAACTGGCTTGCAAATCTCGAATGGAATTAAAAGCATCAATCATTCCCTGTTTGTTGATGACACTTTGTTGTTGGGAGGTGCTTCATGCATAATTGCCCAAAGATTTAAAAAAATCATTGACAACTTTATGGAGGTCTCTGGGGGCCTCTTAAACAATGCCAAGTGCAGAATTTATGGCTGGAACACTACACCCCACACCATGCAAAGAATATCTCAGATTCTTGAGATTCCTATACAGGCAAGCTAGAACCATTTCTTCTATCTTGGGCTACCCATATCCAAAGAAAATCTTAAGGCTGAGTTGTGGAGTACACAAACTGAAAAAATGAAAGAAAAAATTCAAAATTGGGGAATGATGTGGCTGAACATGGCAGGCAGGGTGACCCTAATTAAAGCTATGCTCACTGCGCTACCAATCTACCAATATGCCACTATTTTGGCCTCGGCCAGTATTCACAAGCAAATGGAATTAATCATAAGAGGTTTTCTCTGGCAGGGAGGGAAAAAAGAGACCAAAAAATTCAGTTTGGTAAAATGGGATCAAGTAACCCTACCCTATGAGAAAGGAGGTTTATCTATAAGGCTGCCTGGTTTGATGAATGCTGCCCTAGGGGCTAAAATCATATGGAGAATGATCACCGAAAAGGACAGCTGGTGGAAACAAACCTTGGCCTCAAAATATATGAACCATCAAAGAACAGACTTGTTGGTTGAAAGTGTTCCAATAAGGCCGTGCACGCAAGTTTGGAAGCTTGTTAAGAAAATGATACCAACATTCAGCAAACACACCTCGAAAATGCCAGGCAATGGTAAAAATATCAAGGTATGGGAAGACAGAATCATGGGGAAGGAACCTTTAAATTACCTTCCAAGTTGTGAAGAGATAAAAAATTGGATGAAGGACAGAGGGATAACTACTCTACACTCCATATCTCGTTGGGATAATAGGATCTGGCAAGACTGGTATATACCAAATATCCCTCCAAATCTAAAAAGTCAATGGGACATCCTACTGCACCACCTCAAAGGATCAGCCCCAACGAGCATGGAGGAGGAAGATACAATAATATGGGATCCAAGTGGAGGAAGCTACATAGTCAAGACCAAATATACTGCTCTACAAGCTCAACAAAATGAACAAGACTGGGCTCCTTGGAAATCCATATGAAAAACAGAAAGTCTCCCTAAAATTAAAATCTTTAGTTGGACACTTTTAAAAGGGAAAATCCTCATTGCTGAAAACCTCAAAAGAAAAGGATTCTCCGGCCCATCAAGGTGTCTGATGTGTTTAAAGGAAGAAGAATCTATTCAACACCTCTTCTTGGATTGTATTTTTACTAAAGAATGTTGGAAGCAGCTAACTAGTCCCTTGGAAGTGGAACTCAATTTTTCTAGAACATTCAATGAATTCTTTATAGAATGGAAAAAAATCTATCCCTACTCGACAAAGAATAAGCAAACCATTAAAAGGTTTTGGGAAAGCCTTCCATCTGTACTTTGTTGACAGATATGGCTCTCAAGAAACAAAAGCATTTTCAAAGATTAGGTTCCAAAAATTGGAAAGATACTGTCAAAAACTTGGGGACTTACCTCTGAATTCTTAAATATGAAGGGAGTAACAGCAATTGACAATAGTCTTCTACAGCAAGAAGAAAGGAACTGGATCAGTAGGGCAACGATAAGAAATAATGGAAATATTAATCCCAGGGATAGACCTCCAACACAGAACTGGAAAATCAGATTAAATGAGGAAGAGTTTATAACTTCGAAAGGAAATCAGAATAGGTTCTGTCTCTTTTTCGACAGGGCCTCCAAAAATAATCCGGGCAGAGTAGGAGCTAAAGGGAACAGCAATGAACCAGGAGGGGAAATGTTGGTCTCCTATGAGTGGGGTCTGGGGGAAACCTCAAATAACAAGGTAGAGGCATACAGTTTGCTAATGGGATACAAGATCCTTAAAAAAAGGGAGATCAAAGACCCAATAATTCTGGGGGATTGAGCAATTATAATTGAAGCAATGGTAAGTAGAAGAAATCCCTCAAATGCAGCCATGAATCGAATTTTTAAAAGAATCAGGCACAATCTGGTAGGTTTAGGTAACATTACATTTAAGCACACTCTGCGGGAAAACAATAGCACAGCAGATCACTATGCAAACATGGCAGTGTCCAGGAAAGAAGGAGAGACAAGAGAAAATATGGAGGTGTATCATACATCGATTCCCTAATGACTGAACCTCAATGATCATCATGACAAAAAACTCTTCCCCAAGCAAATCTGAAGTTCAAAACGAAGCAGATACGAAGGACCAGTATAAATCACTGTAAAGATATTCTTTCAGCTAAAAAATCACGGAGGTCTTGTCACTCCAAACAAAATATCCTGCGCAAAACAAGCCTCAGTCATAGCTCGAAGATCAATGTTGTAAAGCCAATAATGCCTCTTCAGATCAGCACGATTTCCAATCTTTATGATTATGATTCTTATCCTCCCCTCTTATCGCCTTTAAATCTTGGGCCTTCCTTATCCTCTCGCATTCTCAGACTTTCCATCGCTCTTTTCGTAGCCTCTGTTTATCACCACTCACCTTGCCTTTCTGATTTCATATTGCAGCAAAGCATTCTGGGCACTTCTCTTAATGAAATCTCTGCATCTTACCAGTGTGATCCCTCTCCTCCATCATGTGCTCAGATAGCTGATCGTTCTCTACCAAATGCACACAACCTGTGGAACAGTCATCCTCTGTTCTGTAAGTATCCGGAGTGCCTGAGCTTCACAAATCTTGAGCTCGGTTCCCTTTCTTCCTTACATTATCAAGCTATAAGTGCAGTCAAGTTCTGTTCTCTTGATTTATCTCAGATCCTTTCATCAGTACATAGAGGGAAAATAAATCAGCTAGGCTACAGCAAGAAGATTCAGGGGTGTCATTTATTCAAGGGCATAAGAAGCTTAGCAAGGTCCTGTACAAGAAGAAATTTCAGGAAGCAGCATTACATCACAGAGAACCAAATTGTGTCTCTCTGGAAAGTTGAAGGCCCTACAGAAATGGAGTTCAATCCAGTGGAGAAAGCCTCCAAAAATGACGGTTGTGCCACCTGCAAAGCTAATAAGTTCATGATTGGTAAAATTAAAGAAACAATTCAAGATCTGAGATTTGAAATGAAGACTGAGAATAGCTATCAAAAGAGGCAGTTTGAGAGCCAGAAGGCAGAAATTACTGCACTCAAAAACAAATGTGTTCACCTGGAGGAGACGGTTACCTATCTCAAAAACATCACACTGAGCCAGGAGGGAGAAAATTCAACTTATCAAAGCAACAAGCAGAGGTCTCAGCAAGACCATTCAGTAAATCAATACTAATCAGTCTTTAAGTGTTTTAAAAGTTTCTAAGTAGTATGTTATGCAAATGTATCTTGTCATCGTTCCAATTTGTAAGGAAATATGCCAGGGTAGTAATAGGAACCTCTAGAATTTTGGGAATCATGCTTATAAGCTTCAGGGACTGTGTTCCCATCATCCTCTCCTATGGCATGATTTCAGTCAGTCTCAAATGTAATAGGAGCTAGCTCCTTCTTCTCTTTTGGAAATATAATTGATCTTGTCAAAAAAAAAGGATTGGGTTACAGCAAAACCTGCATTTAATAGCATAAAATACCTTGGACCTCATAAGTTAGACTTTGCATTTGTCTAAACTGAAAAAGAAAAATATCATTTTATGTGCAATTTTAAACTACCTTTTTAGGGTTGACGTCTAGGGTTTTGTAGTTGTTTTATGTATTTTCAGCCATTGAAAAATTGTTGCAACTTATTTCCTTATTTACTCATCCATAGCCATTGCATATTTGTTGTTTATCATCATTCATAGGCTTTTTTATAATTGCTGCTATAAATGTAGTCTTAAACCCTAATTTATAACAGCAATTGATAATTTAATGGTAATATGTGTTTGGGATCTATTTGAGCCTCTTGATTACTGTTTTAACCCTCTCAATTTAGCCATAGCTCCTATGAACTCATTACCTTGAATTGTCTCTCAGCTCACCCAGAGCCCTACCTTGTTGAATGTCATCTTTTGGTGTTTTATTTAGTGGAACCATTGGAGGGTATTTAGCCCAGGAATCCTTAGATCAGTTAATCTCTGAGATCTATTGCGGAAGGCTCCCTTGCGGGGATAATATCCATCCACAAAACAGCAGGTGAACAGTTACTAAGGTGACAGTGGTGGCTGATCCCATTGTTGCCTTTAACCTAAAATGCCTAGTGAGGCTTTGCACTAAGGTGATGGATTTTGTGGTAAAAAACCTAAAGGCAGTAATAGTACCAACATCTTTCAAAATTTGCAGCGTCATGAATCTGTACTAGAATAGCACAAGCCTAAGTTGAAGAGTGCAACCCTAGAGACAATTTTTTTACAAAACAAATGAGAAAAATGGCACTGGGCTTGAAAAAGTGTTTTAAACCCAAGAAGAGATGATTCAAAAACCCTAGTTTCACAGTCCTTGGGGCAATACCACTAGTCATAAAACTCCAAATCAGTTGCTGGAAAAATCAGATTTGGAAACACTATCTCCGCAGCCCTTAAGGCAATGCCAGTAGCCAAAATCTCTGAATAAGTTGTTGAGAAAATTAGTTCTGAAAGCCCCACTTCCACAACAATTGGGGCAATGACACTAGCCAAAATATCTGAATCAGCAATTGGAAAAAGAAAAATCAGATCTGGAAACCCTAGTTCTATTATCTATAGCTCTCAAGCCAAAGCCGCTAGCCAAAAATTTCTAGATCTGCTGTAGAATGCACAAATATATAGAGGGTGTACAAGGATCTAGGTTGATAGAGTGGTAGGACACCATTTTGAGGTGAAATCTGCTAAACAACACACTAAATCAGCAAAAAGAAAACACCAGCAAGAAATCAACACTAAGAAACCTACAAATTCATGGAAAGTCTTAAAAAACTAGTGTAGCTGCCCATAGGTGAGGCAGCCAGTCAAGAAAATTCTAGATCTATCCAAGGAAAAATCCCTAAGTAAAACATCAGGGAACCCTTAATGTTCGGCACTTCGGCCTTATACAAAAGGTCTCCAAAAAAGGCATAAAACATGTTCAAAAACAGCCTTAAACGGGGCACCCTTCTCCAGCAAATAATAACTCCATAAAAACAGCCCTAATACTCTTCAAGTTAGGGTTTCTTCCCCATCCGAGGGCTGAAACTCAAATGATACCAGCATGAACAGCCGAGAAAAATGCTGACCAGAAACAAAATGAGTAGGAGGTGGCTCACACCCACATGAAAACCCATTGAAGTTACGAGAAATGAAAGGATCTTATAAAACCACCAACAAACCTTTGAACCTGCAATTAAAGAAGAGAAAACACATAAAGATAACGAGGCACAAGGATCACAACAAGAAAGCAAGAGCGTGCAATGGTATATGATGTCTGTAGGCTTAAACATTTTCAGAGAGAGCAATAGCTTAGCATGGTGATTTACAAATGATGCTTGAGTGTGTTTATACACATTTCAAGTCAGGCACCTTCCCTAAGAGGGGTTATGGACCCACATTAGATTGACTAGGTTAACCTTAACCATGCCCTGGAATTACAATAAATGGGCATAACCTGGTCTTGGCCACATAAATTAATGATCAAATGGATCTGTCTTAGCTATAGGTGAAGATTACGCCATTCTCGACAACTGGTTATCAAAAACTCACAAGTTACACACATGTCAAAGTTTGACTCACAGGTAACTTGTGCGCGAGTTTGACTCCATCAATAGCGAGTTTCTTTTGACTCTACTCAATTTAAGCACCATGACATGCAGGATTTGCAAGTCGAGGCCATACCCAATAAGCCCTGTTACTATAATATGTTTTTAATACATGTACAAACACAGATATCAATGTGTTGTGTTGGTGTCTATGGCCATCCTAAACATCTCTCTCATTAAATCTCACTCCGTACTAAGCCTCGTAGAAGTACCATAAGGCAAGTGCGGTAAATCAACAAAACCTACAAGATACTGTAGGTAGAAATTCTAATTAACTCTCTATTGCTAGTTCAAAATTCATGGATTTTAAGAGAAAAATAATCATACTGTAACAGTAGTTCGTTAATTACCAAATGAAGAAAAGAGGTATAACAAAAATGTTAATTTATGGTATGTTCTATGCTTATAGCAGTTTACTTATCTTTCTTATTATTATCCACAAATACGCAATCACATGTATTAAACGATCAACAGAAAACAAGCCAAGACAAGAGACACAAGATGTGGCGGCTAGCCAGGGACAAACCCCAATGTGGGAAAACCCTTTGATCAAATCTTCCTTTATCTTCAATAATCCAGCAGAGAGAAATAGTACGTAAATTTGATTTACATCAACAGCAGCAAACCCCAGATCAGCCCTAAACTAGGGCAACAAACCCTAGATCGAACTTGTCAAGTCTCCACCAGTGAGTCATTCACCGTGCACCAGTCCAACACTTCGTCGTGCACCAGTGCAAGATTTCGCCGCGCACTAGTGCAAGATTTCGCCGCACACAAGTCCAAGATTTCGCCGTGCACCAGTGAGAGAGAGAGATGTGATGATCAGTGTGTGTGTCAAAATGAGGAAAAGACCTCCTGAATTTATACACAACTGTTGATGATTGAATAGATGCAACTGTTGGGCTTTTGAGCCTACATGAGTTGTTGGTCGGCTTGATAATTATTCCACAATCAAAATAAATTCATATCTCCATAAATACTTATCGAAATCGAATGATCTTTAGATCAATCCTACACCTCTCAACGAGAGGGATCTAATAAAAATATTATCAGCCATGAATAAGATGACCCACATGGAGTTTGGCCCTAGTTGCCAATTTTAACACTCCCTCTCAACTAGGGAGAACTCCATCAGCAATTCGTCTGTCGGTCGCTACTATTCATCCATCAAATGCACTACCCTGTACAACTTGACCCCTGCTCTGCTCTGCTCTATCTTGCCTGCTCTGCTCTGTTCTGTTCTGCCCTGTTCTGATCTGCTCTGCTCTGCTTTGTTCTGTTCTACTCTGCTTTGTCCGAATTATGAAGAAGAAGAAATGATCGAGGATGTATCATACTGACTCAAAGTCAGTCTCAAAGTGTGTACCACTAGTCCCAGACCAGTCTCAACTGACCTGAAGTCAGTGTCATAGTGGGTACAACTCCTACCACTGGTCCCAGACCAGTATCATCCTCCACTGACTCAAAGTCAGTCTCAGAGTGTGTACCACTGGTCCCAGACCAGTATCATCCTCCACTGACTCAGTCAGTCTCAGAGTGTGTACCACTAGTCCCAGACCAGTCTCAACCGACCCAAAGTTAGTGTCATAGTAGGTACCACTCCTACTAGTCCCAAACCAGTCCTCCACTGACCCGAAGTCAGTCTCAGAGTATGTACCACTAGTCCCAGACCAGTCTCAACCGACCTGAAGTCAGCACCATAGTGGGTACAACTCCTACCACTGGTCCCAGACTAGTATTATTGATCCCAGATCAATGAAGGTCATCCTAGCATAGGGAGTATGGTAGATACAGCAATGCGTCCATCGGTACTACTATGGTCCCTATCCTCATTTCCCTGCTCATTGATCAGATGAGAGGTACTTCCCATGAGTCTGAGACTGCATGGGTAGAATGCCTCGACAAGAGAACTAATCAATCCTGTCCTCACAGGAGAACTAATCATCCTGCTACACAATTGTCATGGAGAACACATCATCCAGACCTCACAAGAGAACTAATCATCCTGCTACATAATCGTCATGGAGAACACATCATCCAGACCTCACAGGAGAACTAATCATCCTGCTACATAATCATCATGGAGAACGCATCATCCAGACCTCACAAGACAACTAATCATCCTGCTACATAGTCGCCACGGGGTGTTACAGGGAAAGTTTTGATTCTTTTACCTTATGGTCATATGTTGCTCCAAGAAGTACCCCGCCCCCCGGGAGCTACAAGAGCTCCATACATCATACAAGACCCTCATCAGAGGGTTTCTGAACGACACCAAGTCATTCTCGGAAAGTCAAAAATTTGACCTTTCCTAGGGGCTTTGTCAGAATGTCGGCGACCTATTTATCTGTACCGATATGTTGGAGCCTTATAGCTCCCCGTTGCACCATATCTTGAATATAGTGGTACCTGATATCGATATGCTTGGAGCAATCATGAAATACGGGATTCTCTGACAAACGAATCCCACTCTGGTTGTCAGATAGGATCACGGTGGTATCCAGTGTAAATCCAAACAGCTCACTGAAGAGCTTTCGCAACCAGACTGCCTCACAGGAGGCCATGCTAGCAGCAATATACTCTGCCTCGACGGTGCTCAAAGCCACCGACTTCTGCTTCCTGCTCATCCAGGATATCGAAGCAGATCCCAAAGAGAAACAGCACCCGGAAGTGCTCTTTCAATCCACCACACTGTCTGCCCAATCAGCATCAGTATACCCAAGTAGTCTCACATCTCTGACAGTGTATCTTAACCCATAAGTAATTGTGCCACGAAGATATCTCAACAGATTCTTCGCACCAATCCAAAGTATGTGGTGAGGTTCAACCATATGTTGACTCAACGTGTTGACTGCGAAGCATATATCTGGACGGGAGTTCACTAAGAACATTAATGCTTCGACGAGTTGAATACTCGGTGGCATTTCGCAAAACAGGTCCAACAGCGCTACCGCTTAAGTTCTTAAAGTCAAGCTCCATCGGGTAGTTACAGGCTTGCAGTCTACCATACTGAATCTTTCCAATATCATCACCACATATTTTCCTTGAGATAGGAAAATTTCCCCTGGCTTCTAACAAACTTCCAGTCCTAGGAAATAGTGCATCATTCCTAGGTCCTTCATTTCAAATTCAAAAGCCAACTCCCTCTTACATTTGTGAATGAGAGGGTCTGCACCTGTTAGAAAGAGGTCATCCACATACAGCACCAGTATGAGAGGTTTGTCATCTTCAACCTTAGAGTAAAGGTTAGGATTGGCTTCACTCCTAGTGAATCCCAGCTTCATCAAGTCGCTATCGATCCTCTCATACTATGCTCGGGGTGCTTGCTTCAGCCCATAGAGAGCCTTCCTCAACCTGCATACATGAGATTTTCGATCATAAATCTCAAATTCTTCGGGTTGCTCCACGTAGACCTCTTTTTTGATCGAACCATGCAAGAACCCGATCTTAACATCCATCTGATGTAGTTTCCATCTTTGTGAAGCTGCAAGGGATATGATCGAGCGGATGGTGGTATATCTGGAAACATGTGCAAATATCTCGTCATACTCTTTTTATTTCGGTTCCCTGGTATCAGCTTCTTGAGAGCTCCTCACTGTAGGAAGATTGTTCATCTCGCTGAGAGCCATATCTTCGTCAAAGGTGACATCATGACTAATCACGACTTCCCTTTGATCGGCTACATAGATTCTATAGCCCTTAGTATTTTCACCATAGCCCACGAAGATTCCTTTCTTTCCAGATGCACCCAATTTATTCCTTTTTTCTTTCGGCACATGAAAATATACAAGGCTTCCAAAAATTCTAAAATGAGATATGTCAAGTTTCTTACCGATGAACATTTCTTCAGGAGTCTTGGAACCCAATGCTTGATGAGGGCATCGGTTTTGTACATATACGGCGGTGTTTGTAGCTTCGGCCCATATAAACTTCAGAAGTCTTTGATCATGGAGCAGGGCACGGACAGCTTCCACAATCGTACGATTCTTCCTTTCCGCCACACCATTCTGTTCAGGAGTATATGGTGTAGTAGTCTCCCTCTTGATGCCAACCTCTTTACAAAAGTCATGAAACTTGTTAGATTCATATTCAGTCCCATTATCAATCCTTAAGATCTTGATCTTCTTTTTGGTTTGATTCTCGATCAAGGCTTGAGATGTGTCACAAGACATGACACCTAGCAGACTTCCTATGACTTGATATAATGAATCAACTCGAAACCCAAGAGTGAAGGCATCTTTAACATTATTTTTCCATATACGTACCTTGCCATCGCTGAAGGTCACCTTGTAGCCTTTGTCTTCCATTGCCGAGATGGACACCAAGTTCTTTTTGAGGTCAGGTACATATAATACATCCTGTAAGTGGATCGTATTACCTTGATTCAATTTAAGAGACATTGCCTACACCTTTCACGGGATATTTCATAATATCTCCAAGGACAATTTCCAGGTTAGTTTCTTTCTCTATCAGATTATGGAGAACTTCTTTTTAACCAGTGAAGTGCCTTGAGGCACCACTATCAAGGAGCCAAATTCCCATTGAGTCCGAAGGAGCAGAGGTAGATAGAGAAGCTGGTAGATAATATTCATCCTGCTTATTTTCAACAATATTGGATTCATACCTGGAATTTCTAGCCTTCTTGAATGGTTATCCTCTTCCTTGATTTCCAACACTCCTTTTACCTTTGCTAGTAGATTTGCCATTCCTTCGATTGCCATGAGAGGGATTTTGATCATCGTCTCGGTGTGAGTCCCTTCTATCCGGGCACTCCCTTGCATAGTGACCTGCTTTATCGCAAATGTAACATCGTCCTTTTCTTCCAACCTTAGGTCCAGCATTTCTTTTTGATTTAGTCCTGGAATTATTTCTTTTCTTACCATGAGAAGAAAAGGCAGCAGGAGGACCTTTAAGCATGGGCATTTCTTGCTCTTCTACCCTTGTTTCTTCTTGAATGGATCTAGCCATTAATTCCTCGAAACCAGGAATTACATTATTGTTCAGAAGAGTAGTCCTGAACACGTACCATTCGGATGGTAATCCTCCAAGAGTCGTGAGTGCCATTTCCCTATCAATAATAGTCTCCCCAATAGATAGGAGATCGTTCCTGACCTCGGTGATTCTTAAGAAGTATGCTTGCATACTCTCATCTTTGCCCTTCTTAATTTCCTTCAGCTTATTTCTAAGAAACAAGACTTGATTTGCATCATCAACTTTAAATAAACTCATCAGTCTATCGTCGATTTCCTTGGAGGTGTTCAGGTCGGAGATGTAGGCCACCAGCGCTTGTCGATAGAGTCCCGGATGATCTTCTTTGTTTTGACTTCGCCAGTTTTCCATTTGTTCCTGGCAGCAGCGGGTGCATTCGATGGAGGCTCAACAATATTGCCTCTCACATCGTCCAACACTCCTTGATCTTCTAAGGTTAGATCGATAGACATCTTCCATCCGTGATAGTCAGCTTTCTCACGGAGCTTGTCTTCGGTAGGGAAGAGTGTTGAGGACCCCATAGTTCTTTTAGGATAGCCTTGCCAATCTTCTCTTCAGTGATTGCTCTTCCTCTTGCTCGGGCTTTGTCTTCATCTCAGCTCTGATACCATGTTAATTTATGGTATGTTCTATGCTTATAGCAATTTACTTATCTTTCTTATTATTATCCACAGATTAGCAATCACATGTACATAAAGTACAGTGCAGATAGAACATTAAACGATCGACAAAAAACAAGCCAAGACAAGAGACACAAGATGTGGCGGCTATCCAAGGACAAACCCCAATGTGGGGAAACCCTTTGATCAAATCTTCCTTTATCTTCAATAATCCAGCAGAGAGAAATAATACATAAATCTGATTTACATCAGCAGCAACAAACCCCAGATCAGCCCTAAACTAGGGCAACAAACCCTAGATCGAACTTGTCAAGTCTCCACCAGTGAGTCGTTCACCATGCACCAGTCCAAGATTTCTCCACGCACCAGTGCAAGATTTCGTCGTGCACCAGTCTAAGATTTCGCCGCGCACTAGTGCAAGATTTCGCCGCGCACCAGTGAGAGAGAGAGATGTGATGATCAGTGTGTGTGTCAAAATGAGTTAAAGACCTCCTGTATTTATACACAACTGTTGATGATTGAATAGATGTGACTATTGCGTTTTTGAGCCTACATGAGTTGTTGGTCGGCTTAATAATTATTCCATAATCAAAATAAATTCATATCTCCATAAATACTTATCAGAATCGAATGATCTTTAGATCAATCCTACACCTCTCGACGAGAGGAATCTAATAAAAATATTATCAGCCATGAATAAGATGACCCACATGGAGTTTGGCCCTAGTTGCCAATTTTAACAAAAAACAAATCCACCCCATTTTATTCTCAATGTGATCTACCATGCTCAATGACATAGGTTTCAAAGGAACGATGTCAGGTGCAAATCTGATCTGCAATTGATCGGAGGTGAAGCTTAGAGAGCCTCACTTCTCAGTTGGATTTTCCAAAACTTTGCTCAGAACTAATGAATCAAAGTTCAAACACAATCACGCAAAATAAGATAGAAGACGCTAGCATTCACTTGTATTATCATGAGGCTTGATAGCCTTTTAAATAGATTTACAAATACATATTTAGAACTTGCCTCCTTTGTTGTCAATTGCCAAACAAGAAAAAGCTAAATACATATTTTCTAAGTTGCAGGAAACGCAGGGGGAGGGTCCGTTTCCGTACGGAAACGAAACGGAAACGCGTTTCCGCGTACCGTACGGCCTGGAAACGCGTTTCCGGCCGTACGGTCACGTTTCCCGAAATGGAAACGCGTTTCCATGGGCGTTTCCCCGTTTCCTCCAAAAAATCACTTGTTTTTTAATTTTATTTTTTTTTTTCTAATTAGTTTGTAAATTTTTTTAGGGTTTCTAAGCTGTTCTAGAAACCATTTCTAAAGTTTCTAAGCTGTTTAAGTAAATGTATCATTAATGCTTTATGATTGCACATATGTATATTAATAATTTTTAAATGTTTTTAATATATATATATATATATATTATTATATATATTCGCGTTTCCCCGTTTCCAAAATTTGGGGAGGTCGCGTTTCGTTTCGCTTCCGCGTTTCGTTTCGCTTCCCCGTTTCCCCGTTTCGTGCAACTTAGCATATTTTAGATATTGTTTTTCTTGATATAAGTTGCCTAAGACTAGATGTTTCCTTCCTCATTAGATGTTACCATCATGAGCCAGGCAGCCTGGCTGCTCAATTCCTCCCAGTTTAGTCGGAAAGTGTCCCCTGCTTTCCACCTCCTAGTTTAAGTGTGAAGCCATTACTGAAATGATTTTCCACCTCCCGATTTAAGTGTGAAGCCATGGCTGAAATTACTTTTGGATGCTGTTGGAATTGATGCGATGTGATGTTGACTGTTGATGAAGTAACAGGTGCCTACATAGCTTGGGGTGGGAGGGCGCGTCTCCAAATGAACTTGAGCCGAATGTTACTATGTTGATCATTGATGAAGTAGCAAGTGCCTAATAGCTTGGGGTGGGAGAGCACGTCTCCAAATGAACCCAAACTAGATTGTGCTGTGTTGAATGTGAAGCAGGTGCCTACTAAAGCGGGGTGGTAGGGCACATCTCTAAAGGTAACCCACTCCGAATGTTGCTCCTGATATAAAAACTCATGGATTCTGGGTGGGGTACATAACCAGGGCACATCAGAGATATACCAATTGATCTATACATGTGTTGCAAATTTGTAACAAAAGTGGCCATGGGTGTTGTAGATCTTCTGATGAGGCAAAGGAACTGAGACTAAAAAAAATGAGTAGATGGGCCTTAGTTATGCATGTTTCTTCTATGTGGTGGCAATCTGTTGAATAGTTGAGAGGAAGTAACCACCAAGACCTCCAAAATATGATTAATAGAGTAACATATGTGGGAAACATGAGATGGCATTCAAAAGAAATAATGCTTAAGAAAAATAAACTAACACGTTGCGGGGAACCTGTAGCAGCTGGAAAATAGGGAGGATGCTCGTAGCAAAAATTTAGAGCATAAAAAAAAACAAATAAATAAAAATAAAAATAAAAAATCAGGCCCTATGGAACGACTTGCTCTGATACCAATTGATCGGAGGGAAGGCTTAGAGAGTCTCACCTCTCAGTTGGATCTTCCAAAACTCTGCTCAAAACTAATGAATCAAACACAATCACGGAAAATAAGATAGAAGACTCTAGCATTAACTTGTATTATCATGAGGCTTCATAGTCTTTTAAAGATTTACAAATACATATTTAGAACTTACCTCCTTTGTTGTCAATTGCCAAACAAGAAAAACATAAATACATATTTTAGATATTGCTTTTCTTGATATAAGTTGCCTAGTACTAGATGTTTCCTTCCTCCTTACATGTTACCATTATGAGCCAGGCAGCCTGGCTGCCCAAAATCCCTACAGGTGCAATTTTGGCAAAGTAATGTCACTTAGATATATGGCACATAAGCCAAAGGAAGTCGGATGTTTGTGACTCGGCCCCTCGGCATATATATAAGAACCATAGAATTTATGGTTATCAAATGTACGCAGCAGAATTCAATGTAATCTTCTTCAGAGAAACAACGTTCATGGGAAGAAAAATAGAACTTGGGCTTACCAGAGATATGCAGCGAGATTGAATGTAGCCCTATTCAGCGGAACGAGGTACTTGGGAGGCTCCAACACAGTCAGAATATCCAGCTCGTCAAGATAAACTTTCGTTCCATCGGAAAGTATTCTGTAAGGTTTCTCTTCTTGTTCATCCTCCTGTGGCCTGTTCATACCAATTTCCTTATTAAAATTCCCTTCTCTTCTGAAATCATTGTGTAAAGCCCAGACCCCAATTCTTCTAACGTTTAGAGGCTTCGGAAGTTTTCTCGTGCCGTGACCTAGTACAGCCTTTGCTGTAAAATACGCGAAATAATTAATGGGCCAGTTGAAACGAGTATGAAATCATCAATTTGATGAGATTTTCCAATGTTTTTAGTTGAAGTTTCTTGTGAGAGAGCTTACCTGTGCTTTTCTGACATAGACAAGCAGCTGGATTATGTGATGTTTCATTCCCCAGATAATGAAAATGGTCAATCATGTTGGAGAAGGAGAAGCTCGTGGCCATGGTTGCAGATCTGGGTTAATGCGCACATATAGAGATTATCGAGTTTTGGGCTTTAAGTTTTGGACTTCAACTGCCATGGAGGTAGACAAAAAAAATGATAAGAAGCTGTGCCGTTCAATTAATGATAAAGTAGACTGGACTACAGCTATGACAGGGTTCTGGGTTTAGTTTGGGACTATAACTGCTACCGAGAGATACAATAGACGATCAAGCAAGCCCAACTGCACTTAAAAAAAAATTGTGATGATTAAGCAAGCCCAATTGCACTTACTTTAAAAAAAGGTTGAAGGATGGCGGTCGATTAATTTATGAAAATATGTAGTGGTAGAATGAAAAATGTTTTTGTCCACGCCAAACGTCCGTCTTTGTTAGTTATCTTGACCAAGGGGCCTTTCGCGGTTGAGTTAAACTATTTCTGTGTTGGCTTTTGTTGGCTTTCGTAATCATGTGTATATTGTTTTGGTTTTTTCTATCATGGTAAATTCACAATTGAGTGGGTTTAATGGTTAAGAGCATGTGTTTATTCTTAAAAGGTTATTGTAGAAAATGTTGTAGATTCATAAGCTGGTGCAATTTACTAAAGCACATGACAAGAATCTATTTCTACTTTCAATCAGCGAAAGCCAACAAATCAATGAAAACAATATGAACAAGGAGAAGATAAATTAATGGCACATAACACAATATGTATCTCGAGAAAGCCACTGCTCAAAACTCCGCTATCTATATTGCATATATAAGAAATTTGAGTGAAGATACAAAGCTCGTTCTCACTAAAACAATTCCGCATAAATATGTTAAACTCTCTCAGCACACAAGCTAGCTCTTGGCCAACACTTAGCCAATTCTGCAGCTCTCCAAGCCCCTAATCTCTTGCTAATTCCTAGGATGAATAGCATGTATTTAAAGTGAATTCATGCTTCCAAAACTGTGCAATCCAAACATAGGATCAATCTACGATGCATGCATGATATTTACACTCTAGTAAACAATGCAACTGATAGTACATTGTCCCTGCACTCTAGTCTCCACTGGGTCTTTCTCAAAATCGACATGCATGAGTTTTTGATGAATGAATCTTCAGTTAACTAAAGTGACACTTGCAGATGCACTAGTGCACCAACTGACTGTTTACTCTTTATTAGTTCCACAAACAGTTTGGAACTAATTTAACTGAACTTAACTCAATGCATTAAGTGATCTAATTTCCAACTCAATTTAAACTCATATTGGACCCTTAAAACTTAGGGAGAACATATACATGACTACAAAAAGACTTCCAACTCGAAAATTCCTAAGTTAATTAAACTTAATTAACTATTTACAAGTTGCTTTGAGAATAGAATTCAATTTTAATTCTCAATATAATTCAAAGACAAATTAAACTTGAATTTCTTGTTGTCATTTCTCAACACTCCCTCTCAACAAGAAAGAGATTATCAGCTACCTCGATCATGTCTCTGTGAAACTTGAATTTACATCTCGACAATGCCTTTGTCAAAATGTCAGCATCTTGCTCCTCTGTGGGAATGTATTTTAACAACATAATCTGCCTCAATACACAATCTCTGAAATTATGATATCGGATATAAATATGTTTGGACCGATCATGAAAAACTAGATTTTCAAAGAGTTTGATACAACTCTGATTATCGTAATAAATCATAGTTGGATCCATCTGTTGACCAAACAAACCAACCAAGATCTTCCTCATCCAGATGGTCTCGCATGCTACCTGACTCGCAGCCATGTACTCTGCCTCTGTCGAACTGAGTGCAATCGATCTCTATTTCCTGTTATGCCAAGAAATTGTCGCTGATCCAATACTGAAGATCCCTCTTGATGTACTCTTCCTGTCGAATGGACTCCTTACCCAATCTGCATCGGTGAAGCCTTGAAGCTTCACTCCCTCTGTCTGTTTGTACCATAATCCATACTGAGAAGTGCCCCTGAGGTATCTCAACACATGCTTTGTCACTTTCCAATACAGCTTGGTAGGCCTAACCATCGCTTGACTAAGTTGGTTAACTGCATGGCACATATTTGGTCGTGTGTTCACCTAGTACATGAGTGTACCCACAAGCTATCTGTAAACAGTAGCTTCCACTACTTCCCTTGAAGTAGCATCCTCTTTTCTCCAGTTACCTGCTAGAGGAGTATCCATGGGTTTGTTTCTCTCCATGCGAAATCTCCTGAGTATCTCGTTGGCATACTTTCCTGAGACACAAACAACTCCCCATCTCCCTGTCATACCTCCATGCTAAGAAAGTAATGCACGAGCCCCATGTCTTTCATCTCAAACTTTCTTGCAAGGTCCCCCTTGCAAGACTTGATCAGCTGATCATCACCTGTCAGTATGCGATCATCGACATAAAGTACAATGATCAACAGTTTACCTTCCACCACTATGTGGTATAGGTTCGCATCCACTTCAGTTTTTGTGAAGCCCAACCCAATGAAGTAGCTATCTATCCTGGTGTACCAAGCATGGGGGTGCTTGCTTCAGCCCATACAACACTCTCTTGAGTCGGCACACATGCAATTCATAGTCAAAGGTCTCAAAACCTTCATGCTGCTCTATGTACACCTCTTCTTCAATCATGCCATTAAGGAAGGTTGTCTTTACATCCATCTGATGTATCTTCCAACCCATATATGTTGATAGTGCCAATATAGATCTGATTGACGAGTACGTTACAACAGGAGCAAAGGTCTCATCATAGTTTGTAGTATACCTAGGGGGGATAATATGGGGTACAAAGGGAGGTAACCAAGGGAATAATGTAATAATGGGATGGGCCATAGTAATAAATAAGGTGGTTAACCCGTATCATGTAAGGGACCACAAGTAGTTAGCAATAATGTAATAAGTCCATGGTATTAAATAAATGGTATTGAGGAAACTATGGTAATGACCCATGGTATTGTATGTATGGGGCCTATATAGAGGCTAGAGACTCCCCATTGAGGGATGTTAAGGATTATTGTATGAACAGGCATATGGATCCAAAAATATATGATAATACAAATATACCCCGAAACAATAAGATAGAAATAGAAAGAAATTCTTCTTTATTGATCAAACCCTTAAGATAGGGCAACACCATACATTCACTCCTTAAGGAAGGAGAACACTCCACAAGCCATATGCATGTTCATACAATATTCTTTGACATCCCTTAATGTGGAGTCTCTAGCCTCTATATAGGCCTCATATATACAATACCATGGGTCCTTACCATGGTTCCCTCAATACCATCTATCTGATACCATGGGATTATTACATTATTGCTAACTACTTGTGGTCCCTTACATGATACGGGTTAACCACCTTATTTATTACTATGGCCCATTCCATTATTACATTATTCCCTTGGGTACCTCCCTTTGTACCCCATATTATCCCCCCTAGGTATACTACATAGTCAATCCCCTCTACCTGTGAAAAGCCATGGGTCACAAATCTAGCCTTATGCTTCTCCACGCTACAATTTGTAGTTTGCTTTACCTTGTAAATCCAACGAGAGCTCACCACTGACTTGTCCTCCGGTCTCGGGACCACATTCCAAACATTGTTATGAACTATGGAGTCATACTCCTCCATGATGGCATCAACCCAAGCTGGTTGTTGCACTGCTTCCTTAAACGAAGATGGCTCTATCACAACACATTCGCCCATAAGAGCCATGTATCCAATGTACCTCTCAAGTGACCTCCTCTACCTGTACAGAGAAGTGGGTGCTCCCACATTCTCCCGTGCATCATCCAACAATCTATCGGCCTCTCTGGTGCACTTTCTTCCCTCTTAGGAAGACTCTGCCTGAGTGGATGTCCCCACTCCTAGATCCTCTGCATGTTGTTGCTCCACATCAATCTGAGGCTCCTCAACCCTAGGAGCTAAAAGCTACTCATTTGCATGTAGCTCAAGCTCCCTCTCAATGGAAACTCGCATGGCCTTCTCCTCATCGAATCTGACATCCATGTGAACCATTGTCATCTTGTTGGTCGACAAGTACACCCAATAGTTGTGAGGTGTATCAGTGTACCCCACAAATATCCCCAGCTATGTTGTCGACTCAAGCTTTTTCGTGCATCTTTGGTCACATGGAAATATACCAATAACCCAAAGATCTTGAAGTGACCAACATCTTGCCTCTTACCGAAATAAACCTCCTCTGGTGTCTTCATCTCAAGTATCCGATGTGGGCTATGGTTCAGAACATAAGGTGTTGTGTTGCATGCCTCAGCCCACATGTGTAGTAGTAGGCCATGATCATGCAACATCGCCCTTGTTGCCCCTACTATGATTCTGTTATTCCTCTCGGCCACCCCATTCTGTTGAGGGTTATGGGGGTGTCGTCAACTCCCATTTAATCCCTTCTGCTGCACAGAAGTTCTTAAACTCGTTTGAGACATACTCACTACCGTTATCACTCCGTAGAGCTTTAACCTTCTTGTCCAACTCTTTCTCCACCAATGCTTTAAACTCACAAAACTTTGTGAAAGTTTGATCATTTTTTTACATGAAAAATATCCAACATTTACGATAATAGTCATCAGCAAATATAACATATTACCTGTCTTTGGTCGTGGATGCTGTCGAGAATGGTCCCCACACATCTGAATGGACTTGCTCTAGAATAACCTCTGCTTGACCGTCTTTATCGTGAAAGGAAGGATTGGTGTATTTTTCCAAAGTACACCCCTTGCATGTATCAACTTGCTCAAGCGTACATTTGGGAAGATCGGTAGAGATCTGCTACAATATCTTCAAAGCCCCATGATGCAAGTTGCCCAATCACTTGTGCCACAACTCACCAACGTCTCGGCTCTGAACCCTTTCTGCTTTTGTGCTCAGAGTAGCACACTCCTCTACCTGCAGCTTATAGAGATTCTTCACCTGAATCCCTATCTTCTTTACCTGACCCTTGACTATGTGTCGAAGGAACACCTTCTCTTTCGAGAAGATCAATCATAGCCTCTATCCTCAAGCATGGCAACAGATACCAAGTTCTTCTTTAGCCCAGACACATACATAACATTCTTCAAGGTGAGTGGAGCCCCATGCTCCCTCTGAAAAGTAATCGTGTACAGTCCAGTAACACTATTTCCGTCATCACCCATCTCTACATGCATCATTTTTTAAGGTGAGTGGAGCCCCATGCTCCCTATGAAAAGTAATCGTGTCCAATCCAGTAACACTATACTTCCCGTCATCACCCATCTCGATATGCATCTAGAGATCTTTGTCCTCCAGGTCACTGAATAACTCTTTGTCACCAGTCATGTGGAATGAAGCTCCACTGTCTAAGTACCATAAACTTCCCATCATTGATGATACCGTGCATGCAATGAGGGAAAAGTCCAATTCGAATTGAGAGGCCAAAGCCTCACTCGCCGCTCCTCCTGAGGACTTCATCTTGGACTTCTTGAGTGGACAATTTGTAGCAAAATGGCCAAGTCCATGACAATGAAAGCACTTAACTTTCATCACGTCTTTCTTCTTACTTCCATGATAAGAATCTGATTTGGAATGGGAAGCTTTCCCTTTCCCCTTTTTTGTCTTAATCGCTAAGGCACAACTCTCTTCATCATCAGTCTTTGATGAAGAGCCATCCTTTATGTTCCTCCTGATCTCCTCTTACATCAAATCTGACCACAGTCATTCCCAATCCAGCAGTTTCTCCTGACCATTGACAAAGTCCTGATAACTATGACAACTCTTTAGGAGTCATAGAAGAGCAAGACTCACCATATCATCCACGGCAACCATGACTCCAACACTTCCAAGTTCATCACAACATTGAGTGAACTTGGTCAAGTATTTTGGAATCATCTCGCCTTTCTCCATTTTGATTTTTCGAAGTTTGTCCTTCAGTGCCAATTTCTTTTGGTCACTATTGTTTTGATACAAGTTCGTCAATGTTTTCCACATAGCATATAGAGTTTCCTTGCCATGGAGACTCAAGACAATGTGGTCTCAAACTCCCTCAAGGATTATCTGCCTCGCCTTTGCGACACACTTCTTCCATTCGATAAAATTTTCTACATCCGATTGTGTTGGCTTAGCAATATCTTAATCAACGAATTCCTTCAAGCCATTATCCTCTAGCACAGCCTCCATTTTGTCCCTCTGGGCTATAAAATTTGAGTCACCTTCCAAGGCATAGTCGAGCTGCAAACCGTCGAATGCCATCTGCCAATCCTGAAATATGTATTGCAAATTCAATTTCACCTGTAACCCAAAACTCAAAACTTTGAAATTTCCTCTAGTATATTTTTCTTAGCTCCGATACCATGTAGAAAATCTTGTAGATTCACAATCTCAAGCAATTTACTAAAGCACAAGACAAGAATATACTTCTATTTTCAACCAGTGGAAGCCATAGATTGATGAAAACAATATGAACAAGAAGAAGATAAATTAATGGCGCATAACACAATATGTATCTCAGGAAAGCCACTGCTCAAAACCCTGCTATCTATATTGCATATATCAGAAATATGAGTGAAGATACAAAGCTTGTTCTCACTAGAACAATTCCGCACAAGTATGCTCAACTCTCTGAACACACAAGCTAGCTCTTAGCCAACACTTAGCCAATTATGTAGCTCTGTAAGCCCCTAATCTCTTGCGTAATTCCTAGGATGAATAGCCTAGATTTAAAGGGAATTCATGTTTCCAAAACTGTGTAATCCAAAAATAGGATCAATCTCTGATGCATGCATGATATTTACACTCTAGTAAATAATACAACTAATAGTACATTGTCCCTGCACTCTAGTCTCAACTAATTTTTTCTCATAAACAACATGCATGAGTTTCTGATGAAGGAATCTTAATTTAACTAGAGTGACACTTGTGGATGCATTAGTGCACCAACTCATTGTTAAATCTCTATTAGTTCCACAAACAGTTTGGAACTAATTTAACTGAACTTAATTCAGCAAACTAAGTGATCTAATTTCCAACTCAATTTAAATTCATATTGGACCCCTAAAACTTAGGGAGAACATATACATGACTACGGAAAGACCTCCAACTCGAAATTCCTAAGTTAATTAAGTTAATTAAACTTAAATAACTATTTACAAGTTGCTTTGAGAATATAATTCAATTTTAATTCTCAGTTTAATTCAAGGACAAATTAAACTAGAATTTCTTGTTACCATTTCTCAACAGTCACAGATTCAAAAACGGAGGTGATAGAGTATATATGCCTTCGTAGACTTAGCAATCAAATCATTGTGCGGAGGTGGGTCCCTTGTCCCACAAATAAGGGGGTCTCATACACCAATGTGGTGTTTGGCTTGGTCGTGACCTTAAAATTGGATAATAATAATAAATAATAATTAAGTGTGGTTGAGAGGGATCAAACCTCTTTTTATCAAAACCTAGAACCAAGAAACCACCAACGATAAATTGACTATTTTACTTCAATTTTATTTTAACCCAGAGGTCACTGAAGTGGAATCTATCTCAAGAGTTACCTACTCTTTAAGCTTTATTATACTAGGCCAAACATGTCCCATGGAATTGAACCCTAGTGGATGGGAGAAGACACTGTGCGACCAACCACTAAAGCTACTAACCCAAGCTGTTCATGCTCATATTGTTGGGCTTACCTTACTAACCATACTTTAGTCAACCATGTTTTGCCAATTACATCCCTAATCCATAACCTATTGTTTAGGGTGTGGTTTGGAGTTTTTTCTTAATGATTCAAAATCCAAATTTAATAATGTAACTAGTAAAGCTATTTTGAATTGTGTGTGGGCCGTATTAATGTAAATATTCATTTTATTATGTAATGTTGAAGTATTGTGTTTTAATGGAATTAATACAATGTCACAATGACATTTTATACAATGAATTCAACTCACTCACAAAATGATTATGACAAAAATTTCTATAAATCAACTAAAATTTTAAACAAATTTATAAATTATTTATATACATTAGTGTGATAATTTGATTAGTAACTTAATTCTAAATTCATTGCCAGATAGAATCATGTGATGAAATGTAAATGTATCTTACAACAACACAACACAACTAAATGAACCCCCTTATTAAAGGAATAACAAATGATTCATTTCCTTCTTGTTCATATTATAAATTGAATAAATGTATAAAATTTAGGAAGTTGAAGAAATAATGAGAGGAATACACTATGTCATCATTGTTAAACTTTTGTGCACAACTACTTAATGAGTTGTCCAACCTCATCAATATGTTGCATTAAGTTTTGTTGGACATTTACAACAAAAGTGTGTGTCTAAGGCTGCATGACAATATTGGAGCATAATCAAAACCTATGAGACCATGACTAAGTCACAACATCAAAATTATGTCATTGAGATATGAATTGTCTATGACCCCACATAAGGTTGCCATTATGATGCACATCATAGGTGATATATGTGATATGCATTTAGCATCAATGATTTTATTTCACTTACGCCTTTGATATAAAGACAAAATTTGTATATACATACTTGAAAAAGTTAATGTAATGAACCTTTCATTTATATGACTCTTCAAATTATGGATTTAGTCGATCTCTAACTCCTATGGTCCACCTCTACACTTGAGAGTTGTTAGTTCTCAACCATTGTCTTTCCAATTGAGAAATTTTTGGTGGAATATACTCCAAGGTGTCCCAGTGGTTCCGTTTTTGGAATTATCCTTTTAGTGCAATTTGATGAAGTCTCAAGATTCCTTCTCTAGTTGTTTTTTCTTTGCACTATATAATTTTATTTACTTCTAGATTTGTGCTAACTTCAACAACTAACTCATTGGGAATCAATGCAACGACCTAGTAACCCCAAATACCCATTAATCTTACACACTCATTGACCATATTAACTCATGTTGACCATGGTTAACCACTATTTACCTTATTGATCATGGTAGACCATACTCATTTATGTTTTACCATCATTGACTATGGTTGAACTAGTAACCCACTTACCCATAATTCCTTAACTCATATTGACCTATGTTTATTAATGTTGATGATTAGACAACCTCAGTTACATTGTCATAACTAGCCACCTGCTTTTAGCTCACAAACTAACCCATTAACCATCAAATCCATTGTAACCTCCCTCAACCCATTGATTTCAATCTCTCACTAAATTGTTACCCTAATTGACCATATTGACCATGGTTGAGCTATGTTGACAACATTGAATATATAGACCATATTCACCATGGTTCATCTATCCAACCACATTAACAGAATAGCCCTTATTCCACTCACCCATGATCACCATACCCACATTATCCACTAATCCATTGATCATGTAGCTTGATAATCTCATCACCCATTGACCTCTTAACCCAATAATGCCATTATCCCATTAACCCTCCTCTCTCATTAAACATATTGATTACCATTGACCACAATTAGACACAATTGGCCATGGTTGATCTCTACAAACCAAATTTACTATTTAGACCAAATCCACCATGGTTCACCATATTAGCCACCTTAATTTACTAAACCCTAGCTTTCTCAACCATAAACATCGCGCTTGTCTATCTATCAATCCATTAACTATGTGGCTTCATAATCATTTCACTAATAAACCTCCTAACCATTGACCCTATTAATCCATCAAACCTCCACCCTCTATGACCATATGGATGATTATTGATTGTCATTAACTAGTGTTGGCCTTGTTTACCATGCGGGACCATAATCAATCATAATTGGCCAACATTGTCCATGGTTGATCTATCAACATGCTCACCCATGACCCCTTAATCCATATTAAACTACATTGATTGATGCCAACTATTAATAAATATTAGTTACTTGTTACATCTAGCCCTTTAATCTATTATAACCTTATGACCACTAATTATAGTAACTCACTTGCCTTTCACCTTCGTTGACCATAGTTTACAACCATTAACCATGGTTGACCTATATTGACTATATACACCATATTCAACAATTTCATCATATTAATCACATCAACCCACTAACCTTAGTCTACTCAAGCATGAATGATGTGCCCACTTATCCACTTACCCATTAATCGTGGAGCCTAGTAATCCCATCACCCATAAACCTCTTTAACTTAATAACCCCATTCAACCATCAACCCTCATTAATCACAAGGACAATCAATGACCATGGGTAACCCATATTGGGAATATTGAAAAGATATATCATACTTGTCATGGTTCACAATGATAATAATTACACTAACTCATTAACCCCTAACCCACTCAACCAGGATGGCAACCAATATGGCTCCCCAATTAAATATCCAAAATATTTAGAATATAAAGAAATACATTTAGAATAAAATTATATATATATATTAAAATGCATGGGAACATTAACATGATCACATTAAAAATGATGGCCCCGTATACATACCCAAGTAGAAATGCCCTTTCACCAAGGGTCATGTCTGAAGTAGAGACATGTACTTTCACTAGAATGCGTCTCTTCACTAATCATTATTTATTATTTATTTATATTTATATTTATTATATCACCTTCCCCTTTAGAAATGCTTTGTCATCAAAGTATATTTATGGAAAGGCTTGACGTCTTTTTCCTCGCCTCATAATAGCTTTACATCATTCTATGTTCTTAAAATTATCACAGTTAATGATATGAGATGATATGAACCTTTGAGTACTAAGTAAAATAGTTGAATCATAAAGACTTTTGACCCTCATAATTAAATTCCTTGTGTGACATTGTGCTTATAAGACTCCCAAGAGGGATTGCTATTATGTGATTTGAATGCACTGGCATCAATATTGTTTAGAATTTAAATCAATTGTTTTCCTTTCGAGTGATGTTGATATATTGATCGATTAAGTTGCTTTCTCTTGTGATTTTTTTTGTAAGCTAAGTGGTGTTGCCTTACATTAATCAAAAGATATTACAATATCCAACCCAATACTATTTTGCGGCAAATAGTCTAAACTTGCCCTATGGGAAACCAAGTTCCTTTACCATCTGTTGACAGAATAACAAGTCCAAAATTGTAACAATATCACATTTTGCAATATCACAAAAGAATTTATAGCAACAATAAACCATAACACTAAGACTAATTGCATCAAAAGAAAAAATGCTTAACTACGAGAACTTGACCAACTGAGCTAACTATTGGGGCTAATACTTGCTCTTGTAATTAGGATGTCTTTATAGCATGACTTTCCCTCATTGTACTTGTAGTGTTTTCTTCATTTAATTTAGGTCTTTTGTCTTCTTCATGCATTGATGTTTCATTAGTAATCATTGGATTTTTATTATTAAGTACACTTGGAAATTCCATCATTTTTATTTCAACATCAAAAGTCTTTACTTCAATTAGATTGACACCATCTTGAGTTGTGATATTAATTTGATATGTTTATTCATTTTTCCACATCTTGGATTTTTATATCTCTAGACATTAATACTTCATTCTCGATAAATTATTGTAGCTTGTTTTCTAACAACTTATTATCATTATTAAGTCACATAAGTAAATTTTAATTATGAATATTTGGGAGTAAATTTTGATTATAAATATGTGGACATGGATACTTCATCATTTTTTATTTATCAATTCTATTTTTAATGTTCAAATTTTCTAGGTTCTCATATTTTAATATGTTAATTTATTGTAGCAGCCTTTGTTTATTATCTTGGTTTTTTTTAATAATTTCTTCCAAAAATCTTGATTCTTTTATTAAACCTTTAAATGCCTGGTTTTATGTCTTTGACTTTTTGTGTAATAATTTTATTAAACCTTTAAATGCCTGGTTTTATATCTTTGACTTTTTGTGTAAGTAATTTTTATTGTTGGGTTTATCGTTGGGTTTTGTTATTTGGGAGGTGTGGAAGGAACGTAATCGGCGAATTTTCCAGGGACGCAGCTGCTGCGAGGTAGGTATATGGGAGGTGATATGTCGGTCGCTGAAGGAAACTGTCCTCTCTGAATCTTGGGAAGAGGAGGATTGGAAATTAAATGTGGACGAGCAGCGAATATTACTCAAATTGGGCATTGATTCTACGATGTTATACCCAAACACTGATCGGATTCGTCGATAGCGTTTGCAGAGCCCCAACTTCTTTCGCCTCCCAGATGAGCAGCAAATTAAGCTGTCCTTCGACGGTGCCTCCAAGGGTAATCCTGGGGAGGCAGGCTGGGGTGGGATTTTCCGCGATAGCCGAGGGAGGTCGCGTTGGGCATATGCGGAATGGGGAGGGGAGATGTCCAATAACGAGGCGGAGCTCTGGGGGGTTTACCATGGCCTTCGCATTGCGGTGAGGAACGGATATCACAATCTGGTTGTAGAAGGTGATTCCCAAATCGTCATTGATATGCTGCGGAAACTGCAGCGGGGAAAACCATGGGATCACGTCGCCAAGAGCTGGCGGGTGGCTGCTATTATCCAGGATATTGAGGAACAGGTGAGGAAGATAGATTATATAACACTTACCCATGTCTTACGTCGTGGCAATCGCGCGGCAGATTATCTAGCCAATTGGGCCACTGCTGATTCAGCTCGGGTGTTGGATGGTAGTTGGAGCTCGATCTATGAGGATCCACGCTGGGCTGAGCTGGCAGCCATCACTCGCCAGGATAATGATGAGGCCATGGGGTGCGACAGGACCTTTTAGCACCCTTCACATAATGATCTGGGGACGAAAGGAACGGCATCATAAAGATCGCTGCGGTGGGATCAGGTACGAATTTGCAAACCTTCCCATTTGGCAGAAAGATTTAATGAAGACATGCGCTGAATTGCCCATCCCAAGGCCGACGGCAGAGTGGGTATTGTTGGGCAGTTCCTATTTCCACCTCCATAGCAAAGTTAATGCTATGGAGGTACACCCTCTGACAGCGGCAGCACCGTAACGACAGTTTTGGATGCATGTTTTGGACCCATATCCATGCATGATACCATGACCTATGTACATGCATTTTCTGTCAGCTCCGTCACTCCAACTCCGGGAGGCTCCACGGTTCAGCGTAATCAATGCAAGTAATCACGGCATTAATGTTATTCAAATAACGAGCCCATTTGAATTCGAATTCAAATTTGAATTCAAGCGCCCAAAATTCAGCGCTCATCCATATTTCAGCAACCACATTCGAATTCCTTCAGAGCTCCGTCAACCGGAAAAAATGCATAGCTGTATCTCCCGCGGTCATTTCAAATATTTTCAAAAAGGCCGGCCCGCTCTTTTGCATATTGATTCCCTGTTCAGTGTTGTTTTGTCAATGAAGTTGCAGACGATAGAATATCATGACCTCGCCCCTCAAATTCGGTCTGCACCTGGAGTACTCATCTGTTTTCTTTATAGGTTTTATGTTGCGGCAAATTCTTCAATGGTATGTAGACAACAGGCGTCGTTTGTTCGATCCGGTATGAAGATTGTACATGGAAAGCGAGTTGCTCACTAATTCCGACACATTGACAGCGGTCGACGCTATGAGAGCTCTTATAGGATTCGTAGCAGACAAATTCATGTCGCGAAAGCCACTGATGCATGTGTCCAGGCTTGTCAAAGCTGCGCTCAGCCAGGTTGGGATATCTTTTTCCTCGTAGTTATTGCTGAAACAAACGTTGATATGCTCAGCTGTGGCTTCAAAGTGCTTCACACAGTCTCGCCACGAAGCACGTTCTCTGCTATTCATTTGCTTATTTCGCAGACTGAACGCCATGTCGTGGGCTTTCCATGCCCGTTCCATGCTCACCCTCATCGCCACGTACATCAAACCGCGAGGCGTTGCCGTTTGATTTCCGGTATAGGAAATCATCGACGAGACACAGCGAGCGGGGTATCGAGTCTGCCTGCAAGCCGACTTGACAACCATGGAGTGATCAAAGAGTCGGCCATCTCTAGAGCAAACGGAAGGTTCGATCGTTAACAGCACGATCACAGCAAACAGTAAACTTGACGTAATGTCGGTTACCAAAAATTTGGTGCTGCATTTTTTCTTTTCGCGTTCATAGACGTCAACGTGCACATTGTTGTAAGGCCTCGACATCTTCAACCAATTCAGAGCTCTAGAATTACAGAACTTAACTGCAAGATTGCCGATATTTTTTTCAGAACTCGGATATTAGATTAGAGCAGAGATTGCTAAGTTCATGAAATAAAGAATATGAGAATACCATTGACGCTTACAAACTGTGTAAATCGATATATATATATATATATATATATAATGCATTCTAATCAATAGATAAATCCATATATATAGCAACACGGTCCATGCATTTTAATAAATATAATCCATATATATAGCAACACGGTCCATGCATTTTAATAAATATAAGATTTTGGAAATAGTACGGCCGTAGTAAGTGAACTTAGTCGAATATTTGCTTCACCAATTCGGACAGAATAAAGTCGTCGGTATAAGGCGTTAAGATGTTGCGACGCTTCCTATTCTTTTTGTGAGGCGATAAGTTCATGAAATAAATAATTCGAGAATACCATTAACGTTTAGAAAATATTGATAAGTTGATCTATGCATTTAACAGGATTCATGCATTTGACAAATTGTGACGTCCAATTCGGATGAAGACTATCCCATTGTGACGTCCAATTTTGATCAGGATTATGTACAATTGACATTCCAGTTATTCTAAGCGCGATTTATGGGATTGAAAAAAAAATCCATACATTTTGATAAATACATAAAGATTCTGTAAATAGGATGGTAGTAAACGATACAAAAATGGATCTTTAACCAGATAAGCTTGGTGTTTATTAAAGAATAGGGATTATAGATTTTTTATTCTTTAAAAAATAAAGAGTGTATAGATGGTTTATATTTAATAATTTGTTTCTTTTCAAAGTTTACACACTATATTTGTCATTTTTATTTCTATTCTGTTACAATTTTTCAGCTATTTAATGTGTTTTTTATTTCTGTGTTTCTTATTTCTATTTTGTTACACATTCTTAGCTATTTAATGTGTTTCTTATTTCCATTCGGTTACAAATTCTTATCTATTTAATTAACACATTAAATGACACATTCTTATTTGTTAAAATTCTCAGTTTTATATAAATTAAATAATTAATATATTGAATGGTACATAAGCGTTTTGAGGATGATATACTTTTATCAGCCATTTATATATATAGTTGGGCTAGCCATTAATAAATATGAAGTTATGTTAAATGTATTTTTTTTTTAAGTTTATTTTTTTAATTAATTTGTTAGATTACAAAAAGTTATATAACATGTTTAATCTATATAGTTCATGAGTTTAGAAACACATGTTAAATAACAGAATATTACAATATTAAAAAAAAAATCAATATTTTTTTTTATAAAACATGATAAATAATTTCGATGCCAAATATTTATTTTATCCAATTAATTAATATTTAAGATGAATCCAATCTCAATCTCAACTCACTACTAAAAATAAGAATAAAAATAAAAACATATACCTTTCGTTCAACTTTCTCTTTAAAAACCAATAGAAATTTTGAATTAAAAAATACAATTTTTTATATATTATTTTCTAATATTTCTTTCACCCTTACTAAAACTTACAAATTTTCCACACTGAGAGACCTTGAAATTCTATATTCGAAAACCCACACGACATTTTTTTTTCTCAAATCTCAAGATATGACTACAACTCTAACCCGTTGATATGCCATTCTTTTCTAATCTACACAACTCACACAATCATTGCAACAAAACCGTCAACAATACATACAACATACATAAAAGATAATAGGATGAAAACATGATAAGAAAGTATGAAGGAAATGATCTAAAATCCTTCCTACTCTATTACCATACTACCGCATATAATCTTGGTTGAATCATAGTTTTGCTTCCATCTTCTACCATTGCGATCTGCTGAAGATATTCTGCATAAATCCCTGCACAGTTTGCACACACCACTCTTCACTCACTCACACTCTCCAAGGTCACACCATCATCCCACTTACTTCCTAAGTGAACCAACCAAATAGTCTCATGATCTCCATCTATTTGTAATCTTTTGTAATGATAAAACAATTAATTCCAATTTTGTAGTGGACCTATGTTCATACTCTGGAAGTGGTTTGGTTCATTGATTCATGACTCAATCAAGCCACCAACTTCATTTACTAATGAATATCCATCTTCTAGAAGCACAATAACCTTTTTCCAACCTTTACATGATGATTCCCAAACAAGACAAGCTAGAAAAACAAATAAACATCTTATGAGCACGAGCAATACGACGGAATTTTAGTGAAAAACCATGGTCGCACCCACAACTCAGGTTTCATGAAACTGGAAATCCTCAGTCACTCCCATAGGCCTTCTTACCAGCGACTAGAGCTTTTAGTCGCTCCCATAAGCCTTCCTGCCAATGACTTGAGCTTTCAGTCACTTCCACAACACTGTCATGTAAGTGATTATGGCAGAGGATGACTAAAATCACTTTTCATTTGCTCAAATTCTTCCCAAACTTGCTCCACTAGTTGATCATCATCAAAACATCCTCAGGAAGCCACTATAGCCTCTACAACACTTAAGAAATCCACTGTAACAACTCCATCATCATCACAAGTCAAACTAGGTTGACTTAGATGCCATCCATCAACTGGTTCAACACTCAAGCCATTAAACTTCACCACATCTAGTCTAACATCTGCAACCATCAAAGGTAGACCTTGTAATACCATGCAACTGATCATACTAGCTGAGAACCATCAATACACACACATAGTACCATAAACATGACTTGAAAGTCTCCAATACTATCAACAAGGTGTAGCAGCTCCACATACTGCCAAGGCATCTACACACGAGCCAAAAACCTGCACTAACATATACAACCACCAAGTCAAGGTTTGCAACCAATGCAAAAGTCAAGTATCATCTCACTAGCATAAGCCTAGTACTTGCACCAATCAACCATGTAGAAACTCATCCATACACACGCACACACACACCAGAGATCATAAACCACTTGTTTGTTCCTCACATTGCAACATTGTTTGTTATTCTTCACATTGTGAAATCATTTTTTATTCACCACACTGCAACATCATAATGTGACACCATTTTTTGTTCATCACTCTATGATGACAAATTTTTTTCACATTCTAATTTCAACTCTTTGTTTACTAATGATTGCATAAATGTCTACTAATGTTGATAAACTAGCTAATGTTGATAAATTAACTAATGCCTATAAATTCATAAATATATATACGTTACTGTATAGTTATGTCTATGTATAGTTATTTCTATGTATAAGTATATTTATATATAGTTATGTATTAATATTTTTTTATTAATGTGTTAAAGTATAGATTAATGCATGATTGAGATTAACCTCTCATACTCATTCCTTGACTCACTGCATCAGTCACACCCTTGTTACTGACAGAGTTATCTTACTTTCCTCTGTGCGACATCGCGGTCAAGGCATTACCTTACGACCCACTGCTGGGACTCCTACACCAAATGGTTTGAGGTTTAATTGGGACTTCTTACCGGGGAGATCCCCTTGACATGTTGGTGGGTCCAGCACCGTCAACATTTCTAGCACTAGAAGGAGGGCCTGATGACAAGCAGTGTCCTCTCATCCAGTTTTGAACCTTTGCATATCTTTCATGGAGTCTTGCATTCTTCTTCCCCCGAGGTGTTTTTTGAATCATGAAGATGTCTCCATCTCGGGGAAGCTTTTCAATATCTTTTCCACTCACACGTATGATGGTGAAGGCGAAGTGGCTTGGCCTGAGCACTTACATAGCTTTCTTTCCATGATTTATGAGGAAGATGAATTTACTGACGAACAGGCTGGTCTACTACTTGCATTCACGCTTCGCGAATCTCCATTTCGTTGGGTGCTCAGCCTACTGGCTTACACCGTGCACTCATGTGAGAACTTTTGTGATCTTATTGAAGACACATTCCATCATTTTGATCCAGAACATCATGACCAAAAACTATTACAATAACGGAGGGCTTTGCATGAATCTGTTATTGATTTTTGGTAGTGCTTCCGTGACTTGCAGTTTCAAGCTCCGAGAAGCCAGATGAAGTTTTCTTATCTCTAGGACCAGTTCAAGTATTTTCTTAAGAAATTTTCCTATCCCAATAGAAAGCTTGATGTCAAGCCTCGCTTAACCTTCTTCTTTGATGGAACTATGCAATCCCATTTGGGAGAAGGAACTGTCTCAATGGACTGTCCGCCTCCCTTTCATTCAATAGTTCCACCATCACCCAGTGATGTTGAGGATCATTTTCGCACATTTGTTCATTCTTCACACCCTCCCAACATCACTCCGCTCAATTTTCGCGCAGAGTTGGTTGTAAGTCCTTTGAGTTCCCATATGCATTATTTTCTTCAACCTACGTCTTTGCACTCAGGTATTCCTTCGGATGAAGCTATCTTGTGTTCATCCATTCTGGACTCTTCACTTGTTGTGAACGAGGAACAACCCACTGATGGAGTTGGTGTCGCACAACCAACATGCACCGTCATTCATGAAGAGTATCAGTGGGAGCTTGAACATCAACACTTGGCGAAGGATGACTCCCTTCTGTTCGAGCCCCCTCCATTCCTTCCTAGCTTATTTGGTGAACTTGCCATCTATGATTTTCTATGTGTGTCTCCATTTTTGATCACTTGCAGGACTCACTAGATGCTAGTCCATCATTCAACGATGAAGAGGTTAATTTATTCATTGAAGATCCACTTGATCCTTCATCTGTCTTTTCCGAAAACACAAAGGATGAGTTCGTTTTATTTTCATCTACCCCTCTATTTGATTTATATGATCATGAGGATGCCAAAGAATTCATTTATTTTTCTGATCATGGCGGTCGTGATCCATTTGCTTCTAATTTTGATCATGATCACGAATCTATTGCAATTGATCTTTCAAAGCCACCGATTTATGATTATCACCTAATGATGAAGATGAGACACCTAAGACTGTCAAGGCACTTCAGCCCGAGCTAATTGTTATGTCAGGCCCTTGCTCTCTTGAGGTTAATCTCACTTCCAAACATGAAATTGTTGAATCACCCAAGGCTCCTCATCACTCATTTGTATGCATTGAAGATCCATCTCACACACAGATCACACTTCCTCCACTTGAACTACACGATCCCATTGCTCATGCATTGGAGGAGTCTTACATTGCAAGCACTCATTTGCGACGCAAGTTATCTTTGTTTCTTTTGTTCACTTGCATGTCTCAGTCAAGAGTGTGCTTTTGCTTCAAAGTTTCATGTAGTGTCACATAACACCATGATAAGTGCACGGATTGTCCGTCATGCACATACACTCACTTATGTCCAGTGGGCACTTTGAAACACAAAGTGTGGATGTCTTCACTATTATATCTTTCTTGTATGATGGTCCGCACAACTGGGTTACTCGCGGACCAAGCCTTCACCCACATGGGTCTACTAATGCATCGGTGGCTGCATTGGAAGTATCACTTCACGTGATCAGGCCCATGCACTGTTAGTGTAGGAGTAGGAGTAGTGTTTGATTTTAGTTGTTTGCTTGCATGATTGTTTGCTTACATTCTTTGTTTGCTTGTTTATTTGTTTGCTCATTTGTTTACTTGCTTCGCTTTCATTTTTCTTCTCTTGTTTTTCTTTGTTGATTGATTAGTTCATTTTCTTGTTTCATTCGTAGGTTAGTTGGCATGAAACCATGTATGACTCTTGAAATGGGCTGGGTGAAGTACAAAGGGCTTGTACAACTATCAGTACTTGGTTATTTGTCATCTTGCCTCTCTACGATGAGCTTGTTACTTTTATTCCATGATACATCGAAGGAAAATACGTACTGTTCGAAGTGAACCTTGGTGAAAACACAACACTTGCACGCTAACTAGTGTCACCTGCTCTAGTTGGTTATTTTTGGGTTAACCCCTGTCAGCTCAGTCAAGTTGAGTAAGGTGAGGGGGAAAACCTTAACAAGAACATTAAATATACAATAAACTACTTCTTTGTTGGAACAACCTCTTCTGCTCTCAATAAGTCAAGATCCCTCTTCCACCTCTGAAATAAATAAGTGTTATGCATAGTGAAAAATGAAAAAAATGAAAAGTCAAAAAATTCAAATGAAAAATGAATAAGGTGAAAGAAGAGAAAGGCTTCCTATGTAGGAAGGTGATGCAAATAACTCCGTCGAGGTACTGACCAAGATCGCTAGCAGCGAAGCCATGCTTTTGTTCCTATGTGACTCCACCGGGGTACTGTCCAGGCCTACTAGCAGTGGAGCAACATCAGAGATGAAACTTAGACTCTAATGACTACACTGCTTGTGCACTTATATACCCCTCAACCGCAATCGAAAAAATTGTTTTAACTTGGCTTGGAATGTGTGTCAATCAACCAAGAGTCTGGCAGATGCTAAATCTTACAATCAAGCTAGTGTTAAGCCAAGACAAGATGAGAGATAAAAAATACTTTTGTAGGTGTTAGACTTTCTTTTCATGAACAAGGTCCGTTCAGAGAGCTAGAGTTCTACCAATGTGTCGCCAAGTGTTGTATCTGCTACAACCATGCTCCAAATTTTTCCTTAGCCTATTTTGGAGCCTCCCTACCAACATTCATAACAACTTGCCTTGCTTCGTCAATTCCTCAAGCTTCAGTGTCTTTCTTGCTCAAAGGTAGCCTGTCGATCACAATTTGATCTTTTCCCTTCATAGGTTGCTCACCTGGACTTGGTCTAGTTGCAGGTTGAGCAGCTTCCAAGTGAAATTTGTGCATTTCCTGAGGGAAACCAGCCTTGCCTCCAGGAATTGCGTAATTCCCTTTGACAGCCTACTAGGCTCCAAGATTGCGCAATTCCCTTTGACAACCTACTAGGCTCCAGGATTGCACAATCCTGCCAGCCAATCCTCCCAACAGGATTTGCACAATTTTTTCCATCAATAAGTTGTTCAGCCCAAGATTTGTGCAAATCTGGGCAACAGTCAGTTGCTCTACCCAGAAATTGTGAATCCCCTTGGGCAGTCAACCCAGCTTACAGTCAGAAATGCACATTTTTCTCCAGCAGTCGAGCAGTAGCTTGCATGTGCAACTGAGTTGACTAGATCCCTCTGGGACCGAGCAAAATAGACTTGCATGCATAGGTTGCTTCTCTCACGGCAACATGCAAAGGTATCGCTTGTTTTAGGGATCTATGTTTAGCAGTTGGAGCTTACATGCAAGGAACAATTCAGAAACCTCCTTCCAAGTGTCACTTCCCCTAGATTTGTGGCATGCGCGTCACAACCTCGATGTTATCAAAACTCACCAATCAGACATTGCAGAGCTCATTGCTTGCACCAACCCTGTAGCTTTGACATCCCACATCACATCTAGGAGCAGTCGACATGTTCAACTTAGTTGTTTTGGGGTAAGCTTGCTTCCCATGACTTGTGTTGCATTTTTGTCGCTTTTTGTGTATTCACTTGTGTGAGTTTTATTTGCTTGATTTCTTTGAACGCCTGCTGTCGTTTACATTCATTCTAGCTTGTCCTAGTACTGTTTCAATTTTTGTTGCCATCTCACTGTTGTCACATGCGTGAAACTGTTTTGCACGGACATTTGCCCAACCGAAAAATTACCTCACCCACATGCATGTTGATCTGTTTTCTCAATCTTCCATTCATGTTTTGCATGCACTGTTTATCAGTTCTGCTATCACTTAGTGTCATCATGCATTTCATTGACTTACTTGCTTTTAGTTGCCCGTCGACAAGTCAGGCCAACCTTGGCCCAGTCTCTGCCTTCACCAAGGCTGCATTGCGCAATCTGGAGAAGGAAGGCTCACCTTCCTCTCCATATTTGTGCATTCTCACCCAACACTGGCCTCTTAGACTGACTTTCACATTTCTAGAGGTAAGTTGCTACTTGGCCCAAAAATTTGCACAAATCTATCCCTAGGCCAACAATCCTTCCCAGTTGGAATCATGCATTGTGCAATCCTAGCAGCCAACTGCCCAACTAGACTGTGCATTGCATAGTTTCAATAGTCAGTCAGTCTCTTAGTAGCTCGGACTGTGCCTTGTGCAGTCTTAGAAGTCGGTCTCTCGACCTCCCAACCGAAATTGCGCAACCTTCATGATCATTCACCAAGGTATGTTGCAAGTCAGTTCTCATGTTCATTTTGGTTTTTGACTGAGAGATTGCTTGCTATGAGTCTTTCCATGCCTCCAGGTATCACAGGTGTTCATTTGCCTCTCAGCAGTATAGCTACAATGGTTTCTAGGAGAGCAGAGATGAAGACACCATTCAGATCTTGCTTGGGGATGTAGTTAATCAAGTGTCCATGGACTTACCTACTCACGAATACATCAAGCTATTCATGGACAAGGACATCAAGCAGCAACATCACAGTGAGCAGCATCATGAACAACAGCTGAAGGCAACATACCAAATGCAATGAATGCAAGAGGAAGGTTGTTGACAACATAGAGGTGGAGCAAAGTTGCATGATCAAGCAGAGCCATTGATAATGAAAGAAAATTTGGAGACTCGGGCTATGAAGTGACGGCGCGACATGAAGATTGCACGAAGGCAGAAGATGGGAAAAAGAAGGAGTTGCATGTGTTGAAGAAGAAACTCAGGAAGAACATGAAGAGAGAGAGAGAGAATAATGAGAGTGCTCCAACACTGAACTGAAAAAAAGGTTACCAACTTATCCTCAGAAGCCTTTTTATGAATGAGGCCTCCATTTTCTTCATTTTCCATTATTTTCTTTCATTTTCCTCCTCACATGAAACCTATGACCTTTCACTTCCTTTTTCTCCTAATTTCCATTATTTTAATAAATAATTGTGCCAAAATGCAATTTTTCCTTTCTAAAGCCTTAGCCATTGCCTTTGAAAATTTCCTTAGCCATAAACAACCAAATGAACACGCAATATGATGTCTTTCCCAACATTCAGCTTGGAATAAGTGTCCCATCAACCATGGTTATTGTTTTTAACTTTTATTACATGGAATTTTCACCAGGGTTGTTACAGAACCCTCCCCCTTGGGGGTCACCATCCTCAATTTTCAATCACACATAGACTTTAGCAACCTACTGAAAGAAGACATACTACTCATGGATCTTTATAACACAACTCGATGTAGTATTTACAATGAAAGATCTACTCAAAACAAAATGTCATGACAACATGATAACATATCACATAGTAAAGCTTTATAACACATCTCATTACGGTATTTATAGTGATCATCATGTTGAGTACCAATCCACATGACTTCATAACATCAAGATAACATAACCACATGATAGCATAGTAACATGACAACAAAATCATAATAACATGACACCCGTACCACATAGTGGAGCTTTATAACATAACTCATGGTGGTATTTACATCCATATACATGTGTACATATAATAAGTAACATTGCCAAAAATATATACCAGAAAAATATGCCAAATCGTATACCAAAACATATATCAAAACATGTACTAAACACCAACTCTAAGCATATATCAAAAAATCATATAAAATATACCAAACCCTCATGAAGCATATACCAAACCACCATAAAACATATACCAAACCACCATATCAAATTTTCTTTGCCTCAACCAGAAAACAAGGAAGGATATATGGCCCGCATTTGATCTGTCATCTCCCGTGTAAATTCATTGGGCCCAAAGTTCTTCCATTGCACTTTAAATTGCTTGGTTTCTCTGCTTCGGAGCATGAGCACCTTTTTTATGCAATATACACTGAGGCTCCGACTGGAATTCTCCATTTGGTTCCACTTGCAATACAGACCAGTCAATCATATGATCAACATCTTCAACATACTTCTTAAGCAGTGAGACATGGAAAACATCGTGGACTTTCACTGTTGGAGGCAATACAAGTTGATAGGATACTGGTCGAATCCGCTCAATGATATTGAAGGGTTCACAAAACCGTGGTACCAGTTTGACACATGAGCCAATTTGCAAGGAGATGTTTTTCGGTTTGATGCGCAATTACACTTATCCCCAAACCTTGAACTCCTTGAACAACTTGTTCATATTAGCATAACTCGTCTGCCTATCCCGTGTTTCCTTTAGATTCTTCTTGATCACTTGCATTTCCTGTTCCCCGCTAACCAGATCACTCCAATTGATGGGAGTGTTACAACTCCACCCATACAATGCCTCAAAATGACTCATCTTGAGTGACTCCTGATAACCATTGTTGAGAGGTTGTAGTGGCAGAATTTGTTTGTTTATGAGGTAAGAGGTCTATTGGTTCTAGTGCGAAAATGGATGAAGCATGGACCAACAAGACCAACAAGTGGTAGCTTGCAGATCAGGGGTAGCAGCTCCTTCTAGTGTGTGTTAAAAAACATTTAGGGGTTGCAGTCCCTTTCAACAGAGACTGATAGATGAGCAGGGGCAAGAGTCCCTTCTAGTGAGTATTGGTAAACAAGTAGGGGCAGCATTCCCTTTCGGTGGTAGCTAATAAATAAGTAGAGATTGAAGTTCCTAGTAGTAGCAACTGATAAACCTACAAGTGGTAGCTTATGGGGCCATGATGTAATCAAGTTGAAGATTGTAATAAAAAGAAGATTAGCGTCTTGTGTATATGTAGTTCATGTGCTTGAGGTTTATGATGTTATGTTCTACATGATTGAGTTGTGTTGTTGATCCATGAAAAATTGTTAAAGTGATTAAAAAGTGAAATTTGTGAAGAGTTGTATAATTTGGCCACATTACTAATTCACCACCCCTCTTAGTAGTGTCCTAGTTTCCAATGTTTCTAAAAATTTGTATTGAAGCTAGCCTCCTTCAGGATCAGTTTAATAGTTAGAAGGAAGATCAAGGATCATGGAGAACTAGGACCTGATTACCTCAGTTGGAGTTCCATTTTTGAATGGCTCAAATTATACAAATTGGAAGGTAAGGATGAGAATCTTCTTGCAACATCTTGATTTAGATGCATCACATCTTCCGTATATGCCCAGTTTCCGTATATGCGCACATCTTCCGTATATGCCCAGTTTCCGTATATGCACACATCTTTCGTATATGCCCCGTTTCCGTATATGCGCACATCTTCCGTATATGCACACATCTTCCGTATATGCCCAGTTTCTGTATATGCGCACATCTTCCGTATATGCCCAGTTTCCGTATATGCACACACCTTCCGTATATGCCCAGTTTCCGTATATGCCCAGATCTTCCGTATATGCCCACATCTTCCGTATATGCTCAGTTTCCGTATATGCCCAGTTTCCGTATATGCGTACATCTTCCGTATATGCCCAGTTTCCGTAGATGCTCACATCTTCTGTATATGCCCAGTTTCCGTATATGCACACATTTTCCGTATATGCCCAGTTTCCGTATATGCACACATCTTCCGTATATGCCTAGTTTCCGTATACGCCCAGTTTCCGTATATGCACACATCTTCCGTATATGCCCAGTTTCTGTATATGTGCACATCTTCCGTATATGCCCAGTTTCCGTATATGCCCAGTTTCCGTATATGCGCACATCTTCCGTATATGCCCAGTTTCCGTATATGCGCACATCTTCCGTATATGCCCAGTTTCCGTATATGCGCACATCTTCCGTATATGCCCAGTTTCCGTATATGCGCACATCTTCCGTATATGCCCAGTTTCCGTATATGCACACATCTTCCGTATATGCCCAGTTTCCGTATATGCACACATCTTCCGTATATGCCCAGTTTCTGTATATGCGCACATCTTCTGTATATGCCCAGTTTCCGTATATGCGCACATCTTCTGTATATGCGCACATCTTCCGTATATGCCCAGTTTCCGTATATGCGCACATCTTCCGTATATGCCCACATCTTCCGTATATGCTCAGTTTCCGTATATGCCCAGTTTCCATATATGCGCACATCTTCCGTATATGCCCAGTTTCCGTATATGCGCACATCTTCCGTATATGCCCAGTTTCCGTATATGCTCACATCTTCCGTATATGCCCAGTTTCCGTATATGCACACATCTTCCGTATATGCCCAGTTTCCGTATATGCACACATCTTCCGTATATGCCCAGTTTCCGTATACGCCCAGTTTCCGTATATGCACACATCTTCCGTATATGCCCAGTTTCTGTATATGTGCACATCTTCCGTATATGCCCAGTTTCCGTATATGCGCACATCTTCCGTATATGCTCAGTTTCCGTATATGCGCACATCTTCCGTATATGCCCAGTTTCCGTATATGCGCACATCTTCCGTATATGCCCAGTTTCCGTATATGCGCCCATCTTCCGTATATGCCCAGATCTTCCGTATACGCCCAGTTTCCGTATATGCCCAGATCTTCCGTATATGCCCAGTTTCCGTATATGCCCAGATCTTCCGTATATGCCCAGTTTCCGTATATGCGCACATCTTCCGTATATGCTCAGTTTCCGTATATGCGCACATCTTCCGTATATGCTCAGTTTCCGTATATGCGCACATCTTCCGTATATGCCCAGTTTCCGTATATGCGCACATCTTCCGTATATGCCCAGTTTCTGTATATGCACACATCTTCCGTATATGCCCACATCTTCCGTATATGCCCAGTTTACGTATATGCGCACATCTTCCGTATATGCCCAGTTTCCGTATATGCGCACATCTTCCGTATATGCCCAGTTTCCGTATATGCGCACATCTTTCGTATATGCCCAGTTTCCGTATATGCGCACATCTTCCGTATATGCCCAGTTTCCGTATATGCGCACATCTTCCGTATATGCCCAGTTTCCGTATATGCACACATCTTCCGTATATGCCCAGTTTTCGTATATGCGCACATCTTCCGTATATGCCCACATCTTCCGTATATGCCCAGTTTCCGTATATGCGCACATCTTCCGTATATGCCCAGTTTCCGTATATGCTCACATCTTTCGTATATGCCCAGTTTCCGTATATGCACACATCTTCCGTATATGCCCAGTTTCCGTATATGCACACATCTTCCGTATATGCCCAGTTTCTGTATATGTGCACATCTTCTGTATATGCCCAGTTTCCGTATATGCGCACATCTTCCGTATATGCCCAGTTTCCGTATATGCACACATCTTCCGTATATGCCCACATCTTCCGTATATGCCCAGTTTCCGTATATGCACACATCTTCCGTATATGCCCAGTTTCCGTATATGCACACATCTTCCGTATGGCCTTAGATGCTACTGCAACAGCTGGAGGTCTGGCCATTTTGTGGAACCCTGAGCAGGTAATTTTTGAACACTGGTATACTATGCCTAGGATACTCTCCGGTTTGTTTCGAATGGTAGGGATGAGGGAACGGATTCTGTTTACTGGAGTGTATGGGCCTAATACCTGTAGGGATCGAAAAGATTTTCTGAGGAACCTCCATAGGATGAGAAGTTTCAGTCCCAACTCCCCGTGGATAATAGGTGGGGATTTTAATATGATAAGGAATTTAGACGAAAAGAGAGGGGGGCTACGGAGAGAGGACGGGTCAATGGAGGAATTTAATGATATGATCAGAGATCTACGGTTAGTCGATATTCACACAATTAATGGGACATATACCTGGAATAATCGACGGGGGGGTCAGAACCAAATTGCATCCAGATTAGATCGATTTCTGCTATCAGAGCAAATTCTCAACAGTGATGTGTTTATTGAAGCGCAGATTCTACCTACCTTGGGGTCCGATCACTGGCCCATACGGTTAGAGATTGACATGAAACAGGTCAAAGGGAGAAGACCTTTCCGTTTTGAATCTTTCTGGTTGCGGGATCCAAAGTTTATCAGAAATTTGGAAGAATGGTGGAAACAAAGTAACATTATTGGCAGAGGTAAGATGCATACTATTCAGCTGAAGCTCAAGGCAATCAAACAGCAAATTAAGGACTGGAATCGACAAGAATTTGGTAACATTTTTGAGGCAAAGCATAAACTAGAAGGTGAAATGGAGAACATCCAACAGAGGATAATCTTGGAGGGTCGAGATGAAGAAAAGAGTCGGGAGGAAGGCCGAATTCTCAGTTTGCTAGAGGAACGAAGAAAACAAGAGGAGATTTTGTGGAAACAGAAATCAAGAGTCCGTTGGCTAAGGGAAGGGGAGCGCAATACAAAATTTTTTCATCAAGCCACGATCCAACATCGGCAGAGGAATCGGATTTTCTCACTTAAGAATGAGGAAGGAGAAAGAGTGTTAGAGCAGAAAGATATTGAAAAGCTCTTACTTGATTATTTTAAAGGAATTTTAACGGAAGATCAACAGGATCGAAGGCAGGCTATTCATCAAATCTGTCGGGAGATACCGAGATTAGTTACCCAGGATCAAAATAAGGCACTCATGCGGATAGTAACTATGGAAGAATTAGAAGAAGTGGTTATGAATATGAGTAAGAATAAGGCCCCAGGTCCGGATGGGTATACGGCGGAATTTTTTCAGGCTAGCTGGCACTTTATAGGAAACGAAGTTTTGGAGGCGGTGGAAGAATCACGAATGAGACAGTATATATGGCCAGGTATTAATTCAACCTTTTTGACTCTCATTCCTAAAAGTAACACCTCGGATGAACCTCAGGGATTTAGACCCATTGCGTTATGCAATGTCATTTACAAGATTATCTCTACAGTGATTGTCAAAAGACTGAAGCATATTTTACCCAATTTAATATCGCCGGAGCAAACTGGTTTTGTGGAAGGACGCCAAATACTAGACGGTATAGTGGTATCTCAGGAGGTGATACACTCTTTAAAGGTGCGGAAAAAGCAGGGAATGCTTATGAAGCTGGATTTATCTAAGGCTTATGACCGATTAAATTGGCAGTATCTCCAAGAAGTATTGGGAGCTTTTGGGTTTGACAAAAGATGGATACATTGGATTACCAGTATGATTTCTACTCCTAATTTTTCAATATTGGTCAATGGTATCCCATCAGCCTCCTTTAATGTAACCAGGGGTATCCGGCAGGGGGATCCGATCTCCCCTTTTTTATTCATATTAGCTATGGAAGGGTTAAGTCGTAAGATCAAGAGGGAGGTAAGAGAACATAGAATCAAAGGTCTCAGATTGTGGGGGCCTAACTTAGTTATCACACACCAACAATTTGTTGACGACTTGATGCTATTCGGAGAAGCGTCGCTCAGAGAGGTTAGAAATTTCAAATCCGTTCTAGCAGTTTTTATGATGGCTTCAGGTATGACGATTAATAATGACAAGTCTTGCACCTTTATTTTTAATACTCCTGCAATTGTCAAAGCGCATTTAACTAGAGTATTAGGTTTCAGAATGGGTGAATTACCAACTAAATATCTGGGTGTCCAACTGGATATAAACTCCCACCGCCTAAAAAATTGGCAGAATTTGTTGGAAAGGGTTAGAAAACGCCTGGCTAATTGGTCATTTCGAACATTGAATTTGGCTAGTCGCATTGTTCTTTTAAAATCTGTTTTATTGTCTATTCCCATATATTCATTATCTATCCTGGCAGCGCCCAAAGGTGTTCTATCTAAAATGAGGGAAATATTTGGAAAATTTTTGTGGAGTGGTACGCAACAGCAGAGAAAATGGGTCCTAGTTTCATGGAAGAAGGTTATCCAAAGCAAAGCGGAGGGTGGTTTAGGAATTCGCGATCCTGAAATTATTAACCAGGTGTTAGGAGCAAAGTTGTGGTGGAGATGGGTACAGGGGGGTACTGATCTATGGAAAAGAATTTGGAACTTAAAATATAATATGCCAGGCACAGTGGAAGATCGTTTACGTTTAGCAGTAACTCCCCGAGGGTCACAAATATGGAACTTTGCAAGCAACAATAAAGATATCGTCGGGGATTTAGCTTTCTGGGAAATCCGTGAGGGTGGTACAGCAAGTTTTTGGGATGAAGGGTGGCAGCAGCGGTATAAGTTAAATGAAGTCCAAACTCTTCATGATGTTCAAGTGCTAGGACAAAGGGCAGGTATGATACATGTCAAAGATTATTGGCATCGAGGAGATGTACATGGTATTTGGCGACTATGGAAGCAGCCTAGGGAATGGGCAGATTGTATCAGTATGGAGACAGAACATCGGTATACCCAGGAAATGGATTCACGGAAAATTAAGATTAGAGGTGGTAAAGACATCCTAAGGTGGGGTAAAACAATGAAAGGCATGTTCACTGTCAAAGAAGCATATCACTGGAAGTCGAGGGAGGAAAGGGCTGGCGATCAACTGGAATGGAACAAGATCTGGGCGGCCAAATGGTGGCCTAAAATAACGTTTTTTGTGTGGCTGGTTTGCAATGGCCGGATCTTAACTTGGGAGAATATTCAAAAACGTGGTATGCATGGACCCTCCCGATGTTATTTGTGTTGTCAAGAGGTAGAAAATCTGGAGCATTTACTAAATCGATGCCTCTATGCTCAGAGTATATGGGAGGAAATCAGAGTACTATTTGGTCAAACAAACAGGGACCCAACTAGTCTCAGGGTTACCTTATTTCATTGGGGTAAAGGGAATTTTCAGAGTAAAGTTGTTCGGAGATTGTGGACTCTGGTGATTGGCTTTGCAATATGGGAAGTCTGGAAGGAGCGCAATCGGCGAATTTTTAGAGGACAAGCTTCTCCACAAGTAAGAGTTTGGGAAACAATCTGCAGATCAATCAAGGAGACAGTTTTATCTGAAGCATGGGATGAGAATGATTGGAAAATGCCCCAGGAGGAGCAACGAATTCTTGTAAGGCTGAATCTAGATTATACAATGATTTTCCCTAACCTGGACCGGGGAAATAGATATCAGCTACACAGTCCAAATCACTTCAGATTGCCAGGGGATAGGCGAATCAAACTGACATTTGATGGGGCGTCAAAGGGTAATCCGGGAAGCGCAGGCTGGGGTGGCCTATTTAGAGATAATTCAGGGCGAACACGGTGGGTGTATGCGGAATGGGGTGGAGATATGACCAACAATGAAGCAGAACTATGGGGCCTCTATAACGGACTTCGAATTGCAGTTCGAAATGGTTACCGGAATCTTGAGGTGGAAGGGGATTCCAAAATTACAGTTGACATGCTAAGCAAATTGCGGAATGGCAAACGGTGGGACCAAGTGGCGACGAGCTGGCGAACAGCTGCGATCATACAAGATATTGCAGAATTGCTCAATCGGATTGAGTATATGATGGTTACTCACGTCCTACGAAATGGTAATCAAGCTGCAGATTTCTTAGCCAATTGGAGTAGCGAAGCGTCGGGAAGAATAATGGATGGGAGCTGGGATGCATACCACGAGGATCCACGATGGAGCGTACTACGCAATATACTACAAACGGATTATGATGCGGCCATGGCACTACAAGAAAATCATTAAATGTTTCCCTATTCAGAAAGGGAGGCGACCTGACATGGTAGTTAATGATCGACAGGGGTTTATGCAGCGCGTGGATAGCAATAACCATAGGGACGGCGATGGTGATCACCAAACGAGCGGGATGATTTTCCCAACGACGGATTTGGGTACGCTTTCGAGGACACCAGCGCGATGTGATGAGAATATTGGGCACGCTTCACATCATCTTAAAATTAATGGGGCAAGTGTTAAGGCAGGCGTCAGACGAGTTTTCGGTATTAAGTTGGAAGGGTGGTGGATGAGGGTCTTCATATGCTCTGCATGTAAATGCGAAGCGTATCGACTGAAACTTACAGCAAATCCCTGTATCAAGAGAGAGTGTGAGTGTAGTATGCAGCCCACAACAGTGTCGAGTATGGATGGGCGAAGAGTGCAGGAAGACGGCCGCTGGACACGGAGTAAGGGTAAGCCTGAAGAACAGCGAGGAAAAGGTCTGTCTGAGGACGCAAAGGGCAAAGGTGTTTCAGCGGATTTCTTACCTCGCGTCTATTTGGATATCACTGACGAATCTGATAAGGATTTTGATATACACGAGTATTTGGTTGATGAGGAACAGCGAAGGGTGACAGGAGGGAAGGTTGGGAAGTGGATACGTCGGAGTGAGGACCTCGAGGACTCAGAAGACCAGAGGGAGGAGCCGGAAGACTCCGAGGAGGATAGGGGTGGCCGACGTGGAAGAGGAAGGCCTCCGAAGGTTCGGGAGACTCAACGGGGTCGGGGAACGAGCAGTGGAGAAGGAGGTAGAGGGAGTAGGCAGCCCGAGCGCAGGGTTAGAGGCAGGGGCAAGCGGGACATGAGGAGGAAACTCATTGAAGTAGAGGAAGCTTATAATCAGGGAACTAGCCCACATATTAGGAAAATTATTGACCATTTCGAAGAGGAAGCTATGCAGGCAGCTTCAGACCCGGACATGGAGGACTGGGAGAATTTCATACCCGATCCTGGACACACTAGAGGAAGGTTGTCTTTATACAAACAATCTCTGCATGCTTACTGGGGCATGAAACGACTCCTGGCTAAGGCCATGGAGCAAATTGCAGTTGAAATGGTGGAATTAGCCCAGGGATTCCCTACTTTTAAAAGGGAATTAAGGAACATACAGGTGACTCTGAACATGCAGGACCATAAGCTGGACAAAATTCTACAGCTGCTCAAGGAAAATGGTTTCGAGATCAAGACAGAAGGTGGACCAAAGCTGGATATCCCAACTCACTAAGGAATGGACAATGCTGTCAACAGGTTTTCTGGAACTTTTTTAGTTTGCCAATTTTTGTAATCCTCAATGGAAATGTCTCAAACAAGATACAGTTCGATTGTGAAACATATAGTAGGAAATTTTGTATGGATAGATAGTCTGGATATGTATTTTTTGTGGATGGCGGTTAAAAACTATCGAAGGTTCCCGGTTTCCCTTAAGGGCGGGCAATGACCTGTCTCTCTTTGTATATAGCTTGTTTGTATGTTTTACTATGTTGAAGTAATAGAATTTCTACCTCAGCTTACAGAAAAAAGAAAAAAAAAAAAAAGAAAAAAGAAAAGAAAAGAAAAAATTGTATTTAAAAAAATTGAAATATTAAATAAACGTCTATTATATATTCAAGTCAAGTAATCCCAATTAAATTATTAAAATAAGCTAATTTTCATATTATATAATGAAGGTGATATTATGATGTTATTAATAAAAAGGATTAATATAATAATGGTGATTTTAAAAATATTATTACTTTTTTAATTAAGAAAAGATTGTGATATCATTAATAAAAATATTTTAATATAATAATAATGTCTACGGAATGTTTTTATCAAACAAATTCATTTAAAGGGATAATTTTTTAGACCCCTGTGAAGGATGTACAAAAAATTAAACCAATAATTTCTCACTAATAAAGGCAATCCATGAAACTACATTTTCATGAGTTTAATGATAATAGAGTTGGACAACTATAACAAGATGAAAATGATTTTTTGTGGAAGGCTTCTTATTTCAAGTTAAGGTGTATAAGAATCTGTTGACTTTTTTATTTTTAAATGAGGGCCTAGATTGATTCTCAAGGGAATATGTTGAGCATATGCTTAGTATGAATGTTTATCAATCGATATAGTGTGTTATAGAGTTTGTTAGGTTGCAATGGTTTTTAATCACTTTTAAAATTATATCCGTGCCACGGGGCTCCCCGCCCACCAATTTCCTAGGGATTTGAGATTATTCCAATTCTAATAAGTTTCTCCATGATAAGCTCCTCATTATTATTTATAACAATCATTTATATATAAGAAAATTCTATTTAGCAAAATGGTCCATTACTTTTAATAAATTTAAAATATTACATTCATGTCACGTGGCTCCCCGCCCATCAATTATGGTCCATTTTACAATAAGATGTTAGTTCTTTTTTTTTTGTCTCAAATTAAAGTTGACCCATAACCTTTTCATACATGGTTGATAAGGTTAATGTGTGCATTAGTAAGGCATGCAATAATTTATTTATTTTTTATTATATTTATGAAGCCCTTGGCTATATCAACTACATTGATATTTGTAGTGTGGTTGTACTAGTTTTAGAATATCCAAAGTATGCCCAAATTAAATCTAGATTTCAAAAAATCCTTTAAAATAACAATTTTACTAATTTTCTAACTTCAAAAATAAAGGTGATTTTGAAATACTTGTAGACCTTTAGAGGTCTATGGCATGTCCTTCTCTTAGTAAACCTGACCACAATAAGGATATTTGAATGTTGAATCTCTCAATTTTCTCAGAACTCACATTACTTCGATGACCACAATAAAGATATTTGAATGTTGAATCTCTCAATTTTCTCAGAACTCACATTACTTCGATCACAAACTGAATTGCCCCTAAGAAAATTTTAAAATATTTTTTAAACATAAAAATATACTTTAAAAAAATTGTATTATTAATTTTTGTTTTTCAAAGATTATGCTTTTGGTTTAGATATCTTAATTCTCTTATAGGTTTATATATTTTTTCATTTAATTTTTAGTTAATAATTACTTATTCTTAATTTCTTATAAAAAAAATTAATAATAAATTTATGGTTTTTTTTACAAGTATTTTGGAAATTTTATTTATATTTCATAAATTAATAATTCAATTTTATTTATTCATGTTTTATATAGAATAAAGAATAAAATAGTATTTAATAATAGTTTTAATTTATTCTTTGCTTTTCATAAATAATTGAATAAAATAATATTTAATAATAATTTTAATTTATTCTATGCCTTTCCTAAATAATTGAATAAAATAATATTTAACAATAATTTTAATTTATTCTTTGCCTTTCCTAAATAATATTTTATTTATTATAATAAATAAATAATCTTAATTTTCAATTTGTTTCTTCCTTCGATTTATAGTTATATTGCTATTAGTTTTAAATTTGTTTCTGTTTTTTTAATGTTGAGCTCTGCATATTTCGTTAACTTCTTATTTGTTTTGCTTTAATTTTATTTGTGTTGTTTTTTATTTTTATATATTTTTCGTTTCTGAGTGTTATTAGATTTTTTATGTTTTATTTTATAAATTAATAATTGAATTATATTTATTATTTTATTCTCTATTTGGGTAAAATAAAAATTGAAATAATATTTAATAATTATTTTAATTTATTCTTTGCATTTGATTTTATGTATTATTATATAATTTTAATTTTCATAATGTTTTTTTAGTATTTTTCTATTTATAATTATATTTTTTAAATTTTTTATATATGTTTTTAATGTTAAGCTCTTCTTATCTTTTTATTTTCGTGTTGTTTTCCTTATATATATTATTATTTATTCATTGTTATTAGAATCTTTAATGTCTCTATTAATTAGAGTTTATGATGTGATATTATATTTTTTCCATTGGGTTTTAAATTATTGTTTTTTATCTTCTTAATTTTGCTGACTTCTTATGGGCTTTCTTTTCATTTTTATTAATTTTGTTATTTTTATATTTTTAAATTTTTTGTTTTTAATAAAAAAATATTTGTTTAAAACACATTAGTTTAAAAACTTTTATATGATTTATCTTAAAGAGTTTTTCATAAATTATGAATCACAAACTTTGCATTTAGAAATTTTTAAAAATGTAAGTAAATTCTTATCTTTTTAAGCTCTAATAAACCCAATTTGATTCTAGTGGAATATTAATCATCTTCATTTTGTAGAAAAATTATATAATTAATGGCTTGGAATCTTTTAATATGCTCATCATATGCTTAGTCTTAATGCTTATCAAGCTATGTAGTGTATTCAAGAGTTTGTTAAGTTGTATTGACTTCTAATAAATTTAAAAAATTATATTCGTGCCACTTGGCTCCCCTCTCACCAATTTACTAGAGATTTGAGATTATTCTAATTATAATAAGTTCCTCCATGATAAATTATTCATTAAAAATTTACAACTTTATTATTTTAAAACTTTTTGATATTTACTTAATTTAAAATTAAAATTAATTTAAATCAGTCTCTAACTTTTATATATATATATATACACTAATAAAATCTAAAACTAAAACAAATTTATATTAACCAACAATAGATTATTTTGTTATGATTTTGTATTCCAAACATTACTCATACATGATTTGAACATATCAGATCAAACAATTTCATGTATGTGAAAGAGACAATGAACTAAAAACTCTGGAATGATTTAATGAAGTTCTTAAATAAAGAAAACAACAAATTTACATACGACTTACAAATTTCTTAAGGAAGTTTTCAGATAAAAACAAACACTAAAGTACCAATGATAAAGTTTTAAATAAGCAGTGATCATATTATGCAATTAGCAAATGACACCTTAATTACAAAGTCGAGAACAACACATTGCAGCAGGTCAGGTCAGTATCCATTGCATGGTGATAAGCATACATGTGAAGTGGATTCTGTCAACTCCTAAACACTTTTTGCAGGTCGCTGCAACGCTCAGATAACTACCCATCTGTGTCCCTGTCTATTTGTTTTTACGTTGAGCGCAAATTATAAGCCGCCACAGTTGGTATGCCTGTAATTCCATTCTGTTGCGCCTACTATCATATGGATCTTCAACAGTGGGATTTGAGTCCTATTAATAAGGAATCCATCGTTTTCCCGCTCTTGTCTTATAAGACAAGCCTAAATTGAGAGAAACAGCTCGCATTCTGTTCACAGTATCCGCTGTCGCAGTACTTCCCATAATTTATTTGCAGTCCTACGGGATAACAGACTTCGCTGCTGCCAGAATTAAGATTTGAATCCACAGTTTTACGGACGCTCTGAGCTGTGTTTGCGGCGGGGGACGAATTAGACGGCAAACTGATACACAAATTCAGATTGAGGTCGGGATCCTCTTCCGCATCCGGTGCTGCCGGAACGATAGGCGAGCTTTCCGATCGGTTGTGCTCGAAGAAGTCCGTTATCTCCGGCGTTCTAAGGTTCTGGATTACGGGAAATTCGCCGTCAGGAGCAGGCCGAGACAGAGAGGTAGTGTTGCTGGGAGGGCAGAGAAGCCGATGGGACCGGGGATCGATTCCCCTGCTCAGCAGTTTTCTCTTGATGTGCGAATTCCAGTAATTCTTGATCTCGTTGTCCGTCCGCCCGGGCAATCTTGCTGCAATAACAGACCACCTGCGCAGATTGACAGACGAATTGATATCAGTTCAGTCGACAATTAAAAGTTCCGCTAAGGATTGGGATTGGCACGTCAGGAAACCTCTCGGTCCATAGCAGATCGGGGTTTAATATAATTATCAGTTCTGATAAGTAAGAGAATTGATTGAAGCAAAAGAGGCGACGAAATTGCACACTTGTTGCCGATAATTGAGTGGAGTTTGATGATGAACTCATCTTCTTCTTCTGAGAAGTTTCCACGCTTAAGATCTGGACGCAAGTAGTTTATCCATCGGAGCCTGCAGCTCTTCCCGCATCGCATCAGCCCTGCAATCGGAAAATCAAGAAAAGTTCAGATAATCTCTACGACGCCTGTTGTCTACATACCATTGAAGAATTTGCCGCAACATAAAACCTATAAAGAAAACAGATGAGTACTCCAGGTGCAGACCGAATTTGAAGGGCGAGGTCATGATATTCTATCGTATGCAACTTCATTGACAAAACAACACTGAACAGGGAATCAATATGCAAAAGAGCGGGCCGGCCTTTTTGAAAATATTTGAAATGACCGCGGGAGATACAGCTATGCATTTTTTCCGGTTAACGGAGCTCTGAAGGAATTCGAATGTGGTTGCTGAAATATGGATGAGCGCTGAATTTTGGGCGCTTGAATTCAAATTTGAATTCGAATTCAAATGGGCTCGTTATTTGAATAACATTAATGCCGTGATTACTTGCATTGATTACGCTGAACCGTGGAGCCTCCCGGAGTTGGAGTGACGGAGCTGCCAGAAAATGCATGTACATAGGTCATGGTATCATGCATGGATATGGGTCCAAAACATGCATCCAAAACTGTCGTTACGGTGTTGCCGCTGTCAGAGGGTGTACCTCCATAGCATTAACTTTGCTATGGAGGTGGAAATAGGAACTGCCATATTGTTGTGGGTAAGCGGTGGCATCGGGAGGACACAATGCTCATCACATCAAACCCCTCATTCCGCGACGTGTAATAATGACCTTCCTTCTAATGACGACAGAGGGTGGTGGACAGGTATCAGCCTCCATGCAACCGGTTACTCTCATGATGCAGGACATGAAGATCGATAAGTTAACTCAGCTCATCCGAGATGGTGGCATTGTTAAGGCGGAACCTGATCTTCAGCCAGATGACCTGAAACAGTAGCGTCTGACGGTTTTTTACATATCACTCTTTTTGGTAGTTTCGTTATCATAGAAAGCTTTTCATTTCAGTTCTGTCTTCGTAGTTTCGCAGTTTTGATTAGTATGTTAAGGTTGAATAGTAGTATGCTCTTTCCTGTTTAGACAATCTGACCATATACTCACCTGGACATGGGACATGACTTATTTTTGAAGCTCTCTATTTTTCTATTAATAGAATCATACCTTAGCTTACAAAAAAAAAAGTAATTTTTATTGTAATATTTTAATAAACAAATATTTTCCTTTTGCTAATAATTTTTCAATATTTTTCTAATAGTTTATCACCACATATGTTCTCTAGATTTTTACATTTTTCCTATCGCTTTACTTATTCATTTTCTAACGTATTTATTTGTAATAAAAATGGTTATCATTACATATTTGTAATGAAAATTGTTCTATTTACCTATCATGATAATGTTCTTTATAGTTTTTTTTCAAATTATTCTATTTACCTATCATGATAATGTTCTTTATAGATTTTTTTCAAATTGTTCTATTTACCTATCATGATAATGTTCTTTATAATTTTTTTTCCCAATAATTACAAAAACTTATTTGAAATGGACTTTTAACATCGCTTCCACAATAAGACATTTTGTCACAATAATAAAATCATCTCCGAAATTCATGATTCCATTTTTCCTTATTTGATAATTAATGGGTATACAAGGTGTTAAAATCTCACAAAGATGAGGTGCTTTCTTATTCCTTATTTTCATTCATTTTTTAATACTTATAATATTTACTTAATATTTTATTTAAAATATAATATTTTTTTGTTATGTCATTGTTTACGCAGTGATATTTATGGTTAGGTTGTAGTTATTAGTTTATTTGTACTATGGAAAATTTCCAAATTTTTATAGTGAACATTAGGCTTTTCCTTGAAATTTTTGGGTGATGTTTGCTGGTCGCTGCATCTCTGACTCCGGATCTTGAGGGTAGACGTCATCCTGCCATGCACAATTGACAGAGTTGATCGGATGGTACAAAGGATGTACAACAAAGAGCGATTTTGCATACAAGTGGGAGTTAAGTTCGACTTGCTTTGAGCTTTGGTGTCGTAAATTTGGTTTTAAGAGTGTTGGTGGACAATTTATTTATGGATTATCGATAAGCGCATTTATATTTAGTTGTGAGTTGTTTTTCATGTTCAAAGGCTTTGCTTTATTTTCTTGGTGTTGTGGCGCTCATTGAGGTTGGAATTCCTGTTTTTGGTGTTTTCTTTGCGGCATAACTCCCCCTTCTCAGGCTTCTGTTGTTACCAAGTGAGTTACCCATTGCATCTTTTTTTTACTTCACTAGATGCAAGTAGTAAACTTATTCTGCGGAACCCTGAAGGTGTTTAGTTATGTGTAAGGTCGCAGGATTACCGACCTCCTCGATGACCATCTGACAGTTAAATGTATGAGCATTAATATTTGGTTTAATCGTCGTGGTGCATAATTTGGACTTTTAATGGTTCACTGTTTCTCAGAATTTGTAGGCTAGACTTTAGAATTTAGATAACAACAATTGTTTGGGTAAGAGGATTGCTAGATTCTAGCAACGGAAGCCTGGTGAGTTTTTAAGATCATCCTACAAGAAAACTTTGGTTTATTGCATGATTTTATTTCTTAACAAAAAATTATGGAGTTTGTGGGTAAATATACAAATAACACCAAAGTTTTAGTGTTAAACGCATTGCGGGGTCGAATTTCAATGCTTTGAGTGCAATGTTGCAAGAGTAAGGCAGTAGTAACTGACCACAACTAAGTCGAAAGTTGACCCACATTTTCATTTCCACAAATCATGTGAGCAAGGCGTCGATCCCGATTCCATATGGTCTACTTTTAAATAGTTTGCTGACCCCGATTACATGTTTTTCTGTAGCGGTTACGATGAAGTTTTCCAGGAATTTAACACTTTGAAAGTTGTGAAGTCGGAAGTATACACATATTTGCATTTTTAGAAGGCTTGTGAGCAAGGTGTTGGCTCTAACTCCATATTGTCATGTTTTAGATAGTCGAGGGGTCGGAGTTATATTGACATAAACATCTAGCTGTGGAAGAAAATAACTCTAAGCTCAGTCTAGCGTGATGCATAGACACAAGGATGTGTTAATTATTAACTTTCTAAAATTTGCGATGTTAGAAATTGATGCATGTGTTCGTTTCCACAAGACCTGTGAGTAAGGTCTTGACCCTGACTCATATCGTGGTCTAGCTGGTGAAGAAAATAGCGTTGACCCCGGTTTTCCCCAACGCATAGATACAATGTTTTAAGTTTCTAAAATTTGCAGTGTCAGAAGTTGGTCGATCTTTCTATTTCCACAAGACCCTTGAGTAATAAATATATGAATAAATAAATAAATAACCCTTGTTAAATCGTTAAATTTGCAGTTCGGAGTTTGATCCCGCGTATGCGATTTTTCTCATGGCTTTTACGTTCACTCCATTGTCATAAGACACACTGCTGCAACTTTTTTTTTTCTTCAAAACACTAAATTTATTGGAATATAGTTTAACTGGCCGGAAATTACAATCTCACTTAATTTCCAACTAGAGAAACAAAAACATAAAAGAATTAATGGGAAAATTCAACCTTCAACGATATTGGACAACTTTCGAGACCAAAGCTACTAGTACTCTGAGTTTTCAATGGTGGGATTTTCTAATGTACATTCTTCCCCAATTTTATACATAAACAAACATGCTTGAGCCACAATTGTAAGAGTATATTAAAAAAAATTCAAATTAAGAATAAGCGCATCCCTCTCCGTGTTAGTTTTTTGGGTTTCTTTAGACTCGGGCGAAACCCGTAGTTGAGGTCAGGCCTGAATTCCTAGTCGAGCAGTCGGCATGTGTGTGGAGAAGAATCATAAGGAAAAGGCCGACCTCCGACCCATCTTGTCAAAGGTTAACTTTCGAGCGATATTGAAGTTGCAACTGGCGTTTAAGTTAGTTATTTTCGACTTTTGTAATTTATCAACCATATTTACATTATTTTTTTCTTTAAGGAGGGATAACCGGTTCATATCTTTTAAACATTTTAATAGTAATTTCTTTTAATTTGTACGTAGTTTCTGGATTCGTTATCTTAAACTTTTAGGTAGTAATAATCTTTCTGTAAATTTTCTTTAAATAAATTTATCTTGTAAAAATAATTTATTCAATTTATTTATTTTTTATTAAAAAAAGTATTTTAAACAGAGAATCGACCCGCGCGCTCTGCTCCCGCGCCCTGCTGCGCACCTGCCCTGATCCCTGAGCGTGCCCGCGCCTGGCAGCTCTGCTGCTGGGCTGCAGCCTTCTGCTGCTGACCCCCCATTGCCCAGGGCCTCCTGCCCTCTCATCTGCTGGGCCTCCTGCCCATCTTCCCTCCCTGTCCGCTGGCGGAGCGCTCCAGCTCTGAACTATGGATCCTCCCTCTCAAGAGCAGGCAGAACTGGAGAAAGCATTTGCATCTCTCATTCCAGAGAACAACACGGAAAGGATCCGCCCTTCAGCCTCAAAGTTTGTCAAAAAACTTGATGAAATCCCAGAAGTCTCGCTCCCCCCAGCCCTTCCAAGGAGAGCTGCTGTGGCTCTTGCTGAACGAGGCTTGGTTGGTCAGTTCACGGGGTTATGGCCTTCTCCCCGCACAGTCCAACGTTGGGTCGAATGAAACTGGAATGCAATGGTCCAAGGCAAGATCGCAATAAGGTTTTGTGGAAGGGGTTTCTTCACCTTCCTTTTTGAATCAGTGGAAGACCGTAACCTCATTTTCAGAAACGGTCCCTACTTCATGGACACCAGAGGCCTTTACCTCAATCGATGGACTCCTGATTTCGATCCTGAGATGGATGTCCCAAATGCTATCCCCGTTTCGGTCCGCCTTCCACATCTGCCGCTCCATTGTTGGGGAGATGAGTCTGTGCAAGCCATCGGGAACGCGGTGGGGAAATTTATTGACAGGTCGGAACCAAAGGAGAACATGCATGCATGCGCTAGGATATGTGTAGAAGTGGACTTGGGGAAAGGACTACCGGAGGCAATCAAACTCAAAGTAGACCAGTGGACGCACATTCAGCAGGTGGACTACGAGCAGCTGCCATTCAAGTGTAAGGTATGTCATGAATACGGACATTTTGCTAATAGATGCAGCAAGACTAAATCAATAGATAATAGCAATGATGAAGCCCCGGAAGAGGCTTGGGAAATCGTCAAGAAAAAAAAGACTAACCCTCCCCCTGTTTCATCAAAGCCCTCCTCGGAAACCCCAATCCTCTCTTCTCAACCCTCAGGATCTGGTCCTCCCTTCCCTTCCTCCTCCAATCCTTTTGAATCCTTGGCATCAGAGGAACCATCATCTCCTCCTCCGTCTCCCAAGGGCCCCAGGGCTTCCCCTTCTTCTCCCCTTCAGGCCTCCCCCCCTCCAACAGTGGAAAGAATTCTAACTAGAAACAAAACAAAGGAAAACATCTCAGCCACGGACCCCCCAAGAAAAGTAGGAAGAAAATCAAACAAAGAGATCAGAGATGAGAATGCAGCAAAAGAAATGGCCACCGGGACCCAACAGCCAATGGATACTTACCTTGACAAGAATAAAGGAAGCGGGGAGAAGATGAAGGAGAAGAGCGGGATCCACAACAAATCAAGCAAATGATGATTTTGGTCTCTTGGAACTGTAGGGGGATGGGCTCCTCCCTAAAAACAAATGCAGTCCGAGACCTTATTAAAACAGAACATCCAGACTTCCTCCTACTCCAGGAGACCAAGATCAATGAACAAGAATTCCATAACAGCCTGAAAAGAAGTAGAAATTATGAAGGACTAGCCATGGGTGCAAGCGGAGCCTCAGGAGGTATAGGGGCAATCTGGAATAAAAACAAATGGAGACTCACAGATAACAAGCAAAACAGATGGTGGATCAGGTTAGATATGCAAAGTACAACCAATATGGAGGAATACACAATCTATAATGTCTATGCTCCCCCCCATTTCAGAGACAAAGCCTCTTGTTGGGATTCTCTCATCACAGACCTTGTGACTGCCCAAGGGAGAAATATTTTCCTGGGAGGAGACCTTAATTTAATAAGGAACGCAGACGAGAAAATAGGAGGGAATTTTTTGGCTGATCCCTCAAGAGACAAACTGGAAGAAATCATTCAAACACACAATCTCATTGACATCCCTCCTCAGAATGGCCGTTACACTTGGTCAAACAAAAGAACTGGCAAAAATAATATCAAAGAGAGACTTGATCGAATTCTGGTTCAGGAGGGAATTGTTGCCAACTTCACAAGGATACGAAGTACAATTATACAGGGCTTTATATCAGACCACAAACTAGTGGCGCTGCATTTAGACAAAGGGGAAGACATGGGTCCGCTACCATTCAAATATAACAGAGCATGGGATTCCAATGAGGACTTCAGAACCGTGATAAAAGAAGCCTGGGCAACTGAGATAATAGGCTCCCCACACTTCATTTGGGAATCAAAGATCAAGCTGCTGCGTATAGCCATTAAACAGTGGGCTAGGAACCACGTGTTAGAGGAAAGGAAGGAAAAAACAGACCTGCAAATGAAATTAGAGAAATGGAACCAGGAAAAGGAAACCGGTCAAGACACTGAAGAAGACCAAAAGAAAGAAAGCGAGCTGTATAAGGCGCTCTACAACCAACATCGTAAAGAAGAGGACGAGCAAAGACAAAAATCAAGATGTCTCTGGCTCAATTCTGGGGATAAAAACACCTCGTTTTTCCATAACAGTCTTAAAGTAAGGAGAGCTGGAAACAACATTGAAAGGATAACATTTGAAGGCAGAGAGATTATGGACCAAGGGGAAATTAAGGAGGCAGCATCTCGACACTTCCAAACTCTTCTTACAGCAGACCCTCACTACCAGGAGAACCCAGAATTCCTCAATGTAATTGAGAGAAATATCTCTGAAGCACAAAACTGTGAGCTGGACAAAGAAATCTCAAGGGAGGAGATTGAATGGTCAATCCATAGTATGCCCTTGGACAAAGCCCCTGGGCCTGATGGCTTCACTGTGAGCTTCTATAAAACCCACTGGGATATCATCAAGAAAGATTACATTAGAATGGTGAAAAATTTCCACTCAAAATGTAAAATGGGCAGCAGCATCAAGTCTTCACATTTAGCGCTAATCCCAAAAGAGCCCAATCCCCAAACCTTTGACAGGTTCAGACCTATCTCATTGTGCAATGTCTCTTACAAAATTATCACTAAGATCTTGGCCAATAGATTAAAAAAAATCCTTCCCTCACTCATTTCCGAAAACCAAGGAGGTTTTGTCCCCAAGAGACATATAACAGATAATGTTATTCTCATACAGGAGGCGATACACAGCAGCTTAGCCAGAAATGAAAGGGGAATGATCATCAAGTTGGACATGGCGAACGCCTTCGATCGGGTAAACCACTCATTTCTGCAGGCAGTCCTAACGAATTTCGGTGTCTCAGAGCTCTTCATCAGCAAGGTAATGGAATGTATCTCCTACAATTGGACAGCCCCACTAATTAATGGCAGGCCATGCAGCGCCTTCAAAAGTTCAAGAGGCCTGAGGCAAGGATGCCCTCTATCTCCTTTCCTCTATATTATCATGGCAGAAACGCTAAGTTTGCACCTGGAAAACAAGCGTAAGTTAAAGGAAATAATAGGAGTGGACATTGTTCGAGGAACCAAGGGGATCAACCACTCCTTATTTGCAGATGACACCCTTCTAATCGGAGGCGCTTCAAGCCTCATGGCCAGGAGATTCAAGAACATCCTGGACCTCTTCCTTCAAGCCTCCGGGGGCAAATTAAACAACAATAAGTGCATGGTCTATACCTGGAATGTTCCAAGATACATCACTCAAAGAATCTCTATGATCATGGAAATCCCAGCCCAATCAAACTGGTCCCATTTTATGTACTTAGGGCTGCCTCTAGCCAAAGAATCAATTAAAAATGAAGTTTGGGTAAAGCTAATCGAAAAATTGAGAGGAAAATTGCAAAGCTGGGGGATGTACTGTCTCAATTTGGCGGGCAGAACAATACTCATCAAGGCCATCCTATCAGCTCTTCCTATCTACCAATTTGCCATCACCCTCGCCCCGGCAAGCATCCATAAGCACATGGAGTTGATTATCAGAAGTTTTCTATGGAAGGGGGGAAAGCATGACACAAAAAAATTCAGCTTGGTGAAATGGGAAAAGGTCATCCTTCCCCTAGAAAAAGGAGGACTTGGAATCAGAATTCCAAGGCTGGCAAATATGGCAATGGGCTTCAAGTTAACTTGGAAAATCCTCAACGAGAAAGGGTCATGGTGGACAGAGGCCATCAAAAGGAAATATCTGAATGGGCCCAACAGCAACATCCTCTCTGAAGTCATCACTGAGAGACATTGTACACCTGTTTGGAAATTAATAAAAAAAACTCTTCCCCTCTTTAAATCCAGCATATCTAAAGCCCCAGGCAATGGAAGACATATCAGCATATGGGAGGATAGAATTATGGGGTTGGAAGCCATGGAAAAGTCCATCAAATTCAGGCCCCTTCATCAGTGGATGACAGAGGCAAACCTCAAAACCCTCTTTGACATCTCTCTTTGGGATCGAAACAGCTGGATAGGATGGAAATCACTGCATCTACCTAATGAAATGGAGAACCTCTGGAGTGATCTTAAGCTCTCTCTCATAGGGTCAGCCCCTATTAACAGAAGGACAGATGACAATTATGTTTGGGATCCAAACGGAGGCAACTATACAGTGAAAGAAGGCTATAAGTTACTCCAAAATCTAACAGCAATCAACAACTGGCATCTATATAAAGCAGCATGGAGAATTGAAAGCCTGCCAAAGGTTAAACTATTCAATTGGACCCTGCTCCATGGCAAAATCCTAACAGCAGAAAACCTTAGGAAAAAGGGCATCCAGGGCCCATCATTTTGTTTCATGTGCAGGGAGGCAGAGGAAAATATCAATCACCTTTTCATTGATTGTCCAGTAGCAAGGTCCTGTTGGAAGCTGATAACTAGCCCTTTAAATATTGGAGATCCACCCAATCAGATTTCTCTCCTCCAGAAAGGTTGGGGGAAAAGCTTTCCTTACGCCAACAAAAACATGAATCTGGCAAAGAGGATATGGACCAGCATCCCTTCAAACCTCTGTTGGCAGTTATGGCTAGCTAGGAATGAAAGCATTTTCAAAAACAAAAAACCTAGTATATCCAGCATTCTGGCCAAGACTATCGCTCTCATTACAGAAACAATAGAAGCAAACGGAATCTCTCAAGCAGATCCAGATTACACAGAGGGCAGGGTGAAGGAGTGGGCTCAGAGATTAAACTATAACCCAAGAGCAAATAATAATACAATAACAGGACCTGGTCAAAAGGATTGGAAACTGAGAGGGACAAAGGACGAAGTTAACAATTGGATCCAAAATCAAAAGAGGTTTACACTCCACTTTGACGGGGCTTCAAAAAACAATCCAGGCAGAGCTGGAGCTGGGGGTACTATTAGGGATCCTCAGGGGAAACTGATTGTTTCGTATGAGTGGGGCTTGGGAACCATGTCGAATAACAAGGCTGAAGCATACAGCCTTCTAATGGGGACCTCCATCGCCAGGAAACTAGGCATCCAAAATCTCCTTGTATTGGGCGACTCTGCAATCATAATAGCAGCTATGAACTCTGGAAAAGACTTTAACCAAACAGCCTTAAACAGAATCAAAGGCAGAATCATGGATCAGATCAGGGGGCTCAGCAAAGTGACATTCAAGCACATCCTTAGAAGCAATAACGTGGAAGCGGATGAGCAAGCAAACAATGCAACAGGAAGACCCACGGGCCAGGTAAGGGAAAATAATGAGTTTTATGACAGGGATATTCCATAGACAGGTTTCTATCCCCTCACTCCAGGTTAACGGTCACCTCAGGCATCCGCATCAAAGCTTTTGGCTCTTCCACAACGTACCCTCATCATTTCCTATCCTTCTCGACTGCCAAAATAGATGTTATAGGACAGCATATCGCCCTCAGGATCCGAGGAACGCAGGCAGGGTATGGATTCTCTCACAGACCAACGCAGACATTTTCAGAAGGTGTGATCACGCCCATGCTGGTGGCAGACTCTTCGGGCAGGTAAAAATCACCTCAAAAGACCACACTGATACCAAGAACAGACATCCTACTGCTCGAAACAAGAATAAGCAAGTCACCACCGCTCCTATAAATGACAGTAGGCACCTCAGGACCACCACAGTTCAAGAATATGCAAGACAGAGGCGCGGTGATTCCTACAGACAAAGGCCTCAGTTAGCAAGCTCCTTCCAGGAACATACGCTCAGCATTCTGTTCATGGTAAACATCGGGCTCCCCTTGGTTTCTATTAGTCAAACTAATCTTTTGTTCTGTTTTCGCAGAGGTCTAGGCACTCATAACTCTACAGTGGTCTGCGCCTCCCATCCTCCGATCTTCCCTCTCAGGATTTTTGTTCCTCCTTGTGCTCCACTCCGCTTTGCTATCCTCCTCCACTATCACCCCTCTGCTCTTCATTCCGACATCTACCCCATGGAGAACCAAGACCTGATCAATGTCCATGACCCAGCCATCATGCCTATCGACAGACTCTTCAGCAGAGACTGCACCATGTGTAAAACCCATACCATAATGATCAACAATTTTGTGAAGCAGTTTAAGGATTTGAAGGATGATTTCGAAGCTGATAGTAGGTCGAAGAGAAAGAAGCTTGAGAAACAGAAGGAAGAGATTGAAAGTCTCAAAGGAAGGTGCAGCCACCTTGAAGAGGCAATAGAACAGATTAAAGCACTCTCTCAAAGTTATCAGGTTGAAGCCTCCACCAAGGCTAGTGCAAGAAGGGATCCCAAGCCGGATGATTCGGTCACACAAAAACTCCCATAAAATCTCTCATGGCTTTCAAATTTTGCTGGTTAGGCGGCACCTTTGTAAGGCAATATAGCCACTCTCTTTTTAACTTCAGTCATTATAGAGGCAGAATGGAGGAAAATGGGTCTGCGTACCCAATTTTGATCCTCTTCGCTCTAATCTGTGATATCTATGTACTAGAATTCTGATCTTGGGGTTCTATAATATGAAAGTAACCGAAGTTGTTAAAAAAAAAAAAAAAAGTATTTTAAATTAAATTTATTAAATAATATGTTATATGAAAAAATAAAATTAGAAATTATAAACACGACAACTATACACATATTTCTTTTGTGGGCCCTCCTAGAAGCAAGTCGGAGGCGGCCTTGTCTTTTGAATGGTACTATGACACTCCCCAACCAATTCTTCTCATTGTAAATACGCACAACTATATGCACATATTTTTTTGTGCCCCCTAATGAAAGCAAGCCATAGGTCGGCCTCCACTATGAGGTCGTTTAAATGGTCTCTCTAGACACTCCCAATTACTGACACTCCCCAACCAATTCGACTGCAACTACAATACTCCACGCGAGCTGGTGCGAGCCCTAACAAATTCAAGTGAGGTTGCGATATTTGTTTCATTTAAATATTATTTTAATCAAAATTATTCACGTATACATTAATGTTGATATTAGGTGAGATTAAAGTACTCTGTTGTTTTACAAGGAAATGAGTAGCAATGGTCAAATTATCTTGCTTCATGGTTCTTATCACTTGTGTTAAGATTTGAGAGTAATGATATCATTTATTACCTGCAAATTGTAACTTCTTCCCTCGCCTATGTTCTATTTCTCTTTTCATACATATTTGACTTGTAATGTATTTTTTTATTCAATATAAATTGAAACTATAATTGTTTCTTTTTGTTTCCTAGAATCCACGTTCACTACTATTATTATTATTATTTTTACGCCGTAAGGCGTTCCCTCTGAAATCAACTCCCCTAGCGGCCACCTTGCACCATTCTGCACTTTCAGATTTCATGTTAGACGATTGAAAAGCATTTGGTCATTGGATCACAACTTGAACTATCAGTTATAAGTAGGTTATAAGTAGGTGGAACTGTTCTAGAACTACTGAAACTACCTATACTTTTGATGCATGGGATAGTAGATATTCTACATCTATTACCTGCACCCCTATCTATGCCGATAGATAAAGTGTGGAAAACGAAGTAAAACAACTGTTTGGTTCTGGTATCCATTTATACGGGAACTTCAATTATCGTTTTTGGCATTTGTTGTTTATTTTCTCCCACACGGGATGAGGAATATTGGTGTGGTTCAGCGAGTGTTCTCCATCAAATTCCAAATTTTTTATTGACTGGTCTGGTTCACAGGGGGTTCTCCATCAAATTCCAAATTTTTGATTGACAGGTTTGCGACAGTCATTTTGCATTTCGTTGAATAGTGATAAATTTGTGAAAGAGATTGAAGCTTGGTTCAGTGGGTCAGTCGATTGAGAGTGGAATCAACATTAATCCCCAAAATTCATTGTGCTTAGTTTAATTCAATTGTGCGCAAGAGCTGCTTAGATTTTCTCATGGTAAGTTTGTAACCCATATCTTGAATCGTATCGCGCAATGCGTAATTTAGATATTAGCAAATTTTCTCAATTTCTTCTAAAAATGCATGCATGATTTAGATCTTAGTAAATTCTCTCAATTTCTTCTGAAAATTTATTATTGTGATTTTGGCAATTCCATGACTGCAGTGCTCTACGTATAAATTGCATTAAGGTATGGCTTTTTAAAATTTATTTGCTCCAAGTTGATGTAACTTGGTTTGCTTGTTGGCTGGCTTATGGCTTATTTCTTACTCTGTACATATAATTTTTTATCAGAAAATATTTATATAATGACATGCATTATGATGTAGCTTTTAAAATTTATTTGCTTCATTTTACTGTAATCTCGTTTCCTTTTGAGAAGACTCTCCCAAGTGCCACCTCAACTTTTTATTCTTTAAAATACGGTTTTCACAATATATTGGAGAAATTTAACCGAAATGTATGTTTTGAAAATCTTCAAAACTTATAACAAGGAGAATACACCAACTTTTTAAACTGAAATCTTCTCATTTAATAAATGCCTTAGGGGCCTTGATGTTGACTCTTTTAGGCCCCAGAGATGGCTTGAAAGAAAGAAAGAAAGAAAGAAAGAAAGAAATTATTTTTAATGTCCACGAGGCTAAAGATAGCCTATGGGATAGATTGCATCTTCATCTGCTTGATGTATTCGACCCTTTTTCTATGAAGCTTCAAAATAATGCTCCCAGCTTCTCGATAAACCCCTCGCTAAATAGATTATCCCAAGAGCTAGCTGCCAGCATGTCTGCATAATTTTTCTTATTGTCTTTGAAGGCCTCACATTCTAAAATGAAATGTTTTTCTATTTCCACTTTTCCAGAAGAACAAAAAATGCATACTCTTTCCTCCCACACTTCCTTTGGCCTTTTCCAGTGCCCTGTTTCACAATGGAGTTGATGAGAATTAGTCCTTAACTGAGCAATAAGAATTTTGGCTCTCTAAGAGATATTGGCTTCTATGTATTCTTTTGGTTGATGACTATGAGTGGGATTAAACACTTCAATATAGTAATTTTTTTTTCTTCCTAGCTCCTTATCCCAAGTACGCTTGTGGAACTTTTCCATAACAAGAGCTTTTAACTCTTTGTTGTTTATGGGACATGCATTCAAGCCAATACCCCATTTACTAAACCATTTGTTATTTTGCTGCATCCAAGTTTTTTTGCTCTTGCACAATCTATCATTAAAGACAACCTTAGGCCATCTACCCTCTTCCATTTGCTCAATTTTTTTAAATACCTTATGAATTGCACCATAGCAATTGCTTCAATAGGAGTAGTCCCTGTTTCACTTAACAAGATATCATAAGGAACAACACTTTTAATCTTAAATTTGTTTGTAATCAAACGCTTATGAATTTTCTCAATTTGTCTCCACTGCATGTCAGATGTACTGCTGGCCCATAGTTCACAACCATAGAGAATCACCATAATCACTAGAAGCCCAAAAAGAGTTTGAGTGGTTTTCCAGTGCCATAACTATGCCTCTCTACACCTATTTTGAAAAGCATAAAATGCTTTCCAACCCCCCAAAGTTCTTTTCTTTCTACAACCATTCATTTACAAGTTGGGCCTCGCATATGTCTTCGCAAGGAGTTTGCATATATGTAAATGAAGAATGTTTCTGCCCTTCTCATTTGGTTATTCAAATTTGAGAGTGTCCAAGGTGAACAAGTGAAATATGTTCCTGCGCTTACGCTCATGATGAGTGGGCATGGGCTAAATCTTCGGGTCAAGCCTAGATGCTCCATTAGTTGAGTTTCAAAATGGCAGCAAATCAGTGAGTTATAATCAGTCGTGTAGTTCTCCCTTTCAGAGGAACCTAATCTGGAGTCTAAAGTGAAGTTTATTGCTATTAATCACGAGTGGTCATATATTCCTATTATGCTTCTACTCAAGGAAATAGGAAAATAAGTGTTTTTAAACATCATATTATTAGCCATATGCAGTAAACAATAATAATAGTTAAAAAAAAATCCTTATATATTTGTGAATATAGATTAAAAAAGGTAAATACATGTAATTTATGCCAACAAGGAGGAATTGTGTTTTGTATCAATTATTACATCACAGGAAATGACTTTTCAAGAAACAATATATCTCATGGAAAACCATTCAATGCCTAACTATTATGCAAAATTATCTAACATTTTATTAAGATGTTCCTTTTTATACAAATAAATTAATAAATGTTCTTTTTTATACAAATAAATTAATAATTGTTTGGAATTTTTAACTTGTCACCTTAATGGACATTTAAAGGGAAAGATGCCAAATATATAAACACAAAAATAATTAAGGGTTTTGGATAATACAATGCTTACAAATGATCCTACATCTATGAATAGAACTATAGATGAATCACATGTATTTTCTATAAATAGAAATACATATGAACTACATGTACTTTTAGTTTTTCATTGCATAAATTTTTGAAAACTTATTAATGCAAAAATGATTAAGGATTTTGGATAATACAATTCTTATAAATGATCCTACATCTATCAATAGAAATACAAACGAATCACATGTATTTCTATAAATAGAAATACAAACGAATTACATGTACTTTACTTTTTCATTGCCTTCAAAGTAGAACTTATGTTGGTTATGCTTTCTTTTCATAGAGAAGACCACTACTTTCGTTTCGCTGACATTGTGTTAAGTTATGGTATGTTCTATGCTTATAACACTTTACTTCTTTTTCTTATTATATTCCACCGATTATCAATCACATGTACATAAAGTAAAGTGCAGATAGAACATTAAACGATCGACAGAAAACAAGCCAAGACAAGAGACACAAGATGTGGCGGCTAGCCAGGGACAAACCCCACAATGTGTGGGGAAACCCTTTGATCAAATCTTCTTTTATCTTCAATAATTCAGACGAGAGAAATAGTACAATAAATCTGATTCATATCAACAGTAGCAAACCCTGGATTAGTAGCATCAGCATTAGCGGCTTCCTTATCAAACTAGGGCAGACCATATCTCACAAACCGACAGTCGGATTGACTTCATTCCACCACCAAAAGTTTCGGCTTCCAGAGGAGGTTCAGATGAACCTACAGCACAGTTCAGATGAGGAGATCTTCTAGGCCACGCAAGTCAATCTCTACTTCTGCAGTTGCAGCTTCAGTTTCAGCAGTTTCTGGCTTCAAACTAGCGCAGTCGATATCTTGCAAACCGTTCGTCGGATTGACTTCATTCCACCACCAAAAGTTGCGGCTTTCAAAGGAGGTTCAGATGAACCTACAACGCAGTTCCAAAGAGGAGATATTCTAGGCCACGCAAGTCAATCTTTACTTCTGCAGTTGCAACTTCAGTTTCAGCAGTTTCCGGCTTCAAACTAGGGCAGTCGATATCTTGCAAACCGTTCGTCGGATTGACTTCATTCCACTACCAAAAGTTGTGGCTTTCAAAGGAGGTTCAGATGAACCTACATCGCAGTTCCAAAGAGGAGATCTTCTAGGCCACGCAAGTCAATCTTTACTTCTGCAGTTGCAGCTTCAAATTCAACAGCTTCCGGCTTCACATGTGTGAGAGAGAGAGACCCATTTCAGCGCAGTAGAGAAGAGACTCATATCTGCGCAGTAGAGAGAGAGAGATGTGATGAGATGAGTGAGTCCAAATGAGGAAAAGTCCTCTTATATTTATACACAACATTGGTGGGTGAATAGATGCGACTGTTGGGCTTCTGAGCCTACATGAGTTGTAGGTCGGCTTGATAATAATTCCATAATCAAAATAAATTCATATCTTCATGAATACTTATCGGAATTGGATGATCTTTATATCAATCCTACACCTCTCGACGAGAGGAATCTAATAAAAATATTATTAGCCATGAATAAGATGACCCACATGAAGTTTTGCCCTGGTTGCCAATTTTAACATGACTTACATCCCCACACTTCTACAAAAATGCTCAAGGGATAGTAAGTGCTCTTGCAAACCAAGAGCCCATTTAGCAATCAGAATAAGGTCATCTGCATATAAAAGAAGCCTTATAACAAACTTGCTCACATAGATACCATCAACCTCTTGCGAATTTAACCACTCCTCAAGCTTGTCGATATATAAACCAAAAAAGGTAGGAGACAGTGGGCAACCTTGCTTGACCCCAATATCGCTTGTAAAACTTTCAGAAATGCCTATTGAAGTTCTAATTTCGACTTTCACCTCTTCAGACAGCCTATGCATAGTTGCTCTCAAATGTTTAGGAACCCCAAGTTCCTCCTTCTGTGCCAAAGCTTATCCCTAGGAACCGAGTCAAACACTTTTTTGAAATCAACAAAGCAACAAAAGACTTCTTCCTTTTTCTCCCAAACTTTTCAATGATGTGCCTTAAAGTTATACAATGATCAACTGTGGAATGTTTAGGTCTAAAACCTGCTTTCCCTTTAGCATGCTTATATCTTTCTTTTTCCCAGTTGTTAATTTTGTTTTCTAGCATGCTTCCAAATAGCTTTGCAAACAAAGGGTTTATCGTGATGGTCCTATAATTGGAGGGATTATTGACGCCACCGCTCTTGAAAAGAGGTATTGCTAGACTAGTTGTCCAATCTATGGGGAGCCCTTGTTGTATGATGTTGTTGAAGATTTTTGTAATGTGAGGTGCAAGAATCTTTGAGCCCCACTTTAGATATTCTGCTTGGAGTTCAGCTAAGTCTTTTGCTTTCCAACACCCAACTTCTTGATACCCATCTCTACCTCTTGTACTGAGAAGAGTTTAGTACCAGTGTTGACCAAGGGGGGAGGGTCAACCTTGGGAACCTTCTCATAGAGTTGTCATGCATAGTCAAACCATTTAGAAGCTGTAATATTATTTCCAATTGTATCTTTTTCAGTTGGAGCTCCTTCCAAAATAATTTGGGATTATTTTTCTCAAGGAAGATTAGTTCTTCCCTCCGTGTAACCATGACATCGGCCTTTTTCTTACTTAATAACTACTTGTAAACTTTGAGATTTATGTTATCCTTGTTTGACTCTTTTGACATTCTCCTTGCCTTTTTGCATTCCTCGTCAAACCAAGCATTAACCGGAAAGCAATTTGTTTCAGACTTCTTAATTTTTTCCCTTTTGCACTTTGCAAGTGTGCATTGAATTAAATGTGTTAATTCATGACTATGAAGGCTGTGAATTGTAATTTTTTCCTTCTTCAAGAGCCTCTCTAGCATAATTTTGAAGGTATTACAATTTTTGGGGTCAACAGAATTATGCCCTTTGGGAAATTTTGTTGGACATGTTGAAATTTTGACTCTAATTGTTTCTTTCCAATCCAAGAGAAACATAAATAAATTGGCTTGTGATCTGATTTCAAGTCCCATAGCTGATCCCCAATCAAAAATTCCTCCATGTTCTCACACAAACCATGTGAGCAAATTACATAATCTACCACACTTGCTCCATTGTAAGTATTGCAAGTGAAATTACCGGACTTTGCCCATCTAGTCAAGCCATTACAAATGACTAAATCAAAGGCCCCACATAGAGTAAGCAATTGTTCACCAAAGAGATTGCAGCCCTTGTCCTCGGAAATTCTTTCCCACTGATGATTACTTGATAGAAATGGAGTATTCTAGTCTCAGTCACCATTCCATTTTACTGCATTTCAAGTAAGTAGATTAAAGGTGGTAGTGAATCTTTTTAGCTTATAGTTTGTATTTTTTTTGTTTGATCCAACTTTAGATTTTATAACTTATATGGTACATCAAATGAGCTTCCCTATGGACTGTGGTAGAACATATTTTGAAAATGTTTGTTAAAATTGATATAACATATATGGTTGGTTTACACGTTGGGCCTCGCATATGTCTTGGCAAGGAGTTTGCATATATGCAAATGAAGACTGTTTCTGCCCTTCTCATTTGGTTATTCAAATTTGAGAGTTTCCAAGGTGAACAAGTGAAATATGTTCTTGCGCTTACGCTCATGATGAGTGGGCATGGGCTAAATCTTAGGGTCAAGCCTAGATGCCCCATTAGTTGAGTTTCAAAATGGCAGCAAATCAGTGAGTTATAATCAGTCGTGTAGTTCTCCCTTTCAGAGGAACCTAATTTGGAGTCTAAAGTGAAGTTTATTGCTATTAATCACGAGTGGTCATATATTTCTATTATGATTCTACTCAAGGAAATAGGAAAATAATTGTTTTTAAACATCATATTATTAGCCATATGCAGTAAACAATAATAATAGTTAAAAAGAAATCCTTATATATTTGTGAATATAGATTAAAAAAGGTAAATACATGTAATTTATGCCAACAAGGAGGAATTGTGTTTTGTATCCATTATTCCATCACAGGAAATGACTTTTCAAGAAACAATATATCGCATGGAAAACCATTCAATGCCTAACTATTATGCAAAATAATCTAACATTTTATTAAGATGTTCCTGTTTATACAAATAAATTAATAAATGTTCTTTTTTATACAAATAAATTAGTAATTGTTTGGAATTTTTCACTTGTCACCTTAATGGACATTTTTGGATAATACAATGCTTACAAATGATCCTACATCTATGAATAAAACTACAGATGAATCACATGTATTTTCTATAAATAGAAATACATATGAACTACATGTACTTTTAGTTTTTCATTGCATAAATTTTTGAAAATTTATTAATGCAAAAATAATTAAGGATTTTGGATAATACAATTCTTATAGATGATCCTACATCTATCAATAGAAATATAGGCGAATCACATGTATTTTCTATAAATAGAAATACAGGCGAATTACATGTACTTTAGTTTTTCAATGCCTTCAAAGTATAACTTATGTTGGTTATGCTTTCTTTTCATAGAGAAGACCACTACTTTGGTTTTGCTGACATTGACTTACATCCCCACACTTCTAAAAAAATGCTCAAGGGATAGTAAGTGCTCTTGCAAACCAAGAGCCGATTTAGCAATCAGAATAAGGTCATCTGCATACAAAAGAAGCCTTATAACAAACTTGCTCACATAGATACCATCAACCTCTTGCGAATTTAACCACTCCTCAAGCTTGTCGATATATAAACCAAAAAGGGCAGGAGACAGTGGGCAACCTTGTTTGACCCCGATATCGCTTCTAAAACTTTCAGAAATGCCTATTGAAGTTCTAATTTTGACTTTCACCTCTTCATACAGCCTATGCATAGTTGCTCTCAAATGTTTAGGAACCCCAAGTTCCTCCATTATGTGCCAAAGCTTATCCCTAGGAACTGAGTCAAATGCTTTTTTGAAATCAACAAAGCAACAAAAGACTTCTTCCTTTTTCTCCCAAACTTTTTCAATGATGTGCCTTAAAGTTATACAATGATCAACTGTGGAATGTTTAGGTCTAAAACCTGCTTTCCCTTTAGCATGCTTATATCTTTCTTTTTCCCACTTGTTAATTTTGTTTTCTAGCATGCTTCCAAATAGCTTTGCAAACAAAGGGTTTATCATGATGGTCCTATAATTGGAGGGATTATTGACGTCACCGCTCTTGAAAAGAGGTATTGCCAGACTAGTTGTCCAATCTATGGGGAGCCCTTGTTGTATGATGTTGTTGAAGATTTTTGTAATGTGAGGTGCAAGAATCTTTGAGCCCCACTTTAGATATTCTGCTTGGAGTTCAGCTAAGTCTTTTGCTTTTCCAGCACCCAACTTCTTGATACCCATCTCTACCTCTTGTACTGTGAATAGTTCAGTATCAGTGTTGACGAAGGGGGGAGGGTCAACCTTGGGAACCTTCTCATAGAGTTGTATTGCATAGTCAAACCATTTAGAAGCTGTAATATTATTTCCAATTGTATATTTTTCAGTTGGAACTCCTTCCAAAATAATTTGGGATTATTTTTCCCAAGGAAGATTAGTTCTTCCCTCCATGAAACCATGAAATCGACCTTTTTCTTACTTAATAACTACTTGTAAACTTTGAGATTTATGTTATCCTTGTTTGACTCTTTCGACATTCTCCTTACCTTTTTGCATTCCTCGTCAAACCAAGCATTAACCGGAAAGCAATTTGTTTCAGACTTCTTAATTTTTTCTCTTTTGCACTTTGCAAGTGCGCATTGAATTAAATGTGCTAATTCATGACTATGAAGGCTGTGAATTGTAATTTTCTCCTTCTTGAAGAGCCTCTCTAGCGTCATTTTGAAGGTATTACAGTTTCTGGGGTCAACAGAATTATGCCCTGTGGAAAATTTTGTTGGACATGCTGAATTTTTGACTCTAATTGTATCTTTCCAATCCAAGAGAAACATAAATAAATTGGCTTGTGATCTGATTTCAAGTCCCATAGATGATACCCAAAAAAAAATTCCTCCATGTTCTCACACAAACCATGCGAGCAAATTACATAATCTACCACACTTGCTCCATTATAAGTATTGCAAGAGAAATTACCGGACTTTGCCCATCTAGTCAAGCCACTGCAAATGACTAAATCAAAGGCCCCACATAGAGTAAGCAATTGTTCACGAAAGAGATTGCAGCCCTTGTCCTATGAAATTCTTTCCCACTGATGATGACTTGATAGAAATGGAGTATTCTAGCCTCAGTCACCATTCCATTTTATTGCATTTCAAGTAAGTAGATTAAAGGTGGTAGTGAATCCTTTTAGCTTATAGTTTGTATTTTTTTTGTTTGATCCAACTTTAGATTTTATAGTTTATATGGTACGCCAAGTGAGCTTCCCTATGGATTGTGGTAGAACATATTTTGAAAATGTTTATTAAAATTGATATGGTGTAACATATATGGTTGGTTTACAGGTTGGGCCTTGCAGATGTCTTGGCAAGGAGTTTGCATATATGCAAATGAAGACTGTTTCTGCCCTTCTCATTTGGTTATTCAAATTTGAGTGTCCAAGGTGAACAAGTGAAATATGTTCCTGTGCTTACGCTCATGATGAGTGGGCATGGGCTAAATCTTAGGGTCAAGCCTAGATGCCCCATTACTTGAGTTTCAAAATGGTAGCAAATCAGTGAGTTATAATCAGTCATGTAGTTCTCCCTTTCAGAGGAACCTAATCTGGAGTCTAAAGTGATGTTTATTGCTATTAATCATGAGTGGTCATATATTTCTATTATGCTTCTACTCAAGGAAATAGGTAAATAATTGTTTTTAAACATCATATTATTAGCCATATGCAATAAACAATAATAATAGTTAAAAAAAAATCCTTATATATTTGTGAATATAGATTAAAAAAGGTAAATACATGTAATTTATGCCAACACGGAGGAATTGTGTTTTGTATCCATTATTCCATCACAAGAAATGACTTTTCAAGAAACAATATATCTCATGGAAAACCATTCAATGCCTAACTATTATGCAAAATAATCTAACATTTTATTAAGATGTTCCTTTTTATACAAATAAATTAATAAATGTTCTTTTTTATACAAATAAATTAGTAATTGTTTGGAATTTTTCACTTGTCACCTTAATGGACATTTTTGGATCATACAATGCTTACAAATGATCCTACATCTATGAATAGAACTACAGATGAATCACATGTATTTTCTATAAATAGAAATACATATGAACTACATGTACTTTTAGTTTTTCATTGCATACATTTTTGAAAACTTACTAATGCAAAAATAATTAAGGATTTTGGATAATACAATTCTTATAAAAGATCCTACATCTATCAATAGAAATACAGACGAATCACATGCATTTTCTATAAATAGAAATACAGACGAATTACATGTACTTTAGTTTTTCATTGCCTTCAAAGTAGAACTTATGTTGGTTATGCTTTCTTTTCTTAGAGAAGACCACTACTTTAGTTTTGCTGACATTGACTTACATCCCCACACTTCTACAAAAATGCTCAAGGGATAGTAAGTGCTCTTGCAAACCAAGAGCCCATTTAGCAATCATAATAAGGTCATCTGCATACAAAAGAAGCCTTATAACAAACTTGCCCACATAGATACCATCAATCTCTTGTGAATTTAACCACTCCTCAAGCTTGTCGTTATATAAACCAAAAAGGGCAGGAGACAGTGGGCAACCTTGCTTGACCCCGAAATCGCTTCTAAAATATTCAGAAATGCCTATTGAAGTTCTAATTTCGACTTTCACCTCTTCATACAACCTATGCATAGTTGCTCTCAAATGTTTAGGAACCCCAAGTTCCTCCATTCTGTGCCGAAGCTTATCCTTAGGAACCGAGTCAAACACTTTTCTGAAATCAACAAAGCAACAAAAGACTTCTTCCTTTTTCTCCAAACTTTTTCAATGATGTGCCTTAAAGTTATATAATGATCAACTGTGGAATGTTTAGGTCTAAAACTTGCTTTCCCTTTAGCATGATTATATCTTTCTTTTGCCCACTTGTTAATTTTGTTTTCTAGCATGCTTCCAAATAGCTTTGCAAACAAAGGGTTTATCATGATGGTCCTATAATTGGAGGGATTATTGACGTCACCGCTCTTGAAAAGAGGTATTGCCAGACTAGTTGTCCAATCTATGGGGAGCCCTTGTTGTATGATGTTGTTGAAGATTTTGGTAATGTGAGGTGCAAGAATCTTTGAGCCCCACTTTAGATATTCTACTTGGAGTTTAGCTAAGTCTTTTGCTTTTCCAACACCCAACTTCTTGATACCCATCTCTACCTCTTGTACTATGAAGAGTTCAGTACCAGTGTTGACGAAGGGGGGAGGGTCAACCTTGGGAACCTTCTCATAGAGTTGTCTTGCATAGTCAAACCATTTAGAACCTGTAATATTATTTCCAATTATATCTTTTTCAGTTGGAACTCCTTCCAAAATAATTTGGGATTATTTTTCCCAAGGAAGATTAGTTCTTCCCTTCGTGAAACCATGAAATTGGCCTTTTTCTTACTTAATAACTGTCAGGCCAGGGTAACTCCAGAATGGGTAGAAGAAATTGATTGAATATTTCATTAGACAGCTATTGTTTATATACATAAAATGGACGGATCAGTTCATCTTCTTGATGACTGTTCGCTTTCCAGGTTACCCAACCGTTGAAGATTAGGTGTGAACATTCCCCCCCTTATTCTGAAGGGATGTTGGTGAGTCCAAGCATCGTTCTGAATATTTCAAGTTTTTCTCTTCCAAGCGCTTTGGTGAAGATGTCTGTAATTTGCTCATTTGTGGAACAATGACGGAGATGGATTGTTTTGGCCTCAACATGATGTCGGATCAGATGATATTTAGTATTGATGTGCTTAGTACGATCATGGAACTTTGGGTTCTTGGCCAACTTTATTGCAGAGGTGTTATCAATCATGAGTGGAGTTGATTGTACTTGTTTTACCTGCAAATCTTCAAGAATTTTCCTGAGCGACACAATTTCTTTCGTTGCTTCAGTTGCTGCCACGTATTCTGCTTCTGTTGTGGAATCTGCTGGAACTGATTGTTTGCGTGATCTCCAGGAGACAGCTCCTGATCCAAGACTCATAGCATATCCTGAAGTAGATACCCCAGTTTCTTTGTCTCCATCGAAGTCTGAATCAGAGTATCCAATCAAGCTGAAGTCGTCCACCTGTGTATACTTGATTCCAAGGTCTTGAGTTCCCTTCAAGTACCTTAGAACTCTTTTTGCAGCAGACCAGTGTCCCTCACAAGGCTTTTGCATAAACCTGGAGAGGGTTCCAACAGCAAATGAAATGTCTGGTCTGGTAGTAGTGAGATAGATGAGACTTCCTACAAGCTGTCTATACTTTGTTGCATCCTCAAATTCCTTTCCTTCAATAGATGTGAGCTTCAAGTTTTGTTCCATTGGAGTAGAAAGAGGATTGCACTCTGTCATGCCAAATCTGTTTAACAAATCTCCAATGTATTCCTTTTGAGAAAGAAATATGAATTTTGGATGTTGGGTTACTTCAATGCCAAGATAGTAATGAACATAGCCCAAATCAGTGATTTCAAAACTTTTTCCTAATTCTTTCTTTATGGATGCAATATAGCTTTCATTGTTCCCTGTCATTAAAAGATCATCTACATATACCACAAGATATACAACTGTTTTGCCAACTTTCTTGACAAATAAAGTTGCATCATCAAGATCAAAATGTTTGAAGTTGAGTTTCAGAAGATGCCCAGTTAGTTTTTCATACCAGGCTCGTGGTGCTTGTTTGAGGCCATACAAGGACTTCACAAGTTTGCATACTTTATGTTCATGTCTTTTCACAGCAAATCCTTCAGGCTGGGACATAAAAACATTTTCTTTTAGATCTCCATTCAAGAATGCAGTTTTTACATCCATTTGATGGACTTTCCAACCGTTCTGAGCAGCTAGTGCAAAGAGTGTCCGGATGGTGGCCCATTTTGCTGTGGGGGCAAAAGTTTCCTCATAATCGACCCCTTCCTTCTGTGCAAAACCTTTTGCCACAAGCCTAGCTTTGTGCTTGTCAAGTGAGCCATCAGCTTTGTACTTGTTCTTGTAGACCCACTTGCAGCCAATTGGTTTGGTTCCAAATGGAGGATCAACCAGCTTCCAAGTGCCATTCTTTATGAGGGCATCATACTCCTTCTGCATCGCTTCTTTCCATTCATCATGAGAAGCAGCTTCTTTGAAGGAAGTTGGTTCAAAATCTGTAGACAAGTTCAATTCACAATCATAAGTAACATCCATATCAACAGGTGAATTAGAGTTATCTACATCACCTCCATCTTGTCGGTTTGTATTTCTGGTTCCTGTTTTTCCAATTTCATCAGGATGAACACTTTCAAGTGTCTTTGTCAGCCACTTTGGGGGACCTTTCTGAGATGGTCCAGGCTGCTCTGTTGATTGAGTTGGGACTGAATCAAGATTGAGTCTCCCAATTCTATCAATTACATCACTTAAAGGATCATCCGATGTTGGAGTTTCATGCAAGGGAGATTGTTCTTCAGAAGAAGATTCCATATGTTGATCTAGTATAGGAATCCCCCCTTCAAGATGTGGAATCTGATTCTCAAACTCTTGAAATGATTTCGTTTTTGTGAATCTATCCAAGCGATCAATTTGCCACTCAACAACACTGTCAGATTTGGATGATTCAAGAAAAATGACATCTCTAGATACAACAAACTTTTTATTTACTTCATCATAGAGACGGTATGCTTTAGAGGTGTTTGAATACCCCAGGAAGATACACTTACGACTTCTAGCACCAAGTTTGTTTCTATGTACCTTTGGTATTAAAGCATAACAGGTGGAACCAAAAATCCTGAGATGTTTTACCGAAGGAACATGTCCATACCACAATTCATAAGGAGTCTTGTTTCTTATAGCACTAGATGGACATCTATTCTTTATATATGCATCACATAGAACAGCATCAGCCCAAAACATTATCTTTACATTTTTGAAGAAAAGCATGGATCGTACCATATTCAAGATTGTTCTATTCATTCTTTCTGCTACACCATTCTGTTGGGGATTATAAGGTACAGTTGTTTGATGTTTGATCCCATGTTGGCGAAGATAGTTTTCAAATTCATTTGATGTATATTCTTTTCCATTATTAGTGTGAATAGACCCAATATGAGATTGTGCATCATTTTCAATCCACTTATGAAAATCCTTGAATGTTTGAAAAGCATCAGATTTGTTCTTCAATAAATAAACCCAACACATTCTGGTGTAATCATCAATAAATGTCATGATATATTTATTTCCATTTGCAGAAGGAACAGGCATTGGACCACATAAATATGAATGAATGAGTTCAAGCTTCCTATGTGCTCTTGAATGTGAATCATGAAAAGACTGTTTGCTATGCTTTCCTAGAATGCAAGCATCACATTGCTTATGTTTTCTAGGAATTGTAGGCAAACCAGCAACACCATTTTTCTTTAATAAGCAGAGACTGTCATAGTTTAAATGTCCAAATCTAGCATGCCATAATAAACTTGATGGAAGTGTACCTTCTTCATGATGAGAAATATATGAGAAATGTTGTGCATGAGCAGAAGTTCCTTGCAGTTTAAGAAGTCTTTCTTCTTCTATACCCCTCATGACAAGTGAGTGGTCAGATGCCTTTCTTACCTCAAGCTTGCCATCAAACATATGAATGGAGTGACCTTGCTGGCGGATGTGGACTAGGGACAACAAGTTTCTCTTGAGCTGTGGGAGATATAAAACATGATCCAAAAGAAAGTCTGGAAGACCAGGCAGTTTAAGCCTAATTGTGCCAAGCCCTAATGGCTTGATTTTTGAGTGATCTGCAAAGTATACTGCTCCATCAACATTGTCAGTGAAATCTTCAAAAAAATCTTTCCTATGAGTCATATGACAGGTTGCTCCTGAATCAAGCAACCAATCATTTTTCGAAGAAGCAAGTGAAGCATTAAACAAATCTTCATTTACTCCAATGTTACATTGTGCCTCAATATAGTGAGCGGATTCAGGTGCTTTACCTTTGTCTGTGTCATCAGTTTTACCTTTCTGCTAGTTTCTTCTCTGCTCAATTTTGTCCCATGGTAGCTTGCATGTAGAAGCATCATGTGATCCATTTCGTTTGCAGCGAATGCAATGCAGATCTGCCTTTTCTCCTTGAGAATGTCTGCCCCCCCTGCCTCTGAAGTATCTTCCTCTTCCTCTTCGTCCACCTCTTCCTCTTGTAGAATCTTGAGCAGGATGCTTTTCTTTATGAGCAAGGCAAACAGTCTCTTCAGAAGATTCAGGGACTGTTTTCTTTCCAAAGGCTTTCTCTCTTTCAACAAACTTTTTCACAAGAGACTCAAAGGTTATGTCTTTAAGATTTCCATTTGCTTGTAAAGACTCAAGATAATTGGAGTAGGTAGGATAGAGTGCTTTGAGAAAGGCAATAAGAGAGATATCCAGCTCAACCTTAGTGGATTTAATATCATGCATTATAGACTTTATTTCAGATGCAAGAGCAAGGGGATCATTATTTTTCAGTTCAAGAGTGAAGAGTTTAATCATGAGCTGAACAACTTCAAGTGCAGAATGTGAATCATAGAGTTCTTTCAGCTTTTGTAAAGCTTCAAAGGCAGTGGAATAGGATGAAATATGACAACTTACTTCTTCATTTACAGATGCTGCGATCAATGCATAGGCTTTGCTGTTCTTGTTTTCCCAAATGACAAGTTCTTTATCTGATGTAGGCTGCACAGGGTCTTTGTCTTCTTCTCCGACACACACTCCTTTCCACAACTCATTGTAGATGAGGGTGTGTTTTACCATCCGAGACCATTCAGAATAGTTCTCCTTGCCAGTGAGAACTATTCCTACCATAGAGATGATTGAATGCATTCTGTAAAAAATTACTTCTGCTAAAAAAAACTTTACGTTACAGCCTTCAAATCCCTCTAATATTTGCTAAAAGCATCAGCATTTCATTGTACATATCACTGCAATACTACTATGTTTGAAAAAATGCGCAAGGGATCACTTCAATATATCATGCAATACTACAAAACATTCTGGAAACACCGCAATATTTTGAACGCTTTGAATCATATAAACTGCGTATATCATGAATTCAACAAACTGCTCAACGCTATACAGAAACCGCCATACTGAAGTTAAAAAATCAACTGCATAATACTAAAGCCCTTGCAGTCTTCGTAATACCCAGCGTTACTGGCGACTGTTGAGGCTTCTCGCGTTCTGCGAAAATGTCTTTGATTGCAAATGAGGAGTTTCAACACATTCTTCGTGTCCTCAACACCAATGTTGATGGGCGACAGAAGATCATGTTTGCCCTGACTTCTATCAAAGGAATTGGTCGGCGTTTGGCCAACCTTGTATGCAAGAAGGCCGATGTCAGGCCGAACCACTCAGGTGGTATCCAATGCTCTTGACATGAAACTCAGGGATGACTTGGAACGCTTGAAGAAGATCAGGAACCACCGCGGTCTTCGTCACTACTGGGGCCTTCGGGTGCGTGGACAGCACACAAAGACCACTGGTCGCAAGGAAAGAGGGTTTTCTTTGAAGAGACACAAGCTCGGACGATTTGGATGGAGTCGGGGTTTTAAATCGGCAGATGGAGGGAGCGCAGGAGAATGTCGACGAAGAAGTTATGCGTGGACAGCACACAAAGACAGCTCTCAAATCTCGGGGTAGATTACTGCAATATAGTAACGAATACACAGAAAAAAAAAGGCGTCACGTCTATGGATCGATCCTAGTGCCAAGACTGTTGGTGTCTCAAAAAAACGTTGAGCATAGATAGATCGGAGTGGCGCCACCAAATGGTATTCAGGTTTTATCAGGATTCGAGCAAGCTTGGCCGTCCAGAACCAAATGGAGAGATGAGCTGTACAACAACCATGGCGGCGATAAATGATAAGATTATCTCACTAGACTGTAGTGACTATACAACAGAGATAAAGACTGTGGACTCTCGGGCGTATCTAAATAACTCGACTGTGTGAAATTCCGTCTTAAACGCAGAGACCCTTCCATTTAATATGATTTAAATATGGAATAACGTTAAAATGTTGCCCGGACGAGACAGTTTATTGATAGACAATTCGCAGAGTGGGCGAATGTCTTCCAGGAGGTCTGCAGATAATTCACAAAGCGGACGTGCTTCTTTTCGTAAGGCTTCAGAAGAAACCATCGGCCCTATTACTGCATAGCAGGCTTTGAGTCTGTTAGGGCAGAAAATACCATATACCGCATTCAGGTTGGCATGGAAAGGGCGCGTCAGAGTAATGAGCAAGACAAGCAACAGACAATGAAAACTGGCGTGGAAAGGGCAGAGCAGCGCTCAGGAGAGAGCAGCGCTCAGGACAGAGGAGCGCTCAGGACAGAGGCAGGAGTTACAACTATTTTTAGAACCTGGGACCTGTGCTCTGATACCATGTCAGGCCAGGGTAACTCCAGAATGGGCAGAAAAAATTGATTGATTATTTCATTAGACAACTATTGTTTATATACATAAAATGGACGGATCAGTTCATCTTCTTGATGACTGTTCGCGTTCCAGGTTACCCAACCGTTGAAGATTAGGTGTGAACAATAACTGCTTGTAAGCTTTGAGATTTATGTTATCCTTGTTTGACTCTTTCGACATTCTCCTTGCCTTTTTGCATTCCTCGTCAACCCAAGCATTAACAGGAAAGAAATTTGTTTTAGACTTCTTAATTTTTTCTCTTTTGCACTTTTCAAGTGCACATTGAATTAAATGTGTTAATTCATGACTATGAAGGCTATGACTTGTAATTTTCTCCTTCTCGAAGAGCCTCTCTAGCGTCATTTTGAAGGTATTACAATTTCTGGGGTCAACAGAATTCTGCCCTGTGGGAAATTTTGTTGGACATGTTGAATTTTTGACTCTAATTGTTTCTTTCCAATCCAAGAGAAACATAAATAAATTGGCTTGTGATTTGATTTCAAGTCCTATAGCTGATCCCCAATCAAAAATTCCTCCATGTTCTCACACAAACCATGGGAGAAAATTACATAATCTACCACACTTGCTCCATTGTAAGTATTGCAAGTGAAATTACTGGACTTTGCCCATCTAGTCAAGCCATTACAAATGACTAAATCAAAGGCCCCACATAGAGTAAGCAATTGTTCATCAAAGAGATTGTAGCCCTTGTCCTTTGAAATTCTTTCCCACTGATGATTACTTGATAGAAATGGAGTATTCTAGTCTCAGTCACCATTCCATTTTACTGCATTTCAAGTAAGTAGATTAAAGATGGTAGTGAATCTTTTTAACTTATAGTTTGTATTTTTTTGGTTTGATCCAACTTTAGATTTTATAATTTATATGGTACGCCAAGTGAGCTTCCCTATGGACTGTCGTAGAACATATTTTGAAAATGTTTGTTAAAATTGATATGGTGTAACATATATGTTTGGTTTACAGGTTGGGCCTCGCATATGTCTTGGCAAGGAGTTTGCATATATGCAAATGAAGAATGTTTCTGCCCCTCTCATTTGGTTATTCAAATTTGAGAGTGTCCAAGGTGAACAAGTGAAATATGTTCCTGCGCTTACGCTCATGATGAGTGGGCATGGGCTAAATCTTCGGATCAAGCCTAGATGCCCCATTAGTTGAGTTTCAAAATGGCAGCAAATCAGTGAGTTATAATCAGCCGTGTAGTTCTCCCTTTCAGAAGAACCTAATCTAGAGTTTAAAGTGAAGTTTATTGCTATTAATCACGAGTGGTCATATATTTTTATTATGCTTCTACTCAAGGAAATAGGAAAATTGGTGTTTTTAAACATCATATTATTAGCCATATGCAGTAAATAATAATAATAGTTAAAAAAAAAATCCTTTTATATTTGTGAATATAGATTAAAAAAGGTAAATACATGTAATTTATGCCAACAAGGAGGAATTGTGTTTTGTATCCATTATTCCATCACAGGAAATGACTTTTCAAGAAACAATATATCTCATGGAAAAACATTCAATGCCTAACTATTATGCAAAATAATCTAACAGTGTATTAAGATGTTCCTTTTTATACAAATAAATTAATAAATGTTCTTTTTTATACAAATAAATTAATAATTGTTTGGAATTTTTAACTTGTCACCTTAATGGACATTTAAAGGGAAAGAGGACAAATATATTAACACAAAAATAATTAAGGGTTTTGGATAATACAATGCCTATGAATAGAACTACAGATGAACCACATGTATTTTCTATAAATAGAAATACATATGAACTACAAGTACTTTTAGTTTTTCATTGCATAAATTTTTGAAAACTTATTAGCGCAGAAATAATTAAGGATTTTGGATAATACAATTCTTATAACTGATCCTACATCTATCAATAGAAATATAGACGAATCACATGTATTTTCTATAAATAGAAATACAGACGAATTACATGTACTTTAGTTTTTCATTGCGTAAATTTTTGAAAACTTTTTATTGAAAAATTATTTTCTTAGTATTAGTAAGATGTGAAACTTTTCTTAGTGTGTTTTATATTAGTATTATTATTATTTAATTAATATATTGGTATGTTTATTATTTTTGTAATGAAAATTTCAACCATGTACTATAAGAAATAAGTTTATAAAAAATATGATAATTTAACTTTTATAAATCTAGTTAGCATTTAAGTTTAAAATAAAATAAAATTTAAAAATTAATAAAGTTAATTTTTGAAGTTTATAGGTGAGTAAAGTTATATTTATTATTGGTTTTGAATAAGTTTTTTTTTAATTAAAGCGTAGATCCATAACTTTTTTTTTTCCGAAGTAGAAAATTCATAATTTCAAAGGAGAAATTACATGTTGTGGATGCCCGAAGGCATATGCTGTAACTGTGGCACTTGTCCACTGTCCAAAAACTAGTAAAAGAAAAAACCCAAAGGGTGTATAGTGCTGGTACATAGACCACAAAATATAGTTCAAAATAGATCACCTACATAGAAGTGGACGTCATATTTCCATGCAGTTATATACTGTTATATACATAGCATAACTAAAAAAAAGTTCAAAATCATGAAACTGTGTAATTATAGGTTGTTGCCTCTCTGTAATGCCCCATCTATATATGGCCTGTGAAAATATTGGTATGTCTCTGCTGGTGCATGTTCAGCGATCATCCACTCTCCTAGAGGACGATGCATTGCTTCTTTCGATAGCCTGTCAACAGTTTCATTTCTTTCCCTGTAGATGTGAGAAACAGATATCTGGTCAAAGAATGTTTTGAAAAAAACAATTTCTTCCAAAATATTTCTCAAAGAGTATGCAGAACAAACAACTGTGTTGTTAAACCAATCAGTCACATTCTTTGAATCTCCATATATTTGTAAATTTCGGCATTGTTTCAGAATAGCAAAGTATAAAAGATGGCGAAGCGATATCAATTCAGCATGGTTATTTGTACCCGGTCCCAGTCCCATACTAATCTGAAAGTAGTGAGTTTCAGATAGGTAGAAACAAATGCCACCCCCACAACCATGCTGTTGGGCAGCCCCATCAAAGTAGGCCCACGGAATTGTTCTGTTAATTTGTTCCTGCCGAATGTTTCTAGGTCTCTCATGGCTGTTATCATTTGGAAGTTCTGCAAAAGCAGCACAGATTTGTGGAGGGAGAAGGTTCCAGTTAACCAGTCAATCTTCAAAGATAATGGTATTCCTCTTGAGCCATATGTACCAAGAAACAAGAAGTGGGAGATTCCTAGATTTATCCGCTGCCGATGTACTCCACCAATATTCCCAAGCTGTACTGATATCCGCCCCCTGCCAGTTCATATTCAGTTTTAGTGTTTGAAGGGCCTGTGACCAAATGTCTTGGTGGTAGGGCAAGTAAGGAAAAGGTGATGGGCCGATTGTTCTTCTTGGAGGCATAGAACACATTGGGTAGGACCCAAAAAAGCCTCTTTTTTTTTTTTTTTTTTTTTTTTTTTTTTGCAGATAGGATCCAGTGGGGATCTTATTTTCTAATATGTTCCACATCAGCAAATTGGTACATGAAGGAGCTTTTAGTTTCCATAAAGTGTCCCACCAGCTTCTCAAGACCTCAGGTTTTCTATCTGCAATGATTTTATCATAGCCTTGTTTCGATGTGTATTGTCCAGATTTTGAGTGTGCCCAGATAAGTTCACCCTCTGCATTCCTTAATCTGACATGTGTTTCTGTGAGTGACTGTATATAGCTTTTCCAAGTGCTACTCCATTCATTTGGTATATGCCAGTTCTGTTCAGTCAACCAAGCTTGCAAATGAAAAGTAGTGTTCTATTGGTCCCCAATCTGTCCAAGAAACTTTATGCCTCTGCTATTAAGGTGACGTATCAATCCATCTGGTAATTGATGGGAGTTTCCACAGCCTAGCCATGGGTCAATACCAATTCGGACAGAGGTACCATTAACAATTTTCCATAGTAAACCATCTTTGATAATGGGCATAGAATTGAGTATGGCCCTCCATATCACCGAAATGCCCTTCCTGTTCCAAGATGGGCTTCTGATCCAGTCAGTAATGGTCGATGGCCAGATATATTTGTGAAGTATAACCTCCACCCAAAGGCTATTTTGTTTCAGTAGGAGCCAGCCCTGTTTGGCTGCCAAGGCTTGTGCAAAAGCCGGGAGTAATTTTAGTCCCCATCCTCCCCACTTCTTTGGAGTAGCAATTTTGGTCCATTTTACCCAGGCAAAAGGCTTGCCCTCCTTCTTTCCATTCCAGAGGAAATTGCAAAAAATTGGTTGAATTCTGTGAAGGATCCATCTTGGTATCCAGGCAAGTGACATCCAATACACCAGGGTGGCTTCGAGGACAGATTTTATGAGGATAAGTTTGCCAGCCCTAGAGAGGAACCTGTGACACCAACAGCTGATTCTCTTTTCCACTTTTGTGATGAGCCAGGTCCAATTAGCAATCTTGTATCCATCTGGTTTTAGTCTGAAGCCCAGATATTTGAGTCCCCCCTTCAGGTCGGTTTCTTGGAAGGGAAATTTTTGTATGGCAAGCTGAGATTCCTGTTGAGTACAATCAGATAGGGATATGGTGGATTTTTCTCGGTTTATCTCCATTCCCGTGGCTCTGCAGAATAGGTTCAAAATCTCATTCAGTGAGGTAGTGTCCCGGACACTCCCATTCAAGAATATCAAGATGTCATCTACAAATAGTAGATGTGTCAGATAGAATTGCTCCATGATTTTTAGGCCATGAAATCCCCCGCTTCTTTTTTCTGTCGCTATAAGTCTGCTCAATCCTTCCATGACTAATAAGAAAAGAAGTGGTGATAAAGGGCATCCCTGCCTTATCCCTCTATCTATATTGAAGGATGGAGTAGCCGATCCATTTATGAGAATAGCAAAAGAAACAGTAGAGATGCATCCCATGATCCAGTTGTTGAGGGCAGGGGGAAAACCCAAATGTGTGAGGATCATTTTGATATAAAGCCAATTCACTTTGTCAAAGGCCTTTGACAGATCTATTTTGAGGGAGATTCCCTTGAGGTTTTTGTGTTTGATGGAGTGTAGGGCTTCCTGGGCCGTACCAATGGCATCCTGAATATGTCGATGGTGGAGGAAAGCAAATTGCTCCTGGGAAATGTGGTTAGATAATATAGGCTTAATGCGATTGGCAATAATTTTAGAAATGATTTTGTACAGGCAGTTGCAAAGGGATATAGGCCTGAAGTCATTGAAAGAGGCAGGAGAATCAGTCTTAGGAATCAAGGCAATGAAGGTGAAGTTCATGGGGGGATGGATATGACCAGTGATTCTACTTTCTTCAATGACGACCAACAGATCCTGTCCCAACAGCTCCAGGAAAGCTGAGTAGAACTCCATCGGCCAACCGTTCAGGGCCGGACTCTTGTCTTTCTTGAACCACTTTAGTGTTCCTTCCAGTTCCTCCATGGTGACTAGTTGTATCAAATCCTCAACAGCATCTGGTTCCACAAACCTTGGAAAATGACCTGCCAGGTTAATGATATCCGGGAGGTTGATGACTGTCGGTGCTGTAAATTGGCTTTTGAAATGTGTCTTTCCCAACCTGGCTAATTGGGGGTGTGTAGAGGCCCATCCATTTGGCTCACAAGGCAGCTGTCAGATAGTGTTGGTGGCCTTTCTGCCGTTAGCGAAGTTGTGGAAGAACTTTGTATTGCCATCTCCCGCGTGTAGCCAGATGGCTCTACTTTTCAACCTCCATTGTTCTTCCTTGTCAAGTAGCATCTTAATTTTTTGTTTCTCCAGATTATTCAGATGTACTTTAGTATCATCCGATAAGAAACCAAGCCCCAGTTCATCCATTAGCTATGCAATCTGTAATTCAATATCGATGAGTTGCTCTTCTTCTCTCAATTTCTTCCTCTTTGACCATTCCTCTGTCATAATCCTGAGAGTTTTGAGTCGCACACAGAAATCCGCTACCATCCTCTGTTCTCTGAGCGGAGGTTGAGATCTCCAGAATTCAGTCACAAGATTGATAAATTCAGGATCTTGTAGGTAACCAGTAAAGAATTTGAAGGGGGGGCGAGGTTTCTTGGTTGGTCCAGTAATTTGAAGAAGTATGGGAAGATGATCAGAAAATCCTCCAGTGCCTACCCATTGTCTGTACAAGGGTAGGTTACGAAGGAGATCTTCATGGATCAAGAATCGGTCCAATCTCCGACCCAGTGCAGCATCCCCCGTCCGCCTATTATGCCATGTGGGTACTTTCTTGTTCATGGGAACATCAACTAATTTGTAGGAGTCCAATAGTGTACTCATCTGCTCCGATATAGGGTCAATTTGTGCACGATGACCCCAGGATTCTTCCATTCCCAAGGAAAAGTTTAAATCCCCTCCAATAATGGTGGTATTTGAGACAAGATTATGTTCCAAAAAATTGAGCCAAAATGCCATTCTATTCTGGTTAGGGGCATAAATGTTGATCACTTTTAATAGGAGTCCGAGTTCCCCCACAAAAATGTCCATTCCGATGAATCCCCACCCGCCCCAGGACGAAATGATCTTGACAGCTTTGGGATTAATACCAATTGCAAGACCACCGGATTTGCCATTTGCATCCAAACCCTGAAATACCCAGCCCGACAGTATAGAGTGGAGGGTTCTGGTAATGTTGTCAGAAGTGCCAAGGGTTTCCTGTAGGAAAAGGATGTCACATTTGGTATCCTGAACCAGCCACTTTAGAGCCAATCTCTTCTTGGGGTTGGCTAGTCCCCTGCAATTGTAGGAGAGCCAAATCATGGGGAAATAGGAGCAGAGGGCTCAATTGCTCTAAGCGCCCTTTCAATGGTGTATTGTCGGCCTCTGGCAGGTTTATGTTTCTTGGACCGTCCAGGGGAGAGGCCCAACCCTAAAAGTTTTGGTCGAACTCTGGATCGAAGGTTGTAGGGATGGGATCCCGTCCCGGATGGGGAGGAAGTGTGTGTAGGGGGAGTGGAAAACTCCCTGAGGGAGGTAGGAGTAGTGGAGAATGTGGGGGGGGGGGGGAGGAAATATGGAGCATGGAATGGAGGGGATAGTGCCAAGAGCGGTGGAGGGGGGATGCAAAGATGTATGCAGAGCAGAAAACATAACATCTGAAAAAAGTGCAGAGGTTATGGGAAAAGACTCATTACCCAGGAGAGAAGGAGCTTCCGCTGCTGATTTGGAGCGAGTCCGAGGAGGTGAGGTCGTAGCTTTTTGCCTGATTTTTGCCTTCTTTGTAGCTCCCACCGCCGCCTCCAATGGAGCCTCTCCTTGTTTCATATCTCCCTTGTTCTGCTCTTCAGAAGTCTGTTGTTTCGTCCCCCTCGAGTTTTCCGTGGTCACCGAAGAGAGTAATGGGAAATCCTTGTATAGATGACCCACTTTGTGGCACCTCCTACAACGAAATGGGACTCCTTCATAGTCCATAAGTTGTTTGCGCGAGAAATGCCTTCGGTGTAGAGTGATTTTTTCTTCAAGCCCTGCCCTGGTATCAAGATGTACTAAAATCCTTGCCATAGTCATAATGCCAGTTTTTTCGTAGGACTGATCATGCTTGAGATAGGTTCCCAGTGCATCTCCAATATGTTTGAACACCTGTGGGGTCCAAAATTGCATAGGTAAACCGGGAAGTCTGACCCAAATAGGCCCTGCTCCAAGCTGTTCACGCTCTGGATCAAAAAGAGGATCCCATCTCTTCAACAGTACTGGCGCTAGCTCAATATGCCAGAATTGTGACAATATCCATTCCGTGTACTCCGCTCTATGAAAGTGGAGAGCGAACCAACCTCTGGCCAAAACCCTTATAGTAGGAAGTTCCTTCAGGAGGGAACCCCAAATCTCCACAGTCCATTGACGCAATCTTTCCACAGTATAGTTCCGACCTCTAACACGACCAACAAGTACTTTCCTCACTGTGTCCATAGCATCCGCCATTTGAACGTCTTCACCAAAAGTCAGGTTAATATCAGTGTCCACAGCTCTAAGGCACCGACCCTTTTTCAGCTTGTCCGTGTGCCGGCCCGTAGGATAGTCTTTAAGTAAGTTCCTGCATGGTTCCGAGGTGCTATGCTGGGCCGATTGAGCAGGACGAGCATTCGGTATAGGAGAGCTGAAGCAACCCGAGCGTATCGGGGAATGAGGGTTTAAACTGCAAGAGCCAGGGTGAATGTATGATTGTGTAGGGCGCGGAAGATTGGAAGGGCTAGCCGGAGCCAAGGAGATGGAGGGAGGGTTCATAGGTAGGGAGTGTTGCGAGGGGTAAGGAGGGGGATGCTGCAGGGGGTATGGCAAGGGGGAGTCAAAAGAGGGGGATGCCTGAAGGCAGGAGCCAAGATTTAGCGTGGCTGGAGAGAGGGGAGGGCATTCCAAGGCTGGTAAATCCTCAACATTGACAGCCGGATGCTGCCTTTTTCTGGAGAGAGGCGGGTGTTGCGGCGGTTGAACTGCAGCTGTCGACCGAAGCGGTTTTTTCTGCCAGGGGTCCATAACCGGGGCTTTTTGGTAAGCCCAAATCTCCTTTTCTGGCATGGGGTCCTCCTTGTAATCCACGAGGTCTTCTTCCACCATAGTAACCGACAAAATAACCTGACTACCGTATGACCAGGGGAAAGCAGTCTGCAGGGTATAAACAGTATTGTGGAAAAAATAAATGGGCGTTCCACCAAAACAAACTATAATCTATTCACCGACAGTCCCGATTTTTGAGGTCAATAACCATAATAAAACTATCTCGCAGTCAGACCCGCGGAGGTAACCATCCTTCTGATTCCAATATCTCGTGCGCAGTCAGGGAAAGCCTCGGTTCAGTAGATAGAAACCCTAGGGTTCTGCCATGTTAGGGTTTAGGTGCTCCGCCAGAGCTCTCAAATCCATCTTCTCCAAATTCTCATTTCTAGGACCTACTCAATTGACAATGCTTGTGAAAATTCAGCATAGATCCATAACATAAATTTAGAGGGATCAAATTTCCTCACGTGTAAACTTTTTATTTAGAACATTATTTTTTATTTTAAAGGGGAATGGATGGATAAACTTTCTATTTAGAACATTATTTTTTATTTTTTATTCTTATTTTAAAGGGGAATGGATGGACAAAATTTCTATTTAGAACATTATTTTTTATTTTTTATTTTTATTTTAAAGGGGAATGGATGGACAAACTTACACATCCCCTCATACTATAGAATGAGCCTCAACTTACACATCCCCTCACACTGGGTTGTACAATGTATTAAAAATTAATAAAGTTAATTTTTGAAGTTTATTGGTCAGTAAAGTTATATTTATTATTGGTTTTAATAAGTTTCTTTTAATTAAAGCATAGATCCATAACATGAGTTGAGAGGCATCAAATTTCCTCACATGTAAACTTTTTATTTAGAACATTATTTTTTATTTTAAAGGGGAATGGATGGGCAAACTTTCTATTTAGAACATTATTTTTTTATTTTTTATTCTTATTTTAAAGGGGAATGGATGGACAAAATTTCTATTTAGAATATTATTTTTTATTTTTTTATTTTTATTTTAAAGGGGAATGGATGGACAAACTTACACATCCCCTCACACTGTAGAATGAGCCTCAACTTACACATCCCCTCACACTGGGTTGTATTGAGAATTTAAGATAATGAAAAAGGGATTAATAACAATGGTTGATGTGTTATTTTTTTTCCAAAGAAAAAATTGTAATTTTATTATAAAGAAAGAAAATTACATTTTGTAGAGGTTGAATGAGGTGTGGATCGTGTAGATCCACTCATGCAAAGAATTTGATTTTTTGGTCCAAAACCCATTGAATAGATGATGGCATTAGAATGAAGAACTGAAAAAATATAAGTTACCGATGATTTTAGACCTCCAATGTTGGCATTTTCTCCAATTTCTCCAGCCCCAATCTACCTTTCCCCACATGTACAAAGACATCATGTGCACTTATGAAAACCCCCTTTTTCAAGTTTCCCCCCTTTTCTTCTTTCGGTGTTTATTGGCCTGTGGACATGAGTGAGTACTGTAGGTGACCTGTTTTAAAACAAGTGAAACATCTAAATGTTGTGTTTTCATAATCCAAACTTTGGGTTCATTCATATTTTCCATTTTTCAGTAGTATATTTTTTGGTAAGCCTCTGCTCAAATTTATCTCTATACAAATCTGAGCAAGGGAAAAAAAACCTTGTTGTATCTGATCATTATCTGTTTTTTTGTAAGTCCCCAAAGTATTACCTATATCTTCTAGGACTTGATGATGCCAAAATTCTTGTGGGAAGTTTGGTAGCCTCACCCACACTAGTGTTGTTGACACCACCATCATTATAGGGTCAAGTTCAAGGAACGAATGGGTCATATAGAGCCTAGAATGTCCCTAAAACTAGGGGCATTCCTACATTACTTTTTCTAGATATTCCTTTCATTCAAAGTGTACAATGAAAAAAGCCTTAGAACATAGGTAAATCTCACAATTTTTTGACCATGAGGTGTAGATCCACAGATGTTGATTTGAGCCAAAACCCATTATATCGAAATATGAGGTCATTAGAATGAAGAAATGAGAAAAGATAAGTTACCTGATGATTTTAGACCTCCAATGTTGGCCTTTTCTCCAATTTTTCTTGCCCCAATCTACAATTTTCCCCACATGTATAGAGCCATCTTGTGCACCTACGAAAAACCTCGAGCTCACTCGCGCCATTCCTCTGCCAAGGATTCAATTTATGGTAAGTATGTCATTTAACAAGTTGTTGCAAGGAAAAAATAGAAGAAGTTTCTAATTTGGAATTAAAGTCATATTTATTATTGGTTTTGAATAAGTTTCCTTTAATTAAATCTCAAATAAAAGAAATAGAAAATTTGGTATAATAGGTAAATAATATGTGTTAATGTATTATTATGAAGAACTTTAAAAGATGGACATACGCATGTAATACTTGCTTTAGTTGTTGGACATAGGCTCATTGTGGTTGTTTAGCCTCATTTTCTTGATTCACATAAGCTTAACATGACTATAAAAGTTAAGAGACAAAATTAATCTAATAGTGTAGGACAGGTAAGGAAACACCATAATTAACATGGCATCAATGGTGGACATTAATAATCTTTATCCTAACAATTTAAGAGAATTAAGAGAATGCAAAGAGGATTAATAATAATGATTGAGGTGTTATTTTTTTACCAAAGAGTTATTATAAAGAAACAAATTTACATTTTGCAGAGGTCGAAAGCCTTCCAATAAAAACCAAGATCAAAATATTCGGAGACAAAAACAACTAGAAAATAGAAAAAATAAGGAAACCATCACTTTTAATAATCATGAAGATTCCCTTTTTTCGTTTTCTTCCTATGCACTTTCTGCCAGTTACCACACGAATATTCCACCAGAATGATTGCCAGATCCAAACCTAACTTCGCTTGGGGTTTGTCTTTGTTTGAATCTAAATTTCCTAATTCATTAGCTCTCTTTGTTCATGTAGCCCCATTTACTTGTCTTACCATCTATGTTGAAGTAATTCCTTCCTATATCCTCTCTCCATCATGGTCAATCTATTCTGACTGGTAAGTACCTTCCGTGTCTTGATTATCCTTAGTATCTTGAGAAGGGATATCTTCCTCAACTTCCTACTTTAATTCTGCAAATTCAGTGTGTTTCCAACCTTTCTTTTTTCGATCTTCCCCCTTTTTCTTCTTCGGGTGTTTTCTGGCCAGTGGACATTAGTACTATAGGTGACCTGTTTGAAAACATGTGCAACATCTAAATGTTTTATTTTCATAATCCAAACTTTGGTTCCATTCATATTTTCCATTTTTCAGTAGTATGTTGTGGTAATCCTTTGCTCAAATTTACCTCTATACAAATCCAAAAAAGGGTAGAAAAACCTTGTTGTATCTGATCATTATCTATTTTTTTGTAAGTCCCCAAAGTATTCTCTATATCTTCTAGGACTTGATTATGCCAAAATGGTTGTTGGAGGTTTGGTAGCCTCACGCACATTGGAGTTGTTCACACCACCATCATTACAGGGTCAAATTCAGGGAACCAATGGGTCATATAGAGCCCAACAAGTCCCCAAAACCAGGAGCATTCCTGCATTACTTTTTCCATATCTTCATTTCATTCAAATTGTATAATGAAAAAACCTTTAGAACATAGGTAAATATCACATTTTTTTGACCACCTAATGCAAAGCATATGATTTGGGCCAAAACCCATTGAATTGATAGATGAGGGAATTAGAACGAAGAATTGAAAAAAGATAAGTTTCCTGATGATTTTAGACCTCCAATGTTGGCCTTTTCTCTAATTTATCTAGTGCCAGTCTGCCCTTTCCCCACCCCGCATGTACAAACCCATCCTGTGCATGTGCAAAAACCCTCGAGCTCACTCACGTCATTCCTCTGCGAAGGATTCAACTTATGGTAAGTATGTCATTTAACAAGTTGTTGCAAGGAAAAAGCAGAAGAAGTTTTTGACTTGGAATTAAAGTCATATTTATTATTGGTTTTGAATAATTTTCCATTAATTAAAGCTCAAATAAAATAAATAAAAAAACGGGTATAATAGTTCATTATTATGTGTTAATATATTATTACGAAGAACTTTAAAAGATGGACATAGGCATGTAGTACTTGCTTTAGTTGTTTGACATAAGCTCCTTGTGATTGTTTAGCCTCATTTGCATGCTTCACATCATCTTAGTGTGACTATAAAAGTTAAGAGAAAAAATAATCTAATAGTGTTGGATGGGTAAGGAAGCACCATAATTAACATGGCATCCATGGTGGACATTAATAATATTTATCTTAATACTTTAAGAGAATTTAAGAGAATGCAAAGGGGATTAATAATAATGTTTGAGGTATTATTTTCTTTTCGAAAGAGTTATTATAAAGAAACAAAATTACATTTTGCAGAGGTCGAAAACCTTCCAACAAAAACAAAGATTTACAAAAACCAAGATGAAAATATTGGGAGACAAAAATGGCTAGAAAATAACAAAAACGAAGAAATCATCACTTTTAATAATCATGAAGATTCCATTCTTTTCCCTTTCTCCCTATGCACTTTATGGTATTTACCACCCGAATATTCCTTCGGAATGACTTCCAGATCCAAACCTGACTTCACTTGGGGTTGGCCTTTTTTTGAATCAGAATTTTGAATTCACTTTGGGTTGGTCTTTGTTTGAATCAGAATTTTTGATTCACAAGCTCTCTTTGTTCCTGCAACCCCATTTGGTTTTCTTACCATGTGTTCTGAAGGAATTCCTTCCTGAGTCCTCTCCCCATCATGGTCAATCTTTTTTTATTAGTAAGTACTTTCCATGTTATGATTACCCTTAGTATCTTTAGAAGGGACATCTTCCTCAACCTCCTACTGTAATTCTACAAAGTCAATGTGTTGCTAGGCTTAATTTTTCCGAGCTTCCCCCTTTTTCTTCTTCAATCGTTTTTTGGCCTGTGGACATGAATACAGTAGTTGACCTGTTTGAAAATAAATGCAATGTCTAAATGTTGTATTTTCATAATCCAAATTTTGGTTCCATTCATATTTTCCCTTTTTTCAATATTATGTTGTCTACTAAGCCTTTGCTCAAATCTATATCTATACAAATCCGAGCAAGGGTAAAAAAATATTATTGTACCCGATAATTATATGTTTTTTTGTAAGTCCCCAAAGTATTCCCTATATTATCTTCCAGGACTTCATGATGCCAAAACGGTTGGTGGGAGGTTTGATAGCCTCACCCACACTGGCATTGTTGACACCACCATCATTAGAGGGTTAAATTGGGGGAGAAAATGGGTCATATAGAGCCCAAAACATCTCCAAAACAAGGGGGGCTTCCTGCATTACATTTTCCAGATCTTCCTTTCATTCAAATTGTACAATGAAAAAACCTTTAGAAAATATGTAAATATCATAATTCTTTTACCATGATGGTAGATCCACTGATGCGAAGCATATGATTTGGGCCAAAACCCATTGAATTTATACATGACGGAATTAGATCAAAGAACGGAAAAAAAAGTTGCTTGATGATTTTAGACCTCCAATTTTGGCCATTTTGGCCATTTTTGCAATTTCTCAATTTGCCTTTTCCTCTCATGTACAAAGCTATCCTGTGCACTTGCAAAAACTCTCGTGCTCACTCGCGCCATTCCTTTGCCAAGGATTCAATTTATAGTAATTATGTCATTTAATAAATTGTTGCAAGGAAAAAGTAGAAGAAGTTTCTCATTCAATTTATTGTAAGTATGTCATTTAACAAATTGTTGCAAGGAAAAAGAAGAAGAAGTTTCTCATTTGCAAGAAAATAACAGACATAATCTGATTGATGTGTTATTGTTTCTAATACATATTTTATTAATGATGAGTAAAACCCTATCTTGAATGCAAAACACAATTTTATTCTTAATGCAAGATCCATATTATGCTATCGACTTACAACGTTTCCTTTGCAACATTTGGTGCAATTGCTAGTTTAAAAACAACTTAAATAAGGTATATGATTAGGTCTATGATCAGTTGATATGTTATAAATGATAAGTTAAATATCTAATAAAATTAGTTTTTATTATACCTTCACTGCGTGTGAAAAAAATGTTAATTTAATTAATTAATTAATTAATTTTTTTTTTTTTTTAATATAAAGAAGCAAGCAATAGTTTTTATAATAATATATATTATTTATTATTGACTAATTTGTATCATTAGTATTTGAAAAAGAAAATAAAAATAACCATATTCACATTATTTTTTTATTTAAATGAGGGATAATGGGTTCATATCTTTTAAACATTTTAATAGTAATTTGTATAAATTTGTACGTATTTTTTGGATTTAGAAAGAATAATAATATTTTTGTAATTTTTCTTTAAAATAAGTTTAATTTATAAGAATAATTTATTCAATTTAATTTGTTATTGATAAACAAATAAAACATTTTAAATTAATTTGATTAAATAATATGTTATATGAAAAAACAAAATAATAAATTATAAGGAAGCTAACTATACATATATATTTCTTTTGTGGACCCTCCTAGAAGCAAGTTGGAGGTCGGGCTATCTATGAGGTCGGAGGTCGACCTTGTCTTTTGAACGGTACTATAACACTCCCCGACCAATTTAGCGCCTTGTAAACACCCCAAACTATATGCACATATTTCTTTTGTGGCCCCTACTAAAAGAAAGTCAGAGACCAGCCCACACTATGGGGTCAGAGGTCGACTTATCATTTGAATGGTCTCTCTATACACTCCCTACTACGAACACTCCCCAACCAATTCGACTCCAGCTACAATACTTCACACGAGCTGGTGCGAGCTCGAAGTTGCGATATGCGTTATATTTAAATATTATTTTAATCAAAATATTCACATATACATTAATGATATTAGGTAAGATTAAAGTACTAATTTATTTTACGAGGAAACTTGCTTCATGTTTAATATCATTCCATGTTTTATTTCTCTTGTACATTTTGCTTGTAATGTACTTTTTTATTCAATATAGTTTGAAAATGTAATTTTTTGCCTTTTGTTTTCTGGCTTTTTTTCTTTTTCAAATGACTTAAATGAGATCTATGATCAAGTCTATTATCATCAGTTGATATGTTATAAATTAAAAATTAAATATCTAGTAAAATTAATTGTTATCATACATTCACTATGTGACATTCACCGAAAAAAAATATGTTAATTTGAATTTAATTTTAAAAAAATATAAATAGGCAAGCAAATAATTTTTATGTTTGAATTTTTTATCTTCTTATCTAAATCAATTTTGTTTTAAATTTGAAAATTATTTATTTAAATTCAATTTTAGACAATGCACCCTAAAATATTAGATATTTGAGGCTGGGGAACACTGGAAGAACTGGAGCCTGACTGCTAGGGTTCTGTACTCTTCTCAGACGGCGCAGCTTGATTTGTGCAGATAGCCATCGCGGACCTGACCCTGCACCCAGAAATCACTCAACTGCATTGTAAGGGAATGGAGGGTAAATGGATAACCCCCAGGGGGGGTTACGGCGACCTCCCCCAAGGCAAACAAATCGCAGCACCAAACCGAAGGAACGATACTCTTTGGATCGATCAACGAGAATGTGATCAACCAGGAGATCCCGCGCCGGCATGAGCGCAATGGCAAAGACAAACTGGAAAATAAGGCGGATGAAGAAACAGGGCGGAATAACCGACCAGACGGTACCCCGAAGGTCTCCTCGACCACCTGCAAACCAATAGCAACAGATCGACCCAGAATCGAACTCCCGGGAGAAAAAATAGAAGAAAGAATCCAGTTTATGACAGATCATGCACTCATCGGAAAATTTATAGGGTTTTGGGCGACGGAAAAAGCCCTACACAGTTGGATCGTAGCGAAATGGAAGCCTAAAGGCGATGTGACTCTGCAGCTAGGCCCAAAAGGATTCTTCACAGCGATCTTCTTTTGCCTGGAAGACAAATACATAATCCTAGTTGAGGGACCCTACTTCTTCAACTCAGCCGGCTTATACTTAAGGGACTGGGCACCCAGATTCAACCCGGATAAGGAGGACCTCACATGGGCTCCGGTTTGGATAAGACTATACTCACTCCCAGATGAGTACTGGGGCGAGGATATCCTGAGAAACATTGGAAATGGTTTGGGGGAATACATAAAGGCAGCTGAAGAAACGAAAATGCGTAGATACACATCATACGCCCGCATCTGCGTCTTCATGCGTCTGGACAAAGCTCTGCCAGAATCGGTAAGTCTCTCTCACCGTGACTATGAATGGATTCAACCCTTAGACTATGAACATGTCCCGTTTCGATGCCGTAAATGCCATGCCATAGGGCATCTTTTTAGAGATTTCCCCCTAAATGTTAAAGCTACTGCCCCTAACCCCTCTGACTCTCTGACCCATGATGGCTTCACCAAAGCCCCTACCCGCAAACGAGCTCATAAAAAATCAACAACAGGGAAGAAACCCCAGCAAAATAATACCTCTGACCTTGCGGTCAGAAACAGCTTTGGAATCCTGGCTCAATCCACAGAAGAGAAAAACACATCCTCTCCCCCCAACTCTGATATCCCTTCCTCCTCCAGCCCCCTCCTCTGATCCACCTCCAACCAAAGCAGCCCCAGATAACCCCTCGGAAAGCAAGGAAAAGCAGGTGGAAAAAGAAAATGAAATGGAGGTTGACGGATCCTCAGACCCGCTCCAAAGCCCAAACATGCCCATGGAAGAAGACAACCAGATGCAACTCATGGAGGAAGAACTGGAAAGTATAGATCTAAATGGATTAGACATATTGGAACTAGAAGCAGCATGCAAAAAGAAAGCTTATGAAAGCATCCCAGAGTTTCAGCTTAACAAACTGGAAATGGTTATTTCCAGAGCATACCAACAACACCAGCTTGGCATCCAATCAGGAAGCCAATGGGATTTAGGCCAAGCTCCAAAAGACTCCAAAAAAAGAGGAAGAAGAACTGATCTCCAAAGAACAATAGCGGTAGGGAAGATCCTGGTAGACTCAGGCAGGTATGCTAAGCTTACGAAGTACTACAAGCCCTCTACCAATAGTGAATCATGAAGCTCATTTCATGGAACCTAAGGGGGCTCAATAGCCCAGGAAAACTCAGAATGCTAAAAAATATGTTAAGAATGGAAAAGCCGCAAATATGCTTTCTCCAAGAGACAAAATGTAACAGCTCAACTCTAGAAATGATCCTCTCTAAAGCCTGGCCAGGATGTCAATCGGTGGCTGTGGATGCCTCTGGCGCATCTGGGGGGCTAGCTATCGCATGGAACTCTCAAGCACTTACCCTCACGGACTTTCATGCTTCACATAGTCTAATTCAGACTGCTTTCCACATAATAGGCACAAATATACATGGGAATCTTTCGAATGTATACTTCCCTCAGGAAGCAAAGCAAAAAATTGCTCTCCTCCACACCATAGAAGCTCTTAACTCGAATAGAAGGCACCCGCTCTGGATTGTTGGAGGAGACTTTAACATGATAACAAAATTGGAGGAAAAGATTGGAGGCAGAAACAGGTTGGAACAGGAAAACACCCACTTTAAAGACTTTATCCAGAACGCATTCCTGATAGATTTACATTTTTGCAATGGCACTTTTACGTGGAGCAACCGAAGAGCAGGCAAGCATCAAATAGCCTCCAAGCTAGATCGGTTTCTAATCTCAGACAACTTGATTCACCTAGGGGGAGACTTCTCGGCAACCATTCTTCCACACTCAGGATCCGATCACTGGCCGGTTGCCCTTCAATGGCAACGTCCTGGCAGCACCACAAGAAGACCTTTTCGCTTCGAGGAATTTTGGTTCACCCATCCCTCACTGAAAGATCTGGTTCACTCTACATGGACATCCTTCAGGCCTCCAGACGGCTCCAAGATGTACCAGTTCCAACAGAAACTCAAACATCTAAAGCTCTGCCTCAAGCGATGGAACAGAGAGACCTTTGGAAACATCTTCAAGGCGCAACATGATCTTCAAAAAGCCCTGAAGGAACTGCAACAAGAAATAAGTACAGGAGGCCACACAGAGAGAACCCTTAAGCAGGAGCAGCTCATCCACAATCAGCTTGAGGAGAGAAGAAAGCAGGAGGAGATATACTGGAAGCAAAAGTCCAGAATCAGATGGTTGAAAGAGGGAGAACGAAACACCAAATTCTTTCACAGAACCACTGTGCAACGTAGAATGTGCAATAATATCCCTTACATTCAAAAATCAGGAGGAAAAAGGGTGGAAAAGCATGAAGAAATTGAGAAGGAATTCCTCAATCACTTCAAGCAAGTCCATCAAGAGCCTGATATCAACAGACATCCTGCAATTGAAAGAATCATACGCAATGTGCCAAAATTAATCACAGCGGAGCACAATGAACTCCTCCTCAGTCCAATTCAAATACAGGAAGTGGACGTAGCTATGGCTCAGCTTAAAGAAGGTAAAGCTCCCGGCCCGGACGGTTTCACCACCACCTTCTTTCACAAGTTCTGGGAACTGATAAATTTGGAAGTATGGGAAGTGGTAGAGGAATTGCGAGTGAATCACTGGTTGCTTCCCTCACTTAACTCCACCTTCATAGCCTTAATCCCAAAAGAGGAGGACTCGATCAAACCGGACAAATTCAGGTCGATCGCACTCTGCAACGTAATATACAAAGTCATCTCCAAAGTCATTGCAAACAGGCTAAAGCCCCTCTTGCCAATGCTCATTTCTCCGGAACAGTCAGGATATGTGGAGGGGAGACAGATTATGGATGGCATCATCCTCTCGCATGAGATCATACACACTCTTAAGCACTCAAAACAGGCAGGTATGCTCCTAAAACTTGATCTTTCCAAAGCATTTGATAAACTCAGCTGGGATTATGTACAACAAATGCTAACTGCTTTCGGTTTTAGTCCCGCATGGATTCGCTGGGTTATAAGCCTAATCTCCTCCACTAGCTTTTCCATACTCGTGAATGGGATCCCCTCTCGACCCTTCTCCCCCTCCTGAGGCATAAGGCAAGGGGACCCTCTTTCCCCCTTCCTCTTTGTATTAATGGCTGAAGGACTGGGACGTCACATTAATAATGCCCTTCACACTCATCAGCTTAGAGGTTTCTCCATTCATCAATTGCCTGCCATTTCCCATTAGCAATTTGTTGATGACACCATGCTCTTTGGTTACCCCTCTGTTCAAGAAGCCTCCAGATTTAAAGCCGTGCTCAATGACTTCGCCGAAGCCTCTGGAACCAGCATCAATTGTTCCAAATCGCAGATCTTCTTCTTTAATACCCCTCCGGTTGTCAAGTCTGCTATAGTCCGCATTTTGGGGTTCCCTCTTGCCACCCTTCCCTCCAAATACCTTGGGCCCCCCCCACTGTCTCCGCCATCAAGCACTCATGGCGCAACCTTATTGAAAAGCTTGAATCCCGTTTCAACCAGTGGACGCACAGAGCTTTGAACTTAGTCAGCCGCGCAGTGCTCATAAAGGCCGTTCTTCAAGCAATGCCGCTGTACTTATTCTCCATCCTGGATGCACCAAAATGGGTCCGAAAAAGACTAAGGAATATTCAGAGAGGCTTCCTCTGGGGCAACAATGCAACTAATCGCAAATGGGCATTGGTAAAGTGGAGCACTGTATGCAAACCAAAAGCAAAAGGAGGCATTGGTCTAAGAGATCCCGAGCACAACAATGCCATCATGGGAGCCAAAATATGGTGGCAATGGCTCACCAATCCAGGTAAACCCTGGGTCACATTATGGACGGAAAAGTATTCCAATCATCGACCCCCGGAAGAACTCATCAGATTAAAGCCCAATGATAAAGGATCGCTAATTTGGAATGCAGCCAAAGAACACTATCAAATGATTCAGTAGCACAGTTTCTGGGAGGTAAGAAACGGTCACACCACTAGATTTTGGACAGACGCCTGGAATCAAATGCCTATTCTTAGCAATGTTCTGAACCTGCCACTGGACATCATTGAGGAGGAGACACAGAAAGCTAAGATTAGGCAGTACTGGACTCAGGAATCTGAGAAGGGCTTCAGGATTTGGAAACGGGGTAACCATGTACTCACAAATGAAGATCTCCAAATTTCCATGGAGCTGGAAAGGGAACTCAGCAAAAGGAAAATCAGGTACGACGAGAGTAGAGACATTCTAAGGTGGGGATACCAACCGAAAGGAACTTTCACCACGTCGAGGCCTACAAAATCATATGTAATGACTCTGTTCCCCAGGACCCAATCTGGAGTAAAATTTGGAGTTCTGGCTCCTGGCCCAAAATCTGTCACTTTCTTTGGTTGGTAGGACATCAGAGAATTCTAACCTGGGACAAGCTTAGAAGAAGAAACTTTCATGGCCCCTCCATCTGTTTCAACTACAACGCCCATGAGGAAACTCTCCAACATCTGCTGGACTCTTGCCCCCTGGCAAATCAACTTTGGGAAAAGGTGAGCTTTCGGTGTCAAAGAAGATGCAGACTTGAGAATGAAATCACGAATTCTATACGTCAGTGGCAACAGGACCCTTACAAGAGTGAAATCCTCAACCATCTTTGGAGACTAATTCCCGGGCTAGTTTTGTGGAGCATATGGAAGGAGCGAAACAAGCGTATTTTTAAAAATCAGTGCTCCTCGATAGACAACATTTGGAACCTGCTTTGCAGAAATCTTCAAGAGACTCTTATGCTAAAACCCTGGAAGGAGGAGGACTGGCCTATGCTAGCCAATGAGAAAACCATTATGGACAACTGGCAAATACATCATACTCAAGGCTCTCACAAGCTGGACCACTCTAAAACCAGCAATAAAAATCAGAACACATGGAAGCCCCCACCAAAGTATACATTCAAACTCAACTTTGATGGTGCCTCAAAAGGGAACCCCGGTCTCGCAGGCTTTGGAGCAATAATAAGGAATCATGAAGGTGTTTCCCTGATGCTGTATTTCGGAAACATTGGATGGGACACCAACAACTCAGCTGAGCTAGAGGGTCTATGGCGGGGATTACTACTTGCTGGGGGACACAACTTTCACCCCCTGGAGGTGGAAGGAGATTCTCAGATCCTCATAAACATGGCCAAAAAAATCCTAAATGGATCTCAGGCCAGGAAAATAGCCACCAGCTGGAGGCTTGAAGCAAGACTGGAGGCCATAGAACGTGAGCTCCATAACAACAGAGCAATCACCTTCACACACACAAGATGGGAGGGTAACAGGGTTGCAGGCTTCATGGCCAATGTGGGAGTGGAGACTGGCCACTCTCTAATCACAGGGCAGCTGAACACTATTTTAACACATGACAAGGCTCAAGAGTGCTCTCGACTGGTCCAGAAAGATGCAGCTCCCCCGGATGCGGGTGCTAACTGAGATGGGACAGGCGAAGGGGGATGGCCACATGCCGGCCAATGGCCATCACGTGGCAGCCGTAGACAATACAGCTATCGATCGCAGATGGTATAAGGTGGAATGGCAGGGGTTAGTTAATGCTCCGCGAGGTAATTCGGCTCAGGCGACGGCAGCAGTTATGGCGGGTGAGCTCCAATGCAGGGCTGGTGAAGTCATAAGGGATATCACAGTATATGATCAGAGAATGTTGGTGGTAATGCAGTTGCCTGGCCTCTCCGTCTCTGTCGGGATATCTTCTCCGTCTGTCTGGTTCATCCCTCAGTCGGCTTTGGTTGCAGGGGGTCTGGATTACCCCGTGGTCTGTTGGAATTTCTTTCCCTTGCCTCCTACGAGAATGGTGAGACCTCGACAGCGTCTGCTTAGCCGCTGAGGCACTTCCAGAGGGGGAATCTCGCGCAGTCATGAAGCGGACAATGTTGTCCATTGCTGCCACTGCAACATTGCTCGCTCCACTGGCGCTAACCCCCTCCATTCCAGCCAATTCATGGATGCAGGGGCTTCGAGCTCGAATGCCTTGCCTGCCTTTGGCTCAGCTATCTTCAATTTCAGCAGTGCCATGAACAATCCGCGGATCAGCGCGCATGTCTCAGTCTTGTTCATCGAAAATGCCCGGGAAGATGAGGACGCCCTGGATGAACAGGGGCAGAGGACGACTGACAATCAGAAGCATGAAGCACAGGCCCCTAAAGCTGATAAGGAGCAGGAGGTTAAAGGTGCGGCCTCAGATCCGGAAAACGCAGAGCAACGCAAGCAAGAACAGAGGGCGGGAACTGGCGGGGAGGAAGACACCTTTCCCACCGCTGCTGAAAGAGAAGCCTATGGTTGGTGCCGGGTAGAGGAAGTGCAAATGGATGATTGATGACGCCCGCGCACAAGGTTCCTATGGCTTTTTGTTTGGTCTTCTGGTGTCTTCTGCTGTTTGTTTTTTGACTCAGTTATAGTAACAATGCTTCTGGTCTCTTTCGTGCCCTGGTTTAATGTCTCTGTTCCTGAATTTTGTGTCAATGATTTGGGTAAGGTCAGTCTCCCCTGCGTGGGATGAAATGGTTGGTGCCCCTGCGTGGGCGTGCTCTTATGGAAGTCTGGCTCTTGTGTCTGGCGCCCTTGCGTGGGCTAGTTTTTTGGATGCCTCAATTGCTCTCGGGTGACATACCCAGAGCCTGATTCTCTCTTGTTTCACCATGATGTATTTTTTGACTCCTGTACATAATATAATAGTTTAGTCTTTTACCGAGAAAAAAAAATTAGATATTTAAAAATTATATATATATATATAATCTTGTCAAAAAATATAAAACCAAATTAATTAAAAATGTATATAAAATAATTAAACTATTTTATCAATTTATATTTAAAATACACCTTTGCAGTATATTTAACTTTTGGTTCATAATCACAGGCCAACTAACCAAAAATTGCCCAAAAGCCTCCTAGAAAAATTATGCTAGAAAAAATCACCACAGATCTACATGGTGGGAAAGAGCACAAAAGGAACACTACACTGTCATCAAAGAAGAATACTCTCGAGAAAACTCTGAATCACAAGAAATCGGACAAGAAAGAAACAACTCTCAAGACAAGTAGGGGGAAAGCCCCACCCAACAACAAAAGAGTGACCTCGACAACCCCTCAAGTTATGAGGGTTCGAATACCGCACAAAATAAATCTCCATTTAATAGCAAAGCGGATCTCTTAGACCAAACTTCTTCTTCGACTATCTTCAAAAGGACGAACACAATAGATCGCAAAGCTAAGACACCAATGTCCCAAGAATTAGAAGAGATGAAGGAGATGCAAGATAAAGAAAGTTGGAAGACCGTAGAGAAAAAAAAGAAAGCTACAGCACCAATCTCGCCAAGAAAGACGAGGAGCCAGACAATTAGAAACTACGAAAGGAAATTGTAGGTCCGAAAGACCAATTTGGTCTCAGTGGACAGTAACCATCATCATCATCATCAATACATTTTATATGAAGATATTTTTTACTTAATTTGCTCACTACGTTTTGTTTTTTTGGGGTCTTCATAATTTTAAATTGTACGAAGCAATTAAATTGTTAAGTTTCGTTGATTTTACTTAAAATTGTGGATAATTACAAAATGAATTAAAGCTTTAATGAGAGTGTTAATTATTTTAACTAAACTTTATAAGAGTGAAAGAGAATTAGTTTAAAGCGATGTGAATGCTAATTTAAATTTTATTTCAGTTTTAATTTAATTTAATCTGTATATTTTGTAAATTAAGTATTTGGAATATTAATTAATTAATTATATTTATAGTAATTTCCATATATATATATATATATATATATATATATATTAAAATTTCAATATTGCTATATTCTTTGAATTGGTTACATAATGCTAAAATGTTTTATTATCAAATTATAAAGTAGGTATTGTTTTTATATATAAATAAATAGAGTGTTAAATTATTATATTAAGTCATTTTATATTTGCTTATTTTAAATTTCACGGATATTAAAATTGTTTATTCAACTATTATTCTTGGATATCATTGTGATGTCGTCTCAATTATATTGAATTTATGAAGAAAAAAATGTAATGTAAATAAACATGAAAATTACAATAATCTTGCAGTGAATAAATACATTGTCTTGTCTTATATATATATATATATATATATATATATATATATATATTGCACTATTTTTGTTTGGTTACCTATATATTATTATTATTATTGTTTAATGGTGTATAATTAAAAATATTTTATTATTTTTATTAGTGGTTTTTGTAAATTATGATGCATTACTTGATATTCAATTAACATAGGTTATCTAAAAAAAAATGTAATTGATTTAAGTAATAAAAATATAGAATCATATATACAAATCAACAGGATAAATTATTCTTTCTAGGTATTTTATGTAAATAGATCATGCACTAGTTTATTGCCTTCATAATATTTATAATGGACTTTTGAAATATATATTTTTAGAATTTGATAAAGTGATTGCTATATTAGCTAAGAAATAATTGATTCTTCATGCACTTTTTATTTTATAAATATGGGATCCTAATGATTAAGATGTTGTAGACATCTGTGCAAGTTTGAATTTGCTCTAATTTTTAAAGTGTTAGATAATTATATCTAGATGAGGTAATATCCAAAACTTGACAGATTTTCAGAGACTTTAAATGAACTTTATTCTTGTCCATTAATTTGGGGTCAAATTACAAGTTATTTATGTCTAGGTGGCAAGCTAAACTTTAAAAAAATCAAATTATGTGTAGAAATTCCTTAGATATTCAAACTGCTAATTTTAATTTACTAAAACAATTGACATGAATCTACTCTACTCATCAGCGGAAACAATTAAACGATTGTGAAATCACGAAGAAGATAAGAGAAAGAATTCAATCAACACATAACATAATGATTTCCTAGGGAAAGCCACAACTAAAAACCCTTGTTATTTGTATATTGCTTTAGTTAGAAAATATGAGAAGATTACAATGTTTTTCTCAAGCCTGAGCAACCTCTGCACTATCTTTATCTGTCTCACTGCTTCCTAAACAAGCTCAAGCCAATACTTAGGCCAAATTTTTGCTTGCCCAAGTCCCTATTTGCTTGCTCTGTTTAATGAGGAACTAGGCCCCTATTTAATGTAAAATTTCCTCCATTGGATTGTGCAGTTTCTTTAGGCTCTTCCTCTGACTACATGCACCACCTATACAATTCAGATAATTATACAACTGATAGTACATCATCCTTGGACTCCAATCTCATCTGGGTCTTTCTTTGATGTGACATGCATGACTTATTTATGAGTGAATCTTCAATTTACTGGTTGATCGCTTTAGGCAGCACCACACTGCACTTTAGGTAGCACCACACTGCGCTTTAGGCAGCCCCACAATACTAGACCTCCCACTAGTTCCTCCATAAGTTGGAACTAGTTTAATTGACTTTAACTCGGTTAGAATTAATTAATTAATTATAACTCAAAATAAACTCAACTATGGCTCCTATAATGTAGGAAACACTCTACATGACTCAAGTTAGACCCTTGACTCAAAATAACTAAGCCAACTAAGTCAAATTAACTTCGTTAAGTAATACAAGTTGTCATGAGATGTGGAATTACAATTTTATCCCCAATTTAATTCAAGGAGATAATTAAATCAGGATCTTTCTTGATGCTATTTTCAACATTTCTTGTTGCAATTTTCAACGCTCCCTCTCAACAAGAAAGGGATTCACATCTATCCAAATACAATACCTTTGGATGTTCTGCATGCAACTCTTGTCACTGTTGTTGTTGCTACTGCAACATCTGCAACCAAAAAGCATCCAAACAAAATAAACTGAATCAATTGTGTCTGCAACTGTCTACTAGGAAAACTATGGTGATGTTGACTCTACTATTGAGCCTCTTGATTTCTTGTCAACAATGCTTTGCACTCCTCAGTATCTGATTGACATTGATCCTCCTACTACTAAATATTATGGGCCCCCGTAGTAAGGTAATGATCCATGAGACAAAAAACACCTCAATGGATCCTGCCCAAATTTTTGCACTCTTGGGACTATTGCTTCACATCACCCCTCCTCTCACCTAAAGGTATGGATGCATGTTCTCCCTCTACCTACTTGGCTCGAAATTCCCCCCTAATAGAGGTCTCTGCTAGAGTCGATGTCTCCACTTGGGCTCCTCTTTTGTTCTCCAATTGTGGCTGCAGCTCAACTTGTTGAGCTTGTTTTTGATGTTGCATGTTGAGAGGTAATTCATGCTCCCTATTAACCACCAAGTCTCTAACCTTTTCCTTGCTCCTCAAGGATTTGCATGCATCTTGTACCTCAAGTGCATACAGGGTCTTGAATCGCACACTGATCTGTTTCACCTGTCCTGTGGTAATGTGTCTAAGGAAAACCTTTCCTTTGCTCAATATCACATGGTCTTCCAATGTCGCGATATAAACAAGATTCTTATTTAGTCCTGGAGCATACATCACATCTGTGAGTAAGAGAGGGGAGCCAAACTCCCTCTGAAAATTAACAGTACCGATACCAATCACGTTATACCTTTTATCATCTCCAAAATCTATGTTCTACTTGAGGTCTTTCTCCTCCACGCCATTGAATAGATCTCTATTCCCCGTCATAGAGAACGAGGCACCATTGTGGAGATACTACATGATTCCCATTACAATGTTTGCCATGCATGCAATGAGAGTGAAATAAAGTTTGAATTGTGAAGTTAGAGCTTCACTTGTTACTGCTATTGTAGGCTCCTTCTTACCTACTTTCGTCTATGGGAATTTCGTGGCATAGTGCCCGAACTCGTGATAGTGAAAACACTTGATGTTCGAACAATCATTCTTCTTGTCACCCTCCTCGCCTTGAGGATTGATTTCCCTTGGCTTTCTTTTCTTTGATAACTAATGCAAAGCCTTCTTCCACTTCTTTGTATGAGGTCCCATCTCTGGTGTTTCATCGAATCTCTTCTTGTACGGAGTCAGACCACAAACGATCCCACTCTGGTAGCTTCTCCCTCCCATTAATTGAGTCCTGGTACTTGTGCCAACTGTTGGGAAGGCCTACAAAATGTTAGGCTCACCATATCGTCTTCAACAACTATAACATAAACACTTCCAAGCTCATCCCGACATTGGGTGAACTTGGTCAAGTACTTCAGTATTGTGTTTCCCTTCTCCATATTGATCTTTCTGAGCTTGTCCTTTAGTGCTAGCTTCCTGTGGTCACTAATGTTTTGAAACAACTCTATCAAGGCCTTCCACTTTGCAAATGAAGTCTCCTTACCATGGAGGTTCGAAACAATATGATCTCGAACTCCTTCTAGGATAATCCTTCTCGCCTTTGCCACACACTTTCTTCACTCTACCACATCCTGAGCATCAGTTGCTGGAGGCTTATGAATATCTTTGTCTATGAATTCCTTAAGCTCGTTGTCTTCCAACACTCCCTCCATCCTGTCCTTCCAAGCAATATAGTTGAAATGACCCTCAAGGGCATATTCGAGTCCCACTCCGTAGAACAACATCCTACTAGCTCTGAAGTATGATACTGCAAATTCAATTTCTCTTGCAAAAGACAAACTCTTATTCTCCTCTTCTATAATGATTTCAGCTCCGATACCATGTAGAAATTTCTTGGAGATTCAAATTGTTAATTGTAATTTACTAAAACAATAGACTTGGATCTACTCTAATTATCAGCTGAAACAATTAAACGATCGTGAAATCACTTAGCATATAAGAGAAAGAATTCAATCAACACATAACACAATGATTTCCTAGGAAAAGCCACAACTAAAAACCCCTACTATCCATATATTGCATTAGTCAGAAAATATGAGAAGATTAAAATGCTTTGCTCAAGCCCGAGCAACCTTTGCACTATCTCTATTTGTCTCACTGCTTCCTAGACAAGCTTAAGCCAATATTTAGCCAAATTATGGCTTGCCTAAGTCCCTATTTCCTTACTCTATTCAATGAGGAATTAAGCCCCTATTTAAAGGGAATTTTCCTCCATTGGATTGCATAGTTCCTTTAGACTCTTCCTTTGACTGCATGCACCACCTGTATAATTTAGATAATTATACAGCTGATAGTACATTGTCCCTGAACTCCAATCTTAGCCAGGTCTTTCTCTGATCTGACATGCATGAGTTATTTATGAGTGAATCTTCAGTTTATTGGTTGATCACTGCAAGTAGCACCACACTACACTTCAGGCAACACCACACTGCACTTCAGGCACCACCACACTCAACTGCAGGCAACACCACACTATTAGACCTCCCATTAGTTCCTCCATCAGTTGGAACTAGTTTAACTGACTTTAACTCAGTTAGATTGAATTAAGTAATTACAACTCAAAATAAACTCAACCAAGGCTCCTATAATGTAAGAAACACTCTACATGACTCAAGTTAGACCCTCAACTCGATTTAATTGAGCTAACTAAGTCAAATTAACTTAGTTAATTAATACCAGTTGTCATGAGATGTGGAATTACAATTTTATTCCCAATTTAATTGAAGGACAAAATTAAAACCGGATCTTTCTTGATGTTATTTTCAACATTTCTTATTACAATTTTCAATATTATGGAATAGTATTAATGTTTTTATGTAGCAATTATGTGCATTTTTTTTTCAAAACAAGTGAAAAGCAATAAAAGGCAAATGTGAACTAGAAGGAATTAAAGAACATTACAACCCTTGTTATTTGCAATTGTGGTAATTAATAGCATTTAATGTCTAAACACTTAAAGACAATTATAAAATTTTCCAAATATTTTTAGATACTTAGATTTGACTTTTTGGTCAATTGAGGTTTTGGATGATTTGAAGTACAATGTCTAATTTATTTACATTTGAACATCTTTGGCAGATGGATTTAATTTTTAGAGCACTTTTTCGTGGTATTATTTATTGTTGTTGATGCTAAAAATCCTTTAAAGAGTGATATTATTTAGATTGTTAATTCATTATTTGACTTGATGATATACTGGGTTTAGGTGATGTCTACTGGTTTGGGTGGAATCTATTAAAAAACAATGTTATGCAATTGTGAATAATTTTGAGTCATGTAATGTGTAGCTGTGCAATTATCAAAATCGTTGCAACATCTTATAAAAGAGGAGGAGACTGATAATCAGAAATTGGATTATGCAAATAAAATAGAGAAGAAGAAAACTAATGAGCATTTAAAATGCAATTTTCATGGCAGGTGGATTAGTTGCAGTTTAAATTGGTGCAAATGTTGGTGTTGTTGCATGCAATATCTTTGTACAAATCTAGAGAACAATGGATGAGTGTTAAAAGCCAACATGCAACATTTTTTGTGTGTGTGATTTAAATGATAAATTTGTTGATTCACTAGGTCTCATGTGTGAAAGAATTTTCACAAACTATAATGCTAAAATTAATGAATATTGCATGCACCTCTAAATCTCATAGTCATTTCTATTGTGTATGTCTACTTGGAATATTTATTCCAAGATGAGTGGCTATAGAAGCTTAGATTATTGCATTTCTAGTCAATTTTGGTGCAATATCTTTTGCTCAAATTGACACATTTACTAAAGTACATATGCAATTTAATGTAGTTATACTACCATGATTACATTTAGGTGATGATTTTTATTTGCAATTTTTGTAGTCATGTGTGGCTAGAATGTTATTTGTTATTTATGACATAGTAGATAATGCTTTCAATGGCTAGCAAACAATATGATACAAAGTCACATTGCCCACCTTCATATGTAATTTAATGGAGTTATAATACTATGATTACAATTGAGCAATGATTTTTTATTTTCAATTTCTTTAGTCATGTGTGACTAGAATGTTATTTGTTATTTATGGCATAACATATTATGCTTTCAATGGCTAGAAAACAATATGATACAAATCCACATTGGCCACCTTTGGTCATTGTTATTTGCATAATATATATATATATATTTGTTCTAGTAGCATTGAATGCAATGTTACTTTGTCTTTGCACACATGTCGTGTGAATGCAATGTTACTTTGTCTTTGCACACAAGTCGTGTGTACCTTGCATAAATTGATGGCTACAGTGTTATAAATGCTACTATTAATAAAGCAAATAATCTTAATTTTGAAGGCACTATGGTTCTCATATACTGTCATTCTAAGTATGTCAGTCTTTTAATGACCAGTGGGTGATCACAAATACATTTGAACTATGTATAAGCAATGCATGGAGACAAAGTATATAGAACTAATGTGATTAATTTTATTGTATCATAAATCATAAAACGACAATTTACATAGAAGAATTCTAAAATTATATATATATATATATATATATATATATATATATAGAGCAAAAATACTAGATTTTTATGACAAAAAATTCCATAGGTATTTGTACAAAAAATAACAATGTGTGGTGTGTTTTATTGATCAAAACAAACAATGTTTCTTTGGTGATTTTTGCTACATAGAAATATAAATTATTAGTTTTTCTAGTTGTCACTTATTTCCATTAACTCCATGCATTGTTTTTGTCCACCAATTATGTCTAGGTTTTGTTCCCCCATATGCACACACTAGTTATGACACTCGCTCCAAATGCTATGATGTGCATATGTCAAAAGACTGCAATGTTCATGTGTTAACCATAGATATGCTCAATCAATTTGAATTATATTCATTTAAACCAAGTTTTAAAAAACAAATATTGCATTATGCTAGGAACCTAAATACTTTACATTTTATTTGATAGCATAATGTCTTTATAATGCAACAATAGATTAATAACTTAGACAGGGTGCAATTGATAACTTTATGGTAATAGGCATTTGAATATTTTTATTATTTCAATAAACTTTTGAATATGATTATTGTTTAAAGTAGCTTTATGCTTGCTATTTTAAATTAAAGTTGGTTATTAAAAAAATCTATATTGTAATTGGATTTTGAAAGTAATGTTTGGATTCTATTTGATTTATACAATTTGAAAAAAATTTAAAAAATTGTCAAATTTTTTTATGGAATTTTGAAAATTAAATATTGTGTTTTGAAATTTGTTAAAACGATAATAGCGCTTTTATTGGTATTATTTTAAATTATACAAATGTCTTTAGTTTTAAAATTTGCAAAAAATGCAATCTTCAAGGTTCCTTATGCCCATTTCATCTACTCCATTGTCAAAGTGCTAGGTACTCATTTTCGAAGTATGTCAAACAAAAACCAGGAAAAAGTGATAGTCACAAAGACAATGTAGACTACATAATATATAAGAGGTCTGAAAATGTTCTAGTATGATAGTAGTAATTGAACATTCAATGCAACCCATGCTCTTAATGTTCTACATCATTGTCACATTTCGACAATTTGTCACATTGTCTCAATATATTTTATAGCAATGGAAAATAGTTTTGCTTTTAAAGGATCAAAATTGCAAGAAATTGATCACAAGTTATCAAGATTCAATTTACATAGATTAGAGCATTTCTTCTATTGCCCTAGTGACTATTTATTTGAATAATTTGTTGTTGTTCTTCACTTTCGCTATACTTCAACTAGGATACTGTTAGCACTCGAACTTGCCTCAGGCTGAGGAAGGCAGAATCCAAGGCAACATCAAACCACTTAGCCTCGTAGCTAGCCCTACGAGAACAGGAGAGGGCTCTCTCCAAGTCTATCTCAGCAAAAGGTTTTCGAAGGGCTGAGATGACCAATAAAGAACACTGATTTTAGGCTAGTAAACTGATAGGGAAAGTTTGATTTCAAATTTTTAGGGTTTTGTTGGAAACCTGAGCACAACAATTTTGGGTGCGGGGATAAGACACAATTTTTGCAGAGGTCTTTTTGGGGCAAGGTAGGAGATTGTCTTGATGCCTTTGAAGGAAGTGAATGGATAGGTATGACTGGTGAGGAGCTAAGGAGAGCAAGAAACCATTAGGTGTTCTCCTTAAATAGATGAAAACATAGATATTAAACAAACTTAAAGGCAGAGCATAGAAACCATGAATTCTACCTTAACACTTCATTTACTTAATTTGCAGAAGAGAAGAGTAGGAAAATGATACACATAACAAACTTACAAGTACATGAGAGAAACACACCATCAACAAAAATCACCACAGGAATCCCAAATAGTGCTGCAAAACCCTGGTCTTTCCTTTGCCAAAATTGCAGAGATACAAAGAGTAATACAGTCTAAGCTTATCCCTCAAGAGTCCAACCATGAAAATGACTAAGAAGATACATAATATAGGCAAGATAACACATTTACTTTCCTTTAGGGGTCGAGCTCATCATCCTAGGATCTGTTTCAACCAATTCTAAACAAAGCACTACAATCTAGGCAATCAAAACAACTTGCCTCTATAAGCTAGGAAACCAATTCATTCATTAATTTTTTGCTATTTTATGAATGAATATTCTAGAATAGGTAAAAAAGTGTCATGTCATCATGAAAATACATTAGTTACATCAAAGAGGGTGAAAAATCCCATGAAAAGTCAAAACTAGTCAAAAGCTACGTTGTCCTGAGCTGTATATGAAAAACTGGCAAATTTCCCGGATGCGTAGCGTGCCATTTCTCAACGCGTAGCGCGCTTTTGAGCCCACTTTTGGGGCACTTCCCGGCATCCAAATGAAGCTCAAGTGGGCTTGCTGGAAAGGTCTGGATGTCTACTCTCCATCCCAAGTGGAATTTCTCAATTTGGAGTTCATTTTCCTTGTCAAAAATCAAATCTCCCAGGACTGGTCAAAATGTGCCAAATGAGGCTGCCTCAAGGCAGAGTGCTGTTGCAGTCAACTTTTGAATGCCTTTCTCAACTCCAAATTGAGCTCATGATAGCTCATTGGAAATCTCTTTGTGTCTAGTTATCATTTGACTCATCAATAAAGTCATTTGGCCAACCAAGCTAGGAGAAAACTTGATTTTCCCAAGGTCACTTCAGAGGTGCATTCGATTCTCCTGAGGCAACGGTATTTTTGACATTTCTCTAAAACCATGACACCTGTGTAAAACGTGAAGTTGGTTTTTCTTGTTTGGCCTGTTGTGGACAAAAAACTCTCTCATTTTTCCCAAATTCATTTTTGATTGCTCTGAAACATCTTTTGAATGAAACTTATCCCGATGTGTGGAACAAGGGATTTTGTCGAAATGAAGCGAAATGAAGGGGATAAGGGGCTTCTAAATTCTTGGGGAAATTTTTGGAAGTAGGGAGGGATGTTAGGAAGCAAGGGAAAGTGGAATCGTGGAGATCGAGTGAGGGGAAGGGGTCCAAAAGGGCAAAACACAGGCCTAGCCTAGAAAATTGCCAAGTTGTGGCAAGAAAGTAGGGTTTGTGCAAAAATGAGGAATTTGGGGGATCTCAGTGATGGGAAGTGTTTGATAAGGTACATGAAAGATAGGGGAAGGTGTATGAGCATCTGGATACAAGTTTTGCTAATGATTTGACCATCCAAGAGAAATTAGCTTTCAAAACCCTAGGAGAGGGAAATGACCTTACCTAGGCGCAACTGAAGCATGAACAAGGTGTAAAATGACTCATTAGAACTTGACATGATGATGACAACCATATGAATGATGATAGACTCAGCTGAATAGTGACATAGATTGGCATTTGGGCAATTTTGAAAAGAGTGAAAGCAAACCCTAGACCTAATGCCTAGTGACCAAATTTTGCTTGAAGACTCACTGAAATGACAAAATTTGACCTTGACACTCTGAGACCACTTTGTAAGAGCATATTTGATCACTGGAGGAAGGCTGGAAAGACTGACACTAACAGATACGACATGGAATTGTAAACCACTTTCGATGTTGCTTATCTCATGGACATGATGTTGCTTTGCATTCATTGCATAAATTTGAGTCCTGAATATCTTTAGGATCTTCATCATGTTAATGATATTGAAATGTACTTGGAAGGATTGTCTACACCTTCTTCTATTTGTGCTCCATCTACAATTAGCTTATGGGGGGATGTGTTCTGTATCAAATGGCTCTCCAAATGGTTGTCAGTTCCAGTCAATGTTTGGCTATTTACAAATGGCCAAGCATATCTACGGTTCAATTCAGACATTGATGGTTATCAATATAATATTTTGTTGCATAACCAAAATACTACATGTGGACATTTTGAACCACTCTTATAACATAACATAGTAGATAGTGTAGCTTCAATAGATAAAGAAATTGGCTCATGCATTTGCCCATACCAATTCTCACTTAGACACTTTAACATATTGTCAATTGGGCAAATATTATTTGAACAAGGCTTATTGTTCTATCAACATAATTTATATGTCTGCCATGACTCTTTGTTTGAGTATATTTCCACACTTGTACCATGGTTTGATATGTCAAATATGAGAAAAACAATTGCACATAATTTTTACAATTGTTTCATTTGCAATGACAATAGAGCTACCAATTGCTTAAAGCAACACCTGAATACTAGAAACATCTAACAAGAGCGATGTATCAATGATTGACAAGCTTATATTATAAACTTATTAATGCTATATGCATATGTACATATAGAAGGAAAAGGTTTTGCAATACAATGGATATGTGAACTAATTGATGTCAACATATATATCTGGAATATAGAAATAAAAGATATTTCCTTGAGATTCTATTCATCAAAGAATTGCTCCAAAGTCTTGTACCTTATGCATGTACCAATATCTACATCACATGCACATTTCCATGCACTCTGGAAATTCAGAAAGTCTATAATATTAATCACAATGACAAGACACCACAAGTGCTCCAAAGAATATCAGAAAGAGAAAACTGCAAGTCAATTTCAAGTGTACCTTATAGATATCTTGTTAGCAAATAATCTATTTTTACTAGATCTTGTACTCAATTAAATCATTTGTCAATTGACAATACAATATAATAAATAATTAAATAAATTCGCTGAGATATCGAAGGATTTCACATCATCAAATGAGGACAATAATCCTTTTTCAATGGAGACACAAAATAACAAAGAAGTCTCTACCTCTTTTTCCAATGGATATAGTAAGCGGTACACTCACTTACATCAGTTGAAATATGCAATATGAGCACAAGGTGCTATAATACAAGAAGCACAAAAGCGACATGTAAAGTCAAATAATGCAATCGAGGCATATTTGCTATCAATCCAAGACACACCTATGTATGCATGCTGCATTTGTGATAGATTGTCCTTTGGAAAGGACATGCAATCTATTAAAAAACATGTGTTATCTACTATTTTATATCTGATGCCTGCATCAAACTTCAAAGTCATTAAAATCAATGAACAAATATGAAAATATTGTAATAATGCAATAATCAATGAAAAAGTGCCTACATTTGCATCGCCTCTTCATATTCGACGAAACGAAAAATTGATCTTCATTGCATAATTGGCATATTTGGAAGAGAGATTAGTGGCAAATGGATTTTGTACAAATAAGACAAATTGGTTACAAAATATCACAAATTGGATTAACCGGAACAATCATAAATGTTCCTTCTAGTCTAGATAGAATTCAAACAACATTGCCTAGAGATATTGATGACAATATGACGGTGGGAATTATGCTAAAAAGAAAATTGGAATACAAGAATGCTTATTTGTCTATAAATATTCGGCCGAAAAAAGTGATGTTTGCATTACATGAATTGTGCAACACATCTCTATACAAGAGCGAACAAATAGTAATCAAATATGAATGGAAAGAACAATTTGATCAAAGTAGGCAAAATCATCAGAATGATAGTCCGAAAATGAAGGAGCTAGACTCACCAAATGTAGATAATGATCTAAAGGTAGAAACTAAAACACTTGTACACGGTTATTCAGAATCCCACCTTATTCATGATCTTGATAATCGAATAATACAAATTGCACCTTCTGAAGGGTTTCGTTCCCTAGGCATTTTTCAAGACAAATTATCTTAAGAACTGAACTTCCCGACACTGTTCTTTGGATCAAGTCGCCCTATTGATGTTATCAATCTCTTTTCACATCAAAAAAATGCACAATGGGAATTGTTGCACATGTCTGGTGATTTTTCAACACTTATTACAAACATAGTTTTTAAAGCAATCTGTATTTTGATAAACCAAGTTTCTAACTCAGCATGGATTTCTATTCGTAAAGGAGAACTGAAAGGACAAAAACTAGTTGATAAAGATGTCAAAAATAAAAGCAAACTTCAGAAATGATTAAAATCACCAATTGCATATCAATTTTTAAGAAGCATTCACACATCTCCTAACTATTTTGAACATTTACGAAAAGATATATTTGCAATGATACAACAACTTGGCCCACCGACTTTATTTGTCACATTCACTAGTGTTGAGCATCTTTTGGAACCATTGGTAAATGCAGTAAAAATACAAAGCATTGACTCCATAACAAATCAAACAAACAACTTTGATGATGAATGCATTGACACATTGATCAAATGTTGACCGATTATTTGTAGTCGATATTATAGGCATAGAATGCCATCATCGCGTTCCTTGATAACAAAAAACAATGAATTATTTAATCAAGTGCAAGATTTTCTTTTTATTATTACAAAATTCCAAAGTAGAGGAACAAAGCATGACCATGGATTAATTTGGATTCAAGATGCGTCAATATATAAACAATCCCCTGATGTTGATGTCATAGGTTTCATTGATCAATATTTGACTTGTGATCTTGTCGAATCAAATGATTCAATTTCAAACTCATCACCACACAAAAACATAAAAATTATACTTGTAGATTTGGTTTCCCTATCCCACCAATTGATTAAACTTGTATCTTACACCCTTTGTGCAGTGAAAAAAATGATATCCAAACAATGCAAAAGAAACTTTCGTTTCTTCTACAGAACAAATCCTATTAAAAAAACATAACATTTGACATGTTTTTAGCCGACCTTGGAATTACAAAACAAGAATACATCAACTCTTATGATTTTGTATCACTCAACCAATTATACTACTCAAAACAAATCCTTGTGATGTGTGGATACTGCATTTGCAAAAAATATCTCTTCGTTGTGGCAAACAAACACAAATGCTCAATTTATTTTAGATGCCTATGCTGCAACAACATGTTTTAACTCTTATATGAAAAAAATGGATCATTCCATGACAATTGAATTCAAAAAAATTCGAGAAAATTACATATCTTGTGGAGGCAACATAATTGATACTATTCGCAAACTTGGAAACACATTTCTAAATATGCAACATTCAAGAAGTCCTGATGATGGATCCCGGTTGGGATTTGAAACGTTGATAGAAAATGGTTTTTACTGTGGATTCTACGGTAACTAAGTCAAAAAATGTCAAGTTGACAAGTAGTCCACATTGCTTTGTCATTGACTTTGTATTCAACGTCTAGAAAAACAATTTTCATTAACACTACTCCAACTGAAAAACAAACATATGTTCTAAAAATACCTATTTTGTTAGAACAAGAACCCGATAATTCTGAAGATATTGTTTGCATGAAAACCATTGATAAATATGTTGCACGACCTGTTGCCCTTAAACAAGTTTGCTTGGAAGAATATGTTTCCTCTTATTCAATCACGAAAACAACATAAATAAAAGAAAAAAAATGTCCATGTGTCATAAGATTGATTCGATACAATGAAAAATGGACCCAAAAAACCATTATAGAGAAAAAAAATGATGCTCTACATCCCATATAGAGAGCTTGAATACATATTAAACAAAAATGAAGAGACATGGGTTGAAGCATACTTTTCGCATAAACACATTGTCAATGTCACTGAAAAACATTTTTCTTGTTTAATCACACCATGGTGTGATATTGAAACTGCTTCTACTACAATTGCATCGTAAAGTGACAAAATATTTATGCTTTACTTGCCATTAAAAATTGACAATAGGGCTTGTTGTAATGAAAAATATGGCGTTCAACAAGACTTGTAGGAGAAAATTCAATTCAAAAACACTCAAACTAAATATACAAAAAATAATGAATTCATTTAGCATCCCTTTGTTTTGGACACATTGGCATACCATGAAATTATGAGACAATTAAATCAAGAGCAACAATCAATAATCAAACAAATAGTTCTATGGAAAAAATATATCCTGGTAAGCTCTTCTATTTGTCATCACCAGAGGTGCAGGTATAGGAAACACATTCACTGCACAAGTACTTTACCATTCACTAGTACGTCTTTATAAAAAATACTTACAAAGTGACCCCTTGAAAAAAGGGTCGAATACTTGCATTTACTAGCAAAGCTACATATATTGCACATGGTATCACAGTCCATTCAGCTTTGCATTTGCTACTTTCACCATGTCACATGGTGCCATTTGCTTCTAACACACTTGATGTATTGAGAAAATAATATTACCAACTCAAATTTTTGTTGATAGACGAGGCTTCATTAATTGGCTCTTGATTGCTATATAACATTGACAAGCCACTTTGCGAAATTATGCATACTCCAGCTTCCCCATTTGGGAACCTTGACATAACATTCTACGGTGACCTATGTCAAGCACAACCTGTATGTGATTGTTGGATATTTGAACAATCATGTCTTAAAGGAACCAATGTTTCTTAAAGGAACCAATGTTCCTTACAAATTTTGGAAAGAAAATGTGAATACTCATGAACTAAACAAGTAATGCAACAAGACAATACAAAATGTGTGTCCATCTTAAACAAAATTAAGACATGTTCACATACTGATGACGATCTTGCATTTTTGAACAAGCATTGTTATAGATCATCATCAAATGATCCAACTTTTCCATACCTCTTCTATTTAAACAATAATGTACATGAACATTATAAAAGAATGTTGTCTCTCATCAACAAAGAAAAAATCATATTAAATGCATATGATAAAAAAATTGAATCAAAAAATATAGATGACAATAACACATCAAAATGTAGTTGCCATTTTCCATTGTGCTCAAAGAAAATATGCTTATTGAACTAATTGGTAGAAATTACAATATTCAGGATGGATTGGTCAATGGTGCTGAAGGAATTTTTTGAGCATCCATGGAATTTGAAAAATGTGCAATTCGGATTGAATTTGTTGATCCAGTTGTTGGCATTATTCAACAGAAAAAATGGCACATTTGTAAAAAGATGTAATAATGTATACCTGGACACCTATTAGTAGAGTTTGTAGGAATAATGAATCAAACAACAAATTCAGTTTTACAAGAGAACAATTCCCTATTCAACTGGCATGTGCACGAACTATACATCGATCACAAGGGTTGACAATGAACAAATTAGCTTTTAACCCAAAAGGAGTTAGGCAACATGGACTCGTCTATATTGCACTTTCTCGTGACAAAGATATTAAATCCTTGTACTTGTTAAAGAAATTGGAACATTGCATTTTTTCCCTCAATGACAAAGTTGCTATTGAGCTAAATAGACTTAGACAAAAAACCTCTTATGAGCTTGAATATAGCATATATCAAAGTAAAACAAATGATGATTTGAAAATATTTTCATTAAACACTCGTAGTTTCTCCTTGCATTTTGAAGATATCATTGCTGACTATGATCTAATGAGTGCTGACATTCTTTGTTTCCAAGAAACAAAAACAAAAATTCCTCCATAAAATCCATTTTTGTCAAGCAAATATCACTGCATACATTTATACCATTTACATGGAATTCTCACATACTACAGAAAAAAATATTGTAGTCGGTAATCGTTTCACTTATACAAGAAGCCAAATTGAATCAACAATTGCAACATTTCATGTTGAAAAAATCCATTATAATTTCAAATGTATACATTGCACCAAATGCAAGCATTGAAGAAATAATTAATTTCATCAAGTTCATTTTAGAGCACACATGAAACAACTACCCAATTATGCTTGTTGGTGATTTCAATTTGGACATGTTGGAAAATAGGCATCAACAAAGAAAACTACTTTCATTTATGCAAAGTAATGACTTCAATTTTCATACAAAAAAAAATAAGAACTGACTATAGCTCAATGCTAGACCATTTTTGGTCAAATCTTTCAGCTAGCATTGTTTCTTTATGTTGATTTGGGGTAGCATCAGATGTTCTCTAGCCACGAAATTTGGTGGAGAGGTTGGTACACATGATATCTCCAATACCTAGAAAGGGTTTGGTCATATTCTAAACAGATAAGGAGATATTAAAATAACTAATATTTTTAATGGAGTTCCTAAGTCTAAACTTAAGGAAAATAAAATATTAATGTGTATTAATATGAGTATGTGTTAGAGTGGTCAAAAAGACATGGATCAAGCCAGATCTAATCTTAGCCGTTGATTAGGGACTTAATCTCGGCCGTTGAGATGTCAACAGGAAAAGTATAAGAGGAGGCTTGAGGGTCACTTGGAGAAAACACCAGAGTGATCAGTCATTCTATTCTCTAGAGTGGGGTTTGCTAAGAGGGATAGAATCAGTGATTGGGAGAGCAGCTAAGAGGCATTGAGTACAGAGAGACAGAGAGGCAGAGATAGTGTTGGGTTAGTAGCAGAGCAACCAAAGAGAGAGACACAGGAGCAGCCAGTGCTCACGCAGAGGCAACTAAGTGTCGCGCAGAGCACCGGAGGGGCCAATATAGCTGCCGTAGGGTCTCCTGGGACTGATGCAGGCCAAGATAGGATGACGTAGCGCCAACGCTGGGTTAGGAGAGGCTGACGCAGTCCAGATTGGGCAGACATTGGGGTTTCTTGGTGCTGAGTAGCTGCCGGAAGGATTATATGGAGTTTCAACCATCAGATTTGTCAAAAACCGAGAGGTATTACTGCTAAGGAAATTCTCTGTTGGGTAGGCCAGTTTCGGCACCCAGATTGTACTATGATATTGCTTAATAAGAAAACCCTCAGATAGTTGCACCGATTTTCCCGCATTGGGTTTTTCCGGGGACATTAGTCCAAAAATAATGGTGTCATGTGGGTGTGATTGTTCTTGTTTCTTTTAGTTACTGATCTGTTATATGTTGAGCATGCACTAGTGTTTATTTTTAGTATTTACATTGTAAATAACTTGTTAAAGAAGATAACAAGTAGGTAGGAATAAATAAGATAAAGTGCATGGAGGGTTTCTAACTAAGTAAACTTAGAAACTTCAACACTTTCCATGTCTTCCATGCTTATTAGATAGATCATCATACAATTTGTCTTACCATATCTTTGTTGTTGGCTTGAGTCATTTTGGAAATGTTCATGTTCTACAATTTCATTGTTGACTTGTCACAATATTTGTCACATTTGCAAATGTGCACCTTTGACATATGCTTTGATTTGCAAACATTGAAAAACAAAGGAATTCTGCACAACAAAACAACAACAAAAATGCAAATATCAAATTCCAGTAAGTTTTTGAACCATCAACATAGATTTGTTCAGTTTGTCTTCCATAACTGTAATTTTTTATGTCATAGTTAGCATGGAATTTACGCATTTTGGTTTTCACTTTGTGACATTTTGTTCTATATATTGAATAATATTATTTGCTTTAGCTTCTAGTTCATATTTCATTATTTCTTGTCCAATTGCGTTTGAAAAACAAAAAAAAAAAAAAAATGCTTTTGTGGCCATAGTGATTCTTAATAACACATTCCAGAAATGAACTTTATGAGTACTTGTCAATGAAATCTGTAAAACATTTCTTTATTTTAACTTATGCACATTTAATGAATATCCACCAACAAGGGTTAATAGTACTATTAAAATAGAACACACACACACATATCATTATGGAGCATACATTGTTTTAAATGTTCTTTATACACTTGTTTCAAACTTAATCACTGGCATTTTCGTTTGCTGGCAGCAATTGGTCCAGTCATTTGGAACAATATCATGGAAACACCTAGCTCTAGCAAACAATCATTCAAAGAAGAAATGGTGGAAGATGAGAATCCAAAAAGGTTAGATTTGTGTTGCACTGAATATTTGTATAGTCAAATGACATATTTGCATTAAATCAATGGAAATGTTTTTTAAAGCATATTGTTCTAAATTTACATATAAACAGACCAAAAACAATGGAACCAACATCCTCGTCAATCATTGAAATATGCTCAGGAGCATATGCAAAGACTTTTGAAGGCAATATCTTGGCTATTTAGGGACTAACACAAACTAAAATTCCTAACTCTCCTGCAAAGGCGTGGTTGCTTCATGTTGATTTGGTTGATATCCACGATCAACTGACTATCACAGTGAACATGGGCAACAATCTTATAGAGAGTTTCCAAAACATGTTTATTGTTGGAAGCAATGTTCAAATTACATATTTTACGATAAGAAATAAGGGAATTTATGACCAAGGAGATGCAAAATGTTGCATAGTGTTACAAGAGAAAACAATGATTGAATCAATTGCACAAGTTTGCAAAAAACGTAGATTAGTTCCAGATACAACAATACACAGTATTCTTGTCTCAAATGATACATATGTAGTTGGTTCAATAGGGGCAATAATGATAGGCTGTTAGTGAAATAACGAGCAACTTGAACTCAATATAAAAGATGGTGAAGCTACATATGACAATGCAATTGTAAGCCTGCTACTACAATAACTATACTTGCACTTTGAGCAAAAGATAACAATTTCTTTGAAACTGCGTTCTTGTATCTTTGTGTTCCATTGTTTTTTTTTTTACAAGAACGGTTATAGTGTTTCATTATCTTCTTGGCAAATGGCCACATATTCGGTTACAAAATGAGGAGCAATTTCCAGCATGCCTTTCTACCAGGAGGGGATTGGCTTTTGCTCTTATCCACTTCCTCTTTTTACAATTTTCAAAATGTTCTTTTGATGCTGATTGTCCTAGATGAAAGATGCAGACAAACTGATTTAAAAGAAAACAGTAAAACATGTCTTTTCACGGAATAGGAGCCCACAGAGATTCCTTGTTTCTGAGAATAGTTCCAGCGTCTAAGTGGACTGCAATGTTTGCTTGGGTGTCTGCTGCTTTATTATTTGTTCTCAGAACATGAAAATATGTCAAGTGTAGGGATTTTGAAATGCTTTTGATTCTGGTAAGAAGCCTTGCTAGGTGCAGATCAGTTGGGTTGGAGTTGGTCACCACAGCTCTTATGATTACTTGGGAGTCTCCAAAAATATTAGCTTCCCGTATTCCCAGCTCCTTGAGGAAGATTACCCCTTGCAAGAGGGCCAGCGCCTCGGCTTGCATGCTAGATGTGTGGCCTAGACCCCAGGAAAAATTATGAGAAGAAGTGTTGTCTGGCATAATAATGTGTCCTCCTGCCCCGACCTTCCCTGGATTCCCTTTAGCTGCTCCATCAAAAAATAGAGATGGAATTAATTGTTTGGACAACCATTCCTGAAAGTCAATCTCATTTTTCCTGATTTGCCAAACTTCAAGAGCTGGGGGTGAGCTTCTTGTTTTATGGAAGCTAAGCTTAAGGGCAGTACCCAGCTCTCTGTCTTGCTGACTAAGATTTGAATCGTCACCTATGCCTTCCAACCACTCGTTTAATTGGCATTTCACTGAATTGGCTACTATTCTATGATCCTGGGCTTTGTTACGGAATATCCTCCTGTTCCTTTCTAACCAAACCTGCCAACTAGTAAATTTTGGCAAAGCACTCCATGCTGATCTGATCTTTTTGTTTTTTGGTTGAATACCTGGATATCTGGCCATCCAGCCTGCGAACAACTCTTGAACTGAGGTGGGAAAATTGAGATCGAAATTCCAAGTATCCAGCAGCTCCTGCCAGACAGAGATTGTGTAATTGCATTCAATCATAATATGGAGGGCGGTTTCAGAATTTTCCTTACAGAGAATGCATCTTTTTTTGAAGTTTGTCCTCAGTAAGAATTTTTTGATGGCAGAGGATCCAGCAAAAGTGGTCAATTTTTGGAATAGATGGGAAGTTCCATATCCCTGCCCAGGGAGCAGGATTGGGAGGAACGTGGGGGCGCTCTAAAAACTTGGAGTATCCCTGCTTGACAGTGTAACCTGAACGACTTTTCCCCCAGCCTCTCGCGTCCTTCCTGTTTGCGTGGATAGGGGCCAGCCCGTGTAGATGGGCTCTGAACGCTGTCCATTCATTTTGCAGTTCGCTGGGCACCGATAATTGTTTCCAACCCGTCCAAGAGTCCTCTGTCCACAACGAGATGTCCCACAGAGTGTGGACGTGAGCTGCATCCAACCAGTTTCTTAGCGCTGCAAAATTTCCGGCTTCTTCCAGAGGAGAGCGATCCATAATTCTGTCATTCCATAACTGTATTCTCTTTCCGTTTCCAGGTATCCAATGAGCGTGGTTTTTTATCATCGGCGCGATTCTATTGATGAAGCTGCTGAAGTGCGTTCTGAGCGAATTTTTTGGGTGATCTAAACACCTGAGCCTCGAACCTCTAAAGTATTTCCTCCATAATGCAATCTGAGCCCAGTTTGGTTTAGGAGCGATTATTTTCCATACTAATTTGGCTCCCATAGCTAGATTTTGAGCCTTCAGGTCTTTGAGGTTCAGTCCTCCTTCAAGATATGGTTTTGTGACTGTTTCCCAACTAATTAGAGAGAATCTCTTATCATTTTGCTTGCCTCCTTTCCAGAAAAAATGCCTGATTAATTCTTCCATCTTCTTTATAATTCCCACAGGTGCCAGGAGGACAACAAATTTGAAGATCGGAAGACTGCTGAGAACTGCCTTGATGAGTACTGCTTTGCCGGCGATGTTAAGCCAAGAGGATCCCCAGGCTTGCATCTTTGCTTTGAATTTGTCTAAGAGAGGAGCCCAGTCTTTGCTTGACGCCCTCTTATTGAAGATTGGCAGCCCAAGATATTTGAAAGAGGACCAAATAGTGGAGGCTGCAAATCCCAGACATCTAGCTATGGAATTTGCAGTGGAAGCAGGGATATTCCAACAAAATATCTGACATTTCCCCTTGTTTAGCTCACTGCCTGAGGTTTTACAGAAGTCATCCAAAACTGCTTTGAAGTTGATAGCTGATTGTGGAGTTGCAGCTCCCAGAAGAAGGGTATCATCCGCAAAAAGGGCATGGTTGATGCGCTTCACCCCTCTTGCAATGCACAGCCCGGTGATAGCATGATCTTGCTGCTTTTTATTCAAATAGAAACTAAGAACAGAAGCCTGAATGACGAAAAGGAGGGGTGAAAGAGGGCACCCCTGCCTCAGTCCTCTAGAGGCTTTGAAAAATTCAGCGGCCCTTCCATTCACCAGAGGAGCAATCCAAGGCTCCGAAATACAGGCTTTTATCCACTTTATAAAGCCTTGCCCGAATCCCATTTTAAACATTACATCAAACAAAAACCTATGTCTAACACGGTCAAAGGCATTAGCTAGATCTAGTTTGATGACCATACCTTTTTCCTTTCGATGTTGGCTGGAATGGATTGCCTCCTGGACCAGCACGAAATTGTCCACTAGCTGCCTGCCTTTGATGAATCCCCCTTGGTTGTCCGGGATGATTTTGGGGAGGAATCTTTTCAGCCTGTTTGCTATCACTTTGGTGATCACTTTGTACCCAATGTTGCATAGTGAAATTGGACGAAATCTGCTGAAGGTGTTTGCCCCTTTTTCCTTAGGGATGAGGGCGAGAAATGCCGAATTTGTGCAGCCTCCAATCTTCTGACAGTCCTGTGATTTCTGAATCATTTTGAGAAATTCCTTCTCAATTATCTGCCAACAAGTTTGTAAGAATCTTGGAGTGAAACCGTCTGGGCCCGGGGCTTTATCCGGGTCCATGGCGAATAGAGCCTCCTTGGTTTCTTTGAGCGTGATTTTGCTTTCTAGAACCTGATTTATTTTGGAGGTGATGAGCTTAGGGACAACATCTAGAAGGCTGTTATTTTGGTCTGCTCTGATATCTTCCCTGTACAGCTTCTCAAAATGCTCTGAGGCTGCCTTTTTTATGTTTGCAAAGTCCCTTAGGACACTGTTTTCTTCTTTTATTTCTATGATGGAGTTCCGACCTTTCCTAGCTTGAGCTTGTTTGTGAAAAAAGGAGGAATTCCTGTCTCCAGCTTTAAGCCAAAGACTTCTAGATTTGAGCCTCCAGTACTCTTCTTCAGCCAGGCATGCTTTGTGGAAGTTTTGCTGAAGTTTGGCCTCCTTTTCCAGATCTTCTTTTGAAATTTCAGCTGTTTCAAGTTGAAGATGTTGCCTTTCCAGTTCTAATTGAATTTTTTTCCTTTCCTCAGCTGGATTGGGCAAGGTCTTGGCCCAATTTTTTAGCATGGCTTTCACTCTTCTGAGTTTTTCCTCCCACACAAAGAAGGCAGAACCCTTGACTGGGTTTTTCCAGCAGTCTCTGACCTTATCCATGAAGTCCGCCTCCTTGATCCAGAGAGAGCTGAATCTGAATGGAATAGGCCCCAGATCTTTAGTGGTCAGCAATTCCAAGCTGATAGGCTTGTGGTCTGATGTACTGCTGTGCAGGATGCGCGATCTAGCTTCTAATCCAATGAGTAGGAAGGAACTTTGCACCAAGAAATGGTCCAGTCTTGCAGCTATGTGTCCTGGTCCAGCCCTTTTGTTTGACCACGTGTACTTGCCGGTGGTTGGCTTGATATCAATCAGATCCCAATCCTGCATGAGATCCTCTACTGTTTCTCTTGCCGGGTCTCTGACAATACTGCCTCCTCTCTTTTCTGATGACAGGAGGGTGAGGTTGAAATCTCCTGCAATGATGATGTTCCCCAAATCTTCCAGATCTGCCAGGTTTTTGATGGAGTCCCAGCATAGCTTCTTTTCACCTGCATTATTAGGAGCATATACATTGACCAGACTAATAATTTCTTTAGATTCTAAGTGCTGCAACTTTAACAATATCCAATGAGTATTCAGGGACTTAGAGATGAGGGAGAACTTATTTGGATTCCAGAGCGACCCAAGTCCTCCTGAAGCTCCCCGGGCCGAGGTTGCATGCGCTCCGTCTTTTTTCCAAAACTTTCTACTTGCTTGGAGGAAGGCTGATTCCTCCATTTTAGTCTCCTGGATGAGGAGGATATCCGGGGTTTCCTGCCTTATCAGACTTCTCATCGCCTCTTCCTTGGCTTTGGATCCCATTCCCCTGCAATTCCAGGAGACTATCTTCATTATTTACTTTTGCTGTGGTGAGCTCCTTTGGAGCCCTGGGTTTGCGTCTTCTTCGTCTTCGGAGTTTTTGCTAGGAGTTTCTCTAGCGTAGGCTGGCTGCCCTGGAGCTTGTCTTTGTATGTTTCTTGCTCCCTTTTTTCTTTTGTTGACATTCGGCCTCTTGTAGATCTTCTGGGGGTGGACTGCGATTCCCCTATTTCCCCTTCTTCCTCCGATTCCTCGGATTCTTGGGTTTCCTCCTCGTCCTCTGACATCTTACCTTTGGATCTCTCTGGTTCACTTTTAGATTTAGGCGGAGAGACTTCTTTCGGGGTTTCTGTCTCCTGGGTAATTATGGTTTCTGATCCAAGGATCTCAAATCTGTTCCCTTGACTCTCCATGGGCGGCTGCTGAGCAGGGCCCGTTTGGGGGGCTCTGGTGTTAGCATTTGCGGACTTCCTGAAGGAAGTTCTGGATCTCTTCGCCTGGTTCCATCCTTCCTCCTTCCCTTTTTCTTCAACCCCTTTGGACGGGCAATCTCTAGCGAAATGACCGTAGACTTGACACTTCCGGCATTTGAACGACAGCTGCTCATAGTCCAGTTTCTGAATATGTGTCCACGGACCCACCCTTATTTTGATAGCTTCTGGAAGACCGACCTCCAGATCCACCTCCACGCAAATTCTGGCGCAGTCATACTGGTCTCTATTGTTGGCCCTGTCTATGAATTTCCCAAGGGTGTTTCCGATGTGTTTCAGGGAATCCCAGTTCCAGCAATGGACCGGAAGATTGGGGAGTCTTACCCATACTGGGACTGCTGAAGGTACATCCATTTTCGGGTCGAAATCTGGCGTCCATTTGTTCAGGTACAGCCCTTGAGGCCCCATGAAGTAGGGGCCATTTCTGAAAATAAGGTCCTTGTCCTCTTTTTCTGAGAATTCAAAGAGGAAGTATCCTCTTCCGAGGAAGTAAGATGTTACCTTGCCCTTGATCAGCGGAGCCCAGTTTCTGGAGACCCAGTTCTCTGTTGATTTCGGTGAGGGCCAGAGACCTGTAAACTGACCCACCAGGGCGCGTTCCGACAAAGAAAGAGCTACTTGGATCGGACCTTCAGGGGGAAGAGCGATCTCAGGGATGTCTTCGAGCCTTTTAACGAACTTAGCGGCTTCCACAACTTTCTTCTTGGGTAGAGAGGCCAACAAGGATCTGAAGGCCTCAGCAGCAGAGGATGGAGGAGGGGAGGAAGATCCCAGGGGGGGATCCGGCTCCTCCATGGAGATCCAGCTCTAACCCTAGGCGGCCGCAGCTGGAAGCTAGGGAATTCGGCGGGCGATCTCTGGACGACCGCAGCCAGAAGAAGGGCCACTCGGCGGACCCACTCGCAGCTGCCGAAGGATGCAGGAGCGGACGAGGCCGCAGGGATCAGATCCGCAGGGTGCGGACCTCGCGGAGCAGGGCCGAACGCGCAGCAGCTCCAAAAAAAGAAGCCAGTTCGTCTTTGTGTTCCATTGTTATCAAGGTAGAAATTATCTTATTATTTCTTGCACAAATTTCTTAACAAAAAATATGTTACCTGATTCACTGCAGCTGCTATTGAATGATATTCATAGAGAATATTTTTTTAAAATACAGTATGAATTGGTATCAAAGATGACTGCGCTCTATTTGTTCAAAAACATTGTTAGAGATTATGTGAAAGGCAGTCAACAGTGGCGCTCTGGATCAACAACTTTTGTTGAGCCATTGAATGATGAATTTGCAAGAGCGCATCTATTATCTTTTGTCATGTCAAGAACACATGTATGTTTCCTAATAGCTTCTTTGTTCAAGTAACAATAGTTTTACTTTGATGTACAAAATCTTGCATTTTGATGATACATAATTGAACCTAACAATTCAATTTTCTGAAATAAATAAAAAAATAAACAAATCAAAGGAGTATTGAAAGCCAAAATTTTTTTCTCTCCTCCTTTTTAGCCAATTTGCTAAAAATGCAAACAACGTGTTCATCCAAACACAAGTAAATGCACAAACTTTGGAGATGACAAAACATTTAACTATGAGCACAATGTTGAATGTACACTAGAAACAGATAGTTGCAAAATTGATTGCATGTTGCAAAGGTTGCAGCTAAAAGAACGTTTCCCAGTTATTGTTGAGACAAGCTTTCAGCAATACATGCAAATAATATCATCTACAATTTTAAATTTACGAAAACTCTGTATTCGAGGTCTTTTTAATTTAATAGTTAACAACATTATTGCTGAGATAAAAGAGTTGTGACCAGCAAAAAAAATCTTCCTCTCTATATCAAGTTCATACATTTTGACAGTTAAAATATTCTTCCTCTTTCCATTTTTACTCCCTATATTTTACCAACTCATAATTCACAAATGATTGCAACAACATTAATGTATATTTTTGCTTTTATTGCAAGTTCCAAAATTACAAAACACAAAAAACATGTAGTCCAGTAATCTTTGGATATTTGCTACAATACCCCAATCAATTTTTTTTTTTTTGGTAACTAGTTCTCGTTTTCATTTTCCTGTAACTTTTGAATCAAACATCTTTTCCTGTTGCAAATGAAAATAAAGACCAAGATGAACATTATGCAATATAATATTTCAATTATATAAAAAATTATACCAGGTTATGATCTCGTTTTTGTTAATAAGAACATAATATCTCAGTTCCATAGTAATAAAATGTTACTCCAAAATACTTATTATACCATATTATATATAAGTCAATCTTTTGCTCTCCATTGTTGAAATATTAACTTGGATTCTTATTTGTTGTGAATTATGGAATTGTGTTGTGTTAGGAAATAAAAAAAAGGGAAGAAAAGAGTTGGATGTGTATCAAATGTCTTCATTTATGTATATGCTCAATTAAATGATCAGTGTTAAAAGAAAACACTACAGGGGAATTGAGATGTCTGCGTTCTAGTTTCATTTTCCAATAGATCAAATCCTCCTTATTTTTCTATTTGCATAACTATTTTTCATGTTGTGTTCATTTGATGATTAGTTTTTTTGTTCTTGTTTTCTGGGCTATATAGTGTTGTGTTGCAGTTATATACAATTACAAATTTATTGTGCAATGAACTAAGAAAATTTGTATCTCATTTTTTTTGTCTCTTAAAATGCATTTCAACTCAGATTTTTTTGTTGTTGTTACAAATTTAACTATAATCTAGGCATATTATGGTTTTATTGATGCTTGATGCTTCAAGTGTGGTGCTCAATAATTTTCTACTTATTTTTCCCGAGACATAGATGGAAGCTAATGTGCATAATTACTACAAGGACTTGTTCTTTCGAAAAAAATTCCAACCCATTGTATCAGTTTGTTAATAAGACCATAATATCTCAGTTGCACAATAACCTCGTATAATTCCAAAAAATATATTATACCATAGTATATACATACACGTGTTTTGTTTTCCACTGTTGCAATATTAATTTGAATTCTCATTTTCTGCAAATTATTGAATTGTGTTGGGTTAAGGGCAAAAAAAAAACTACAAGTACCTCAATTGCTTAATTATGTATATGTTCAATGAAATGTTTCGTGCCAACAAAAAAAACCTTTATAGGAGCATTGAGACATCGGTGTTCTCTCTTTTTGTTCACATATATCAAATCTTCCAGAAAATTTATTTTTCTATTGGCACAAGTGTTTGTTTGTTTGTTTTTTTTTAGTTTTTGTTTGTTTTTTTTTTCGTTTGTTTGTTTTTTTTTTGGTTTGTTTGTTTTTTTGTTTGTTTGTTTGTTTGTTTGTTTTTTTTGTTTTGTTTTTGTTTTTTGTTTTTTGTTTTTGTTTTGTTTTGTTTTTGTTTTTTGTTTTGTTTTGTTTTTGTTTTGTTTTTGTTTTTGTTTTTTTTTTTTTTGTTTTTTTTTTTGTTTTTTTTGTTTTGTTTTGTTTTTGTGCGTTTTGTTTGTTTGTTTTTTGTTTTGTTTGTTTTGTTTTTTTTTTTTTCAAGTCGTGTCTTTTGTTGATTGGCTTTCTTGTACATTGGTTTTATTTCCTAAGCTATATACAATTATATTGTAGTTATATATAATTGTGAATTTATGATCTAATGAGTTCACAAAAAGTAAATCTTATTTTTGTTTTCTATTTTTTTTGTATACTCTTATAATGCATATCAATTTGCAAAAAATTGCAAATTTAACTATAGCGTAAGGAAACTATGGTTATTCTAATCCTAAGTGCTATAATTATGGTGCCAAATAATTTTTTGGCTCTTTGTCACCAGCCATAAATGGTAACGAGCATGCGTGGTTTCTGTAGCCACTTGTTTTTCCATTTCAAGCTATTTCGATTGTTATTTATCATAGCACATGTTAATAGTTTTCTATTTTTGGCTTGTGATAATGAATCTTTGGTGAATGGTGAAGGATATATGTACTATTTGGAGTCAATGATCCATTTTTTGTAGCACAATGTCATTTCTATGAATAATAAATATATTAGTTATTTTGACCTTTGAACTCTTATGATAATTTTTTCATTGACCTATATAATCAATTTTACTTGGACATTATGACAAATTTTACTCTCTCACTAGCATAGTGTTTTTCCTAACAATATTGTCTTAGGTATTTTGTGTATTTATTATTTAACATATGCAATTTAGTACTCCAGATATATTGTAAAAAATAGATTGAGAAATTTGTAAAATAATCTATGAATCATTGGTGATGTGATTTCTTATTTTTGTTCTGTCATGACACTTTAGACTTTATGCTTTGACTGTAACCATAGGGAATCAATATCATTGATAAAAATATCACTAAAATTCTATGTTTGGACTCCCCTACTTCCAAAATATTGAAAGCCCTTGAATCATTGAATCAAGTGCTTTTAATCCTTTATTCATTAAGCATAGTAGAATTATGTCTAATGTTAAGTAAGTTTCATTTATCCTTGAATTCAGGGCAGAAACTCATATTTCCATGAATATAAGAATCGAAAAACATATGTCAGATGAGCATTTTAAAACACAGTTATGAAGTGTAACAGAAAATGTGTCTACAATTTCTCTTCAACCACCTGTTCTTCCTATTCCAATATTATCAATGAATCAATGAGATGAGCTCAATGATGATCGAAAACACATGCCACACACTTCAAACAATGGAATGACTGAGTGAATAAAAAAGCATAAATTTATGAATAAAGAGGTATGCATTTTTTAGGCACTTCTTACCTATTATTTAATATTGTTGGAAAGTTTTATCAAATACACTTTGAGTACACTGATCTGACATTTGATGTACTCAGTACACCAATATTATGCATCTAGATACTCATGATACAGTTAATAATGCAGTCATTCTTGAAGCTGGAACTAGTCTCCATGCATTGCATATTTTAATATTTTAATGTTAATATGATGATTAATCTCGTCATGGATAATTGTCCCTATAATTTTGTGATTTTCAATCTTAGCATTTCTTTTATCATGCACTTTGGCAAATAATCCATTATGTTGGATTTATTATGGGTTGTGTATTATATTGTTTTTGTACTTGCAGAATGTTACAAGTTGTCACATTGGACCACTAAATCGAGAAACTACAAAAACAAGGATGATGTGAAGCTCATTTCTAGGTAAAACCAATAAGTCATAAATAACATGTTTTACTCTTGTCCTTTCTTAGCTTTTTTCTTTACATTTATACTGAGGTATTTTTTTCACAAGACAAATTATTATATATGAATTTTTGTACTAGGTGGCTACAAGGTCTCCCTATGTGCTTGCGATCAATATTAATATCTAGTGAAATCTAACTATTGTTGTTGTAATAAAACTATGAAAAAGACAACATGCTTTCATGAACAAGGGGAAAATGCTCTTTGTCACATACCAAGCAATCTATGTTTGATGTGTTAGAGCTTATATTGTCTCAGTTGCCCACCTTGCAGGAAATTTCATGGCTTTTGAACACTGCATCTACCATGTGTTTTGGATACTCTTCCATTATTCTTGCTCTTAGCATAACAAAATTTGCAGGTTTTCCTTTTTTTTCATATCTCTCTTTGTATTTTCTAATCCAATTTAACTAGAGCTATAGAGATGGTATTTTCAAACTGAGCTATGAATAAGAAACACATTGACTAACATAAAGTCAATCTAAGGATCCTGGAAAATATAAAGCATCTCTATACAACCCTATTCAGAGTACTTATTAATAATAAAAATTTTAACAAATAACACAATGTATATCTTCCAATCATTGAGAAACATTCCATTTGCCTACTTGTTTTCCATAGTTTTTATTGAAATAGAGGCAAATGTTAACAATACTATTTCCTTTCATGTACCTGGTCAATGTTCATAAATTTCATCTTGTTGACTTTGGAATTATGCATTGTGCATAATGCTCTCAAATCTCTGCCACTGGAGAGCAAACCAATGAAAAACATGATAACTATGATATTTGTGGTGATCTTAGTTATACTCTTATTTTTTCAAAGATTCAGAATCCAAAAAGTTCGTTACTCATTTGTCCCTACTATTTTTATATGGTTCTTATTCATTTCTTTCACTAGAGCATTGCCACACATGATACAAGCATCTTTAAAGCTTTTTATCCCAAAAATATCTTTGATTACTTTGGAAAAAAACCAAAACAACCTTGTATTTTACTTGGAGGAATAGTTCTATGCATAGAAGGTATATAATATGCTTCCAGTTGCCTAAAGAATTTACTTGGTGTAACACCCTCCCCCCACTCCTAACCAAGCAACTGGCTAGCCAGGGTAAACATGCAACGAGAGGCTACTATGATATGATTCAACCTCCTAGGTAACCTTAAGGAAATGGAATCAATGGTAACATAACACACAAACCTCCCTCAAGTGCTTCGGGACCCCAAGAGCTAATCCACCACTCCTGATGCCCAACCCCTGAGTTAACCTAGCATTTAGATGAATTAAACCCAAAGTCGCTCCCATGACAAGGCATGCATGCAACTATAACCCTATAGTTGCTCTCACAGGCTTGCTTGCCAGCGACCAAAGACCCAATTTGTCAATGCTATGCCAGCGACTCCAAGATTTGAGCCACTTTTCCAGGCCCAGAGCCCAGGTCACTGCCCATAATTGAACCATCTCTTCAAATCAGAAAAATAATATGGAAATGATAGTACTAAAGCAAATGCTTATTCAAGACCTTGATTGGACCTCTACTAGCCATCACAGGCATTTCGTCAAACATATTGAAAATGTGTAATCTACATGTGTAAGTAACAATTCTGAGCATAGGGGTCTCATACTTAGCAAAGCATCGCTAAGAACCATTGATGCCTCAACAAATCAACTGACATTCCATCCATTAGGTCAAAGATACATTGATCATTCGATTACAAGTAAAAACATGATGAGAACCACACATGGTTACTGCCATAAAACACATACGTAACCAGCATTATAGCAACGAAAATACTCATGAAAGTACAGTAATATAGATCACATATAATCTATCAAAATGCTGATAGAAATACGAGGAGAAATAACCTTTCATTAATGATGCAAAATGCAAACCCAGGATGGGAATTCCACTTTCCAACCAACTGTAGAATGACTAAGCCAAATCTCTCTTCATCCATTCACCCTCGTGCCATATTCCAAGCATGAATGTGGGATCTCATAGATCACATCAATAAAAAATCATCTAGGGTTTCCAAAGGCCATCACTACAACCCATCAAACAATGATTCCACCTCACGGTTGGACATCACAAAACCATCATCAGATTGGTCTCCATCTAAGCCTTCCAGGGCTTCTAGAGCATTTTTTCCAACCAAGGCTTCAAGGACTAGTGACTCAACCCACCGCTGCCGCTAAGCTTTCAGAGCGTGTGTCCAACCAAGGCTTCCAGGGTAGTTACTCAACCCACCAAGGGCTTCTAGAGCGTTCCTCCAATAAAGGCTTCAAGGACTAGTAACTCAACCCAAGCTATTACAGGGCTTCCAGAGGGTTTGTCCAACTAGGGATTCCAGGAACTAATAACTCAATCCAAGATAAGGAAACATGATAACCAACGAAAAGCAACCAATGAAAGTAAATCCACAATCACCATGGCTATCCAAGAAATGGCAAGGCTAGGAAATCCATTGTCAATCCTGGAAATCCTCCATGCCAATGACAAATCACAACCAAGAAACCACATGCATGTGCCATGCATGCCAAAACTAGTGAAGGAAACATACATGCAACTTGATACCTGCAAGAAAATCTGATGTAACTGTTCATCCCAATGGCTTCTTGTGCTTTCTTTCTCTTCCAAACCTGTCAAAAGCTTACTAAATGATCCTCAGAAGCATTTTTATGAATGAGGCCTCTATTTTCTTCATTTTCCATTATTTTCCTTCATTTTCCTCCTCACATGCAACCTGTGACCTTTCACCTCCTTTTTCTCTTAATTTCCATTATTTTCATAAATAAATGCCAATTAATACCTCATGCCTTTCCAAAACCTTAGCGATTGCCTTTGCCAATTCCCTTAGCCATAATAAATCGAATCAACACCCACTAAGATGTTTCTCCCACCATTTAGCTTGGAAGACTTGTCCCATCATCTGTGGCCTTATATATTTTTACATGAGTTTTTAACTAGGGCTGTTATAGAACCCTCCCCCTTAGGGAAACACATTGCTCGGTGTTTAATGACACCTATAACCTGTTAGCGCTTGAAATTTCACCTCAGGCTGAGAAAGGTAAACCTCAAGGCAACATCAAACCACTTAGCCTCGTAGCTAGCCCTACGGGGCTGGAGAGGGCTCTCTCCGGTCTATCTCGATAAAGATATTCAATGGGCGAGATAACCAATAGGGTAACACTGATTTTAGGCTAGTAAACTGATCAAAAGGGTTGATTTGGGATTTTTAGGGTTTTTGGTGGAAAATTGGGGAAATGGCAATTTTAGGTGCGGGGATTGGACACAGTTTTCGCAGGGGGTTCTTTGGGACGAGGTAGGAAACAGTATTGATGCCTTTAATAGAGATTGATGGATGAGAATGACCAGTGAGGAGTTAAAGAGAGCAAGAAATAACCTTGAATTCCCTTTAAACAGTCGAAAACATTGATATTAAGCAAACTTAAAAGCAGAGCATGACAGTCATGAGTTCTACTTTAACGCTTCATTTGCCTAATGTGCAGAAGGAAAAGTAAGGAAATGATTCACATAACACACTTACAAGTACAAAGAGAAACACACCATCAATACATGTGACCACAAGAATCCCAAAAAGGACTGCAAAACCCTGGTCTTCCTTTGCCAAAAATTGCAGAGATACAGTGAGTAATACAATAAGAGCTTCTCCCTCAAGAGTCCAACCATGAAAATGAGCAAGAGAGTACATAATATAGATCATCTAACATCTTTCCCTGCCTCTAAGGGTCGAGCTCACTATCCTAGGAGCTGTTTCAACCAATTCTAAACTAAGCACTGAAAACTAGGCAGTCAAAACAACTTGCCTCTATAAGCTAGGAAACCAGTTCATTCATTTAATTTTCACCTATCTCACGAATGAATCTTCTAGAAGAGATACATAAGTGTAAAAGTGTCATAAAATTACATCATTTACAACAAGGAGGATAAAAATCAACTCCAAAAAGTCAAACATAGTCAAAACTGCGTTTTGCTGAGCTGTAGGCTGAAATCCTGAGCAATTTGCCTGATGGGTCGCGCGCCATTCTTGAACGGGTCGCGCGCCTTTGAGAGCACTTTTGGGGCACTTCTAGGTGTCCAAATGGGGCACGAGTAGGCTTTTTGGAAAGGTCTGGATGTCTACTTTCCAACCCAAGTGGAATTTCTGAATTTGGTGGTCATTTGCCCCTCCAAAATTGAAATCTCCCAAGACTGCTTTCTGTGTGTCAAAAATGTGGCAGAAAGTCATTTTTTGCTTGTTTTTTGACTTTCAGGAGGCCCAAAACTTCATAAAATCTCTTGGAAATGGGTGAGCATGTGTAAATTTTCATGCCAAATCCAGAAATGCTGAGTTTTTTGAAAATAGAGTTGCCAAGTGAAAGGGTCGCGCGGGGGGTGAGACCCGTCAAGCGGAAAAACCTGTTTTTTGTCTTAAAAACCAAAAATCATCCAAAATGCTCAAAATTTCTTGGAATTTGTGTTGGGGCAGAGCTATTTAGTGCCATGCTCCTTCAAGGAAGCCTCGGCCAAGATGTGGAGGGGATCGGGCCTTTTTCTCCGTTTTTTTGCTTGACCAACCGCCTTTGGAGCACCTTCATCTTTGCCTTGCACACGTGCATCTGTGCCCAATAATTATTCTTCATGTTTCTCAGCAATTTCTTATCTTGGTTGGCCTTAGCCAACAACCTCTCTAAATGAGCATTGAGCCAGATAAGCATAGCCTCTCGCTCAACTGGCACTAAATCACCGGGTCTTCTTCGATTCAAGTTGCGGTCACTACGAATCCTCCACAACTCATCAAGAGTTTGCTCATCCTCCAACTGCTTGTTGCGCTGTTCTAGATATGAGATTGTCCATTGTGCCCCTTCTAATCTCTTCTGCAATGCATCATTTTCAGCTCTAAGGTGCTGAATGATCTCCTTTGACTCTAGGCTAGGAGAACTGACATCAAGATCAACAAGCTCTATATCTGGAACACCTGATGGCCCCTCATCAATCCTGGGTTGTTTGCCCCTCTCTGATACCTGTGCTGCTGTCGGAGACGAGGCCCCTTCCACCTGGTGCGGAGATAACACTCGTGGTGCTGATGAAGAAGGCGAGACCCCTTCCACCTGGTGTGGAGAAAATACTCGCCTAGCTGCTGCAAATAAGGCCCTGTGGCCTCTCTGATAAGTGACCAATGGAGAAGAGCTGACATGGCTAGTCCCGGGGATGTCATGCTGCTGTGATGGTCCTCCCTCCTCATGAACAATCTCCGGATGTGGTGGTGGTGCTGTAAAGAACTCACGAGAGATGAACTCCTCCCATGTGATGCTCTGCTGAGCCAACTGATGTCTGACCACAAGCTGAATCAAACCGTAATGATAGAGGCTCCTATACTGCTGTGCTGGGCTCTTCCTCTGCATCAAGGGCACCATCCTCTCAATGTTCTGGCACATGAAAACAGGGATGTTCATCGTCCGTACCCGTGTGAAATGCATCATCAGGCGAATATGGTACGAATATATCTGTGAAAATCTGCCCTCACAGGTGAAAAAGAGCATGATAAGCCTCATCATGGGAGCATACTCACTCCTCAAAAATCTGAAGGGAAATACACCCGTCAAATGTCTCATGAATGCAGGTCTAATGAAAGGCTCAAACTGAACACTGTCCAACATCCTGCGCTTGCTCCACACCTCTCCGACATTCAGTATCCCTGTGGCTTGAGCAATCATCTCGGGTGTCAATGTAAAATCCACCCCAGCAAGGTTCACATGTCCATCATGTAAATGCAAAACAAATAAGCGAGCCAAATCCCTGTGATGCTGAATTCGAGAGATCCTCTTGCAAAACTCATAACAAGACATATAACGGAAACATGATACTGCCATTGGACAAGCCTGCAAATCGGTCAAAGAGGTGGGCTCCTCTCTCCTATGATGACCGCCCTTTCCACCCTTGTGAGGCCTCCTCTGTTCCTCAAACTCTGAAGCTGATGCATGGTCATCACTTTGCTCATAATTGGTTTCGGTTTCTGACATTGTTTTAGGAGCAAAGTGGCTGAAATGTACTGCTGTTTCTGCTTTGCAAACTGCTGATTAAAATGCTGTTTCAAGGGGACAAGGAGCACAAGGGAAATGTTAGGGAAGGGATATTTTAAAGGGAAACTGGGAATAATAATGAAACAGGGAGTTTAGGGAAAGGATTATTGCATATACATTATTTTCCAAATTTATTTACAATAATGATATGGGAGGAAGGGCTAGGGTTTAATTTTTCTTTTGATTTCTTGGGAAGAAGGGTAGGGTTTAGGGCTCTTTAACAAATTTGGAAGGGAAATTTACATAAAATGATAAGGAAAATGTAATGGGAGGTGGAAAAAATGAGAACAATGGGATACCTCAAAACAGCATAATAAACCCTAGCAATTTTTACAACTTCAAGCCAAAACATAATAGAGACTTCTACTTGCAAATGGAGACCTTTACAAATATAATCATGACCTTCTTGAACTGTAACAAGCAATAATTTTTTTATGATGGAGGGCCTACCTTGCACAATTTAGCAATTTGTGGCTCCTTGGCAAATTTGTTGGCGGTTTTGCAGAGAGAGCGCTGATGGGTCGCGCGCCTCACCCAACGGGTCACGCGCGTTGTAAATTAACACTGGCGGAGGGTGCCTGACGGGTCGCGTGCCTCTGACGGGTCGCGCGCCTGGTTCGACGGGTCGCGCGCCTTCCCAACTCACAAACTTCACTCAAACTCTCTTGCAATCAGTTGCTTTATCACTTGGATGCATAATGAGGCTTGATAGAGGGAGATTAGGGCTTTTATAGCCTTGTTTGAATTAATTTCATATCATAACCCACTTTATAATGTTTTTCCATGACACTTTATAAACTTGACTTTTTGGTTTCCTTTTGTCCTGAAACTGATTGATTTGATGCTTTTCTTTGATAATTTTTTGCAGGGATAGGCTCTGAGGGATCTTGGCAAGGGAGCCAGGGTTATATGCTGTCCTTTGAATCATTTTGAATTTTTTACAATTTTCACAAAATTTTTGAGAAATGACTTTGGCTTTAAAAACAGGGTTTCTAAATCCAAGGTGAAAATTAACTGTACAAGATAGAATCTTTTGAAAAAACACTTTAAAAAATCATCCCTCTGGCTTGCTGGGTACTTATTGACCTTCAGAGACATGAGCTTGAAGACAAACTTGACCAAAAACCCTAGACCTAAAAATTTGATCTCAAGACAATAGACAAGTAACCTTGACAAAGTTTAATGACTGAAACAAGCTGATCCAGCAGTGCCCAGAGGGGGACAAAGACACCAGCTCCTCCATCAGGGTTATGGCATGCCTAACGGAATGCAAAGAATGACACTGATGAGACACCTACCTATGCAAATGCAAAGAGCTTTGATCGCTGATGGAGGGCTACTAGACCGACTCTAACATAACCAACAAGACTATTAAAAACAAAACATATTGCTCATGGAGCTTCATAACACAGCTTGTTGTAGTATTTACAATGACAATCTGCTAAAATATGACAAACATATCATTTACTGGATCTTTATAACACAACTCATTACAGTATTTACAATAACCACATATACACATACACATTTTCTTCAAGCATCAAATAATGATATTATCTATGGAGCTTTATAAATCTAGCTCGATACAATATTTACAATAATATACACATATACACATTTTCTCAACCATCAAATAAAAGGATACGATGGCTACATTCACAACAAGGGAATCCAGAGGCTCACACCTCCACCCTCAAAGTAATACCAGGATTCACTTCCTTCCCAGGTAGTCCAAAATCCACAACAAATTCAAATCTGAATCTAATGTCTAGCGCTACAATCCTGCGCCACTTGTCCTCTCAATGAACAATAGCCGGCTCATTGTCCCAAGGCGCACTCCCAATGTGCATCTGATTCCATCTGGCAATGCTAATGACCAAAACAAATTCATCCCTTGGTCTTCCATTCTATGCTATACAGTCCCTCAGGAAATCCGGTCAGCCCCTTCCATGCAATCACTCACCTTCCAAGTTTCGTTGGCACCCCCATCCCGAGTAGTCCATCCCTTGGCAAGGCTTCCTCTCATCGGAAGATACAAAAAACAAGGTATATCCCTACCTTAAAATCATCATACTGGTCATAGCATGCTCATGGAAATCAATGGTCACTATTGGGTACTAGTGTCCCACAATGGCCATGCTCTTGAAGTGCTTTACCAACATACGGCTACATGTTCCAATTTCTTTTGTTGTTGCAAATTATTGCTGTTGATTTCAATCACCCTACCAAAAATTTCATGCATTCTTGTACTAAGCACATAATTTCCATTAGATTCAAAATCAATTGAAATAAATTCAAATCATACCTCATTGGTAGCTCATCAATAAGGTACATTTGCAATCATGTTCGCTTCCCGTCACAACAAGTAAAACTAACATATTTGACCAAATCAACATGTATGAAAATATCATATTAGGTTAGGTCAAAAATAGCCATCAAAATCATAAATCACATGTAACCATCATAAACCAAAATCATAATTCACATGTAATCCTCATAAACCATAATCATAAATCACATGTATAAAAAAGCTGAAATAAAATACTGATACTTATCCTTTAGTCGATCCTTACTTCTGCCATTGTTCTTATTTCGTATTCACACCGGATCGGTTGCCACACCAGACAAACACCCAGTGCCTTCTACTCAACCATGTGCACATATACATAGTGTGAATCACACACATATAACCACACACGACATACAAGTCCATGCAATACATGCACCTACACCTGACATACAACACATACACCTACACCTAGCATACAACCCATACACCTACACCCATTGTATACAATATAATACATACGCCTACATCCAGTGCGTAACACAATACATACACCTACACCTGGCATACAACACAACACAATACATCTATACCCAATGTACAACACCACACAATACATGCACATACATAGTACCGCATGCCCTCAACACATCATGTATGACATGCACACAATACCATATGTGCACCAATACCATATGTACAACATGTACACAGTACCACCTGTACACCGCACCACTTGCACAACATCACATGTAAATGGTGCCACCTACACAACGTGTACACTACACCACTTGTACAACGTCTACACAATACCACATGTACATAGTACCACATGCACGACATGTACGCAACACCACATGTAAACAACGCCAAATGCACGACATGTACACAACACCACCTGCACACATTGCCTCTGGTACAACATGTACACAACACCACATGCACACAAAACCACTTGTACAATCATGCACACCATACCATATGTACATATCACCATATGTATAACATGGACACAACACCACACGTACATAGCACTGCATATCTAACATGTACATAGCATCATCTGTACACAACACTGCATATCTAACACGTGCAAAGCACCATATGCATACAACACCACATATCTATCATGCACACAATACAATATGTATATAACACCATATATCCAACATGTACATCGCACCATATCTACCTAGCACTGAATATGCAACATTCATACAACACTATCTGTACTAACACCCTATACATAATATTGCATAAACAACATGTACACACACTACATATGCACAATACTTCATGTGCATAATCATCACAGATGCAACATGTACAACACATACAACATATGTGCAACAATAATACCACACATTCGAAACCACACTATCCTTACTAAGAAACATTTCTTCCAGTGTCTTATTCATGCTTATCCTAGCATGTCGCAGACCACACTGCTTTCATTTCACTGATGTATCCCTTGGTATAACTTGTCCAAATCACATAATATCAACTCATAACCACGTGATACTGACCTCATATATTTTTCATGACTACTCTTTTGAATTGATTCCTCAGAAGACTAGGAACCTCTTCATGCCATTCGCTTGCATAAGCAATCACTCTGCCATGAGAATGATTCTTGATGATCTGTCAGACAATGGCATAGATACATGGATACATACATACATATACATAAACATTAGCATAAACAAGCATGACCCTGTCAGACAACAATATGCATACATACATATATATATACACATAAATGTTAGCATTAATAGTCATGATCCATGACGACCTTGTCAAACATGACATTCATACACACCTACATGTATGCATATATAAACATCAACATAATCATGATCATAACATAATTACCAGATATCAAGGTCAAGCGTTAAGAGAACTTCGTTTATTCATGCAACACATGCGCAACATTAAGAACAGTCGTTCCCAACATAGCCAAGGCATATGACGCCTCAGATCCATTTACTTTACCTTTTTGGTTACCTTTCTCATGGCTTTACTGCTACCATCCACATACCACAATGGACCTAGTCATTCCAACCGACTATCATAGTCTTACCTTCCGTTGCACTTACTCATGCACAAAGCTTCATCCGTGTCTTACATTACCTGTTGGGTGCCACACATCTCTCCCCAAGCTCCATCAACTTTTCCTCTTCCCCAAACCAATTCCCAAGACTCAAAACATAGAAGGCAATACCAAGAAACAACCAAAAAGAAAACCATGAAACCCAATAACAACACGACACTGCAATAAGGTGGCATGATCATGCACTAGACATAACAAAACTGAAAATCAAGGGCAAGCAAATCACAAAAGACAAAAAACACAAGACTAACAACATACACCATGACTCAATCCCCATGGTTCGTAGGGAAAGCTTGACCTGAGCCTTGTTCTAGATTTCATGGAAACCTCTCTTGCCATTAAATTCGCTGCATCACGTTGTCATTAACACATATCTGTTACTGCATAAACAAACATAACAATACACAAGTTACCTAATCTTGTTGTGCCAAGCATGTTGCTTGTCGTTGAATACGTCCATGCCATCTCTCAAGGGACTCCAATTCCTTGACAGATCCACCTGTAACTAGAGACTAGTTAACATACATGTCAATTACATGTCCATGAATATAACATATATCCACATAATTTTAGACAAATCAAGGTTAAGAAGACATCCTATGTGCAAATCACTCATTCATTTGGCATTAGGGTTTCCAAACATAGCCCAAGGAATTCTTGCCCAATTCCTTTCTTTTACCTTTTTACCTTGTTGCAATAGAGCCTTAGCTATATCAACACATCAACTATTTCCTTGTCGCGCTAAGACCAAGAATGTTTCCTGCAACTACTCACACATGTCAACCACATGTTTCAAATATCGAGACAATAATATCTATCAATTTGAAATAAACCTTTACCAAGACTAACAATCATGTCATAATCCATAGTCAACTCATAGTCATTAGATATAATGCTACAAGTTTCATCTACTACACTCAAGTACATATCAACTCTCTCAACACATATGTTAGTACAATCATCTTAAAACAAGATCATTTGAACACATACTCATATTATGCAATTCATCAAACATTCAACCAACTTGCAACCATACCATGTTAAATAAATCAACTAGACAACATAATCAAACAATCAAGTATCAAATATACGATATAAGCAAACTCGTACCTTAATGTATCTCAAGGGAGGCGATCTTATCTACACAATCAATCTAGGTTAGCACGATACAACTTCACAACATATCAACTCAAAGATAAATCATGATATCCATAACAACATCTAACTAACATGTTCACATCATATGTTCATAAGTATTTGTTGTTCATGCATAACAATCACATATGTACAATCAGCCTAGATTAGTACGACACCTTATCACAAATATGTTGGCTCATACTTTCATATTGCAACCATAACCATCTGCATAGGTCAGATCAGGTTAACAAAATACATATAACATCAAGATCTTCAATGCAATGAACATAACCATCACACATATGACCAATCCAAATTACAACATCAAGATCTCAATGAAATAACCCTAATCATCAAGTTAATATCATATAACAACAATAAGCTATATATCATGCTCATCAACAACATATAACCTAATCATTAAGTTATCTAACATAAAACAAAAATAGCAATGCATACAACTACATGTTATTGTCATTCTTGACTATATGATACATGTGCATATGACTACACTAATCAACTAGCATATATCATGTATGTAACCATAACATCAAAATACATGTACATAAACCTAATGCATATAACAATCCTTAACTTACATACCTAGATGCCAAACATACAATACCTGTATGATGATCTGCTCTTACCCCAAAGTCCAATGTTGCAACCTCATTATGATGATCTGCATCTCCTACTCTATCTCACCCGACACATTAGCATCATAACAACCGATAGCACCATGATGACTTAAATTTAATACCATGAATTCATGAGGCATGTTTGACCTACTATTAATGCATAACTATAACCAAGAACATACATGCATAACGACTGCATATAAACATATAACACATGAGGACAAAACCATATACACATCCTTCTAGCTAGAGCCTAGTCATTAATGCATGATCATATTAACTTCACAAACCATGACCTCATGCATGAAAACAACCATTACTCCATTGTACACATTTCCACATGCAACCATCAACATGCATAAGCAATGCATAATCAACTACACATACACATAAACGCATGTAGTCGAGCATAAGCGATCAATTCTTGCAATCAACCTACAAGACTAATACATGTAATCAAATTTACAAGAATGCAACCTACCACACAATGATGTAATCAAGAGACATATACCAACATGTAAACGTCATATAACAATATGTAACCAGTCATATACTCATGACGATGCATTCCACAAAATCGATCATAAAGTTCCTCATGAAAACCTTACTACAACCACGATCAATATTATGCAATGTAACAAGCACATGGAATGTAAGCGTGAGAGACACACATGCAATTGACATGCATGCATGACCAACACATAGCACATCCAGTCCGAGGGGTGAACCATGCTCTGATACCACTCCGTAACGCCCTCCTCCCACTCCTACCCAAGCAACCGACCAACCAGGGTAAACATGCGACAAGAAGCTACTATGATATGATTCAACTTCCTAGGTAGCCTTAAGGAAATGGAATCAATGGAAACACCACACACAGACCTCCCTCAGGTGCTTCGGGACCCCCAAGAGCTAATCCACCACTTCGGTGCCCAACCCCTGAGTTAACCTAACATTTAAGTGAATTAAACCCAAAGTCACTCCTATGACAAAGCATGCATGCGACTGTAACCCTATAGTTTCTCTCACAGGCTTGCCTGCCAATGACCAGATACCTAATTTGACAGTGTTATGCCAGTGACTTTGGGATTTGAGCCACTTTTTCAAGCCTAGAGCCCAAGTCACTGCCCAGAATTGAACCATCTCTTTAAATCAACAAATTAACATGGAAATGATAGTACTAAAGCAAATGCTTGTTCAAGACCTTGACTGGACCCCTACTAGCCATGAAAACCATTTCGTAAAACATATTGCAAATCTGTAATCTATAGGTGTAATTAACAGTTCTGAGCAGAGGGGTCTCATACTTAGCTAAGAATCGCTAAGAACCATTGATGCCTCAACACATCAACTGCCATTCCATCCATTAGGTCATAGATACATTGATCATTCAATTACAAGTAAAAACATGATGAGAGCCACACATGGTTACCGTCATAAAACACATACATAACCAACATAATAGCAACATAAATACTCATGGAATTATAGTCATATATACCACATATAATTCATCAAAATGCCCATATAAATACGAGGACAAATAACCTTTCACTAATGATGCAAAATCCAAACCTGAGATGAGACTTCTACATTCCACTCGACCGTAGAATGGCTGAGCCAAATCTCTCTTCAACCATTCACCCCCGAGCCATATTCCAAGCATGAGTGTGGGATTTCATAGAACACATAATTCAAAACTCATCTAGGGATTTCAAAGGCCATGCACCTCAACCCATCAAATAGTGATTCCACCTCATAGTCGGACATCATAAAACCATCATCAAATTGGTTTCCATCCAAGCCTTTTAGGGCTTCCAGAGTGTTTGTTCCAACCAAGGCTTCCAGGACTAGTAACTCAACCCACAACTGCCACCGGGCTTCAAGATCATTTTTCCAACCAAGGCTTCTAAGACTAGTAACTCAACCCACCAAGGTCTTCCATAGTGTTTGTCCAATCAAGGCTTCCAGGACTAGTAACTCAACCCAAGTTGTGACAGGGCTTCCAGAACGTTTATCTAACCAGGGCTTCTAGGAACTAATAACTCAACCCAAGCTAAGGAAACATGAGAACCAACAAAAAACAACCAATGAAAGTAAACCCACAATCACCATGGCTATCCAAGAATTGACAAGGCTAGGAAATCCTCCATGCCAATGACAGATCACAACCAAAAAACCACATGCATGTGCCATGCATGCCATAACTAGTGAAGGAAACATACATGAAACTCGGTACCTGCAAGCAAATATGATGTAGTTATTGATCCTGATGCCTTCTTACAATTTCTTGCTCTTCCAAACCTGTCAAAATCTTACCAACTGATCCTCAGAAACCTTGTTATGAATGAGGCCTCTATTTTCTTCATTTCCCATTATTTTCCTTCATTTTCCTCCTCACATGCAACTTGTGACCTTTTACCTCCTTTTTCTCCTAATTTCCATTATTTTCATAAATAAATGCCAATTACTGCTTCATGCCTTTCCAAAACCTTAGCTATTGCCTTTTCCAATTCCCTTAGCCATAATAAACCAAATCAACACCCACTAGGATGTTTCTCCCACCATTCAGCTTGGAATACGTGTCCCATCATCTGTGGCCTTATATATTTTTACATGGGGTTTTAACCAGGGCTCTTACACTTGGAGATTATCAAACACAGTCTACATTAGTAACGTTAACTGTGAGACATGTAAACAATTATTTAGAAATTACCAAACCTAGCCTTCATTGCTGCCTTCAAGTAACTAGAATCCAAAATTTTATTTAGACATTGACACGTCGAGTCTTTATTGCTAATATTAAGTAAGTAGCACACAAGAAATGAAGCTAGAGTTGCATATATGAGTCATTTTTCATTCTTGTATGTACTTAAGACATTAGCATAAATTAATTGAACACAAGAGGAATAGAAAGGTTATGTGTTATTGCTAGTGTTTTTTCCAATTCGAAATCACAATCTAGTGCTCGTTCATTCCATGACCCATGTTCTATTTTTTTTTGATATGAAACATATAATTTAAAAATTCACGAAATAGTTTGCATTCCTGTTATCAGGTTTACAAGAATCCTTTTCTCTTTTGTGCATCATAAAATGAATAAAAACAAAATTCTTAAACAATTTTTTTCTTTTTTTTTTTTAAGACTTAAGTCGGAGGTCAAATCTAGAAAGCTTTTGTAAAAAAAATTATAACCTCCTAACCTTCCGACCACCTGTCTAGCAAGTTGGGGTGACTACGATTTTTTATTATAAATAATTCGCCTGACCTCAACATCGCTTGACTGTGAAACTACCCAACCTAATGAAACCACTCGACTGTGGTATATTCAGGGTCACAATAGAATAAATGAATCATAAAACAAACAAAAAAGTGCCTGACTATCTGACATACTGACTATATGATCAGTGCAAAAAAAAAAAAAAAATTCCCTTGATTTGTGTGCAATGTGCTTTTTTATATATATATATATATATATATATATATATATTTGTTTCACATTCAGTTGATTCTTTGTTAAGACAATAATAAATTTCCTCGTCCTTTCTCAATTCAGGAAAAGAATAACAGTTCACCTGCTTACGAGAAATTAATGAACACATTTAGTTGCAATCTTTTTCATATTTTAAACAAAAATTTAAGAGTTTAGAGTGCTTTTCTTGCATGTTGTTTTCCTAAATCTGGTTCGAAGAAACATTGAATTAAGGAAATATAATACCAGTTTCAAAAAATATTGTGTTACCAAAATATCATTTTACAAATTCCTCAATTCAATTTAAAATTTTAAAGAAGGAAAACATATATATACTATGTTACTATTCACATGTGATTAAATGCAAAAAAACCACGCAACCGCCTGACTGCCCAACTGCATGACTGCGAGAGTACTCGTCCTAAAAACAAAACCCGACTATGGTATAGGCTGAGTCGAGAAAGAAAAAATCAATCATACAAGAAAAAAAGCGCCCGACTGCCCGACCTCCCAACCATATGATTGTCTGAATAAAATACTATTTTTGTTTATTTGTGTGCAGTGAGCTTTTTAATAAAGATTTTCAAATTTTCCCGTTTCATGTTCAATTGATTATTTGTTAAATTAATAATAATTTTTCTTCTTAATTCCCGAAAACAAATACAATTAGCTTGTTTATAGGAAATTAATGAACAAGTTCAAATGCGATTTCACATTTTTTAACAAAATTTTAGGATTTTAGGACTTTCTGCCTACATGCTCTTTTCTGAAGTCTTGTTCGAAGAAAAAATGAATTAAGGAACACAATACTAGTTTCAAAACACTCTGTGTAAGCATAATGTTATTTGTTTTAGAAATCCTTGAGTTCAATCTCAAATTTTAAATAAGTAAAACTTATATATGCTCTATTAGTGTTTATGGGTCTTAAAATCGCAAAAAAAGGGAAACTCTCTAGCGGAAAATTCAAGATTTTAGAGTCTTTTGACTGCATGCTCTTTTCTTAGCTCTTGTTCGAAGAACAACTAAGTTAAGGAAACACAGTGCCAGTCTTAATTTTTTTTTGTGTAAGCATAATGTTATTTGTTCTAGAAATTTCTGAATTCAATTCTAAATTTTGAATAGTCAAAACTTATATATGCTCTCTTAGTGTTTACAACTCATAAAATGCCTAAAAAGGGAAAATCTCCAACAACAAATTTAAGATTTTAGGGTGTTCTAGTTGCATGCTCTTTTCTTAAGACTTGTTCGAAGAAACATTGAATTAAGGAAACACACTACCAGTTTCAAAAATGTGTAAGCATAATGTTTTTTCTTTTAGAAATTCTTGAATTCAATTTCAAATTTCAAATAAGAAAAAATTATATACCCTATGTTACTGTTTACAGGTTATAAAATGGGGAAAAAAGGGAAAATATACAACAACAAAGCAATAAATTGAGCAAAGTAGAGAAAACATTAAGGGGATAGATGATCCACTAGTAGAGCAACTCAACTTAAATGCATTACTCATCTCATATTCAACTTACAAAACACAAAAAGCAGGTATGATGAGCTAGGAGGAGACATTTGAATTCGTTGAGTGAATAGAATGGTTAAAAAACACAAGAACTACTGAAACAAAGAACAATCAGAGAAATAGAGTTACATAAAGTAGCAACTAGGACCAATTTTTTTCCCGACATGGTTTCATGGATTCTCTCTCACCCTACTATTAAAACTCGAACAAAATCATACCATCAATAAATTGTCATAGCATCCTGGAAAGTTGAAGTCTTATCACCCATATACAAACTTAGTCCTCCTAAAATCCACCTTAATGTTGACTTCCTTTATAAGTTTCGAAGTACTGTCTTGAAGAAATGTCGAGAGAATTATGATATAGTAATTGAAGATTGGTTGAGAGAAGAAGAGGAAGGTTTCAATCTCAAAGCAAAAAATGAGTATCCGATAGCTATTTTTAAGAAGCTTGTTAGATTTCTTATTAAAATGCTAACCAGATTATATGGGGAACAAGATCCTGAGCGTTGAAAAATTAAATGGATCCCAATAATCCATAGCATTTTAATGATGGAAAATGCCTAAACTAGGCTGACATCTTGTCCCAAAATATCATAGATTCATCATTATTGTCATTATCATCTCCCCTCGGGTTCAAATATATTTGATGTATCTCTGCCTATTTAATAGATGTTGTTATTTCCTCGATTCCATTCCCACTCATGAAGTGGAATTACCTATCTGACCAACAAATATCGATTCAAAATTATGCTTCTATTCTATGAGAGTCTAATTTTAAATACCATGTTTATGATATTTTCCATTATGTTTTGATTCATTTCCATGAAATCCTGTTTGAAACAATACCTACCAGAATAAGTGAGAATTTGAAAATTAAGGCCTAGAATCAATAGGTCACTGGCTTGTTGAAGAAATATTTTCCTACGTTAGAGTTCTAAAAAACCCTACTATTTGTATATTGCATTAGTTAGGAAATATGAGAATATTACAATGCTTTGCTCAGGCCCGAGCAACCTCTGCACTATCTTTATCTGTCTCACTGCTTCTTAGACAAACCTATACCAATACTTAGCCAATTTCCTACTTGAAAAACAATTCGAAGGAGTCTTAAGAGCCATCTAGAGAATGTGTTGTGCAATGTCAAGAAAACCTGGAGCGATTACACTGAACAGTAATCGTTGTACATATAATGGCACATGGAAGGTAACATGTGGAGCACATGGACAAACAACCATCGAAATATACAATGAAAGAGGCATTGAAACCAATGTGAAATTGAAAAACGTCACTACAAAAGGGAAGAACACCTTATCAAACACCTACATGTGAAATGAAATGAAATGAAATTTTAACGTCCAGGAGACTTGATATAGTCTATGGGACTAGTGTTGGAATTTCAAAACAGAATCAAATATCAAATTTGAAGGTTTTCACACCTTCCTAGCTAGTTTCCATAATTTCAATGGAGAACCTTGACGGTCTTGTAAAATTTCAAACTGTGTTTGATGGGAAAATCACCCTGTGACGGGCAATTTTCCATTCAAATTCCATCCTTGAATGGGACCACTAGCTTTCCCTTCTTCTCTTGTGCATGTATGATTTGATCATTATCTGCCTTACAACTCCTTATATCTTCCTTCAAGCTTCTCAATGTATCAGCCAAATCAAAAGTATGCCCCACACCACACTGTTCATCTGAAGCGTAGGGAGATTCTATGTAGTCTACCACCTTGCTAGCCATTTGAGCTTACCGTGGTTATTGGTTTTAACATTTATTACATGAAATGTTCACCAGGGTTGTCACATGGGTCTAGTCTGAAAATATATGAAACGTGGTCCATTGTGGTAAATTGAAGGCCAGAGCCTTCAAGGCAAGTGGTGGTTTGTTGAGTAGGGTAGCAGGGTGGTGAAAGGAAAAGATTGGAGTCTCCTTCAGGTTGGAGTTTGAGAACACTTCAGGGTGGTAGGGTGGTGCTAGGGTAGGTTGGTGCATGTGTATAGTTGTGGAGCATCCTTTCAATTGGAGCTAACAAATCCAGGGTGTTGGAGCTTCCTTTCAATTAGAGCTAATAAAGCCAGGGTTTTGGAGCATCATTTTAGTTGGAGGTGATAAAACCAAGGGTTCAGTGCCTTCTTCCAGCCATACTTGGTAAATTAGGGAGTTGGAGCTTCCTTCAGGTTGAAGCCTGTAAACCAGGGGGTTGGCACCTCCTTCAGTTTGTTCTTTAAATATTTAAAATTGGTGCTTTCTATTGATGTATTTTTCAAGACATATATTAAAAGCATTTGGTGGTTTTTCTCCTATAAGGGTTTCCACCTAAAAAATTATTATGTATTATTCATGTGATGTGATGTTGTTTTATGATTTGATTTGATGCTAATGATAATTACTGCTTTGAAGTTTAAAACTAATTAATGAAGTGAAATATTGATTCACCCCCATCTAAGTATTTCAAACTATTGGTAATAGATCGAGTTCCTTTAATGGTAGCTGAGCAGCTGGAAGGCAGATCTTATGAGATCAGAGATGGGAAAGTTAAGGAAGCATGCATCCAAATGATCAAAGGAAGTCTTTGGTATTGCAGTAGTCTCAAAATCTATTACAGTTGATGAAGAGAATCGGGTTGGTGCAATTCCTCTGTTCAATGAAACCGAATATGGAATGTGGGAATCCAAAACGAAAGCCTATTTGAAAGCTCATGGTCGTTATATATGGGATTATATTATATATGGAGACACATCTATTGATGAATCACGAAGGATAATAAGCACTGAATGTCATTCTAAGCACCCTGCCAAATTTTGTGAAGGCGAATGTGGATAATTTCTTATCAGCTATACATCTTTGCAAGAAGCTTCGAAGTATTTACTTAAAGAAGCATGCAGGTCAAGATGAAGATGATGATGTTGATCGTGATTCATATAGAGAAGATACTTAAGTCAAAGAATCTAATGACGAAGAAGAAGAAGAAGCAAAAGTGGACATGGAGGGAGAATTGATCAATGCCTTAAGTGATCTTAACAAAGCAAGGAAGCAAAATCAAATACTTGAAGCTAAAGTTATTCAAAAGCAAAAGGATCTTGATGCAGCTCTAGCTAAAATAAATAGTCTTAAGGATCAGTTACAGGATACTAAAAAGAAGGATCATGTCATTAATGAAAAGGAACAAGAAGTGGCTTGGTTAAGTATTAAGCTACAAGAAGCAGAAATAAGAGAAGGTATTTTGACAAGTCATCTCAAGGAAAGATTCAAGAACTTGAGCAAGCTTGAAGTTGATTTCAGTCAACAAGAAAGAAAACTTGAAGAATAGATCATCTCCTTGAAGACCCAACTTGAAGAAACATTAAGAACAAAAGAAGTAATAAAGACTCAAGTGCTAAAGAAGGAATAAGATGACATCCCTAGTAGCCGAAGGTCTTCATGTATCGAAACAAGTGAAACCCCATGCAATGAAGACACAAGTTCGAAGCCCCAAAAGAGTAATATTGAACAAAAGACTATCATAATCATTCAATGGAAAAATCAAAGTGGAAGCCAAAAGCAAATTGAAGATGTTGTTGTTCTAAGAAGTTATGCTAAAAAACAACAAAGGTCTAAGCCTCCTCCAAGGAATAACGTCTTCAGAGGATCCACTCATTTGCTTTTGGGCAATTATTTTTCATGTACAAATGATGGGCATAACGCTAGGGATTGAAAATATTATGGAAAGAAGGATTATCAAGGTCATTATCAAACGGGAAAATGGGACAAACATACAAATGGCCTCATCAACAAAGAGTATACGTCGATTGGTATATCATTCATGTATCATGTAGAATTATTCAATTGCCATAGACATGGACATATAGCTCTTGATTGAAAATAAATGAAGGAGAACTCTAATATCTAGTACAAGAAGGTTTGGAGAAGAAAAAAAAAGCAAGAAGAATAGGTGGATGAAGAAATATTAGCAGTCATGCTTTGAGGATTTGTTAAGTCAGAAGACCAATGTAAATCTACAGGTACAAAGGAAGATATCAAGGTTCAGAACGATTCTATAGTAGAGCAGGTTCAAATATCATTTTGAAAAATCGAGCTTGGAAAATCCTAATCCCGTGAATGTTGAAGAGGGGGAGTCTAAGTAGCAGTAGTTGTAAATTGAAGATCTGACTTTCGACAGATTGATTTGGAAAGGAAAATTCATAGTGGCTCGATGAAAATAGGTAGTAGGACTCATTTTTATTATTGTTGAGGGTAAATTTCAATAATTCTTGTTGACAGGTGGAACCTGTATTGATGGTGTTGGATTTCACCAACAGTAGTATCCCTAATGTGAAGTCCCAATTAGACCTCATAGTGTTTGGAGTAGTAGCCCCATCCGGAGTATCGAACCGACCACTATAACTCAAGGTTTCCTTGGCTACAATGAATAACATAAGAGAGTATGCACATAAGCTTTGAAATCAGCAAGTAATAACACTGTGAAACCCCAATTTCAATGTGTAAAAGGAGGCTTTCACGAGAGGGGAGGTAAGAGTGTGTCTCTAGAAGGAAAGTAATAGTACTATCCTAAGAGAGGAACATGAGAGCAAGCAAACATTCGTTAATTATATAGTGAAGTAGTTCACGTAGAAACAATAATCATTAAACAAAATACAACACACATTCAACAAGATAAGCACCAAACACAATGAAGTAGTTCAATTTCTTTAGTACATATTAACATAACATATACTGCAAACATCAAAAGAATAGTCTTACAACATTCATGATACATGCATGAAAGTTTGTTGGCTCAATGAGCTTTTTATTATTAAGTGAAATATCCAAGTACAAAGTTACAATAATGAGAAACTAGCTCCAATAGTGGAACATTAAGTCACTTCTTACTTCTCCAAGGAATGATTTTCTCTCCTATGCCAAATTAGAGAAGCCAAATATATCTCTCCAAAGTCTAAGCCTCCAAAATCCCTTTGGTAGAATTATGACAGTTTATTTATAACAAGAGGGATGAATTTTCATCTCCCCCTCTAACTCTTGAGCTACCCTCATGACTCTTGGACTCCTAAGTGACCTTTGAACTTCTATTGACTCTTTGGTCCACATGTGAATTTTCATATTTCACATGTGACTCTTGGAATTCCACATATTTACATTTTCTCTTTTTTTGAAAATGAATAATTATGTTCCACAACATGTGGGGCAATACGTGGACAACATAGGACTATGTGAAGACACTTTGAGAGGCCATGAGTTGGCCACAATGACATAAGACTTCATTGTGATACATCCATGCCAAGTGCCTCCCCTTACTGTTGCGTCTTGAATTCTTTATGATATATGTGATCTGTACTTCATCTTCACCCTCCAAAGGGTATTGGATAAGTTTTAGAACCTTTTGGGTCATCATGAAATGTCATCATCCTGTCATGGTCCAGGATTTCTTCATGTGTTCATGATGGTTCTTCTTTGTGCTCCTTCTCTTCAAGTGGCTCTGTGTTTCCTCTCCTTGAAATATTCCTTGAGCATCACCTTGCCTTGTTGAAGTGGTACACTTGCCAATGAAGTTCACTCATAACAAGGCAAGATCTGTCCAAAAATAATCTACTCTACTCCCACTTCAATCATGGAATAGGTTGATTGTGATGGTCTTGTGTGAGAGCTGAGAGAAGAAGGCTTGTTGATAATTGCGCATTTGATCTCAGCAGTGGCCGAGGGAGGACACCACTACTCACTGGAAATGCACAATGTGCTATAAGGAAGGGTTTATTAGGGTCTAGTGTAGTGAGAAAGTGCAAGAGACAAGGTTGATGAGGTTGTTGTGTGAAGTTGTGCAATGTGTAAGGCTCAAGGGGAAGGAAGGTAGTGATGGTGTTGTTGGGCTTCATAGTGACTATGGGAAGACTTCATTGTACACTAAAAATACGCAATGTGAAAAAGGAGACAAGGCAGAGAAAGGCATGGCGCAGTGAGGGGTTATAATTAGTAGTGGAAGAAAGATCGGGCATTGCAACTATGCAATGCGTAATGCTTGAGGGGAAGACTCCTATGATTTCACAATTAAGGGTTGCAGTGGCTCAGGGGAGGACCCACTGTCCATTAGAAATGCATAATGCAATAAGGGAGGCTCACTGGAAGAGAGGATTGTGCATATGACTAAGGCAAGCATCGGGAAGCTTAGTCACTTTGCCTTGAATGTGTTTGTTGCACTGTGAAAGGTAGAAGGCCTTTGTATAGAGCCATTTGTCAGTGCAAGGGGGTGGAAAAGGCCTTACTATCAATTAGATGTGCTCCATGCACTATACATGGTATAATTGATCAAGGATCGGTGCAGTGAGTCAATATAAGCAACAAGGGTTAGGTGACCAAGCTTTAAGGGTTCTCAATGTGCAATTATAGGAGTTGACTTTGAGGAAGACTCAATGCACAAGTTTGGGAGAGATAAATTTCATCAATTGGGCTCATTTATAGGATGTTATCATCACTTAGTAAGAGGGTTAATTCCTTCATAACTTGCACTGGACAGGAGGACCAATAAGAGATCCAAAATGGCTAATTGTGGGAACAATAGAGTAAGAGAGAAAAAAGCATCCGAACGAGACTCAAACACAAATGACACACATGAATGCCATAAATACAAGCCGGGGAATGCACAAAACTCACAATCAATAATCACACTTTGAAATAACAACAAACTGAAACTTATTTGTAAGTGCGTCAGTTGAAACATAGCATTAAGACATTTAGAACACAAGCTGCAATAAAAGTGTCGAATATGACCATAAAATGCACTAAGTTGCAGGAATGTGTCTAACACATATTCTTATGATATGTAGGAACATCTAATGTGGAAGAGTGTGCTAGAGCGGCCTCTAGTGATTCGTGAAGGTGCGACACATACAAGAGTGGAAATAGTAAAAAACAACACTTGCAATAGTAAGAAAAAGTTAAAATGACACTTGAAAAAGCTAAAGAAAGTGAAAGTGACACATGCCAAAGTGAAGATAAAGTGAAAATGATACCTTTTAAAGTGAAAGCAAGTAAAAGTGACAACCACGAAAGTGAAAGCAACACTTGTGAAAGAAAAGGTGCGCAAAAGCAACAATTGAGAAAACTCAATGAAATCATGGCACAATCGAAAGTATAAGTGAGGGGAGACTATAAAATGATATTATGCACTAACTTTTAGCATAGGTAATGTGGTTTATTGTATTGAACATTGCATAAGCACTTTTCCTAGGGATTGCACAAGCCTTACTTTTAGGAGTTGCGCAATGCCTATCTAAGCTTGCATACAAATAAGTGTGTGTATGAACTTATCAAGGAGTAAGCATGTGTGAGAAAGCGACTTTAACACTTAGAATCTGAGAAGAAGTCTTGAGCTCTTTGAAAAACATCAACTGATAAGGAAGTGACTATGATTCATATGGAATGGTAGATCGTAAGATCCTCAGTAGGCTCCAAAATTCAAGTGTAGGCAAAATCTTGGTGGGTGTTTGACGCAACGTCAACAACCGGTTAGGAAAGTATGATAGGGGGAGAAGCTGTCAACGGGAGATGGTTGATGCAGAATTTTTGAATAATATAACACTTATTCACAGAGATTATCCTGATTATACACTATTGCGGAATGCATGCATAATACATAACCTCCTCTACATTGATCATCAATTTTGCGGAATTAAAAACAATGAAACATCAATCGCATGTGCACATTAACACAATATGTAATGGGGAAAGAATACAGCTGAAAACCCCGCACTATCTGTATATTATAATGATAGAGAACATGTAACAATACATAGTACAATACTCCTCACAAGTACTCAGTACTATCTCCACCTGCTACACACAAACTAGCTAAGATCTGAATCAATCACAGGTTCAAATCTCCTCTGCTGCTTGCCTTCATCCACTGCGCAATCCTACATGAGAATAGATGAGAATGGCTGATCCAAACTCATATTTCCCTTGGCTGAACCACGAAATCCTCATTGGCAATCTCCATCAATGCATGTGCAAATCTCATGCACAACTATAGTCACAACTGATAGTAGTCTCAACCTCTAACACCTGTCTCCACTGAACTGTCCATGCACTGAGTTAACTGATGTATTCTTTAGTTGCTTTATGAGTTAATAATTAGTGAATTAATTAATAATTAATTCACATCACTCATCACTAGTGTATTCTGCAGTTAGACTAAATACAACTATTTCAACTAAGTCAAACTGAACACAACTCCATCAACTCCTCAATCAACTCCACCAAACTCAATCACTTGAGTTCTAACTGAAGTCCATCATACAATAGCTCAATTGACCCATAAGAAAAGCGTATTTCCTTCTGGCAGTTGCATGTGCCACATCCGTAGCTCGAACTGAAGTGCTCCAAGAGGATAAGATAATATTTATAGTCCAAATATTATTAAGAGCTAATAATATTCGACTATTCTAATTTTAGCCCGGCAGTCTAAAAATAGACTCCGCCCATATGTCTAAAAATAGAAGTCCATCTATTTTTACCAACATGACCAATCATCCACAAATAGCATCCTGTAACTCATAGACCATGATCCATATGTCTAAAAATAGACATAGTCTAAAAATAGACTTTGCGCCAAAAATAGCCTGCGGGCCCACTTAGTGAAGGAGACTTCTTTTCACTAAGCTCCATCATCTTGTTGCATTTTCAACACTCCCTCTCAACAAGATATGGATTATCTACAACCCATATCTTGCAACTCTGGAATGTTCTGCATGCAACACATTTGCCCGGTCCACTTGCTCCAACAACACTTGGAACAAAAAAACACTCCCAACTGACCACTCTGTTGGGCTAGGAACATACTCTGATGCTAAAGCTCTACCTGCTGCTGGCAAGTGCTCCCTCTCTGACATCTGTGCTACTGCATCATCTCCATGCATCTCGCACCATTTCACACTTCTCTGTGCCACCTAGCACTGTGCAAAACACTTGTGCCTCTCGCATTGCTGCAGCCTGCTAGCTATGCGCTGTCCTGGGATTCCCTACACTGTCGTTCTCTCTGCCACTCCATCTGCATCTATCTCTATCCAATCAGTCAGTTCTTGCTACTCCACATCGGGGCTCCCGTAGCAAGGTCTCATCCGAGAGGTTAGGTACCTCAAGGATCCTTGCCCTCCACCTTGGGACGATCACTCTATATCGCCCCACCTCCTACCTGGAGGTATGGCTGCATGTGATCCCTCAGCCCACCTCACTCGAAATTTCCCCATACTGGAGGTCTCTGCACGAGTAGATGTCTCTACTCGATCTCCTCTCAGCTTCCCTTGTTGTGGCTGCTCCACAACCTCCTGAAGCTGCTGCACCAATCGTGGCTCCTCCACAATCGTCCAAGACTTCTTCTGGATCTGCATGTTGAGAGGTAATATACGCTCCCTCTCAACCACCAAGTCTCCATAGTTGCCTCACTGCCCAAGGCTTCGCATGCATCTTGAACCTCAAGAGCATACAGGTTCTTGACCTGTGAACCAATCTGCTTCACCTATCTAGTGATGACGTGTCTAAGGAAAACCTTTCCCTTACTGAAGACTACATCATAGCCTTTGTCTTCTAGCATCGCGATTGACACCAAGTTTCTCTCCAGTCCTAGTACATACTTGACATTGGTCAAGGTAAGGCGAGCTCCATGCTCCCTTTGAAAAATAACCGTGCCTACACCTGAGACACTATACTTCTCATCATTACCCATTGCTATGAGTATCTGGAGATCTTTCTCCTCCAAAGTACTGAACAAACTCTTGTCACCGGTCATGTGGAAAGAAGCTCCACTGTCAAGAAACCAACCACTTCCCACCATGGATGAAACCACACATGCAAAGAGTGTGAAGCAAGTGCCTCACCTTTAGATCCTTCCTCGGATCCCTTCTTGGATTTCCTTCGTGGACAATTTACAGCATAATGGCCCACCTCATGACAAGGAAAGCATCGCACTTTCGATTTGTCAACCTTTTTCCCATCATTGCAAGAACTGGATTCAGAAAGAGAACCCTTCTCCTTCCCCTTCTTTACTTTGGCATCCGAAGCGCAATTTTCTTCATCAGATGCCTTTGATGAAGATCCATCCCTGGTATTCCGCCTGATCTGATCTTGCACAAGATCTGACCAAAGTCTCTCCCATCCTGGCAATTTCTCTCGACCATTGACAGAGTCCTGATAGGAATGCCAACTCTTTAGAAGACCAAGGAGAGCCAAGCTCACCAAGTCTTCATCATCGACAATCACCCCCACACTTCCCAGCTCATCCCGACATTGGGTGAACTTCGTGAGATACTCGGGCATACTGTCTCCATTCTCACACTTAATGTTTCTGAGTTTATCCTTGAGCGCCAACTTCCTCTGGTCGCTCTTGCTTTGGAATAGATCTGTTAACGCTTTCCACATCAAGTATGGAGAAGCCTTTCCATGCAGGCTGGACACAATGTGATCCTTCACGCCCTCCAACAGAATCCTTCGACACTTTGTTGTCTTCTTTTTCCAAGCCTCAACGTGAGCAGCATTAGTAGGCTTGGGATCTTAGCATCTATGAACTCCTTCAACCCATTGTCATCTAATACCGCCTCCATCCTGTCTTTCCATGCAATATAATTCGAGCTGCCTTCAAGGGCATACTCCAATCGCAATCCGTTGAAAGACATTTCAACTTTGACACCAAGAAAACACTGCTGCAAATTCGAATTCCACCAGCTCAAAACTCAACCGCTTCTGATCTAAAATTCGTGAGAACAAAGTATTTCTCGTACAGAGATTGACTGTATGGGCTTTTACCAGATATCTCACCTTCCAAAAGAAGGATGAATCCAGAGGCTACCTAGCCCGCTTACAGACTCTGCCTGAAGAAATATAACGTAATCACTTTCTGAATAATAGATCTGATGATCAACCTCGCTCTAATACCATGGAGAAATTTTGAATAATATGACACTTATTCACAGAGATTATCCTGATTATACACTATTGTGGAATGCATGCATAATACATAACCTCCTCTACGTTGATCATCAATTTTGCGGAATTAAAAACAATGAAACATCAATCGCATGCGCACATTAACACAGTATGTAATGGGGAAAGCATACAGCTAAAAACCTCGCACTATCTGTATATTATAATGATAGAGAACATGTAACAATACATAGTACAATACTCCTCACAAGTACTCAGTACTATCTCCACCTGCTACACACAAACTAGCTCAGATCTGAATCAATCACAGGTTCAAATCTCCTCTGATGCTTGCCTGCCTCCACTGCGCAATCCTGCATGAGAATAGATGAGAATGGCTGATCCAAACTCGTATTTCCCTTGGCTGAACCACACAATCCTCATTGGCAATCTCCATCAATCCATGTGCAAATCTCATGCACAAGTATAGTCACAATTGATAGCAGTCTCAACCTCTAACACCTGTCTCCACTGAACTGTCCATGCACTGAGTTAACTGATGTATTTTTTAGTTGCTTTATGAGTTAATAATTAGTGAATTAATTAATAATTAATTCACATCACTCATCACTAGTGTATTCTGCAGTTAGACTAAGTACAACTAGTTCAACTAAGTCAAACTGAACACAACTCCATCAACTCCTCAATCAACTCCACCAAACTCAATCACTTGAGTTCTAACTAAAGTCCATCATGCAATAGCTCAACTGACCCATAAGAAAAGCGTATTTCCTTATGGCAGTTGCATGTGCCACATCCGTAGCTCGAACTGAAGTGCTCCAAGAGGATAAGATAATGTTTATAGTCCAAATATTATTAAGAGCTAATAATATTCGACTGTTCTATTTTTAGCATGGCAGTCTAAAAATAGACTCCGCCCATATGTCTAAAAATAGAAGTCCATCTATTTTTACCAACATGACCAATCATCCACAAATAGCATCCTGCAACTCATAGACCATGATCCATATGTATAAAAATAGACATAGTCTAAAAACAGACTTTGCGCCAAAAATAGCATGCGGGGCCACTTAGTGAAGGCAACTTCTTTTCACTAAGCTCCATCATCTTGTTGCATTTTCAACAGTTGAATGGTGCTGTCATTGATGTTAGAAACAATTGTGAGAGTGCATTCTCTTTGGAAGCAACAAAGAAAAGAAAACGTGTCTTAACTTAAATGCTTTTAATATATGTTAGTGAACTGAATTGATTCCAAGTCCCAATGGACAAGAAGCACTAAAAGAAGATGGGGGGGGGGGGAATGAATAATGCTGGAAGATAAAGGAATACATTTTGTTAGGGGGAGTTACCATTTCTCATTGATGTCAAAGGGGTAGAGAATTTAGGAGAGGGAGATTAGAAGCATCCAGTGAGGGGAAGCAACAGTCATATGGGAAGCACGTGTTTTGCCATTAACATCAAAGGGGGATATTGTTGGAATTCGGTTGTCATTGATGTGAACCCAAGCAACAACCAAAATAATCCCAAGTTTTTATGAAGAAAATGACAAGCAAGATCAATGTTTTTACAATAAATACCATCGACATTTGATTGCGTTCGTCATGTCATTTCTAATGGTAGGTAGCACATCTCATAACTCCTCACAATAAAGAAGTTGTCAAAGTTGGTGGCCCAAAAGTGTGGTCATGGTGACCTAATGAATGATTAAATACAACTATATGATTCATCAAATTTGGCTTTAATATTTAACAGTTTTTTTTGGATGATTTGTGTTGGTCTTGAGCTTGACCAAATGAGCCTTAAAACAAGAAAAAATTATCATTGAAAACTCCCTTAAAAAGATGGATAAGGTCAGCCTCTTTTCAAATTCAATTTTAAATTTGAATTTATGATTTTTGTTCAAATCGACTCCATAGATTTTTGGTGAGTCAACAACATTTCCAAGCCCTGTAATTTTTTTTTATATACAAGGGATTTGACTAGCCACTAAGAGCACACGTTCATTAAGCATTTCTTGCCAAATTCGTCTTATTTTGAGGTTATGTAGTCACATAGATCAAGAGGAATAAGGCCAAGTTCTTGTCGATTTGGGGTAGCATTGGATGTGCTCTAGCCACGAAATTTGGTAGAGAGGTTGGGGCACATAAGATCTCCAATACCCAGAAAGGGTTTGGGCAGATTCTAAACAGATCAGGAGATATTAGAATAATTAATATTTTTAATGGAATCCCTAAGTCTAAACTTAGGAAAATAAAACATTAATATGTATTAATATGAATCTGTGTTAGAATGGTCCGAAAGACATAGATCAAGCCATATATAATATTATCTGTTGATTAGGGATTTAATCTCGGGCGTTGAGATGTCAACAGAAAAAGTATAAGAGAAGGCTTGAGGGGCACTTGGAGAATACATTGAGGGAGACCAGTCAGTTCAATTTCCGGAGCGGGGTTTGCGGAGAAATTGAATCAATGGTCTGGAGAGAAGTCAGGAGGCAACAAGTATGGAATAGAGAGACGAGAGATCAACATAGAAGAGGTAGACACAGAGCCATAGGAAGTCACACAGAGGCAACAGAGACTGCGTAGAGCTAGAAGGGCTTGCGTCATCCACGCAGAGGCTGTAGGAGTGATGCAGAGGCCCAGAGAGGCTACGAAGAGTCTCAGTAGGCTGACACAGAGGGTTTTAGGCTGATGCAGAGGGTTTCATGTTGATGCAGTGGGTTTCAGGCTGTAGCAGAGGTCAGTAGGGCCTATGCTGGATTTAGAAAAGTGTTGGAAGTTTGTCTATCTGTGGGTAAGCCAGTTTGGCACCCTGTTGTACAAGAAAATTGCTGAATAATAAAATCCTCCCTTGCTGCACTGGTTTTCCCACATTGGGTTTTTCAGGGACATTAGTCCAAAATAAGTGTGTCAATGTGTGCATATGTTTTTTTCTGTATTACGGTGTGATATCCACAACAATATTTATTTTAATGTTTGTTGAAGTAATTTCGTGAATAACTTATGATGAAATAAGTAGGAAAAGTAAATTAGTTGTTGTAGTGATAGAATTTTCACATGGTATTAGAGCAAGTAATCAAAGACAGAAAGGGAAAATCAGTTATGGGTCGAGACTACAATGCAGAGGCATCCACCTCAGGGGACTCACGCAGATTTTCAGAAGAATGCACAAGAGAGAGAGATTTCGATTTCTCTATGTTGGCTTCCAGGTTGGAAGAATAAGTGGCATACATGACTAGTGCTGCATCTTTAGAATTATGTTATATAGACAATGGGGCCTCATGGCATATGAAAGGAATCAAGGAGTGTTTCTCAGAATTTCGAGAAGAGAAGATGAACTTTCAGATCACCATGGGGAACAAGGTAAAGTGTACTCCAGTAGGAAAGGGTACCATAGTTTTTCAGACAGAACCGGGAGAGTGGTTCCGTGCCATAAATGTGTTGCATGTGCCAGGATTGGGGATGAACTTACTTTCCGTGTCACAACTACAAGGCAAGGGCTATGACATATACTTCATCAAGGAAAAGGTATATGTTAAACACTCGAGCTGGAAAAAGAAAGTGCAGATCTGGATCAAAAGTGATCGGTTGTACAGATTACAGCTAGAATCTCCAATGGCACTAATAGGTAGTCATGGGGACAAAGACTTGAGCGAACTATGGCACAGGAGGATGGGTCACTTGCACCATGGAGCTCTAAGAATTCTCAGGAGCACTATAACAAGAGTTCCAGATGTCAGTACGGAACGAGATGATGTATGCAGGGGATGTGATCTAGGAAAGTATGCCAAGGCAACATTTCTTAGGAGAAACCACAGGGCCAAGAGTGTACTAGGATTGACGCACTCAGATATCTGCGGAGCTATGTCTGTCAAAGCTCTCAACGATGCCGAGTATTTCCTTACCTTCATTGATGACCACTCAAGGAAAACTTGGATCTATTTTCTGAAAACCAAGGATGAGGTTTTTTGTCGATTCAAGGAGTTCAAGGCTCTAATGGATAATTTGATAGGTAAGAAAATAAAAGTCTTGCGCTAAGTTAATGGTGGAGAATATGTCAATAAGAACTTCATTGATTATTGCGCTAAGGAGGGCATCAAAAGAGAGTGGACAACTCCCTACAATCCGGAGCAGAATGGGGTGGCAGAAAGAAAAAATTGGACTATTGTAGAAGCAGCTAGGGCCATGCTGTATGATCAGGATATGCCAAAATTCCTATGGGCAGAAGCATGCAACACAAATATCTATGTTCAGAACAAGACTCCTCATCGAGCATTGGGCAAGATTACTCTAGAGAAAGTCTTCACTAGGAAGACACCTAAAGTCAGTCATTTCAGATATTTGGGATTTTGGCATATTGTCACATACTCGAAGAAAAGAGGAAGAAGCTGGATCAGACTGTAGAAAAGGGGTATCTGGCAGGATATAGCGAGAACGCTAAGGCATACAAGATCTATCTTCCAGGGAGCAGGAAGGTAGTAGTACTACGAGATGTAAATTTCATGGAGGATAAAGCTTTCAGAAGATCTCGCGAAATGCCTTCCAAGGAGCAGTGGAAAGAGGATTTGTTGGTCATGCCTCTTCAACCAACGAAAGTGAATAATCCTTCCTAAGATCAGGAAGATTCTTAGGATGAGGAAGAGGAGCGAACAAAAGCACCTATTGGCAGAGAAAGAACCAGTAGAGAACTTTGTCAGATTCTGTGTGATGCAGAGAACTTCATAGGAGAGCCAAGAATAGTAAAAGGGAGCAAAAACAACTAGACAGGTATCAGGTGTTAGTAGCTCAGGATGGAGAGCTTGCCAGCTTCAAGGAGGCAACTCAGCATCAGGTTTGGCTAGATGCGATGGTGGAGGAGTATAACTCCATAATGGCAAACAATGTCTGGGAGGTGGTGTCAAGGCCTCATGACAAATCTGTGGTAGGTTCAAGATGGATCTACAAGATCAAATATGCTGCGGAGGACAGTATTGAAAAATACAAGGCTAGGTTTGTGGCTAAGGGGTATGCTCAAAAGGAAGGGATTGACTATCAGGAAACCTTCGCCCGGTATACATCTATTAAGACCATGATATCTCTTGCAACCCAGATGGGATGGGAGATCCATCAGATGGATGTCAAGACGACATTTTTGAATAGGGTAATAGAAGAAGAAGTATACATTGAACAACCAGAGGGCTTTGAAACTCATGAGAAGAAGTCTCATGTATGCAGATTGAAGAAAGCCTTGTATGGGCTGAAGCAAGAACCAAGAGCGTGGTATGGTCAAATAGATGGCTACTTGCAGAAGATGGGGTTTGTCAAGAGTGACGCGGATTCGAATCTCTACTATCTAGTCGTAGAGAGCGAACCACTTATCTTAGTATTATATGTGGATGATCTCTTCCTGATAGGATCATCTAGACTCATTGAAGACTACAAGAAGAATCTAGCCACAAATTTTGATATGAAGGATCTGGGACGAATGCACTATTTCCTAGGGTTGGAAGTTTGGCAGTAGAAAGGAGAAATCTTCCTTGGGCAAGGAAGGTATGCTGCAGAAATCCTGAAAAGGTTCGGGATGGGAGACTTTAGATCTAAGGCTACGCCAATGATCACCAACTAGAAGAAGATTGATGCATCAGAAGGCAAGGATGTCGATCCCACCCTATACCGATAGCTCATAGTGTCCTTGATGTATCTAGTCAATATCAGGCCAGATTTTTACTACGCTGTTAACACCCTCAGTCAGTTCATGGTGGAACCAAAGACGGCTCACTGGGTAGCAGCCAAGCACGTTCTTAGGTATTTATAGGGAATAGTTGATTATGGGCTCTTATACAACAAGGGGAAGGATATCATGTTGAGTGGATTTACTAATGCAGATTGGGCAGGAAGTTCAGTGGATCGGAAAAGTACCTCTAGGTACTGTTTAAACATTGGATCAGGAATAACCTCCTGGTGCAATAGGAAATAGAAACCCGTGGCTTTGAGCTTGTCTGAGGCAGAATATATGGCAGCAAGCACAACTTCGTGTGAGTCCATATGGCTTAGAAAACTACTGGTAACCTATTTAAAAGAAATATGGAGGCGACCAGGATCATGTGTGATAATCAGAGTTGCATCAAACTCTTTGAGAATCCAGTATTTCATGATAGGTCAAAGCATATTGATATCCGGTGTCACTTTGTCAGAGATTGTGTCCAATCAGGAGTTTTACAGTTGAGCTACACTCCTACAGGGGAACAAGTGGCAGATATCCTCACCAAGGCCCTTGGAAAGTCAAAATTTGACTACTTCAGGGAAAAGATGGGGATGATAAAGAACCCCTTTCAGAAGTAGTGTGTTAGCAACATGAATGAAGAGGGAGTTGCAGTGCAGATGTAGTGTTGGTAGAAAGGACGAACAACAACATAGATGCAGAGGGAGTTGCAGTTTAGATGCAGTGTTGGGAGAAAGGACCAACAACAACACAGATGCAGAGGAAGTTGCAGTGCGGATGCAGTGTTGGGAGAAAGGACCAGTAACAACACGGATGTAGAGGGAGCTTTCGTACAGATGCAACAGTGGCAGTAGTAGAGTCATGGGCAGCAGTACAGGAGGCAACAGTGCAGAGGATGTTGGGCAGGAAGGCCTAACATCAGAGTAATACTCAGTGAAGAGTATTGTTAGAGCACAGTGCTCGCTAAGAGGGGGTGTTGATTTGGGGTAGCATCAGATGTGCTCTAGCCACGAAATTTGGTGGAGAGGTTGGGGCACATAAGATCTCCAATGCCCAGAAAGGGTTTGGGCAGATTCTAAACAGATCAGGAGATATTAAAATAATTAATATTTTTAATGGAGTCCCTAAGTCTAAACTTAGGGAAAATAAAATATTAATGTGTATTAATATAAATTTGTGTTAGAATGGTCCAAAAGACATGGATCAAGCCAGATATAATATTAGTTGTTGATTAGGGACTTAATCTCAGCCGCTGAGATGTCAATAGAAAAAGTATAAGAGGAGGCTTGAGGGGCACTTGGAGAATATACTAAGGGAGACCAGTCAGTTCAATTTCTGGAGCGGGGTTTGCTGAGAAATTGAACCAGTGGTCTGGAGAGCAGTGAGGAGGTAGCAACTACGGAACAGAGAGATGGCAGATCAGCATAGAAGAGGCAGACGCAGAGCCAGAGGAAGTCACACAGAGGCAACAGAGACTGCGCAGAGCCGGAAGGGCCTGCGTCATCCACGCAGAGGCTACAGGAGTGACGCAGAGGCCCAGAGAGGCTGCGCAAAGCCTCAATAGGTTGAAGTAGAAGGTTTCAGGCTAATGCAAAGGGTTTCAGGCTGACGCAGTGGGTTTCAGGCTATAACAAAGGTTAGTAGGGCCTACGGTGGGTTTAGAAAAATGTTGGAAGTTTGTCTATCTGTGGGTAAGCCAGTTTGGCACCTTGTTGTACAAGAAAATTGCTGAATAACAAAATCCTCCCTTGCTGCACTGGTTTTCCCACATTGGGTTTTTCCAGGGACATTAGTCCAAAATAACTATGTCAATGTGTGCATATGTTTGTTTTTTGTATTATGGTGTGATATCTGCAGCAATATTTATTTTAATGTTTGTTGAAGTGATTTCATGAATAACTTATGATGAAATAAGTAGGAAAAGTAAATGAGTTGTTGCAGTGATAGAATTTTCACAGTTCTTGAGTTTTCTAGGCTTATTTGTTTATATTTTTGGGAGGTTCTTCGTAGATTAGAGGATACACTTCTAATATCAATCACACATTTGTTCTTGAGGGTTGATTTTAGGGCTTTATGAGGTGAGTTTTCACAGACTATTTTGAGGCCCTAATTCAGGCCCTTGTTGAGACAAAAAATTGTGACATTTTATGTTAGGTCCCTATAATAATAGTGTATTCCCATTATTGTTATTTTTAGTACATCCCCCTATTGTTATTTTTTTTCTCATGTATCCCCCATGTTAGTATTGTGCCCCATAAAAGCCCACTGTTGTTATTGTCATGCCCTTAAATTATTATTGTTATGTAGGCTCTGATTATATTGTGACCCTTTAGACTCCTATATATACCAAGGAGGTCTTATCATTCGTATCATTTAAGAATTGTTCATTTATGTGATTTAAAGGAGGTTTCCCCCTCGAAGAGATTATTTTTCAAGTCATTTATCTATATTTTCTTCTATTTTGTGAGTTGGTTGCATAACATTTGGTATTAGATCTTTGGATTCTAGGGTTTCACTTCTTCAAACAGGTCATCTTAGCATTTTCGCTATAATTTTTTTATTTATTTTTGTTTTTATTTTTATTTCTACGAGGTTTAAAAGGATGAAATTTCAACCACGTGGAGTAGAAATATTGGTGAACTTCATGCACAAATTTTAGATTTGGTTCGCTATATTTTCGGAGATATGATATGAGGAAGTTAGGGATTTTGCAGGCTCTAGAATTCCATCTCAAATAGGTGACCTAGGGAAAATACTCATAACTTTCTCTCCGAGCATTGGATTTTAATTTCGTAAAAATTTAATGAAAGTGCACGACTATAGTTTTTCGTGTATAATTTTCAAAGCCGAAGGTCAAAATTGTGACACATGGCACTTCATACAAGTTCTCTCCACTGAACCAGTCTATATTCAGGTCATCATGGGAGATTGGGCATAACTCTTTCTTGAAGAATCCAATATCGGTTTGACTTGTGGCATTGAAAATAATACATAGAGGGCTACCATAGGAAGGAATTTCAAAATTTGGGAGGCTGATATTACAAAGATAAAACAGTTTCAATATCATGCTGCTAAAAGAATGAAAAAGGTGTGTATTTTTTAATTTTTTTTGCATAGATTTTGTTTAAAAAATCCATTTTAGGTTATTCAAAAGGCATATTGAAGCATAGATATCATTATTCTATTTCAAAAATCCTTGAAACGAAAAATGGATACATCTAGTAAGCAACTAGAAATCTCTACTACAACGCATGAAGAAGAGGAAGAAATGCAACATGATATATCAAAATTTCAAGACCAAGTGCATCAAATTTTGTTCTCGCAAAGAGTAGGAAAAAATGAATTAGAATCTAAGATGGATGGTTCATAATATAAAATAAAAGGAAACATGAAGGTTGTTAAAGTAGACATGGACGTGATGAATGTCAAGTTGGAAGGGTTTAAAAAGTTGTTGTAAGAAAGGTTTCCCCGTGGTGACAAGGTAATCTATGAAAATCACGATGAGGACAAAAAGAATGTGAATTGGGATTTTAGAGATGTCAATTTGGAGTTTAAGAACCACCACATTCCAAAGATAGATATGTGCCAAGTTACAGTCTTATAAATGCTAGACTTCAGAAAAACCTTTATTGTGGAATGTGATGCATCGGGAAATGGAATTGGTGTTGTTTTAATGTAAGAAGGAAGACCCATTGCTTTTGAAAGTCATCCAATCAAAGGAAGGTATTTACACGAACCTATTTATGAGAAGGAAATGTTGGCAATACTAGATGCACTAAAGAAATGGAGACTTAACCTAATGGGAAGACACTTCAAGGTAAAAACAAATCATGATAGTCTTAAATAATTTCTGGAACAAAGATTATCTTCAAAAGAGAAACAAAAATGGGTCACAAAGATGTTGGGTTATGAGTTTGAAATCATCTACAAAAAAGGAAAGCAAAATGTTGTTGCAGATACACTCTCAAGAAAGGATGAGGATGTGGAAGCATTTATTTGTGCCATTTATATTATTTAATCTGATTGAATAACCAAAGCAAGGGATGAATGGAAGAATGATGAAGAGGTGTGGGCACTCATTCAAAAGTTGTAGCAAGATCCGTGTACATATGATATATTTAGCTGGAAAAATAATTAATTATGGTACACAGATCACTTATATATTTGTAAGAATTCCCAACTCAAGCAAAAGATTCTTTTGGAATTACACACCTCCCCCTTAGGAGGGCACTCAAGATTTTTAAAAGCTTACCACAAGGTCAAGAACGAATTTTTTTGGGATGGCCTTATATCTTATATTCAGAAGTTTGTGGAAAAATGTTTGGTTTTCCAACAAAATAAAGTTGAGACAATTAAGACCCGGGGTGTGTTACAACCTTTAGTCACTCCAAGTCAGCGTTGGGAGGAGGTCTCAATAGATTTTATCACAGGTCTACCCAAGTCTGAAGGGAAGAGTGTCATCATGGTGGTAGTTGATAGACTCACCAAGTATGCACCCTTTTGTGCATTATCTCATCCTTTTAAAGCTAGTACAATTGCTACTATATTTATGGAAACAATTCAAAATCTACTTGGAAACCCAACAATTATTGTAAGTGATAGAGATCCCATTTTCATTGAAAAATTTTGGACGTTTTTTTTTTTTTTTTTGGTATTGAATTAGCTCATAGCTCATCTTATCATCCTCAATTTGATGGACATACTGAGATAGCGAAAAAAATGTTTCGAAGGATATCCTCGTTGCTTTGTATCTGATAAACAAACACAATGGGTCAAGTTCTTACATCTAATTGAATGGTGGTATAACACTTCCTTCCATACTGCAACAAAAATAACCCCATTTATGGCACTTTATGGATATCATCTACCATCCATCACATCATCTTTAAGAGAAAATTATAAGGTTCAAGTAGTGGAAGATCCCATCGAGCATTAACAAGAAGTTCTCCAACCCTTCAAGGATAACCTCACTTTGGCGCAAAATCGAATGAAACAATAGGTAGATCAACATCACAGTGAAAGAAGTTTTGATGTAGGCGACTGCGTATTTTTACACCTACAACCATACAAACAAATGCCCCTCAAGCAAGCTAAGAAGGATAATAAATTATCACCCAAGTACCATCGTCCTTACAAGGTGTTGCAAAAGATTGGTACTATGGCATACAAATTGAGTTACCTGGATCTTCCCGAGTACACCCAATTTTCCATGTTTCATGCTTAAAGAAGGTTATCGGTGAGAAGCTCCCAATTCAATTAGTGCTGCTAGAACTTGATAGAGAAGGAAAAATCATATTTGAGCCTAAAGAAGTCACGGAAACAAGAACCTGATAGCTACGAAATCGATTAATTTCAGAGTATCTCTTTAAGTGCAAGAACTTACCCGCTAAAGATTATGCATGAGAGGATGAGATTTTATACAGAAGCATCCATAACTACTCAATCTTTGAGGACAACACTTTTTTGAAGGAGAGGGGCATGTCAAGTCCCTATAATACTACTGTATTCCCCTTATTGTTATTGTTAATGTAGCACCCTGTTGTTATTGTTGTGCCCATGTATCCCCATGTTTTTATTATTGTGCCCCATAGAAGCCCACTATTGTTATTCTTATGCCCTTACATTATTATTGTTATGTAGGCTCTGATTATATTGTGACCCCTTATACTCCTATATATACCAAGGAGGTCTTATCATTTGTACCATCCAAAAATTGTTCAATTATGTGATATAAAGGAGGTTGCCCCATCGAAGAGGTTATTTCTCAAGTCGTTGATCTATATTTTCTTCTATTTTTTGAGTTGGTCGCATAACATTTTCAGACTATCTGTAGAACATTTTCGTTGTAATTTAGAGGCCTTCTATGGACAATTTCACACTAGATATGAGGCATTGGTTGACACTCTTTTGAGGCCAGTTTCAGCCTTCCATTGGCACATTCTGAGCCCTAACTTCACATTATTTAGAGGCATTAATTTCAGTCTCCCTAAAGCTCTAGGTTGAGGCTTATTTCGGGCATGTTTTGAGTTTTTTTTTCCTACATTGAATTTCAAACCCCATTATAGAACCTATCTATGTGGTATTTTGACTTTTCTTGAACTTCCTTTCAACCCTCTTTTGATGGTGTCTTGTGGCATATACAATGAGTTCTTGAGGCCTATTTTTCATCTTGTTCTATGTCAAATACCAAGCAAATCTGAGGCAGTGTATGAGACATTCATTTGTTGGATTCAAGGGTTAATTTGAGGTGCTTTAAGACTCCTTTTTAAGGATAGATTTAGTCAAGTCTAAGCAAAATATTTGGGGTTACAACAGATATCATATTCGTCATTTCCAAGACAAAATAGAAGGTTGTTTAAGCTACAAGAAAAAATAAATGTTTGACCTGATTTAGGCCAATTTCAAGGACATGTCTTGATCCGAAATCAAAAGCATTGTTTTCTATTTAAAGCAAATCAAATGCTAAATTTTAAATCATACTAGAAAGAAAAATAAAGGACTAATGGAGGAATTGTATTAATACAAATTTAAGTCAGAACCTAAAGCATACTTGTGACTTACTCAATGGCAGATAGATATATTCTTTGCTTAATAGATCTAAAGGGCACACATTGATATCTCAGGAGACCTAATTTTGAAGAAGTATGATTCCTAACAAAGTCTGTTGACCATTGTTCGAGCATTCAATGGACATAAGGCATATTTCTATTCAAAATAACAGTGCGTTGATGATGACAACTTACTAAACTAAGGGTGAATTTATCATTTCCAAGTGTATATTGATGTTAGACATATTCATTACTATGCTTATCACATATTAAGGCTTTTTGATAACATGAATACATGATGTTTGTTAAGATTTGTATTGGGAATCTTGTTAGGGTTTCAGGCATAAGACTTGCCTTTTAAGAAAATCTTGTTCTCTGTTGAGTTACTACTTGATGGCTGAGTGAGTACGAGTGCACACTTATTGCTAATATTGTTGAATGCCCAATATGTAATGTAGTATCATCTGTTGTTGAGATGTCATCATCATAAGAAAGGTCGATTGTTGTCTTGTCTCTAATGATTGATGCGGTTTAAGAAACTGTTAGGGTTTGTCATTTATATGCTAATTCCATTAGGATTTTGACAGTGGAATGTGTTGAGAAAATTGTAAGTTGGCTTGGTGCCTTATGATTGTGTCTCCTAAGGCAAAAGCTGAGATAACTTAAGACCAGACATAGGATAGACTTGTGGCACATGGGTTGTGCATGTGGGCAAGAGTTAACAGTGACAACACTAGCATTGGCAACAATATTGTGTCAAGTGTTGTGATAGGAAGACTTGATTATTAGACAGTTACAAAGGTAATTCAGTGACATTTGATCAAAGTAGTGGTTATGTAAAAGAGACTGGTTGTGGATCTATATCTATGTTGCTAGGAGTTATCATCAAATGTACATTTTGAGTAGTAGAAAATTTGTTTTAGATAGTCTTTCGATAGAAATCACATCAGAGAATTTTTTGGCCGACGCGTTTCAAACCAAAAAGTGTGGTTCATCATCAGGACCAGATGAAGAGGCAGACTCTCATGTGATTTCTATCGAAAGACTTTGTTTAATTCATTATGGATCACAAAAGCTTGAATACAGAGAAAATTTGTTTGTTGAGCAAAGAGCATTGAGTGCTACTTGATTGTTCAGCTAAGGTTTGGTATTTTTGGTGTGTAGAGAGAGTTGGTATTGTTGTTGAGAACCTTGTGTCAGTATTGTATATTGACAGGGTCAACAAATTGATGTGATGTTGTTTTATCTTAATTATGAGCAGAGTTTGATCTAGTCTAAAAATATATGAAACGTGGTCCACTGTGGTAAATAAATGGTTAGAGCCTTCAGAGAAAGGGGTAGCTTGTTGAGTAGGGTGATAGGGTGGTGCAAGGTGCATATTAGAGTATACTTCAAGTTGGAGCCTAAGATCATTTCACGGTGGTAGGTTAGTGCTAGGACAGGTTGGTGCCTATGCAAGGTGTTGGAGATCATAAAGCTATGGTGTTGGAGCATCCATTCAGTTATAACTTATAAATCCAGGGTGTTAGAACATGCTTTCAATTGGAGTTGATCAAGTAGGGTGTTGGAGCATCTTTTTAGTTGAAGCTCATAAAACCAGGGGGTCATTGCCTCCTTCCAATTAGAGTGGTAAATCAAGGAGATGGAACTTCCTTCAAGTTGGAGCTTGTAAACTAGTGGGTTGGTGCCTCCTTCAATTGGTGTTGTAAATCTTGGAAGTTGGTGCTTCTTATTGATGTATTTTTTCAAGACATTTATTAAAAGTATTTGGTGGATTTTCTCCCAGAAGGGTTTCCACCTAAAAAACTCTTGTGTTGTTCATGTGATGTGATGTTGATTTATGTTTTGATTTGATGCTAATGATAATTAATGCTCTAAAGCTTAAAATTAACTAATTGAAGTGAAATATTGATTTAGCCCCCTTAGTATTTTCAATAGAAAATGTCTTTTGCTTGAGCAATGGGACTTAAAATTTCTTTTGATTGACTAAGAGCTCATCCTTTCAAGGTGGAGGGAATAGGTTAAGAGATAAGACCTAGAGGGACCTAGAAAGAGTGAAATTCGACTCCCTTATGGATCACTAGCAAGTCATTTCGTGTTTTTGGTTTTCCTTGAATAACAATGAGGAGTTAACTTGCATTTGTGGATAGTTGTTAGTGATGACTACCTTCACTACCAATTGACAACAAAGTTATGATGAGTTTTAACACTTTTAAATAATAATAATAATAATAGTTAAATAATTAATTTTTATTAATATCAAATTCTTTGTAAGACCTCATGTAAAAAATGGGACATTTGTCATCTCAAATTTCAATAGCCTTGTGTTTCTCCTATGTATTGATATAGAAAAAATTGTAGAAATTTGGATGCTAGTCTCAACAATAGGCAATGATTACAAATTAGAAGTTATGTTCTTTACTATAAGTAGGGACTAATAATGGTTTTCATTGTTGCAATTTATGAGTTGTTCCACTATAAAAATGTGCTCTCTCTCTCTCTCTCTCTCTCTCTCTCTCTCTCTCTCTCTCTCTCTCTATATATATATATATATATATATATATAGATATCTCTTTGTAAGACCTCATGTAAAAAATTAGTACATTTGCCATCTTAAATTTCAAAAGCCTCGTGTTTCTCCTATGTATTGATATAGAAATAATGTAAAAAATTGGATGTTATTATCAGCAAGGATCACAATTAGAAGTTATATTCTCTACTATAAGTAGGGACTAATAATGGTTTTCATTGTTGCACTTTATGAGTTTTTCCACTATAAAAAGGTGCTCTCTCTCTTGATATATATATATATATATATATATATATATATATTTATATGTATATGAGTGTGATATAGAACATTTTATAATGGAACAACTCTCTGTGTTGATATATATATATATATATATTTATATATATATATATATATATATATATATATATATATATATGTATGTATTTTTGTGTGTGTGTGTGAGAGAGTGTGAGAGAGAACATTTTATAATGGAACAACTCATATATACATCTGCACATTAATAAAAAAAAGGTGATGGACCACTCTATGAGGTTTTATTAATCACACTTTAAAGGTTAGTTGCTACAGTTGCACTCTATTGGCTTTTTTTAGGCATCATCTTGAATTTTTTCTTGATAGTTTTGATTAAAAAAACATTTGCGTGACATTTCAAAATTACTTCTTGATTTTTTAGTCAATATCAAATTGGAAATATGGTACCAAATTTACAACTAATAAATCAATTATGTTAGATTTTGGCTCTTTTGAGTGTATTTGTAGGTTTCTCTTTATTACAAGGTCACTTTAATAGTCTTGTATGAACCAAGACTCCTCATGGAAAGCATTACCAACTTATGTTTCAACCAAGGGTGGATAAAAATTTCTTAGTACTAACGTGGAATATAAGGGAGATATGTTGGTGGGGTGTGCCTTTTTTGGGGGATGTGGAGGTGGATGAACATGTATTTATTAATAATTAGAGTGAATTGGCAAGCACATAGGGTCAACAAGACTCTTTTAAGTGAAATAATAAACACTTAGATTATGATGGTAGAAATTTGGGAAAAGAACATGGGTCCCTTGTACAAATGTTCACAAGTAACGAAATTAATGCAAAGCTTTCAAGCCAAAGTGAGAACATAAGTTCCTAATAGACCTTGATTCATGGTTTTGACTCAAGCTTTGTTAACTATATTTTCATTTGATAAATAAATAAAATGAAAAATATATTGCTCCATTATAAATTTGCAAAGAGATATAGGTATTAATGATTCTTCTTATTCAATATGATGATCCTAAGGGAGTTATATATTAGTTATATCAATGCCTACATCTTGATGATGAATTACTAATTTATTTGCCAAAGAACATATCTCAACTTGAGACATTTTTTCCCTTTTCCCCTTGTCTTTGCTTGATTTTAGTTTAGGCAGTGATTAGATTGGGGATGGTTGGAATGTTTATCACTAGCAAGAGATCTTCCTTATTCAATAAAGCCATTAAAATTGAGTCACTTTCCTAATCCATAGAATATAAATCTTGCATCAACATCTTCCTTTTTGAAAATCCTTCCTACAATGAGACTAATGGGAGGGAAGTTACAAAGAGAGTTGTGACAATAACAATGATTTTATCCCACTCCACTGAAAAATAAACAATAACAATGATCAAATGGTGCAAGATGAATGAGATTCCTCTATTTATAGATCCATAACAGACCCAAATTTGGATTAAAACCCAAATAATTCTCCAAGTCCCAACCTATGTGTGTGTGTGTGTGCATGCATGTGCGTGTGTGTGTCTTCTCTCTCTCTCTACACACACACATGTATGTATGTATGTATGTAGAGAGAGTGCTATGTGATATAAATAAGGGTCATGGGAAAATTCCCAATAAAATAAGAATAACATAATAAGAAACCCCCAATAATACCTTATGTCAGTCTGTTATTACATTGCGGAAAGGACACATCTTCCTCTGAAAATCCGTCCAATCTGTCATCTATCATTTTTGAAAACATAGAGGGTGAACATCCTTGCTTCTCATCTACCCTTCTGCACGATTCATCAAATCATGAGGATGCCGATGAACATCCCGAATTTTCTGATCGTGGCTGTCATGATCTTCGTACTTCTTCATTCGATCACGATGTTGAGTCACTTGTTGTTAATATGTCTAGGCCATCGGTCTCCGATGATTTACTTGTTGATGAAGTCGAAACCCAGCAGGTTGTCGAGGCACTTCAGCTTGAGTTGATGGTTATGTCAGGCCCTTGCTGTCCTGAGGTTGGTTTCACTTCCGATCAGGAAATTTTTGAAACACGCAAGGCTTCTCATCACTCTCTGCTTCACATTGAAGATCAACCAAACACCCAGATTTCACTTACTCCACTGGAATCACATGATCACATCGCTCTTGCATTGGAGGAATCCTACACAACAAGCACACTTGCGCGACGTAAGTGGTCTACCTTTATCACATTTTCTTGCATGTCACATTCAAGAGAATGTGTATGCTTAACATCTGCACATAGTGTAGCACAACACCATGGCAAGTCCACAGAGTGCATGTCATGCGCTTTCACTCATTTCTTTTCTGTGGACACATTTAAACCCGGAGTGTGTTTGTCTTCATCGTTATATCCTTCATGTTTAGTGGTTCGCGTTACTTTGCTATTTGCCAACCATGCCTTCACCAACATGGGTCGACCAATGTGCCAATAGCTGCATTGGAAGTATCACTTCACGTGAGCAGACCCATGCATTGTTAGCTTAGGAGTAGGAGTAGTGTTTGCTTCTTCTTGGTTTGCTTGCATGCATGTTTGCTTTCTTCTTTGTTTGTTTGCTCGCTTGCTTGTTTGCTTACTCCCTTTTCTTTCGTATTTTCTTCTGCTCTTTTCTCTTTTGTTGTTTGTTGCTTGTTTACGTTCATAGGTTAGTTTTGCATGAACCATGTGCGACTCTTGAAAAAATATGGGTAAAGTACAAGAGGACTTGTGCAATTATCTATGCTTGGTTATTTGTCGTCTTATCTCTGTATGAAGAACTTGTTGTCTTTAGTCCATGATACACCAATCGAAAATACGTTTTGTTTGAAGTGAACCTTGATGAAACACAACGCTTGCGCGCTAACTAGTATCACATTCTCTAGTCGGTTGTTTTTGGGTTAACCCTTGTCAGCTCAGTCAAGTAGAGTACGGTGAGGGGGAAACCTTAACAAGTATGTCAGAGGTATATACAAAATACTTCTGTGAAGGAATAACCTCTTCTGATCTCAATAATTCGGGATCCCTCTTCCACCTTTGAAATGAATAAGTGCTATGCACAGTTTGAAAAAATGAAAATGAGAATATGAAAAATTTTGAAAAAAATGAAAAATGAATAAGGCAAAAGAAGAGAAAGGCTTCTTGCACAAAGAGGTGATGCAAGTAAATCCGTCGGGGCACTGACCAGGCTTGTTGATAGCAGAACGTTGCTTGTGTTCTTGTGTGACTCCAGCAGGGTACTGTCTAGGCTTGCTGGCAGCGGAGAAACACCAGAGATGACACTTAAGATATGACTATCATATCGCTTGTGGACCAATATACCCGTCATCCCACTCGAAATAAATGTGTTGACTTGGCTTGGAATGTGTGCTGACCGACCAAGAGCATGGCAGGTGCTACATCTTTCAATCAAGATAGTGTGGAAATCAAGATGATCAAATCATTAAACAATACTTCCGGAGGAGTTAGACTTGCTTTTCACGAAAAAAAATCATTCAAAGAGTTAGAGTTTTACCAGTGTGTCGCCAAGTGTTGTAGCGGTTACAACCACCCTCCAAAATTTTGCCTTAGCTTTGTTTTGGAGCCTCCCTATCAACCATCCTTAACAACATGTCTTGCACTGTCTAAGTACATAGGCTTCAGTTGAGTTTCAATGGCTTCCTAGCTTGCGCTGATCAAGATGTTTGTCTCCCACTCACAGGCTGACATTCCAAACATAGTCATTTTTCTAGCTGAGATTCTCCCCCTGAAAATTGCACAATTATGGAGGGCAACCAGCCTTCCCTCCAGAAATTGCGCAATTATGTTGGGCTCTAGAAATGCACAATCCAGCTAGGCAGCCTTCCCTCTCAAAAATGCACAATTTAGCCCGACAGTAGGCTTCAGCTCAGAAATTGCGCAATTCTGACTGATAGCCAGGGCTTCAGTCCAGAAATTGCGTAATGCATGAGGGACAACCAGTCTTTCTCAGCCTAGAAATTGCACAAGTTTCATCCCCAGGCTTGTAGACAACCACATGTGCTTTCAGGATGATCGGTTGCCTCCAGGACTCAACAATCCTGATTTGCATGCATGGCCTACTTTTCCTGAAAAAGCAAAAAGCAAATCATCCCTAGATTTTAGGGATCTACTTTTTAGCAGCTGGAGGTTACATGAAATATCGTTTTAGAAACCTCCCGCCAACTGTCGCTTTTTCCTAGATTTGTGGCATGCGCCTCATAAGCCTCAAAATTATCAAAACTTATGTACCCAATGCTGCAGAGCTCATTCCTCACATCGATCTTGGAGCTCTGACATCCCACATCACATCTAGGAGTCTTCGGCACATTCAACTCAGCTTGTTCGGGGTAATTCTACTCTTCATGTCTTTTGTTGCTTTTCTATCGCCTTTTGTATTTTGCTCTGTGTAAGTGTTGTCTGTTTGGTTTCAATGAACGTTTTTTGTCGTTTTAATGCATGTTAGTTTGTAGAAGCACTATTTCAGTTTTTCATTGCATCTCATTGTTGTCGCATGCATGACATTGTTTCTGCACTCACGGTCGTCGTTGTGGCGCCTCGCTTCACACACATGCTTGTTTTCCCATTTTCTAAATCTTGCACTTACTATTTGCATGCATAATCATTCACTCTTGTTTGCACTCAGCTTCGCCATGCATTCAAACTTCTCATGTTTTCAGTCGCCCGTCGGTAGGTCTGGGCTGCCTTGGCCCAGACCTTGCCTTGCCCAGCTAGAAAATGCACATTTCTAGAAGTGAAGGCTCTGCCTTCCCTCTAGAAACTGTGCAAATCTGGCCCAGTAGTGGCCTCCAGGCTTGCATTGCACAATTCTGGGAGGTAGTGCCTTGCTGATCCCAGAAATTGCACAATGCAGTTTGCTGGTTTTCATGTCATTGCTAACTGAAACTGTGCATTGCATAGTTTCAGTACTCAACAAGCTAGGTTGGACTGTGCATTGCGTAGTTCCAACAGCTAGTTAGCCTCCCGACATCCCGGACCGTGCCTTGCGCAGTTTTGGCAGTTAGTCTCCCAGCCTCCCGATGAAAATTGTGCAATCTTCACAGTTAGTCACACAGGTATGTTGCATGTCAGTCCTCAAATTTGTTTTGTTTTTTCAACTGACAGATTGCTTGCTATGAGTGTTGCTATGTCTTTAGGTATCACAGGTGTTTGTCTGCCTCTCAACAATATAGGTACAATGGCCTCCCAAAGAGAAGGGTTAAAGGACACCGTTGAGAGTGCAACTGGAGATGCAGTTGAGCGAGTGTTTATGAGCTTTCCTATCTGTGAAGACACCAAGTTGTTCATAGACAAGGATATCAAGATGAAATGGCAGCAACATCACAACAAGAAGCACCATCAACAGTAGCAGAAGCTAGCAGACCTCCGCATGACCAAGGCAGGAGGAAGGTTGTTGACAGTGCAGAGGTGGAGCAAAGCTGCAAGTTCAAAGTAGATCCACTTGTGATGAAAGTAGCTTTGGAGATTGAGGCTAAGAGGCGACAAGAGGATTGGGCAAAGGCAAAGAGAGAAACAGAGGATGGATGAAATAGAGAAGGAGTTGCAGGGGTTGAAGCAGAAACTCAGGGAGAAAAAATGTTGCTTAGAGCAGAGAAGGAAGCGCAACAGGAACAGGTACAACAAGAGGCGCAACATGCACAGATTGATAAAACTGCGCCCATACAGGTTATAGACCCAACCCAATAGCTGGCACATAGCAAACAGGGTGAGCAATGTTGTTGATCACATGCACGAGTGTTCAAGAGCATGGATGTCATTGTGCGCACGCATGCGATCCCATCCATTGGCACACTCACCGAGGCGAAGACAAAGAACCAACTTCGACTGGATCTAGACATGTACTTTGACTAGTTGATGAACATAGCCACTAGCATAGACTTAGAGATTAACGTAGACACTATGCATTAGTTTGTTGCTGGTCCAGCTGCACTCAAGACTATGGTGCGATTACCAGACGAGTTGGACAGAGGAGCCAAATCAGTGTACTCGGATGCAACAAAGGCAAGAGTTTGCTTCGAGAAGGGTGTCACCATAGAGTACACACACACCATCACAGACTACCAAGCCATGCATCAGTTCGCCACCGTTGATCATCGCGAGGATGTCGAAGAGTTGGTCTTCCCACAACTGTCTGAGTCTTAATGATGTCTTGCATGGCTTACTCAAGCCTATTTGGTCTCACATGGGTACATGTGCAAATTGTAATGTAACATGTTGTAAAAGTGAAAGACCAAGTGTCGATAGTCGAATGTAACAGTCATATAGTAGTTGAAGAGTCATGAGGGTAGGTGAAGAGTTACAAAGGGGAATGTCAAGGGTCACCCCACCCTTTGCTATTTATAGAACCTCATAACTCATTGTACAAGATTTTGGGAGAGCTTCCTATAGGTGTATCTTAGAGAAAGCTTGGAGTGTATTGTAACGAGCCTTGGCTTCTCCACAGTGCAGAGCTAGTATATCTCTTTGGAGGAGCAAACAACAGTGACTGTAATGTTCCGTTGTCGGGACTAGTAGTTGGACATGGTTGTATGTATGATTGGAACTTTCACTTTCTTAATATAATAGAGCCAACACATTTCATGCATATGTTGTTATTGTATTTCAACTATCTTGGTTACTCTAACGATATATGTAGTTGTTTGCTTACGCATGTATGTATGGACTCTTTCTATATAATATGTATGTATGAATCTTGTTTAGATATGTTGTTGGTTTAACCATCACTTTGGATCGTTGGTTAACTTGCCTTCCAGCTTGTGATATATCTTTTCTCGTGTGTTCCCTTTCAAGCCGCGTGTTCCCATAAGTTTCCAAGGGGCACACCCATCCCACTTTCCATGTCCCCTGACATGTTGGCGGGTCATGCACCATCAACACCTTCTTTAGTAAAACAATAAGGAATGGGGCTTTTAAATATCATATAATTGAAAAGCAGGCATTGGCACTAGTTAAAGATTTGAAAGACTTCCAAGTTTATAACCTTCATTCCCATATTCTTGCCTATGTTCTGAATGCTCCTATCAAGGATGTGTTAATTCAGAATGATCCTAAAGGTAGGCATGCTAAGTGGATAGCTGCTATGCTAGAATATTACTTAGAAATCAGACCTACAAAGCTAGTCAAAGGACAAGGCTTATCTAAGATTATGACAGAATCTAACTTACACGCCTTAGACATCAACTTTATAGTTGCACTTTTCAAGGAGCAGGTGGCTGATTCCTTCCCTCAGGTATCTCAAATTTTTATTTCATCACCATGGTATTAAGATATAGTTCATGTGCTGCAACATTTAAATGCTCCACCGGGTTTGTCCAAGAGTAAAGGTAGATTTTTGAAATTGAAGGCTCTCAAGTATTGTCTTCTTGATAATTCTTTATATTGGAAGGATCCAGGAGGGGTTTTATTAAATTGTTTGGTAGAAAGTGAAGCTAAGGAAGTGATGAATGATTTCCATAAAGGTGATTGTGGTGGTCATATTTTTTGGAAAACTACAACAAATAAGATATTGAGGGATGGCTTCTATTGGCCGAGTTTGTTTTCCGATGTGTATAAAACAATCATGAGTTGTCATCAATGCCAAATTTTCCAAGGAAAGAGAAAATTATTACCACTGCCCTTGCAACCAATTTCAGTTCAAGCACCCTTTCAGCAGTGGGGGCTTGACTTCATCGGTGAGATTCATCCTCCATCCATAGCTCAACATAAGTGGATACTTACTACCACAGACTATTTCACAAAGTGGATTGAGGCCATTCCCACGAGACAAGCTACAGACACGGTAATTATTTAGTTTATGGAGAGTAATATTTTGTCCTGTTTTGGCTGCCCATAGAAAATCATTACTAACAATGCAACAACCTTCAAATCCAAAAATATGATAGACTTTTGTGATAAGTATCACATAAGACTCAGGAATTCAACAAAATATTATCCTAAGGCAATGGGTTGGCAAAATCATCAAACAAGTCACCAGTGAACATAAATCAAAAAGTTGTTGGAAGAGAACAAAAGGAATTGGCATAAAAAGTTAATTAATTCTCTATAGGCGGACAGAGTTAGCACAAAGAAATCTATTGGCTTGCACCCTTTCTGTTAAGTTATGGTATGTTCTATGCTTATAATAGTTTACTTCTTTTTCTTATTATATTCCACCGATTAGCAATCACATGTACATAAAGTAAAGTGCAGATAGAACATTAAACGATCGACAGAAAACAAGCCAAGACAAGAGACACAAGATGTGGCGGCTAGCCAGGGACAAACCCCACAATGTGTGGGGAAACCCTTTGATCAAATCTTCTTTTATCTTCAATAATTCAGCAGAGAGAAATAGTACAATAAATCTGATTCATATCAGCAGTATCAAACCCTAGATCAGTAGCATCAGCATTAGCGGCTTCATTATCAAACTAGGGCAGACCATATCTCACAAACCGACAGTCCGATTGACTTCATTCCACCACCAAAAGTTTCGGCTTCCAGAGGAGGTTCAGATGAACCTACAGCACAGTTCAGATGAGGAGATCTTCTAGGCCACGCAAGTCAATCTTTGCTTCTGCAGTTGCAGCTTCAGTTTTAGCAGTTTCCGGCTTCAAACTAGGGCATTCGATATCTTGCAAACCGTTCGTCGGATTGACTTCATTCCACCACCAAAAGTTGCGGCTTTCAAAGGAGGTTCAGATGAACCTACAACACAGTTCCAAAGAGGAGATATTCTAGGCCACGCAAGTCAATCTTTACTTCTGCAGTTGCAGCTTCAAATTCAACAGCTTCCGGCTTCACATGTGTGAGAGAGAGAGACCCATTTCAGCGCAGTAGAGAAGAGACTCATATCTGCGCAGTAGAGAGAGAGAGATGTGATGAGATGAGTGAGTCCAAATGAGGAAAAATCCTCTTATATTTATACACAACGTTGGTGGGTGAATAGATGCGACTGTTGGGCTTCTGAGCCTACATGAGTTGTAGGTCGGCTTGATAATAATTCCATAATCAAAATAAATTCATATCTCCATGAATACTTATCGGAATTGGATGATCTTTATATCAATCCTACACCTCTCGACGAGAGGAATCTAATAAAAATATTATTAGCCATGAATAAAATGACCCACATGAAGTTTTTCCCTGGTTGCCAATTTTAACACTCCCTCTCAACCATGGAGAACTTCATCTGCAATCTGTCTATCGGTCGTTACTATTCATCCATCAAATTCACTGCCTTGTACAACCTGACCCTTGCCCTGCTCTGCTCTATTTTGCCTGTTCTGCTTTGTCTTGTTCTTCCCTGCACTGATCTGTACTGTTTTGTTCTGTTCTGCTCTGCTCTTGCATTGTTCTGTTTTACTCTGCTTTTGTCCGAATTATGAAGAAGAAGAAATGATCGAGGATGTATCATACTGACTCAAAGTCAGTCTCAGAGTATGTACCACTGGTCCCTGACCAGTCTCAACCAACCCAAAGTCAGCATCATGGTGAGTACAACTCCAATGGTCCCAGACCAATATCATCCTCCACTGACTCAAAGTCAGTCTTAGAGTATGTACCACTGATCCCAGACCAGTCTCAACCGACCCGAAGTCAGCGTCATAGTATGGTACAACTCCTACCACTGGTCCCAGACTAGTATTATTGATCACAGATCAATGGAGGTCATCCTAGCGTAAGGAGTACGGTAGTTACAACGATGCGTCCATCGGTACTACTATGGTCCCTAACTTCATTTCCTTGCTCATTGATCAGATGAGAGGTACTTCCCATGAGTCCCAGACTGCATGGGTAGGATGCCTCGACAGGAGAACTAATCAATCCTGTCCTCACAGGAGAACACATCAATCCTGCTACAATTGCCATGGAGAACACATCAATCCAGGCCTCACAGGAGAACACATCAATCCTGCTACAATTGCCATGGAGAACACATCAATCCATGCTGCCATGGAGAACACATCAATCCAGGCCTCACAGGAGAACCAATCATCCTGCTACACAGGAGAGCGAATCATCCTGTTCCACAAGAGAGCGAATCATCTTGTCCCACAAGAGAGTGAATCATCTTGTTCCAGAGTGCACCACAAGGGGAGGGTGAGTCACCCTGTGGTCATATGTTGCTCTAGTAGGAACTGCAAGCCCTTAGAGCTCCCAGAGCTCAATGTATGCAACATGTAGGACCCTTGTACAAGGGTTTCTTGCCGACTCCAAGTCGTTTGGGAAAATCACAGATTAGATCTTTCCTCGGGGCTTTGACAAGGTGTATCAACCTGTACATCATCTTAATGTGATGGAGCTTCCTTGCTCATCGACTTACCATATCCCAGATGATGTCTATCTGCTGGAGCAATTGACGAATACGGGATTCCTCAATAATCGAATCCCACCTCTGGTTGTCACAGAGAATCACAGTGGTATCCAATGTAAATCCAAACAGCTCACTGAAGAGCTTTCGCAACCAGACTGCCTCACACGAGGTTATGCTAGCAACAATATATCCTGCTTCGGCGGTGCTCAAAGCCACCGACTTCTGCTTCCTGCTCATCCAGGATATCAAAGCAGATCCTAAGGTGAAACAGTACCCGGAAGTGCTCTTACGGTCCACCACACTGCCTGCCCAATCAACATCAGTATATCCAAGTAGTCTCACATCTCCGGCAGTGTATCTTAATCCATGAGAGATTGTGTCCTGAAGACATCTCAGAAGATTCCTGGCATCAATCCAGTGAGGCTCAACCAAATATGAGCTCACAATGCTAACTGCAAAACATATGTTCGGACGGAGGTTCACCAAGAACATCAATGCGAATGAGTTTTTGAAACTCAGAGGCATTTCCCAAGTCTGGTCTGACATCACTACCATATAACTTCTAAAAGTTAAGATCCTCGAGGTAGTCACAGGCTTGCAGTCCATCATACCGAATCTTTCCAATATCTTCACCACATATTTTCCTTGAGATAGGAAAGTTTCTCTTGGCTTCTGCCACACTTCAAGTCCTAGGAAGTAGTGCATCAGTCCTAGGTCCTTCATTTCAAATTCAGAAGCCAGCTCCCTCTTACATTTGTGAATGAGAGGGTCTGCACCTGTTAGAAAGAGGTCATCCACATACAACACCAGTATGAGAGGCTTGTCATCTTCAACCTTAAAGTAAAGGTTAGAATCGGCTTCACTCCTAATGAATCCCAGCTTCATCAAGTAGCTATCGATCCTCTCATACCATGCTCAGGGTGCTTGCTTCAGCCCATAGAGAGCCTTCTTCAACCTGCATACATGAGATTTTCGATCATAAATCTCAAATCCTTCGGGTTCCTCCACGTAGACCTCTTCTTTGATCGAGCCGTGCAAGAACGCAGTCTTGACATCCATCTGATGTAGGTTCCATCCTTGTGAAGCCACAAGGGCTATGATCAAGCAAATGGTCGTATATCTGGCAACAGGTGCAAATATCATAGTCTATACCTTCCTTCTGGGATAAACCACGAGCAACAAAATGAAGCTTATACTTTTCCATACTTCCATTTGCTGCATGCTTTATCTTGTAAAGCCATTTTGAAGTAACAATTGTCTTGTCCAGGGTCTGGGAACTACTTCCCAGACATCATTCTTTATGATAGACTCATATTCTTCGGTCATAGCATCCTTCCATACTTGATGCTTGACGGCATCTGAGAATGACGAAGGCTCATTTTGTATGATCGTGCTCATGATGGTCAGGTATCCCTGATACCTGTTAAGTTTCTTACTTTGATGGAAGGTTCCTCAGGGTGCAGCATGTCCTTCAGCATCATCAAGTATCCCCCTAAGCCATGAAGGCCTCTTCCTAGAAGAGGAAGGCTCATGTGGATGAGGATCAATCGGATCCATGGGTTCTTCTACATCAGGCATTGATTCATCATCCTTTTCTTTCGGTTCCCTGGTGTCGGCTTCTTGAGAGCTCCTCAGAGTCGGAAGATTGTTCACCTTGCTGAGAGCCATATCTTCGTCAAAGGTGACATCATGACTAATTACGACTTCCCTTTGACCGGCTACATAGATTCTATAGCCTTTAGTATTTTCACCATAGCCCACGAAAATTCCCTTCTTTCCAGATGCACCCAATTTATTTCTTTTCTCTTTCGGCACATGAAAATATACAGGGCTTCCAAAAATTTTAAAATGAGAAACATCAGGTTTCTTACCGGTGAATTTTTCTTCAGGAGTCTTGGAACCCAATGCTTGATGAGGGCATCGATTTTGTACATATACGACAGTGTTTGCAGTTTCAGCCTATAGAAACTTTGGAAGTCTTTGATCATGTAGCATGGCCCGGACAGCTTCCATCATCGTGTGGTTCTTCCTTCCCACCACACCATTCTACTCAGGAGTATGTGGTGTAGTAGTCTCCCTCTTAATTCCAACCTCAAGTATGCCTGAGTAAACCAATTGTAATATATCAGAGGTCTTGCTTTGGCTTGAGGGGAATGGTCCCCTTTTGAGCTTTCCTTCAGCACATCCTGGACATACACCTTCTTTCTCTACTCAGAATTCAAGCATCCCTGTCACCATTTGTCTTACACCGAGTATAGATTTATAATGAAGGGGGGAAAACCTCTAATGCCAAAGTTCAGACTGAAGAGATGTGTCATAAGACATGACACCTAGCAGACTTCCATCGACCTGATATAATGAATCAACACTAAACCGAAGAGTAAAGGCATATTTAACATTATTTTTCCATATACGTACCTTGCCATCGCTGAAGGTTACCTTGTAGCCTTTGTCTTCCGTTGCCGAGATGGACACTAGGTTCTTTTTGAGGTCAGGTACATATAATACATCTTGTAAGTGAATCGTATTACCTTGATTCAGTTTAAGAGAAACATTGCCTACACCTTTCACTGGGTATTTCATGTCATCTCCAAGGGCAATTTCCAGGTTAGTTTCTTTCTCTACCAGATTATAGAGTACTTCTTTGTAACCAGTGAAGACTCTTGAGGCACCACTATCAATGAGCCAAATTCCCATTGAGTCCGAAGGAGCGGAGGTAGATAGAGCAGTTGGTAGATAATATTCAGCCTGCTTATCGTCAACAATGTTAGATTCATACCTGGAATTTCTAGCTTTATTGAATGGTTGCCCTCTTCCTTGATTTCCCGCATTCCTTTTTCCTTTGTTGTTGAATTTTCCATTCCTTCGATTACCATGAGAGGGATTTTGATCATCGTCACAGTGAGAGTCCTTTCTATCAGGGCATTCCATTGCATAGTGACTTGCTTTATTGCACATGAAACATCGTCCTTTTCTTCCACCCTTAAATCCAGCCTTCCTTTTCGATTTAGACCCAGAATTATTTCTTTTCTTAGCATGAGAAGAAAAAGCAACAGGAGGACCTTTAGGCAAGGGCATTTCCTGCTCTTCTACCCTTGTTTGATCTTGAATGCATCTAGCCATTAATTCCTCGAAACTAGGAATTACATTATTGTTCAGAAGAGTAGTCCTGAACACATACCATTCAGATGGTAATCCTCCGAGAGTTGTGAGTGCCATTTCTCTGTCAGTAATGGTTTCCCCAAAATATAGGAGATCGTTCTTGATCTCGGTGATTCTTAAGAAGTATGCTTGCATACTTTCATCTTTACCCTTCTTGATCTCCCTCAACTTATTTCTAAGAAACAAAACTTGATTTGCATCATTAACTTTAAATAAACTCACCAGTCTGTCGTAGATTTCCTTGGAGGTGTCTAGATCAAAGATGTAGGCCACCAAGCGCTTGTCGATAGAGTCCCGGATGATCTTCTTTGTTTTGACTTCTCCATTTTTCCATTTGTTCCAGGCAGCAGCAGATGCATTTGATGAAGGCTCAATAATATGGCCTCTTACATGGTCCAGCACTCCTTGATCTTCAAGGGTTAGATTGTTAGACATCTTCCATCCGTGATAGTCAGCTTTCTCACGGAGCTTGTCTTCGGCAAGAAAGAGTGTTGAGGACCCCATAGTTCTTTTAGGATAGCCTTGCCAATCTTCTCTTCAATGATTGCTCTTGCTCTTGCTCGGGCTTTGTCTTCACCTCAGCTCCGATACCATGTTAAGTTATGGTATGTTCTATGCTTATAACAATTTACTTCTTTTTCTTATTATATTCCACCGATTAGCAATCACATGTACATAAAGTAAAGTGCAGATAGAACATTAAACGATCGACAGAAAACAAGCCAAGACAAGAGACACAAGATGTGGCGGCTAGCCAGGGACAAACCCCACAATGTGTGGGGAAACCCTTTGATCAAATCTTCTTTTTCTTCAATAATTCAGCAGAGAGAAATAGTACAATAAATCTGATTCATATCAGCAGTAGCAAACCCTAGATCAGTAGCATCAGCATTAACGGCTTCATTATCAAACTAGGGCAGACCATATCTCACAAATCGACAGTCGGATTGACTTCATTCCACCACCAAAAGTTTCGGCTTCCAGAGGAGGTTCAGATGAACCTACAACACAGTTCAGATGAGGAGATCTTCTAGGCCACGCAAGTCAATCTTTGCTTCTGCAATTGCAGCTTCAGTTTTAGCAGTTTCCGGCTTCAAACTAGGGCATTCGATATCTTGCAAACCGTTCGTCGGATTGACTTCATTCCACCACCAAAAGTTGCGGCTTTCAAAGGAGGTTCAGATGAACCTACAACACAGTTCCAAAGAGGAGATCTTCTAGGCCACGCAAGTCAATCTTCACTTCTGCAGTTGCAGCTTCAAATTCAATAGCTTCCGGCTTCACATGTGTGAGAGAGAGAGACCCATTTCAGTGCAGTAGAGAAGAGACTCATATCTGTGCAGTAGAGAGAGAGAGATGTGATGAGATGAGTGAGTCCAAATGAGGAAAATTCCTCTTATATTTATACACAACGTTGGTGGGTGAATAGATGCAACTGTTGGGCTTCTGAGCCTACATGAGTTGTAGGTCGGCTTGATAATAATTCCATAATCAAAATAAATTCATATCTCCATGAATATTTATCGGAATTGGATGATCTTTATATCAATCCTACACCTCTCGATGAGAGGAATCTAATAAAAATATTTTTAGCCATGAATAAGATGACCCACATGAAGTTTTTCCCTGGTTGCCAATTTTAACACTTTCAGCTGGTCTATGGTGTAGATACAATGTTTCCAACTTCCCTAGCAATGCCAGTGATGAAAATCCTACAAGAGGTTGATAGTGAGACAAATGACTTCAACGAGGAATTAATCAAATGATCCACTTGCAGCAGTCTAGAGAAGAAGTTTTCCAGAATACTTCAAAGCTCCAGGAGAAGATTAAGAAGATTTATGATAAGAAAACTAAGGCTGATGATTTCAATTTGGGAGATGTTGTTCTCTGATGGGATGCTCGAAATGAAGATAAAGGAAAACATGGTAAGTTTGAAAACAAATGGAAAGGACCCTACAAGATTTTTGCATTTAGAGGGAAAAATGATTACTTGTTAGAAGATTGTGATGGGAAAGCACTTCCAGGAGGACCGATGAATGGTAAACTACTCAAACACTATTTCACCTGATATTGCAGAAAATTTTTCATTTCCATTGTAAATAACATTTTATTTGCTTCCAAAGAGTGAAGGAGTTGTCAAAGAAGTTTGAAGCCTGAGGAGAAGGCCATAAGGCTTCTCTGATCAGCTGTTGTTGTCTTTTTGAAGTTGTCAAGTCAAGTAAGTTTTTGAGTCAAGTCAAATCAGTTTTTGAGTCAAGTCAAGTCAGTTTTTGTTTTTCTTAGTTTAGTTAGTCAGTCATTTGAGTGTCAAGTCTTTTGTATATGACTCCATTTCCCAATGGATAAGGCTACCTAGTTTATAGTGTTCTTGACACCTCCTAAAGGAGCTGCCATCCCCATTGGAGCCAATGCTAGTGTCCATTAGTCACAGTGATTAAATTTACTCTTTCATATTGTTGATAGAGTCTTAGGTCAAATTATTATATTTTCAAATAAAATTTGACATCTTTCTTGGTTGTCAAATGGTCCTAAGTCATTGTCTAGGTGTCATTGCTACTCCCTCCACTTATTCAAGATCACAAATAGCCATCATGGTCATGTCATCATTTCTTGTTATAGTCATCAATATCAATTTAGGGAGTCATGTCATCCATTATGGTCACCATCATGGGAGTTAGCAATTAGGGAATAAAGTTTTTCAAAAAAAATCCAAGTACATCTATGTCACATGGAGATGTAACCTTCCTATTGAGGAAATAATGTTGTAGTACAAATCACATCACCAAGTCATTCTGTCAAAGTACACATGATGTCATCCCACTATGAAGCCAAAAATCGAGTTTCTAAGTTATAAAGGAGCATCAAAGCATTTTAAAACTTCATTGCATCCTTCCAAAAGCTCCAGGAGCTCCTCTCTACCAGTTTGATACTTGCCATAGCCATTAGAATTTCAAATTTCACCACCATTGCTTCTCTCATCTGTTTATTGTGTTTCTGGAGATAGTTGATGTACTTTTCATTTGGAAACCAAAGGGAGGGAAAGCAGGTTCCATTTTCATCACACATGATTCAAAGCCTCTTTAAACCAATAAGTAAAGATTCACAAACCATCCATGCAGTCTTTTTCCTAAAAAAATTGATTAAAATCTATCCCTAAGGTTTCGTTGTGCTTCTGCTGCGTTTTTTCATTTCATGGCCTTTTAATTCTTTTCAGAAGAAATCCCCTAGTTTCTAAGCCTAGATACCCTTGATTACCCTTATCAAACACTCCTCATAATTCCCCACACTCAAATTCAATCAATTCATCATTTTCCTCCATAGACCTAGCTTGTCGCTGCGCTTCTGGCTAGGACTGTGGTTTGCCCTTTTCACCCCTTTTTTCTTGCTCATTTTGAGAAATTCCACTTTCATTGTATCCCTAAAATATATCCCTACCCCCCATAATTTACTCAAATTTATTTTTGTCCTCCTTCCCCCCCATTCCCTTCCCTCAAGTTGTTGTGCTTCCGTCTTGCTTGAAATTAGGGTTTTCTATCAGAAGTGAAGCCAAAACATGGTGAAGACCAGTGAAAGGAGGAGGTATAAGGGAGGAGAAATCTCAAGATATGAGCCAACTCATATGAAAGAGGTCAATGCATCATAATTCATTAGAAAATCATTTGAGCAGGCAGGCTACCTAGGGTTTTGTCTAAAGGTGCAAGAGGTAGGTTACCATCATGATTTAACAAGCCTCTTTGCTACTAGTTTCAAGAAGGATCAGGCCATTATAGTAGGGGTGAAATTTCCAGTGTCAGCAGAGGTCATAGCTTCAACAACTACTATCCCTAATCAAGGTGAGATTTGGTTCAAGGGAATGGATTTAGACCTAGAGCACTATAAGATGTTTTTGAAACCACAGTACAAGGAGTCTCCTTCTCACATTTTTCCTAGCAGGCAATTGTTGGACAAGTATAGCCCTTTGATGAAGATTATCATGAAGCATTTTACTTGTGAGGGCAGATTTAGCAAGCTATATCAATATCATATCAGGTTGTTGATGCATTTCACTTCCATGAAGCCCCTAAACCTACCTAACTATCTATTTAGAAGTTTGGTGAAAATCACTGAGAAGGTGCAATCTAAAGGAAGAGATCATTAAGAAAGCCTCTTTCATCATGCTCTAATTAGAGTAATAGTCCTCCACTAGCTAGCACAACCAACATGTCATGGGAATCTTTCTTGGAGGCAACTGCTCTCTTACCTGTCTCCAACCAGTCAAAGAGTCCAAGTACTCCTTCATCATCATCCAGACCACAAGGAGCTGAAACATCAAGCAGGCCATCAGTGACAAAAACTCAACCAAGGGCAGAGATTTCAAAGACATACAAGAGAGGTAAGAGGTTGGTTTTTTCTCCTAAGCTAGAAACAGAGATGCCTAGACCTAAACCTAGAACTAGGTCTCAAGCAAAAAGAATACCTAAGGAGGTTGTTACTAAAGAAGTGCAGATGGAAGCCATGAGAGAGGAATCACCTAGAGATAGAGATGATTCACCCTTGCAACATCATGAAGAGGTACCTCCTGAAATAGAGATGGCTGACCATGGAGATAATGCAGTAGAAGACATAATCAAGGAGAAAAAGGCACAAATTAGGGAGCTAAAAGATGACCTTTCCAAAGCCAATTTCATGGTGGCTTTCTTACAGCGAGAGAATAGACAATTGAAACTAGGCCTAATGTAGCAGAGCAAGTCACAAGAAGACCTTCCATCATCAAGCCGGGAAGGTGTGTTAAAAACAAAGGATAAAGGGAAAGCCATCATTGATGTAGAGCAGCTAGAGGAGAAGAACATTCAGGTACAGCCAAGGAGACCCAAAACTAAAGCAATGGCAAGAAAGGAAAAACATGTAAAAGAGCCATCTCCTCCTCAAGCCCAAAATACCATAGATGACACCATAGCTGCTGAACTTGAGAAGGACAAGGAATATTGTCTTGAGAGAGTAAATGAGAATTTGGAGAAGTTATTCAAAAAGGCAAACAAGGATACCACTATGCAAATAAATATGGCAAGGCACTATGCAAGGAACATGGTTTGCAAAGTTTGGGTTGAAAACGTGAAGAAGAAGTTAAAGAGAACCCTAAGGAAACTCGAGAAGAGGGATAACCTTGACCTCTTAGCTAAAGCATCATTAGTGGTTTGAATGCAGGACAAAGAGCAAAGGAAAGGAGGCAAATTTTGAAAATTTGAAGTTTTTGTGCACAGGCAAATAGTATCCTACAGAAACACAACAACTAGTTGCTGCATTTTTTCTCAGAGGGCTAGAATCGGGATTTTCAAGCATGTGGAGGTAGCAATTGACATGAGGACACCAGAAAAGCACCTGAGGATGCTTATAGAATCATGAATTTGCAGAAAAACATTAAACAAGGCCTTTTTTACACCTTTTTGCCACCTCTTCAAAACAGTCGCTGCATTTCTGGATACTTAGTTTTGAGATCAAGCTTGAGGAGGTCAAACTCACGTTTTTTGGATGACTTAAGGGTTCTAGGGTGTAGTAGGCATCCCAAAATTTCTCCATAGGTCTTAAACAAATCTTAGAACCTCTTCAAGCCATCAAAATATCAACCTAAACATTCGTTGTGCTTCTGGTGAAATTTGTTGCGCTTTTGGGAAATTTGTTGCACTTCTATGAATGAAGGTGTTTACTCCATCTAAATAGTGAAATGTCAAGTTAGGTTGATGTAAATAGTTTCCTTATGTGTTCGTCTGATGTAAATGATTTTGTAGGTGGTTACTATACTAAAGAATCTTGTAATTAAATGCTTTCAAAACAAACTCAATCAGTTAGTTTAAAAGGGGAAAGTGGTTTCTAACTCACCTAGGATTTGGCAGTGGTTAGGTAGGATCATGAAATTAGTTCCTAAGAAGCAAGATTCAACCCCTTAGAGGGGAAACCTTGTTTTCCATCTATGTAGTCAGAATCAAGCAAAAGAGAGGGTTTGATATTTGAAGCTCATAGTTTTTGATCTAGTGTACTTGATATTGGCATAAAATAATATACAATTACAACTATTTTTATGGGATTCATGTGTTGTGGTCAGTGGCATTGTTTTCTCCAGTGTTTCTTATGCATTTTATTTTTAAATGTTTTTGGCAACCATCTATGTTTCTTCTCATGATTATCTCAAGATGTTAAGCATAATACATTATCTTGAATTCTCTGTTTTTGTCTAAGATTTTCATATAAGTGTTTCATCCTCTGAAACAAATGAATTCATTCATGTATGCTCATCTTTCTCCTTTCCTCATTACCATACTACAATGACAAACCATTTGTGTCACTGATTACACCTACCTTGCCTCATTCTATGTCTGCAATTGATCTTTTGACCTACTTGGCCTAGTTCCTAGACCTTGTGCTTCTTATCCAGCAAACCCTAATCAAAACCCTACTGAGCTGATAACTAGCCTAAAACCCTAGTATTCTCCAGTCACTTCCATTGGCTGTGAGGTTGATTTAGAGAGAGCCCTCTCTGATTTGGCAGGGCTAGCTTCCAAGTCCAAATTTGGTCTGAGGTTACCTCTTTGGTTTCCTTTCTCAGCCTTGGGAAAACTAAGGAGTGCTAACAGGAACCTATGCTCCTACATCTAGTCATCATCCTCGAGAGGATCTCGTGCTAGCAAGACCACTCCCCCAACCTGTAGGTCCCTGACAGCCTGAACAACCATGCAAGTGCACATTAAAATAACTCGCCAATTAGAGGGGATATTTACACTCATCTGTGTATTGATCTTCCATCTCATGCCACCCACATTATGTCACGTCGCTCGGTGTTATGTCAAGCATATGCCGTATATCCTCCATGAACTCATCTATATCTCATCTCCCCTGAGATGATGATGCCCCAGGATCCACAACCCTATGTGCTGCGTATCATCCTCTATATCCTTTTAACATACTAGCGTTATATCTGCATGTCATAAGTTTGACAGTCAACACCATATACATACATTTTCTAACCAATGATTTCCATAAGGATATAGTATCTATCACATATTGTCAGGTCCCCATCCTCTCCCTGGCGACAAGGGTAGCTCAAGATCTCCTTGGAAGTTCATACCAAAATATGGATAATCCTCTATGTACAAAGGGAGCCTATCCCAATGAGTGAAAAAATCAGGTAAAAAAACTCTCCCGACTCCCCCTCCTCCTACTTATCATAGTAGCTACCCCCTGTTGAGAAATCAATGTTAGTATAATTAGGGTTAGATTTCTCTTTCTTGATAATTACTTGTGAATTATGTTGGCTTATTTTACTTATTTGTTATATTATCTTTCATCAAGCAATCACCAAATTATGTGTGTATGAAGATCACAAAAACACAAGACACAAGATGTGGGCACTCTGCCAGGGAAAAACCCAGTCAAAATCTATTCCTTCAATAGTTTTATTGAGACTCTTCAAGCTAGACACGGACCTCCTCAAACCACCAAGTCAACCTCCTCTTGCAGCAACTTCGACCCAGAATTTCGACCTTGAAGCAGCAGTACTTCGACCCAACAAATGGTAGTAGCAGCAGTAGCATTAGCTTTGAATAGACAAGGAAAACTTTGACATCCTAGAGGAATCCAAATGAGAGAGAGAGAGAGAGAGAGAGAGATAACCCAAAACTTCGATTTTCTCTTTTCCTTCCTCTTTCTCCAACTTCGCACTTCTTTCAACCTCCTTTCCTTCTTCGCACTTTTCCAGCTCTTTCTTTTGGATATTGAACTTATGAGTGAGTGAGAGTGTGCTCCAAATGAATTTGATCTCCTTGTATATATAGGCTTGAGGTGAGGTCGAATTGCCCTGTTTGAGGCCGACTTGATCTCCTTGAGGTTGACTTGGTGTGGAGGTGTCAAATACCTAATTTGACTCAATAATAAATCTTTTTACATGATTAAAAAGCCGAAGAAGGGTCTCTTTAAATCGACAATGACTCTAATGACAGAGAATAAATCTTAGAAGTCCTCAATGGGGACTTTGACCTAAAACATGATGACCCAAGCATGAAACCCATGCTTTAATAAGTCATTGTGATAATAATAAAAAAATTCTTTTTCATTCTTTTGACAAGTACATTACATAATGACTCAAATACATTTATGAAGACCGAACCTAGTTACATTTTTCAACACTCCCTCTTAACTAGGGAGGTATTCATAATAACATATACTAGTACAAGGAAGATCTCAAACCATATGAACTATGAAGATTTTATGCATCTTAATTCCAAGGACTAGATTCCTAACCAGGGAAATATATCTAAGGTCCTCCAATAGTTTAGGCACTCATGATGCCATGGGCTAGATTCCTGACTAGGGCAATCTATCTGGGTGGGACTAAGATGAACTAAAGCTTTCAACTAGTCTAGGTACCATCAGGCTTACTTGCTAACCATCAACCTAGGAATCTAGGTGCATATTTGAGGTCAAAGCTCCATGACCAGCACCACCCTCCCTACTTCAGGATCCAGACATCAACACATAGTGTCGGCCATATGTCCTCCCAAGCAATGTGTCTCACACACAAAGCCTCAACAAATCTCTTCCAAACTTTTATCATCATCAACAAGATCAACAATATCAACTAAACCAAGCATGCTTCTAATATATTCAAACTTCTTATTAGGAAGAGACTTTGTTAGTATATCAACTACCTGATCGTCTGTCAAGACATACTGTAGCTTCACGATCCCATCCTGCACCAAGTTCCTAATGTAGTGGAACTTATTATTGATATGCTTCGTCCTAGCATGAAACACAGGATCTCCAGACATCTTGATGCAACTTTGATTATCATAGTTTATCACAGTAGGATCTAAAGGCTTCTCGAACAAATTTGTTAGAAGTTTCCTCAACCATATAGCCTCCTTTCCTACTTCACATGCAACCACATACTCTGCTTCAACACTACTTAAAGAAACAAGATATTGCTTTCTACTCATCCATGAGATCATGGTAGATCCAAAACTAAAGCATCCACTTGTAGTGCTTCTTCCATCGGTCTCACTGCCACCCCAATCAGAATCTGTGAAGCCAATCAACTTGACTTCCTTGCTATCGTACTTTAGGCAGTGATGTATAGTGCCACGAAGATATCTCAATATATGCTTGGTAGTTATCCAGTGATCATGACGAGGCTCCAACTGAAACTGACTAAGAATGTTCACAAAAAAGCATATATCTGGCCTAGTATTTACCAGATACATCAGTGAACCCACCAACTGATGATAGGAGGTAGGATCTACAGAGCTCCTCAACTTCTTGAGATTGGTGATTATAGGAGTAGTCATGGGCTTGGAATCCATCATCCAAAATTTCTGCAACAACTTGATGATATACTTTCCTTGCCCCAAATATATCTCCCCTGGCTTTTGCCATACTTTTAGACTTTGGTAATAGTGCATCAGTCCTAGATCCTTCATCTCAAGTTCGCCTACTAGCATCTTCTTGCATTATTATATCCTTCGTTCCACACCTATAATGAATAGATCATCCACATATAGTAGAATAATGACTGGCTCATTATCCACAACCTTGATGTAGAGATTTGGATCAACATAACTCTTCACAAACCCAATTCTTAGAAGGTATGCATCTATTCTTGCATGCCATGCCCTAAGAGCTTGCTTCAAACCATATAGGGCATTTTTGAGTCTACAAACATGGGTATCTTTGCTATTTACTTCAAAGCCTTCAGGTTTCTCGATGTATACTTCCTCATCGATGGTCCCACTCAGAAATGTTGTCTTCACATCAATTTGACGGATATATCCCATTGTAGTAGCCAATGAAACCAAAGATCTAATGGTAGTATACCTTGTAGTGGGTGCAAAGCTTTGTTCATAATTTATGCCTTCATTTTGAGAGAAACCCCTTGCAAAAAATCTAGCTTTGTATTTGTCTATACTTCCATCAACAACGTGTTTGATATTATAGATCCATTTGGAGGTGACAATCGATTTGTCACTAAGTCTAGGAATGATTTCCCAAACCCCATTCGTCATGATGGATTGATATTCTTCCTGCATTGCATTCTTCCATACTTCTTGATGAGCAACTTCTTCAAATGTAGAGTGAAGCAACAAAACTTAAGCTTGTTGACTTTAAATGTAAAATACACAAATGTATTTGTAAATAATATTTTTATTAATATGATAAATGTACAAGGATGTTGAATGTTACAATGAGGGTCTACATATATAACTAGGCAGGTGCCTCTTGATGACTGACCATGTATTTATAGACATGTCTTTTCATTAAACTAATGACTTATCAAAATAATCACTACTTTGATTATTATTTACATTTATTTTTATTTATTATATTTGTTATGAATTATATTCATAACATTGCCTCTTTCTTCAAAAAGCTTTGTCCTCAAAGCTTAATTGACGACAATTTCCTTCACATTGCCCACTCCTTTCAGCATGTGTAAGTGGTATTATTGAGGTTAATCCATTTTCCTCTTGCCCTTTCTTTCTTCCTTTTTTTTGAAATTATTATTATTCTTTTAAATTTATTAATTGTTTTATTATTTTAAATAACTATATAAACAATTTATTATAAAATAAATTTATAATTGAATAAGGTTAAGTTATAATAGCTTTATAAAGTGTTTTTTTAGGTCTAATTCATTTTGTTATGCACTTGTATGAAATGGTACGGTAACATCCATACATGCACGTTGGTTGACTCGTCAACACGCTAGTGGTTTGTCTCTTTTGTACCATCGTCATGAGATCCAAACCCCTTTCCTTGCCCTCGATGGCCTTCATTATGGCCTCCGAGTCCTTGGATGGGTGACCGATGTAGCCATACATGTTTTATGTGGTGACCATGATGTCAGCCTTTGGGTTGAATTCTGAGGTCATGCTGTCGCTCATCACCCCTTGGATTCGCCTCTCCGGCAAAGTGCTCCACTGCTTGAACTGGTATATCCATTGCTCAACTAATACACTCGTGTTCGCAAAGCATAGAACGAATTTCCCCAACTGAACTGCATCAGAGACTTTCCTGCACCACAGGGTAGCACGATCACTCCCGACCTCGGTTTTCCATTCAAGAACATCTTGTCCACATTGTGTTTTTTATAAGACTGAAGCATCTCCTTGGGGTTGAGCTTTATGTCCAGATTGGGGCAAGTAGTATCGTTCTTCGACCAGAGGATAATTTATTTCTCTGCACTTTTGCCTCACTTGCACCACTTTAGTCAACATGATCTAGAGACTCTTATTACTCAGTTTACCTTCTACAACATTTTTAACCTCATGCTATTTGAGAATGGTGGAAACGTTGTGTGTTGTGTTGCCCTCTAGAATGACACTGCCTTCCTTCAAGTACAATTTAAGTTTCCCCACATTTTCAGTGTTTTTCTGAATCAATTTAGTAACCTCCGCAGGCGTAGCATGTTGGAAATACTGAGAGGGGGGTGAACACAGATTTCTTTTCAATTGTTATTATTCACTAGTTAGATCACTTATAATTAGAACACATAGAATGAACAATAATAATAAATACTTTTATTAATCAATAATGATGACTCCAATCTTCTTTACAATAAATTCAATACAATAATGTGTAGGTCTCCAACCCTTAGATGAAGACTCCAATCTTCAACCACCCAGGCTCCAACTTGTATTTTGCCAAGCTTTGACTTGGACTTTCGAAGGCTCCAAACTTGTCAGTTTTTTAGGCTCCAACCTTAAGGGCTCCAAACTGATCTTTTGAGGACTTCGATCCTGTAGGGCTCCAACCCTCTCTTTAATGTAGGCTCCAAACTTGTCAGTTTTTTAGGCTCCAACCTCAAGGGCTCCAACCCTATCTCTGGTACAGGCTCCAAACTAATCTTTTGAGGACTTCGATCCTGTAGGGCTCCAACCCTCTCTTTAATGTAGGCTCCAACCTGATATAATGAGGACTCCTATCCTCTCTTCGACGTAGGCTCCAACCTGATATAATGAGGACTACTATCCTCTATCATGTGCAAGCTCCAACCTGATATAATGAGGACTCATATCCTCTATCGTCCAAGGCACTAACCTGTCAATATGAGGCTCCAACCTCCAATTTTCCAAGATAGGTTTAGTAATAGTTCATAGCTCCCAATGTCTTCTTCAACAAACCATGTCAATATTCAACAAATGCTTCCAATTAATCTCCACGTCACTTCATCAATGACAACTTTGTCTTCACATGAAGCAGTCTCCACAACTCTTCATGTTACCCAAACAAAGTCTGCAAGTTACCTCATGATGATTTCAACAATGCATAATGATTTCCAATGATGTCTCCAAGATTTGTTTGAAGCTTTTCATCAGCACAAAACAATTCTTTGTTTCGAGCCTCTGTTCTCACTGTCGAGATCACTGCTTCAGAAGTTTGCAGTATTCTTACCTCAACGTTGGTGTCATCTATTGCTCCCTTCAAACGATGACAAATGAAACCTTATTTCGTTGGTTCGAGGTCATACAAATCTAAGGTTATATTGATATGAGAATTAATCTTTTCGCAAATCTGATACACCGGTACAAAACTGAACTGAGTTGCTAAATGAACCTTCACATAACTGTTCTTTAGGTTGCGGTCTCCACTTCTACTATAGATTAATTCATCACAGGTCCGAGCCTTTCAAAGATTAACCCAATCAAAGAATTTATTTTCTTGCTCGACCTTCGGCTTCCTTTCCTTTGTTCCTTCAAGTTCATGAATTGTAAACTGTCTCTTCTTCTCTATAATGGATGATCGATGCTCGTACTTGAAGTGAAGTGTTTAAATTGTATATATATGAGTTTTGCCAATAAACGAAAAGACACACTCGCTGGAGGAGAGGCCAACTTGTGCATGAGGTGGCACATTTAAAAATATATCAAAGGGGGCTTTTGTTAATATTCAACCAAATATAACATAGACTTTACGGAAACCACAAAGTAACATAGGAGAGGCTATACCCACATTACAATAGATGTATGGAAATGCCACATCATTAATCCCGCAATCACATCCTCATGAATATTAGAAATTTTCAAGTTGTGCGCATGTTATATCTTTCGATATCAACATCGTCGATATACACATATCACCCCTACTTCCGACGTAGCCGATGCGATATTCAATAAAACCATTTTGATACTCCCAATCAGGTCCACATTGACCATTGATGGATGCGATATTATATTAATCTACTTTTGATAAATCAATCAGGTCCACAATTTTATCGCAATCAGAGGTTTTAACATGTCATCCCTTGCGATACCGCGGATGAAATATTATATTAAGTCATGTTATAATGGAGCAATCGGGTCCGCAATATATATCACAATTGAAGGTTTTAACTTGACATCCCTTTAAGACTTGCGATATGAAAGTTTGGATATGATGAATGCGATATTACATTAGGGTGTGTTATAATGGAGCAATCAGGTCTGCAACTCAAATCGAAATCGGAGCTTTCAACGTGACAAGGATTTAAAACTTGTGATATGGCAGATGCAATATTATACTAGAGTTGTTACAATACACTGATCGGGTTCGCATATCGGCAGTTCTGAGATCAGAGGTCCATTCAAATTGGGGATCAAAGACCGGGGTTTTTTAGTGGTAACACATAATAAAGCACTGATATGATTTCCCGATATCATTTCTCTGCTGATGTGTTCCTTTTTGCTTCTCTGATATCATTGTTCTTCCATTTAGCTCTTTCTCTTGGGCATATGCGGTCTTTTCTCAGATTTTCTTCTCTTGTGGCTTATCTTCTGACGACTTCTCTTTAGCTTCATGATGGCTTCTGATGGCTTTTGATGGCTTCTTCGTCTTACTCTTTGGCTTCACGATGGCTTCCAATAACTTTCCGATGGCTTCTTCTCTTACCCTTTCTCTTTCTCTTACGATGGCTTCCGATAGCTTTATGATGGCTTCTTCTCTTACTCTTGCTCTTCCTCTTCCGATGGCTTCTGATAGCTTTTTGATAGATTGCCATATTTCTTACTCTTTGGTACTGCGCCTTGGGTCCACTGCTTCTACCCTGTTTGTATATATATTCAATCCATATGTTGTATTCAATCCTTGGGTCCTCCATCTCATCATATGATCTCAAACATGTCATCATATGTCATCAAGTCCTTCAGGAAGAATATCATAATATACATGAGGTTATGTCATCTTCATAAGAACTTACATTATTATGATCAATGGGCATCTTAGAGGAACATCATGGTCACAAGAATTTATCATCACAATAAATGCCATATTGACATTAATGACAACCTAGACTAACAATCTCCCTCTTTGTCATTGATGGCAATATTCTTGCCCTTCCAAGATTCTCTCCCCCTTTGACATCAATGGAAAATGGGGTGCCTAAGTACTCCCCCTTTGAAATCAATGGAAAATGGGGTGCCTAAGTACTCCCCCTATCACACTGCTTCTTATCATGTTGCTTCTTCCATTGTTGCTTAGGCAGTTGCTTGTACAACTCCCCTCGAACCTGCATAAACTCCTCTAGCTCTTCTGTTTACTTTAGAAAAGAAAGATTTTTGCAAGTGATCAATGGATGATTTTCTTTAATGGAATTACTTCCAAGAGATGATCTATTGGGAGATATGCCTCATAGCACGATTCCCCATTAGTAGCTCATCAATTGTTTCATAGGGTTCTCGCCAGTTCAAAAACACAAGCTCCCCCTAACAATATGGATGGTTTCTTCTTGGTCTAATCATATCATCAAAATCTGTCAAAGATGTATTCATCAGATCAACAACATGTGTTGTTGGCTTGAGTGTTCGAGAGGATTTCTGATCCAATCTGCTTCTTTCTCTAGACTTGTGTGACTTTCTTTTATGGCTGAGTAGTTATGCTTTGAGCTTGTTTAGGAACCCAAGATAAGTTACAATCGTGAGCCATATGTCCAATGTTATGACATTTGAAGCATTCAGTTTTCCTTTTGTAAATCTTGTTTTGGAGAACTGATAGGAATCTTCATATGCTCTGCAGAGCTTAGCCATGTGTCCAAAATTTAAGCAGGAATAACAATAACCATTAAAAAAAATTTGTACTTGGGGAATGATGATTGCCTTGATGCACTTTTGGAAGTATTTTGCTTCGGAATTATTTGATGATATCCATATCCTCTTTTATCCTTGACACTTTTTGCACAGTTTTGTCTTGATATACTTCTAAAATTATTTTGTCTTGGAAGCTTTTGATCAAATTTATTACCTCTTACAGTCTTGACACCATCTTCACATCTTCTTGGAGCAGGGTTTCTTCCAATGCCATTTTGAGTCTTCTCTTTGCCTTGGCTGGAATTGAGGACATCAATGTTTCTTCCATGTTTCTCCACATCTCTGTTGTTTGAAGCAATAAGAGTTGCTTCACTTCTGTTTGAGGATTCACCTATATAACTGAGACTTGTTTTATCAAATGGGGATCTATGATGGTTGAGCAAGTTATCCAAGGCTTGAGAACTTTTCAAGATTTTGTTCAAAAATTCAACTTCTTTCCTTAGTGAAACAATCTCTTCTTCCAATTTTCCACAGTCATCATTTTTCTTAGCTAGTTGTTTCTCAATTTCTTCCTTAACTCGTGTTGCTTCATTGGCTTCTACTTTAAGGGAGATGATATCAGATTTCATCTTGAAGATTTCTTCATTCTCCTTTGCTAGACTGTTCTCCATTTCTTCCTTCATCCTTGTTGCTTCACATGTTTCGGCCTTGAGCAAGTTGATATCTTATTTTAGTTTGAAGATCTCTTCATCCTTTTCTTCTAGTTGGCATATCATGGTGTTTCTTTCCTTTTCTGCATCATCAACTTGTCCTTCTATGAGTGCCAAAGCTTCCATCACCTTCTCACCTCCTTGTGCTTGTTTCTTTGTTTCTTCTAGTTGAGATCTAAGGGAGGAGACCTCTTCCTTGTATTGACCAATTTTTGCTTCAAGTTTGTTCAAGATCTTGTGTCTTTGTTCAAGGTGGCTTGACAAAGTTTCTTCCCTTTTATTTGCCTTATCCAATTGATTTGTCATGGATATGACTTCTTCATGATGCTTCCTCTTGTTTTGATGAAATTCCTCCTTAAGCTTGGTGAGCTCCTCATTTCTTTCTTGAACTTGAAGCTTGAATAGGTTAGCTTCATTCCTTGTTTTTTCAAGGTCATGGTCACTATCTTGTGATTTCTTCTTGAGCTCCTCATTCTCCTTTTTCAAATTGCTTGTCTTTGCCAGGGAAGCTACAAGCTTTTCTATGAGATTTTCTTCGAAGTTATCTTTATTTTCTTCATCTTCTAGGTCTTCCTTGGCCTTGATGTCTTCATTCCTGCTTTCAGCTTCCTTAATGGGTTCTAGATTTCCTTCTTGCTTTCCATCATCTTCTTGACTAACAATAATGGCCAATGCTCCTTTTGTGTGAAGGTCATGAAGTTTGTCCCACATGCCTTTTGTCGATGAACATTTCTCCACTTTGATCTTTATAGCATCTGGTAGCCCATTCAAAATTGCCTTCATTGCTTTTGTATGATGTTCTTTGAATTCTCCTTTCATCATGTCGTCAGTAGTCACTGATTCCCAGACTTCAATGCCTTGAACCATTAAGAAATTCCTCATTCTCATCTTCCATATATCAAAGTTTCCATTGAACAATGGAACTTCATTTTTCATGGCTGAGGAAGAGACATCTGTAGAAGGATTGGAGGTTTTCTTCCTTGGCTTTTCCATTTGTGTTCTAAGGATCAACCTTCAAGTTGTTAGGCTTTGAAAGAACATATTGGGTCTCATTCACGACCCCTCTCAGTATTTCCTTTCAATTGTTATTATTCACTAGTTAGATCACTTATAATTAGAACACAAAGAATGAACAATAATAATAAATACTTTTATTAATCAATGATGAGGACTCCAATCCTCTTTACAATAAATTCAATACAATAATGTGTAGGGCTCCAACCCTTAGATGAAGACTACGATCTTCAATCTCCTAGGCTCAAACCTGTATTTTTCCAAACTTCCAAGGCTCCAACCTTGTCAATTTTTGAGGCTCCAACCTTATCAATTTTTGAGGCTCCAACCTGATTTTTTGAGGACTTCGATCCTGTATGTCTCCAACCCTCTCTTTGGTGTAGGCTTCTACCTGATATAATGAGGACTCCTATCCTCTCTTTGGTGCAGGCTCCAACCTGATATAATAAGGACTCCTATCCTTTGTCTTGTGCAGGCTCTAACCTGATATAATGAGGACTCCTATCCTCTATCTTCCAAGGCACTAACCCTGTCAATATGAGGCTCCAACCTCCTACTTCAATTTTCCAAGATAAGTTTAGTAATAGTTCATAGCTCCCAATGTCTTCTTCAACAAACCCTATCAATCTTCAACAATGCCTCCACTTAATCTCCATGTCACTTCATCAATGACAACCTTGTCTTCACATGAAGGAGTCTCCACAACTCTTCATGTTACCCAAATAGAGTTTGCAAAGTTACCTCATGATGATTTCAACAATGCATCATGATCTCCAATGATGTCTCCAAGATCTACTGAAGCTTTTCAACAAGATATCTTCAATAGGTTGCGCTAAGCCTCAATGTCTGCACAAAACAATTCTCTGTTTCGAGCCTCTATTCTCACTACCGAGATAACTGCTTCGGGAGTCACTGCTTCAAGTCTTGCGATATTCTTACTTCAATGCTAGTGTCGTCCACTGATACCTTCAAACAATGACAGATGCAACCTTATTTCGCTGGTTAGAGGTCATATTGATCCGAGAATTAGTCTTTTCACAAATCCGAGACACTGGTACAAAACTGAACTGAGTTGCTAAATGAACCTTCACAGAAGTGTTCTTTAGGTTGTAGTATGCACTTCTACTATAGATGAATTCATTACAGGTCTGAGCCTTTCAAAGATTAACCCAATCAAGGAATTTGTTTTCCTGCTCAACCTTCAACTTCCTTTCCTCTGTTCCTTCAAGTTCACAAGCTGTAAATTGTCTCTTCTTCTCTGTAATGGATAACAGATGCTCCTACTTGAAGTGAAGTGTTTAACTTGTATATATATGAGTTTTTCCAATAAAAAAAAAGACACGTTCATTGGAGGAGAGGCCGACTTGTGCATGAGGTGGCACATTTAAAAATATATCGAAGGGGCCTTTTATTAATATTTAACCAAATATAACATAAACTTTAGGAAACAACAAGTAACATAGGAGAGGCTATACCCACATTACAATAGATGTCTGGAGGTCCCACATGCCATGTCATTAATCCCGCAATCGCATCCTCTTGAATATCGCAATTTTTCAAGTTGTGCACATGCTCTATCTTCCGGTATCAACATCACGGATATACACATATCGCCCCTACTTTCGACGTAGTGGATGCCATATTCAGTAAACCTGTTTTGATACTCACAATCGGGTCTGCATCATGCTCTGACCATTGGTGGATGAGATATTATACTAAACTGTTTTTGATAAATCAATTGGGTCCACAACTTTATCACAATCGAAGGTTTTAACATGTCATCCCTTGCGATTCTGCGGAAGCGATATTATATTAAGTCATGTTATAATGGAGAAGTTGGGTCCGCAATACATATTGCAATTAGAGGTTTTACATGACATCCCTTTAAGACTTGCAATATGGCGAATGTGATATTATATTAGAGTTGTTACAGTAAACTGACTGGGTCCGCATATCAATAGTTCTGATATCGGAGGTCCATTCAAATCGGAGATCGGAGACCGGGGTTTTTGAGTGGTAACACTTAAAAAGTGCCAATATGATTGCCCGATATGATTTCTCTGTTGATGTGTTCCTTTTTGCTCCTCTGATATCATTGTTCTTCCCTTTAGCTCTCTCTTGGGCATATGCGGTCTTTTCTCAGATTTGCTTCTCCTTGGCTTGTCACTCTTGCGACTTATCTTCTACTGACTTCTCTTTGGCTTCACGATGGCTTACGATGGCTTTTTCCTCTTAGTCTTTGGCTTCACGATGGCTTCTGATGGCTTCCAATAGCTTTCCAATGGCTTCTTCTCTTACCCTTTCTCTTTCTCTTCCAATGGCTTCCTATAGCTTTCTGATGGCTTCTTCTCCTACTCTTAGTATTCCTCTTTAGTGGCCTCTGATAGCTTTCCAATAGCTTGCCATATTTCTTACTCTTTGGGATTGCTCCTTCGGTCCACTACTGTGAAAATTTCTAAAATAGAAATCCTATTGCATTGATTAATATGATTTCTTCTACTTATTACTTCAAAAATAAGTTATCTACTGTATTCTTACGACAAATATTGAAACATATTCTACTGCAACCTTAACAATTAAAACATTGCGAAAAATAAATGTAAGTAAAATGTTGGCACATATACAGACACAATGACATAGTTATTTTTGGAAAATTGTCCCTGGAAAAACCCAATGCAGGAAAACCAGTGCAACAAATGAGGGTTTATTATTCTTTAGCGAAAATCATCATGTACAAATTACACCCAGTAGTATAGAACAATGCTTTCTGAGAAAAATTCAGAGACGTTCTTGAACAAGTATTTGAACAGAGAGAGGTTCCTCCACCCTCTACGTCTCTCTAGCTTGCCCAACATCAATTTCTCCAGCCTCTGGACTGGCTTGCGCAATACTTGCACCACTCAAGCTAGCGTTGCCTCTCCCAACGTCAATCTGCCCAACACTATCCCTTCTACTGCTCTGCATCTTCGTCCTTGCCTCCCTGACTGATGTTGAACCCTCTTTGTGTCTCCTCCACCTGCAATTCTCCCTCTGAATCGATTTTCTCTTGCATAACTTCGTCTAGTGAGAAAATCAATTTTACTTGGGCAACTGAGTATCTGCCTTGTGTGTTTTCCGAATGACCCTCAAGCCCCTTCTTATATCTTCCTGTTGGGCAACCAACGACCTAGATTAAATCATAATCAAAGGCTCAGGTCGTTTTGGCTTGATTCATGGTTTTTTCTAGAAGTTTCACCTCGATTAGATTGGGATCAACATCACTCTTGACAAATCCCAATTGTTGCAAGTAACTATCAATTCGACCATACCATGCTCTAGGTTCCTGCTTGAGCCTATATAGGGCTTTCTTTAACCTGCAAACATGAGACTTCTTCTCATGAGTTCCGAAGCCTTCAAGTTGTTCTATATACACCTCTTCTTCTATCACTCCGTTCAAGAAAGTTGTCTTGACTTGCATCTGGTGAATTACCCATCCTATTTGAGCTGCAAGGGATATAACATATATGATAGAGGTGTAATGAGCAACTAAGGTGAAGGTCTCTTCATAGTCTATCCCTTCTTTCTGAGCATACCCCTTTGTTACGAACCTTGCCTTGTACTTCTGTATGCTGTCGTCTGCAACATACTTGATCTTGTAGATCCATCATGATCCTACAACTAGCCTATTTTTTGGTCTAGGTACTACTTCCCAGACATCATTTGTCATGATGGAGTTGTACTCTTACACCATGGCATTCATCCATACTTGGTGTTGAACAACTTCCTAAAAGCTAGAGGGTTCTCCAACCTGAGCTACCAATGCTTGGTATCTATCTGGTTGTCTACGCTGCCTCTTCTCAGCTCTAGGAGCTCCAACAAACTCCTCTGCATCCCTCAGTGTCTGTCGCGCCTTTCTTCTTGTTCTACCATTGGTGGTGGTAGGCTCAACTAACTCTTCCTCCCGATCTTATTGTTTTTTCCGTTGAGAAGCATTTTTATTTCCTCTCTCTAAGGAAATATTGTTACTGGTCACTATACTCGACCTAGGTGTATGTTGTTGCTGCCCTTGCTGCTCTTGGACTAACGGAACATCTCCTGATAGATTTTTTGCAGACATTTCACGAGATTTCCTGAAAGACCTATCTTCCATGTACTTTTCAGCCCGTCTTACTACAATCTTCGTGATGCCGGGAATGTAGATTTTATATGCCTTTGAGGTCTCGCTGTATCCTACGAGATACACCTTCTCTGCAATTTGATCCAGTTTGTTGCGCTTCTAGTCTAGAATGTGGGAATAAGCCACGCTTATGAATATCCTGAGATGACTAACTTCTGACTTCTTCTCTGTGAATACTCCTTTGAGCATTCTCTTCCCCAATGCCCTGTGAGGAGTTCTATTCTGGATATATATTGTTGTGTTGCAAGCTTTTGCCCATAGATACTTAGGTAGATCTTGATCATACAACATGGCCTTGGCTGCCCCAACAATAGTTCGGTTCTTTCGTTCTGCCACTCCATTCTGCTCCAGATTATATGCAGTTGTCCACTCTCTTTTCATGCCCTCCTTTGCGTAGAAATATGTGAAATCTTTGTCTGTATATTCTCCACCATTATCTAAACGCAATACCTTTATCCTTTTCCCTATCATATTTTCAAAAAAGAGCCTTAAACTCTCGGAAACGATCAAAGAACTCATCCCTGGTCTTTAAGAAATAGATACAGGTTTTTCTGGAGTGATCATCGATAAAAGTGACGAAGTATTCACCACCACTAAGAGCCCTTGTGGACATAAAACCACAAATATTTGAGTGTATTAATCCTAATACATCCTTTTCTCTATTGTTACTTCTGGAAAAAGTTGTTTTAGCATACTTTCCTAGCACACATCCTTTGTAGAAGTAATCATGTTCACTACTTGGGATTGGTACCCTTGTAACAGTCTCTCTGAGCATCCTCAATGCTCGATGGTGTAAGTGCCCCATTCGCCTGTGCCATAATTCATTTCGCTCCTTCTCACCATTATAGTTGCTACCTATCAATGCCATTGGCGATTCGAGCTGCAACCTATACAACTTGTTGCTTCGAACCCCAATTTGCTTTTTCTTCTTCCAGCTTGGGTGCATAACGTATACTTTCTTTCTGATGAAGTATACATCATATCCCTTGTCCTATAACTAGGACACTGAAATTAAATTCATTCATAATCCTGGCACATGCAGAACATTGGTGGCTTGGATGTTGGTCCTTACTTTTGTTTGAAAAGTTATGGTGCCTCTCCCTATTGGAGTATATTTCGTTCTGTTTCCCATAGTTATTTGGAAGTCCATCTATTCTTCTTAATAGCTCAAGAAATGTTCTTGTACTCCAATCATATGAGCTGAAGCCCCGATATCAATGTACCAAACATTCGTTGATGCTTAATTAGCTAGGCATGCAAAATTTTCATCTAATCTGGTAGATAAATCTGAGACACTTTGAGTATCCATATTGTGCCAATTTTAGAGGCTAACCTATCCCACCCACTGTTGTAGGAAAATCCGCATCCCACCTGAAATAATCCTCCTTACTGAATTCTCTACTACATAGTGCCTTCTACCACTAATGAATTTCGATTGGAAAAGACTTACCTCTCTATCGGCTCTCTCAGAGAGAGTTTTCCCATGAAATCCAATCTCTTTGGTTTGAACTGCGCAATCCTCTGGGAGATTTGAATTTTTGCCCTTGCAGGAATTTCAAATTCCCTTCTCTTCTCCGCACTGGATCCTCCGACTTCTCTCTTTTGCTTCCCTGTAGCTTTGATACCATGTGAAAATTTATAAAATAGAAATCCTACTGCAGTGATTAATATGATTTCTTCTACTTATTACTTCAGAAATAAGTCATCTACTGTATTCTTACGGAAAATATTGAAACATATTCTACTGCAACCTTCACAATTAAAACATTGCAAAAATTACTATAAGTAAAATGTTGGCACATATACAAACACAATGACAGTTATTTTTGGACAATTGTCCCTGGAAAAACCCAATGCGGGAAAACCAGTGCAACAAATGAGGGTTTTATTGTTCTTCAGCAAAAATCATCATGTACAAATTACACCCAGCAGTATAGAACAATGATTTCTGAAAAAAACTTACAGAAATTCTTTAACAAGTATCTGACTCGAGAGAGAGGTTCCTCCACCCTCTACGTCTCTTTGGCTTGCCCAGCAACACTTTCTCTGGCCTCTGGACTGGTCTGCGAAATGCCTACGTCACTCAAGCCAGCGCTACCTCTCCCAAAGTCAATCTGCCTAGCGCTGTCTCTTCTATTGCTCTGTCTTCATCCTTGTCTCCCTGATTGATGTTGAACCCTCTCAGTCTCTCCTCCACCTGTAGCTCTCCCTCTGAATCGATTTTCTCTTGCCAAACTTTGACCAGTGAGAAAATCGATTTTACTTGGGCAACTGAGTGTCTGCCTGGTGTGTTTTCCAAATGACCCTCAAGCCCCTTCTTATATCTTCCCGTTGGGAAACCAATGGCCCAGATTAAATCATAATCAAAGACTCAGATCATTGTGGCTTGATCCATGGCTTTTTCTAGAAGTTTTACGCCTGATTAGATTAATACCCATTAATATTTTAATTTTCCTAAGTTTAAACTTAGGAACCTCATTAAAAATATTAATTATTTTAATAAAATCACTTTTGGGTGGAATTTCCCAAAACGATTTCTGGGCTCTTTGGAATACATTTGTCCAAGCCTCCCTGCAAAATTTGAGGCTTAAAGCACATCCGATGCTACCCCAAATCAACAAATGCTTCAACTATGCTTATATATATATTCAATCCATATGTTGTATTCAATCCTTAGGTCCTCCATCTCACCATATGATCTCAACCATGTCATCATATGTCATCAAGTCCTTCAGCAAGAATATCATAATATACATGAGGTTATCTCATCTTCTTAGGAACTTACATCATTATGATCAATGGGCATCTTAGAGCAACATCACGAGTCACAAGAATTTTCCATCACAGCCAATGCCATATTGACATCAATGACAACCTAGACTAACATAGCATGCGGAACCACGGTTTTCAGAGATACTTGTGTGGGCATGGTAGGAAACGTAGACCGAACGTAGCAACAAATGGCATCGTTCTCAAGGAAGTCAAGGGGTTGTCGACGAAGGGCTTGGGAAACTTTGAAGCAATAAAACTTAAGCTTATTGATTTTAAATGTAAAATACACAAATGTATTTGTAAATAATATTTTTATTAATATGATAAATATACAATGATGTTGAATTTTACAATGAGAGCCTGCATATATACCTAGGTAGGTGCCCCTTGATGACTAGCCATGTCCTTTTACACATGCATTTTCAGTAAACTAATGACTTATTAAAATAATCACTACTTTAATTATTATTTTCATTTATTTATATTTATTTTATTTGTTATGAATTATATTCATAACATAGAGGGTTCAACTTCAATCAGTTTTGTCATATATGCAGCATATTCAAAATATCTTTTCGGCCTTTTGCTTTCCCTAAAAGTTCATTTCGTAGCTCTATGTCCTTTAGCATCTTCGAGTAGCTTTTAACCAATTTGGCATCTTCCTTGTGTTCAGTATGATCACAGGTTGAATAGGATCACTTGTTCCTTCTTCTTCTTCTTGATTGTAGATGGATTGTCGTGTTGTGCTTCTTCTTCTTCGAATATAGGTAGATCTTCGTCATTGGAATCAGTAGGAATGTCCTTGGATCTTTTGTAGGCATGGTTTTCATCAAATATAATGTCCCTGCTTACTTCAATATGTCTTCATTCCTTGATGTAGATTCTATGTGCCTTTGAGGAGAGACTATAGCCAACGAAGATCCTTTTGATGCTTGTAGAATCTAACTTCTTTCATTTGTCCTTTGGAATGTGGATATAGGCAAGACTCCCAAAGATTCAAAGATGGTCCACACTTGGCTTCTTCCCTGTGAATGCTTCCTCAGGTGTCATATTTTCAAGAATTCTATGAGGACTTCTAATTTGAATATATATCGTTGTCATTGTTGCTTCTCACCAAAGAAATTTTGGTTAGCTTCATCAAGGAGCATTGTTCATATACCTTCTTCAATTGTCCTATTCTTTCTTTCGGCCACTCCATTTTGTTCGGGATAGTAGGGAACAACAAGCTCTCTCTTTATTCTTGCTTCTTTACAATATGCAATCAATTCTTTAGAAGTGTATTCCCCAACATTGTCAGATCTCAAAGTCTTTATTTTTCTTTTGGTTAGGGTTTCCACTTCAAATCTAAACTCGAATTTTTCAGATATTTCATCATTTTTCTTGAGAAGGTAGAGCCATGTCTTTCTAGAGTGATCATCAATGAATGTCGCATAGTAAAGATGACCTCCAAGTGATTTGTTAGACATAGGCCCACACGCATCAGAATGAATGAGGTCTAATATTTCTTTAGACTTTGTTTCACTATTTGAAAATGGTTTTCTTGCATGTTTACCCAAAGAGAATCCCTTGCAAACTCCTTCATGATCTTCTTTGATATTGGGGACGCCATGAACTAGTTGATTAAGAGTGGGAATGACCTTGTAGTGAGGATGATCATATCTTCTATCCCATGACTCAATGGGATTGATTTCCATATGAACTAGGGCTTGAAGAGGTGGTGTAATAACTCTATGTAAGCTTCCTTCACAAACTCCAATAACCCTAGCTTTATCAATACTTGAATCTTTTCCCAAACCAAGACCTTTCCGTCAACAAAAGAAACTCTATCCCCTTTATCTTCTAAGCAAGAAATTGAAAGAAAATTATTTTTCAAACCTAGAACATATAGTATGTTGTTGAGATGTAGTTTAGCTCCATTCTCTAGCTTCAAAAATATTGACATACGGTTTGGTTGGAGGGTGGATGTCTCGGCTCGGTAATGGTCGCCGAGCCATTTAAATTTAAATTTTGTTATGTGATTTGGGATCCGACGGCGACGACAGGGGTCATGGCCCGCCACCATTTTTTTATATATTTTTTTGATTTAAAAAAAATAAAGTCATTTTTAAAAATTTGAAAAATGACCGCAGGGGACAAATTAATCAGGCCACAAATTTGCCCGGAATCTGGCCCAAGTTGGCCGGATTTTGTCCAAATTGATGCCTCCTTAAGCTTGCCCAGTCACCCAAGTCAACCTGAACTTTGACTGCTCCTAACTTTTACATACGGACTCGGTTTGACGAACCATTCACACCACTGCGAACAGGACCACGAGATCTACACTCTGGTCTTGGTTCGACAACATTCTAATCACTTTGATTTTTGACCCTTTTTGAGTCCTCTTTGTCCTGTGTGTGACTTTGGAGCCACCTAGATCATCTGAAAACTTCACAAAGACATACATTATTGTAACTCTAATTCAAAGTAATTTGAAGCTGGAAAGTATGTGCATTCAGGATTAAACAAATATTTACACTAGTGAATCTTATGCCAAAGACATGGTGGAAAGAGGTGTTACAGACAATCTATCATTCCTAAATTGTCATTCATTTACACTGCCAACCCTTTATCCCCTTATTCACCTTTCACCATAAGAGATTGACCGATACCATTACATGGAAGGATAGCTCTAAGGAAGCCCCCAATTTAGGTGATCTGTGACCATCTAAGAAGTGTGGGAAGAGGAAACTGAGGTTAGAATAGTAGCCCTTCTAAGTTCCACAAATTTGTCCCAAGTAAGGACCTTGTATACTAAACAAAAAAATTGTGTCGAAACGTACCACACTGATCTTAACAATTCTTTTTTTTTTAATTCCCTTTTCGGTCAACAAAACTTATTCGTAAAATCTACATTCTTTTGAGACTTCCAAGAGGTATCATATGATGATCTCAAATATTTATGTCTCAAGTAGAATGATTTGTTTATTATATATCTTTAGGTTTTCAGTAAAGTGGAATTTCTTGTGGGACCAAAAACATACAATGTGGAACTGAGAATTGTGTAGCTTGGGAGGTACTCCAAGCCCTAGTGTTCAAGGTTTGGAGGACAAAGCACCACAAGGGCAGCTTGTGGGCTTGGAACCTAAGAATGGGGTTTTGGCACCCATCATGTTTTGGGGCAAAACCATGATGGATTCATGACATGTGATGGATAAGGATGATAGTGCTTGGAAAGACTATTCCAATGCAACGAAAATCGTCTGAATCCGAGTTGTCATTTGGGAGAAATGAATTTTTGAAGTTGACATAATTATTATTGGTTGTCCAGTAGGCTGACTTGAAGAATCCAATGGACATGTTGCTTCAAATATGATGTTTTGAGAGCCCTTCCGTATGGTATATATATATAGAAGGTGATATGGAGTCATTTTGATAATCCAACAAGTGCAATACATGACTAGAAAACAACTCGTTGAGCTCTGAAGTAAGACACAACTTGGAGATCGAGTTAGCAAGGAGGAATTGATCTGTTTTAAGGTCTGAAATCTTCAACAAGAGGCTGAGTTTGTTATGCATGGGTGCGGCTTGTTTTTGGGTGAAAAATTGAGCCTAAAAGGCTATTTGGAGGAGCCACAACCTTGTTTGAAGAAGCCGCAACCCTAGAGGGAGTAGCGAATGGAATTGGAACCGTTGTGAGGGTGGACAGTCCTCCCAAGAGGTTGCTGCAACCCTAGATTGGACTGGAAAGGAGTGTCGCAGTCCTCTTAGGGAGTCTATCCCTAGTTTGGGGCTGAATCTACCCTAGGAGAGTAGCACAAACAAGCAACAAACATTGGAGGAGGAGCCGCAGGAAGAGAAGGTAATTTCTGGGTGGTTGGGGACTATGGTGTATGCCCTAACTAGTCCCAGAAATTGCAGAATTGTAGGAGACACAACATCAGTATTTGGTATGTATTGGGTCACAGTTTGGTGACCATAATTGGATCAGACTTGTTGTAGCCTGTTGGAGCCATTTATATGACATTCCAAGGTGAGGAAAAGTCATATTAGGTGCAGATTCGACAATGACGAGATTGGGTGCCATAGGACTGTTGGAGGGCAGCATGTTGGCTACCCAAAGTAGCCCTAGATGAGCTATCTTGAAGGATAAAGAGCAACTGAAGGTTGGGTGAAGGATGGTGCCGTAGTGCAACACTTTGATGGACAAAATTTGTTGCTAGCCTGGCAAATTGGAGCTCGAGAATTGGCCAACCCAGAGAGCAGATGATGAGCCCGTGTTCATTGTAGCAGCCGTGACTTGCAGCAGTGATAGGAGGCAACCCTATTGGAGTCTCGATGTGTAGTAGCCATGCTGGACTAAAGCACTACTAGTGAGCAATATGGGTGCGATGGACCGGAAGGACAAGATACAACATAGAAGTTTGCAACCAAGTTTGTCATCGTATCTTGTAACCATAGATTGTTGTATTTATTCAGATTTGGATTAATATAATGAAGATTGGTGATTGTACATTATAGTACAATTTTGTTTAAAATTGTGTACCATTGTGCGTATTGATTTACTGCTTTATATTTCCGCTATGCAAAGTAGTTTATGGTTGAGATTCTTGGTTTGGTAGCGTCAATGATTTTAAGACTCTAACCTACACCCAGGTTTGTGGAAATTCAACATTGTATCAAAGTGTATCTGAGCTACTTTGGAAGTAAGTAAATCAGAGTTGTGCGCAACGAAGTACAACATGAGAGGGAGTTGGTCACATTGTGAGTGAAGGGTTCACTACAATGTCGAAGTTGTAGGCAAATAGCCGATATGAGGACAAGTTGGAGGGGTTTTCCAACTATAGCCCATTGAAGGAAAGGATTGTTGATCTTGCAGGTCAACAACATCTAGGATTTTGCCAAGAAAGAGATCAAGAAGCCAACCGACCCTAAGGAGCTAGAAATATGGGAAGATTTGGATGCGAGGGCGAGACTGATCATCCTAGATGGTGTGAGGGATGCCCTAGTACCTTATTTGTCCAGGACGAACACCGCACATGAGATGTGGATATCTCTTCAGAATTTGTTCCAGAATAAGAATGAGAACTGGGTATTGGTATTGGAAGATAAGTTGAAGTCCACCAAGATGTTAAAGGGTGAAAGTGTGACCTCATGAGATTGTTTCAAGTCAAAGATGAGCAAGCTGCCATCGGTGTGACCTGTCTCAGATGGAGATATAGTAAGGATTGCCTTGAAAGGGTTCACTGAGGAATGGAAGCCCTTCATCAAAGGGATCATTGCCAGGGAGAAGCTACCAAACTAGGATAGGTTGTGGGATGACTTCATTTAGGAAGAATTGCGAGACTAGGATCTTCAGCCGAAGTAAAATGCTTCAGATGATGACGTGGCACTTGCATCACGAATGAAGGGTAAGCAAAAGGACTTGAGTAAAGTCAAGTGTTTCAACTATGGTGAGATGGGTCATTTTTCATCGAGATGTCTGAAGAAGAAGGGAAATGATGAGAAAAGAAAAGGGAACTAGGTTGCCCTTATTGCCAGTAAAGCAGAGATGGATGAGCTCGCTAGAAGATTGGAAAACGAAGAGGAGGATTTTGCTATGATTTCTCATGTCTCGCAGAGTACTATTAAAGAGGATGGATGGTACGTGGACAGTGGTGCGACGAAGCATATGACAAGGTCACAAGATATTTTTGAGACTCTAGCTGGATGGAACTCGAAGTTGTAGATGGTGTTGGGCAACAAGAGTTGGAGATCTAAGGATCGGGTGTTGTGCCATTTAGGATGGAGACATGCCGTATGATCCGGGACCAAGATGTATTGTTTGTCCCAAAACTTAGATATAACGTGCGCTCTGTATCGACAATAGAGAAGAAGGGGTTTGAGGTCTTGTTCCAGGATGGAAAGGAAAGACTCGAGCTCAGAGGCTCTAAGTCCAATGGGATTGTACTCAGAGTTAGAGAACATGGTCTCTAGAGGTTGACTGCCAAGCCTTAGGATCATGGAAATAAGCAAGAACAAGTGCAGGTTCTAGAGAAGCAGGAGCAAGTGCAAGTGCAGGCTTCAAAGGAGAAGGTCCAAGTTCCCAAGAAGAAGGTACACTTTCCCGAGAAGGTCCAGGTTCCAGAGACTTAGAGGGAGTCTAGTTCAAGAGGGAGTTTGCAGATTCAGAGGGAAACTCTGCAACCCAAGAAGAGCGTGTGGTCAGTGGTGAGCAAGGGTGCTCCTACAACTGCCAAGAAGGAATCATGGAAAGAGTGGAAGACGTTACATGATAAGAAGAAGAAGCAGGTTGCTTCCAGTAGTGACAACAACACTTTTGAGAAGGGCGTAGTTCACCGTACAGGGATTGTTGCGATTGTAAGTGCCAAGAGTTGGGCAAGTGTTGCGAGCAGTGATAATGATGACGACATACTTCCTAGCCTTGGAAGTACATCCCTCGCTAAGAGGGGGTGTTGAATTGTGTAGCTTGGGAGGTACTCCAAGCCCTAGGGTTCAGGGTTTGGAGGACAAAGCGCCACAAGGGAAACTCGTGGGCTTGGAACCTAAGAATGGGGTTTTGGCACCCATCGTGTTTTGGGGCAAAACCATGATGGATTCACAACATGTGATGGATGAAAATGATAGTGCTTGGAAAGATGATTCCAATGCAACGAAAATCGTCTAAATCCGAATCGTCGTTTGGCAGAAATGAATTTTTGAAGTTGACATAATTATTATTGGCTGTCAAGTAGGCCGACTTGAAGAATCCAATGGACGTGTTGCTTCAAATATGATGTTTTGAGAGCCCTTCCTTATGACATATATAGAAAGTGATATGGAGTCATTTTGATCATCCAACAAGTGCAATACATGACTAGAAGACAACTCGTTGAGCTATGAAGTAAGACGCAGCTTGGAGGCTGAGTTAGCAAGGAGGAACAAATCTGTTTTAGGGTTTGAAATCTTCAGCAAGAGGCCGAGTTTGTTGTGCATGGGTGCGGTTTGTTTTTGGATGAAAAAAAGAGCCTAAAAGGTTGTTTGGAGGGGCCACAACCTTGTTTGAAGAATCTACATCCCTAGAGGGAGCAACGAAGGGAGTTGGAGTCGTTGTGACAATGGACAATCCTCCCAAGAGGTTGTCATAGCCCTAGATTGGACTAGAAAGGAGTGCCACAGTCCTCTTAGGGAGTTTGTCCCTAGTTTGGGGTTGAATCTACCCTAGGAGAGTAACACAAACAAGTAGCAAACCTTGGAGGAAGAGCCGCAACAAAAGAAGGTAATTTATGGGTGTCTTTGTGGTGGTTGGGAACTGTGGTGTATGCCCTAACCAGTCCCAAAAATTGCAGAATTGTAGGAGACACAACTACAACATTTGGTATGTATTGGGTCATAGTTTGGTGACCAGAATTGGATCAGACTTGTTGTAGCCTGTTTGAGCCATTTATATGACATTCTAGGGTGAGGAAAAGTCATATTAGGTGCAGATCCGGCAGTGACGAGATTGAGTGCCATAGGATTGTTGGAGGGTAGCATGTTGGATACCCAAAGTAGCCCTAGACGAGCTATCTTGAAGGACGAAGAGCAGTTGAAGGTTGGGTGAAGGATGGTGCCAAAGTGCAACACTTTGATGTACGAAAGTTGTTGCTAGCTTGGCAGATTGGAGCTCAGGAATTGGCCAACCCAGAGCAGTTGATGAGCCTGTGTTCATTGTAGCAGATGTGACTTGCAACAGTGATAGGAGGCAACCCTCTTCGAGTCTCAATGTGTAGTAGCCTTGATGGACTAAGGCACTACTAGTGAGCAGTATGGGTACAACAGACCGGAAGGACAAGATACGACATAGAACTGTTGCAGCCAAGTTTGTCATTGTATCTTGTAACCATATACTATTGTATTTATTCAGATTTAGATTAATATAATGAAGATTGGTGATTGTACATTATTGTACAATCTTGTTTAAAATTGTGTATCATTGTGCGTATTGATTTACTGCTTTATATTTCCGTTGTGCAAAGTAGTTTATGGTTGAGATTCTTGGTATGGTAGTGTCAGTGATTTTAAGACTCTAACCTAGACCCAAGATTGTGGAAATTGAACAAGAAAATCAAGCAAAACTGTACAAATGCTCTCTAGTACAAACATTTGAATTTACCAAATATAGAAGACATTGAATATGGTATAAGGTGATATGACCACCAAAAGAATATGATTATTATAGTATATCTGTATTCAAACTAATAAGACCTTGCAATCCCAGATCTAGTAAAAGAGGGCTCTTCTAGTGCAAGTCAAATGTAGCCTCTGTAACGCAGTTCACCTTAGAATTCCATTAGTCAATGCCAATCTCATTATTTGCTAATGCATATTATCAATGACAGCTCCCCATCAATAGATTATTGATTTCGAGTTACCATGAATATCAATGTCAAAATCATCAACGTGGCTGGTTCACCAAGTTCTAATGCAACCATTGACTATTAGGTTATGATTAGGTTCCATTTTGCATGGAAACCGCAAGTATCCAAATTATCAGAAAGCAAGATATACTGTAGAACAATCAAAGACATACTAACGCTTGGTACATCCTAAAATCATAACAATAACTGCACCCAAAATTGATAACACCCCGTTTCTTGATCGAAGATATTCTTTGCAGGTCAATGGTCCGGTAATCTGACGTGAGATATCATGGATTTGTTCTTTTGTTGCCTCTAACGAGCCTGAGTTGTCTATGACGATGTCAGCTCTTTCACGTTTGGAATCCAAAGGGAACTGAGAGTGTATTTTATTCAAAGCCTGTTCTTCAGATATTCCATCCCTCACCACAAGTCGTTGAAGTTGGGTTTCAGGATCGACCCATACCACAATAACCGGCTTTGTTAACCAGTTCATCTTAGCCTCAAACAATAAAGGTACATCGAGAACAATTACTCGGGACCCTCTTAACCAAAGCTTTGCAATTTCCCAATAAATGCCAAAACCAATATATGGAGCCAATGTCCTGCACAACAAAGGAAAGGAAATTAAAAGTTAAAACAGAATACCTCGAACACTTACTAACATAATGATGTCAAAATGTTTCAAACATAATTACTAAACTAGCACGATGATGTCAAAATGTTTCAAACATAATTACTAAAGTAGCACTGTTCTCAGTCAAGGGAAATTTTTGCAACTCATACAAAACTGTTCTTAATCTCTTTGGAAACCGTGAATTTTTTACGATTTTTGTAAGTGATTGATAAAATCAAAAGTAGATGTAAAAGACTATCTATATGACGGCATGGAGCACTGATTTAGTTTATGATGTTCACGTTAATGTGATTAACTTTAGTATAACGTAAAAAAGTGGCTTAAGTTAATTCAGTCATATGTCTTAAATAAAGTTAAGTTAGATTATAATTTTGATGATAATGATGCTGTTTATCATCCCTTAGGATCAACAAGGTTTACCAGAAAAATAAAGGGAAACAAAATAAATATTCTTCAAAATGTCATTTCTATAATTGAACATGGTACAAATGAAAGTACCAAGGTTATTATGGATTTCATTATTGAAGAGATAAGGAAGAGTAATTAAGTTATGAAATTGAGTAAATGTTATGTCTTACATTTCGAAGATAGGGCACATTGAAAGGAGATATTCATGCTCAAGCTCCTTTGTATCACAAATTTTATCAATCTACTCATCCAAAGGCATTTTCAAGTTACTCCAATGACCATTTCACTATGGATGTTGTTGATTTTGGGTAGCATTGGATGTGCTCTAGCTCCGAAATTTTGTGGAGGGGCTAGAACACGTGAGATCTCCAAGACCCAAAAATCGTTTGGAGAAATTCCACTTGGATGAGGGGTTATTAAAATAATTAATATTTTTAATGGGTTTCTAAGTCTAAACTTAGGAAAATAAAAATATTAATGGATATTAATAAGAATATGGATGAGAAACTTCCAAGTGACGAGGATCAAGTCTGTTTTAATCCTAGCCGTTGATTAGGGACTTAATTTCGGCTGTTGATTCATCAACAAGAAAACTATAAGAGGAGGCTTGAGGGTCAGTTGGAAATACACTTGAGAGATCAATCAGTTCGATTTTGCTGGGGCATGGTTTGCTGAGAAAATTGAATAGGTGATCTAAGTTGCAGTGAGGGGTAGTTTGGCAGAGGGACTTCAATCCAAGGCCAAGAATACATAGCAGAGAGGCAGAGCAGCACCAGGAGAGACAATGCAGAGGGAGAGCTCTGACGCAGTGGAGGTTAAGTGGTCTCAGTGACGTAGATCCTAGAGAGGTGACACAGTTCTAGCATAGAGCTTGGCGCAGCCATCGCTGCCCAGCACTGGGAACAATGCAATCACCTGTGGGGTTTGTTCATCTGTCTCTGGATAGAGTTACTTCTGCTGGGTTTATTCTCTGTTGGGTGAGCCAGATTTGGCAACCTAGCTGTATTCATAAATCTGCTTAATAATACAAAGCCTCTATATACTGCATCGGTTTTCTCGAATTGGGTTTTTCTGGGGACAATTGTCCAAAAATAACGGTGTCCCTTGTGTATTTGTCTCATTTATTTCAGTTCATGATCTGTATGTATGTGTAGTCTACAATAATGTTTTCATAGCTATTTAAATAATTAAATAACTTGTTGAATGTAAAAACAAGTAGGAGATGGTAAACCAATGATTGCAGTAGGATTTCTGGTGTAGATTCATACATTTTCACATGGTATCAGAGCATTGCAGATCATAGGTGACTAAAGAAATCAACCGAGAGATCCAGAGAATTTGTTGCAGAGAAGCAGTTGTCCCAAGTGACAACATCATTTCATAGGCAGAGGAGCAGCTGAAGGAGTGACGCAGAGGCTCACGCAGTGCCTGTGTCAGCATTTCGAGCTTGCAAAAGGTGACGGAGAACCCAAGATGAACTCACGCAGTGACTGCGTCAGCTCTCTGGGCTAGCACAGAGCCTGAGAGGTTCGAAACAGTCAGTTGTCGGGGCTAAGAGCAGATTAAATCTAAGGAGCTGGTGGGACGCTGTTGCTGTTGGTGCAGAACAGTTTCTGTGGAGACAGAGCCGAGGTAGGGAGAGTCACTATCTTGACAGATTTCTAGCCAAAGAAATCTAGATCCGGGTTGCAACAGCAAAAGAGGATTGGAGAGGAGTGCTTCGACATTGGCGGGAGGATTAGCGTGAAGGAAATCAGGACTCAGAGGGAGTCTAGAGGAGTTTGGGCCTTAGAGGGTTTCTTGCGCCAAAGAAATCCAAATCCAAGTCTTGCTAGATCAGCAACAAAAGAGGGAGAAGAGAACCAGTCCTACATTTTTTGAGCAGAGATGGCGATCAATGGACTGAGGGATCAAGACAGATTAGATGGAGCTTCCAATTTTGTCATCTGGAAGGCCAGGATCCTGGCAATCCTGAACAAACATCGCATCAAGGATGGCGATTGTGCCATGAGTGCTCATGCGCCTTTGGAGAAGAGGTGGGGCGACATGGAGTTGTAGACGAGAGCACTACATGTACAAGCAGGATCCTTGAGGTGCCCAAACTCTTGGATCAAATAGGGTTACGGGAGCCCTTAATGACAGTAGCAAACTGATGAGTGTCGGTCTGCGTGAGGTGTGATGGAGCAACAAAGGCAGAGCTAGAGTGCTAAAGTCTGAAGCAACACAATGGATGTTGTAGTAGTGCGAGAGGCACAAATTAATAGCAGGGGTAGCTTCAGCATCACGAGGCATCCATACTGACCAACATGTCAGTTTTTGGGTGAAGTTTTAGTTTCTTACTTCTCAGCAACTGAGTTGTAGTGCAGCAATTAGCAGTGGCAGTGCCATGGGCAGCATGAGGCAGCATTTTGAGAGGGAGTTGTAGTACAGATGTAGCAGTGACAGTGGCAGAGTCATGGGCAGCAGTACAGGAAGCAACAGTGCAGTGGATGAAGGGCATCAGGCCAAGCATCAACAACACAGAGGACCGATGCAGTGGATCAATGTAGTATTTTTGTTGGGAAGTATTACTAGAGCACATTCCTCGCTAAGAGGGAGTGTTGATTTTGGGTAGCATCGGATGTGCTCTAGCTTTGAAATTTTGTGGAGAGGCTAGAACACATGAGGTCTCGAAGACCCAGAAATCATTTGGAGAAATTCCACCCAGATGAGGAGTTATTAAAATAATTAATATTTTTAATGGGTTCTTAAGTCTAAAATTAGGAAAAAAAAATATTAATGGGTATTAATAAGAATATGGGTGAGAAACTTCTAAGTGACGAGGATCAAGTCTATTTTAATATTAGCCGTTGGTTAGGGAATTAATCTCGATCGTTGATTCATCAACAAGAAAAGTATAATAGGAGGCTTAAGGGTCAGTTGGACATACACTTGAGAGATCAGTCAGTTTGATTTTTCTGGGGCGTGGTTTGCTGAGAAAATTCAATAGGTGATCTGAGTTGCAGTGAGAGGGGCAGTTCGACAGAGGGACTTCAGTCCAAGACCGAGAATACATAGCAGAGAGGCAGAGCAGTACTGGGATAGACAGTGCAAAGGGAGGGCTTTGACGCAGTGATGCAGTGTCGCAATGATGCAGTGACGCAGTGACACAATGGAGGCTAAGGGGTCTTTGTGACGTAGTAACGCAGTGTCGCAATGATGCAGCTCCTAGAGGAGGTGACACAGTTCTAGCGCAGAGCTTGGATTGTCATCGCTGCCCAGCACTAGGAATAGCGCAGTCACCTGTGGGGTTTGTTCATTTGTCTAGGGTCTCCGTGACGCAGTAACGCAATGTCGTAATGACGCAACTCCTAGAGGAAGTGACACAGTTCTAGCACAGAGCTTGGAGCAGCCATCACTGCCCAGCACTAGGAACAACGCAGTCACCTGTGGGGCTTGTTCATCTGTCTTCGGATAGGAGTACTGTTGTCGAGTTTATTCTCTGTTGGGTGAGTCAGATTTGGCACCCTAGTTGCATCAAGAAGTCTGCTTAATAATACAAACCCTCTATATGCTGCACCGGTTTTCCCGAATTGGGTTTTTCTGGGGACGATTGTCCAAAAATAACGGTGTCCCTTCTGTATTTGTCTCATTTTATTTCAGTTCATGATCTGTATGTATGTGTAGTCTGCAATAGTGTTTTCATTGCAATTTAAATAATTAAATAACTTGTTGAATGTAAAAACAAGTAGGAGATGGTAAACCAGTGATTGCAGTAGGATTTCTGATGTGTAAATTCAGAAATTTTCACAGTTGTTAGCCCTCAAAATGCATGGCCCTTTCAGACAATCCTTTAGCACTACAGCTCTGTAAATGGTTTTGGTAAAAGACAAACAGGGCTGCTGTTTTCGACAAACCCTTTTTGATGGATGTTTTATGGCAAGAACATCTAAGTGTTGGTTGAAAATCAATCATTATTCCCAGCAATGGCATGCATAGATAATTCAGACAAGGGGGCTCAAATAGGAACATGAGGTAATCCATCACTAGATGGCACTTTATTGTACCTTGAGGCAGAGAATGGATCACTTGTAAAGCTGCCAGCACTGCATCCTGGTGGCATGCTCCGCAAGCACATCTGCATGAAGCAGGGCTACAAATGCCTAAGCTATATAAGAATGTGCGTGGAATATATTGGCTGTAGCAAGTGATTCATCATGAAATCTGTCTTCCAATGTCTCACCCAAGAAATCTGATTGCAAAGAGTGCTAGTTCTAGAGGGGTTTCAAGGTACTAACAGCAGTAAAGGAAGGATCTGATACCAAGCAAGATACCTTCAGCATTTGATAAGCAGTTTTATGAATTCAATACAGTAGAAGAGTTTTATTGTTGTTCAGGTAGTTCTTGTGATGAATCTGAGCATGAGAAGTATGTAGAACAGAGTAAGACTGTTGATTTTCTAACCTTGATTCAGCCAGTCAAAACAATATATAACAATAAGAATCAATGCTACCCAAATGTTCGAGGGATCTGGCTGTCACTGCTGTGACTGCGGACATCACTTTCAGCTGCAAACTCAGGAATATTTCTTAGCATACTTTTGTCAGAATGCGGTAGAAAGATAATTATTCTCAGGTTAAACAGCATGTGGTAGATTTTGAGATGTGTGCTGACTTGTAAGAAATATGAGTTTAAAAGCAAAATGGTGACAGTGAAAGAAGTAGAAGAGTGCTAGAAATCGCCCAAGAATATGTTGCACAGAAAGGATCTATACTAGGTTCTGGTGATGCATATAGCATATTCCTTGAATAAGAGATCCACTAGAGCATAAAATTGTTGGATAATCTTTACACAAGAATCTAGCTGCAAATAAGAAACAACAATTTGCAAGCTTGAGACCAAAAGAATGGAGAGAATGGTAGAATTCAAATTTCTTCAATGAATGAATATATTACATATAAATAATACTCTCCATGAGAGAGCTAAGGCACACTAGGTTAGGCATCTAATACATGCACATAGGTAATAACTAATAACAACCCTTTAGTCTCAGTTAACTTGCCATGCAATGAAGTTTGCCTTTGTTAATTAAATATGCACAAGAGAGGAACTCATGCATGCATAAAAAACTTTAGTTAACTAGCCATGCAAAAGTGAAGAACTCGTGCATGCATAACAAACTTTAGTTAACTAGCCATGAACAAGTGAAGAACTCATGCATGCATAGAAGCTATTGTATCTGTTTCTTGAAGGCAGTCTATTGGCTGGAAACTGCACCAAGAAACCAACTCAACCAACTTTAGGCTCAAGCTGGCCCTTGAACCAGAGGGGGCTCCCTCAATGTTACGAAGCTTTAATGTTGTTCATTGTCACTGAACAACAGCCTATGGCCAGATCTAGGAGTTGTTATATAGGTGGTTGTTGATGAGTCACAAATCCCTGCTTAACAAATAAACCCTCTCTTGCAGAGGCCTTATCAAAGTGCTAGCATTCAACTATGACAGAGTAAGATAGCTTGAAAGATGGTGATAGAGGAATGAAGGAGAGATTAGAGAATCGAATATCCTCCCTGAATATCCAACAATCTAATAAGAACATAAGAGTATAGAAGAATTCTTATCGCTAAAAAGTAACAACAATACATCTAAGAATTGATATAGAAGCAACAATCTATTGATGCAGAGGGATCAACATGACACATTGTCACCTTGATATACTCAGTAATGAACATAACTTTGCGGTGGGCTTTCAGGGAGGTTGACACTCAACCTAGCCTTGCCCAGTGTTCTATACAACCTCAAATATATGCAGAAACAGTATATGAATACATTGGTAAGCACTGACACAGTAAACAATGTCTATCATTAACTAAAGTCAGAACCCTTTGATTAAAAAACTCTGAAATATTCAGGCTTTACAAAAATTGCAAGTGTTTCTGGGCCCAAAAGCCGACCCTTTCTCATTACAATTGAAACAATATATAGAAAAATACATCTCCTAAAATGTTACAATCTTCCTGCAAAAAAAATCTAAACAATGTACCAGAAATAAAACAATCTGTAAATAATCTGCCGGAATTTGGTGCTGTTGGCAAGCCTTCTGCCTTGAAATCTGGATAATACCCTTTGATTGCTGATCTTCCTGCTGAGAAATCTAAATCTGCAAAATACTCTCAGAATTTGTTGAAGCTATTCCCTGAAGATTTGCTAATTTCCCTTTAACTATCCCTGCTGATCCTTTGACTGCTGATTCTCTTGATGAGAAATCTGAAAGTAATCTTCGACTTGCTAATATTGTGCCACTTGTCTTTTCCTTATCTGATCGGATTTGAATACTCAAGATATGTTTTGCCACTCGTTACCTTGATTCTCAAAGGAGAATAGAAGGCTCTTCTTTCGTTGATGTACATGACTTAAAACCATGACAGCTATTGACCACTGATACGAGCAAAGAATGTCTCCTTTGCACATAAAAATAATCAAATCTGACCATTTCATATTCCTATCAACACCATATCTAGAATTTGAAAAAACCAAACGCTTCTCTAAACATTCATTATTTTGTTTTGCATTCTTATAAGCAATTTTTCTTGGGCAATCTCCATTTGCTGTCGAGGTACCTTTGCACCATCTTCCTTCAGAAACAAGGCTGGTCTCTTCTCAATGAAGCACCTTTGGCATTTGGGCACCCAGGTCTGTATGAATATTAGAATATTCAATCCACAATAAAATACCAAATCTAATGAAGCCCAATCTGGATGATCTCAACCACAGGTTGTGCATATATCAACTTTCCAAAGTGTCTCTAGGAGCACCTCTTGTTATTCATCTGCCAAGAAATCTTACATAGCTCTAATAAAATTATCCTAACAGGATAGTTCATAACCATTTGCTAATGTAGATTTCTCAGGCATTTAATATTTGATGATCATCTTTAATCAACACCTAACATTCTGCCTCTGCTCTATGTATTTATTCAAATAATTTCAAGCTAACAACTCCTGTTGATTTCCAATTGTTATTCTTTGATAAACAATTTAGCCTTTCCTTCAAAATTTTGCACTATGAAAGGACTAGATGGATCCTCCTCCTTCAGAGCTTAAAAAAGATACACTGCTATTTCTATATTTTCTCTGAAAAGTTGTAGTGCTTGTTGAGCAAGCTGCCCAATCACCGGATATGAAAATGCTTTAAGCTCTCACGAATAAACCTCTGACTTCAGCAGCACTTGCTCATTAAGAAACTATAAAATTCCATATAAATGATCTGTCCCATGATCTAGTGAACTCCATTCCAGGATACTTCAATCTTGATTTTGCCTCATTTGCATACATACAATGAGACAGAGTTTTCAGGATCTAAGTTCTAACATGCTACCTGTTCACTAACTTCGTAAAGGATCAAATATCTTTTCTTTACTGATCTTCTGTGGAAATAAACTCTGGTCTCTGTCCTTAGAATTATACAGAGATTTCTGTTCTTCAATATTCATCTCAAAGTTTTTATTTTCAAATGGAAAATTGAACATAAAATATCAGCTCTCTGTGCAGGGAGGGTTACATCCAACCTTTGTATACTGGAATCACCTATGAATTCCTTGCTATTGTACTGAACAATGTTGCATGACTCGTACTTGTATAAGACTCGTCTAGCTAGTGACTCGTCGACTCGTATAAGACTTGGGAATGACCCATATAAGACTTGTCAAAATACAAAAACAACTTAAAATATGGTAAATTTTAAGCACAAAAAAGAATTTAATGACAATTCCAATCCTTATAAGTTATCAGTTATAAAAACCACCATATATTCAATAATTCATAACATCATCTCATATCTATAAAAGTACAACATAACATATTCGATTTTTGTAAGAAAAACATTTAGATACTGAATAAGAAAAGGAATCATGATTCCATAATTAAAATAAAAAATGGCAGCAAGTTCAAAATTTAAATACATATGTCAAATGATTGTCTCATAACAATCTTGAGTCTCATCATTCATGGACGACTACGCCTACAATAAGCCCTCGTGGAGCTAGTGCCAATATCAGAAGGCTGAAACAACTGAGGCAGGTGTGTTGATTTGGTGCAGCATCAGATGTGCTCTAGCCACGAAAATTGGTGGATAGGCTAAGCGCATGAGATCTCCAATACCCAGAAAAGGTTTGGGCAAATTCTAAACAGTTTGGGAGATATTAAAATAATTAATATTTTTAATTGAATCCCTACGTCTAAACTTAGGGAAAATAAAATATTAATGTGAATTAATAAAACTATGTTGGAATGGTCCAAAAGTCATGGATCAAGCCAAATCTAATCTTAGCCGTTGATTAGGGACTTAATCTCGACTGTTGATTTGTCAACGAGAAAAGTATAAGAGGAGGCTTGAGGGTCACTTGGAGAACACACTGAGGGAGACCAGTCAGTTCAATTTCTGGAGTGGGGTTAGCTGAGAAATTGAACCAGTGGTCTGGTGAGTAGTCAAGAGGCAGCAAGTACAGAACAGAGAGACCGGATCAGCCACTAGAGATCAGTGCTGAGGCAGGAGAGGCAGACGCAGAGGCAGCAGGAGACTGCGCAGTCATTAACTGGGCCTGCGTGGGTGACGCAGAGAGGCCCAGGGCTGACGCAGTCAAGCAGGGGCTGACGCAGAGGGTCTGAGAGCCACGCAGAGGTCAGCTAAGCTGACGCTGGGATTGGGAGAAGTGCTGAAGGATTTTTCTCTCTGTGGGTAAGCCAGTTTGGAACTTTGCCACCCTGTTGTACTAAAGAATTGCTGAATAATAAAGACCTCCCTTGCTGCACTGGTTTTCCCACATTGGGTTTTTTCAGGCACTGTTGTCCAAAATAACTGTGTCAATGTGTTGATTCTTGTGCATATGTTTGTTTCTGTATTATGGTATGATATTTGCAGCAGTAATTATTTTAATGTTTATTGAAGTAATTTCATAAATAACTTTTTGTGGAATAAGTAGGAAAAGTAAATCAGTGGCTGCAATGATAGAATTTTCACATGGTGTTAGAGCGAGTAATTAGAGACAAGAAGGGAAAATCAGTTATGGGTCGAGACCACGATGCAGAGGCATCCACGTCAGGGGACTCACATAGATTTTCAAAAGATTGCACAAGAGAAAGAGATTTTGATTTCTCTATGTTAGCTTCCAGGCTGGAAGAAGAAGTGGCGTGTATGACTAGTGCTGCATCATCAGAAGTATGGTATATAGACAGTGGAGCCTCGTGGCATATGACGAGAATCAGGGAGTGTTTCTCAGAATATCGAGAAGAGAAGATGAACTTTCAGATCACCATGGGGAACAAGGCAAAGTGTACTCCAGTAGGGAAGGGTACCATAGTCTTTCAGACAGAATCGGGAGAACAGTTCTGTGCTAGAAATGTGCTGCATGTGCTAGGATTGAGGATGAACTTACTTTCCGAGTCACAACTACAAGGCAAGGGCTATGATGTCTACTTCATCAAGGAGAAGGTATACGTCAAACACCCAAGTTGGAAAAAGAAAGTGCATATCGGGATCAAAAGTAACACGTTGTACAGATTACAACTAGAATCACCAATGGCACTAATAGGCAGTCATGGAGACAAGGACTTGAACGAACTATGGCACAGAAGAATGGGTCACTTGCATCATGGAGCTCTGAGAATTCTCAAGAGCATTGTAACAGGAGTTCCAGATCTGAGTATGGAACGAGATGATGTATGCAGGGGATGTGCTCTAGGAAAGTATGCCAAGGCAACGTTTCCTAGGAGCAAACACAGGGCCAAGAGTGTACTAGGATTGATACACTTAGATATCTGCGGACCTATGTCTGTCAAAGTTCTTAGTGGTGTCGAGTATTTCCTTACCTTCATCGGTGACCACTCAAGGAAAACTTGGATTTATTTTCTAAAAACCAAGGATGAGGTTTTCAGTCGATTCAAGGAGTTTAAGGCTCTGGTGGAGAATCTAACTGGGAAGAAAATAAAAGTTTTGTGCTCAGATAATGGTGGAGAATATGTCAATAAGGACTTCATTGATTTTTGTGCTAAGGAGGGCATCAGAAGAGAGTGGACAACTCCCTACAATCCGGAGCAGAATGGGGTAGCAAAAAGAAAGAACAGGACTATTGTAGAAGCAGCTAGGGCCATGATGTATGATCAGGATATGCCAAAATTCTTGTGGGCGGAAGCATGCAACACAACAGTCTATGTTCAGAACAGGACTCCTCATCAGGCATTGGGCAAGATTACTCCAGAGAAAGTCTTCACAGGGAAGACACTTGAAGTCAGTCATTTCAGGATATTTGGGAGTTTAGCATATTGCCGCATACCCGAAGAAAAGAGGAAGAAGTTGGATCAGACTACAGAAAAGGGATATTTGGTGGGATATAGCGAGAACGCTAAGGCATACAGAATCTATCTTCTAGGGAGCAGGAAGGTAGTAGTACGACGAGATGTAAAGTTCATGGAGGACAGGGCTTTCAGAATATCTTGTGAGATGCCTTCCGAGGAGCAGTCAAAAGAGGAGTCGTTGGTTAAGCCTCTTCAACCAACAAAAGTAAAGAATTCTTCCTCAGAACAGGAATATTCTCAGGATGAGGAGGAGCGAACAAAAGCACCTGTTGGCAGGGGAAGAACTAGTAGGGAACTTCGTCAGATTCTACGAGATGCAGAGGACTTCATCAGTGCACCAAGAAACAATAAGAGGGAGCGAAAACAACCAGATAGATATCAGGCATTAGTAGCTCAAGATGGAGATCCTACCAGTTTCAAGGAGCCAACTCAACATCACATTTGGCTAGATGCGATGGTAGAGGAATACAACTCCATAATGATAAATGATGTCTGGGAGTAGTGCCCAGGCCTCAAGACAGATTAGTGGTAGGTTCAAGATGGATCTACAAGATCAAATACGCTGCAGACGGCAGTGTTGAGATATACAAGGCCAGGTTTGTGGCTAAGGGGTATGCTCAAAAGGAAGGGATTGACTTTGAGGAGACCTTCGCCGCGGTAGCCAGGTATACATCTATTAGGACCGTGATATCTCTTGCAGCCCAGATGGGATGGGAGATCCATCAAATGGATGTCAAAACAACATTTCTGAATGGGGTAATAGAAGAGGAGGTGTACATTGAACAACTAGAGGGCTTTGAGACTCATGAGAAGAAGTCTCATGTATGTAGATTGAAGAAAGCCTTGTATGGGCTAAAACAGGCACCGAGAGCATGGCATGGTCGAATAGATGGCTACTTGCAGAAGATGGGATTTGTCAAGAGTGATGTGGATCCGAATCTCTACTATCTGGTTGTAGAGAATGAGTTGCTAATCTTAGTATTGTATGTGGATGATCTCTTTCTGACAGGATCATCCAGACTCATTGGGGACTGCAAGAAGAATCTAGCTACAGAATTCGATATAAAGGATTTGGGACGAATGCACTACTTCGTAGAGTTGGAAGTTTGGCAGTAGAAGGGAGAAATCTTCCTTGGACAAGGGAGGTATGCTACAGAAATCCTGAAAAGATTCGGGATGGAGGACTGTAGACCTATGGCTACGCCAATGATCACCAACTGGAAGAAGATTGACGCATCAGAAGACAAGGATATCGATCCCACCCTATACAGGCAGCTCATAGGGTCCCTTATGTATTTGGTCAATACTAGGCCAGACATTTGCTACGCTATAAACACCCTCAGTTAGTTCATGGTGGAACCAAAGAGGGCACATTGGGTAGTAGCCAAACACATTTTCAAGTATTTACAGGGAATAGTCGATTATGGGCTCTTGTACATTAAAGGTAAGGATATCAGTTTGAGTGGATTTACTAATGTAGATTGGGCAAGAAGTTCAGTGGATCGGAAAAGTACCTTTGGGTACTGTTTCAACATTGGATTAGGTATGACCTCCTGGTGCAGTAGGAAAGAGAGGTCCGTGGCTCTGAGCTCATCTGAGGCAGAATATATGGCAGCAAGCACAACTTCCTGTTAGGCCATATGGCTTAGAAAACTGTTGGTGAACCTACTCAGAAAGAATATGGAGGTGACTAGGATCACGTGCGACAATCAAAGTTGCATCAAGCTCTTTGAGAATCCAATATTTAATGATAGATCGAAGCATATTGATATTCGTGTCACTTTGTCAGAGACCGTGTCCAACGAGGAGTTGTACAGTTGAGCTACACTCCTACAGGAGAACAGGTGGCAAACATCCTCATCAAGGACCTTGGAAGGACAAAGTTTGACTACTTCACGGAAAATATGGGGATGGTGAAGAACCTGTTTCAGAAGTAGAAATGGGAGTGATAGCAACACAGATGCAGAGGGAGTTGCAGTGCGGATGCAGTGTTGGGAGAAAGGACCAGCAGCAGCACAGATGCAGAGGGAGTTGTCGTACAAATGCAGCAGTGGTAGTGGCAGAGCCATGGGTAGCAGTACATGATGCAGCAGTGTAGAGGATGATGGGCAGCAGGCCTAGCATCAGCACAGGGACCGATGCCGAATGATCAGGGTGATATTCAGTGAGGAGTATTGCTAAAGCACAGTCCTCGCTAAGAGTGTTGATTTGGAGTAGCATCGGATGTGCTCTAACCACAAAAATTGGTGGAGAGGCTAAGGCACATGAGATCTCCAATACCCAGAAAGGGTTTGTGCAAATTCTAAATAGTTTGGGAGATAATAAAATAATTAATATTTTTAATGGAGTCCCTAAGTCTAAACTTAGGGAAAATAAAATATTAATGTGAATTAATATAAAACTATGTTAGAATGGTCCAAAAGTCATGGATCAAGCCAGATATAATCTTAGTCGTTGATTAGGGACTTAATCTCGGCCATTGATTTGTCAACGAGAAAAGTATAAGATGAGGCTTGAGGGTCACTTGGAGAACACATTGAGGGAGACCAGGCAGTTCAATTTCTGGAGCGGGGTTAGCTGAGAAATTGAACCAGTGGTCTGGTGAATAGTCAGGAGGCAGCAAGTACGGAACAGAGAGATGGGATCAGCCATTAGAGATCAGTGTTGAGGCAGGAGAGGTAGACGTAGGGCATTTCAGGCAGATGCAGAGGTAGCAAGAGACTGCGCAGTGATTAACTGCGCCTGCGTGGGTGACGCAGAGAGGCCAAGGGCTGACGTAGACGGTCTGAGAGCCACGGAGAGGTCAGTCGGGCTGACTTTGGGATTGGGAGAAGTACTAGAGGATTTTTCTCTCTGTGGGTAACCCAGTTTGGCACCCTGTTATACTGAAGAATTGCTGAATAATAAAAACCTTCCTTGCTAAACCGATTTTCCCACATTGGGTTTTTCTGGGGACTATTGTCCAAAATAACCGTGTCAATGTGTTGATTCTTGTGCATATGTTTGATTCTGTATTATGGTGTGATATCCGCAACAGTATTTATTTTAATGTTTATTGAAGTAATTTCATAAATAACTTATTGTGGAATAAGTAGGAAAAGTAAATCAGTTGCTGTAGTGATAGAATTTTCACAAGGTGTTTTTGGAGTCTCCATTTGAGATGGCAAACTAGAGAGATCCTCAGTCTCTTCATCAAGCCAACTGAAATCAGGGGACTCCTCCACAACCCAATTAGACTCTAAATAAATAGTATCCAATAAAATTGGATTTGTATCCTTTGGTTGCACTTGTTTTGTGAGCATTCGAAAGTTGTAGTAGATGAAAACCAACTTCTCCAACCTCTCATGCTCCAACTTGTTTCTCTTTCTGTCGTGGATGTGCTCAAACACTGACCAATTGCACTCACAAGAAAAAGCATTGCAAGGTTGACTCAGAACTCTAATGGCGAATTCTTGTAATTGTGGTGCCTCAGTGCCACAATCTATCCACCAATGAGCTGTAAAAAAATAACAACAAAGATTATCAGTTTGCAATGCCAAACATATAAAAGAGAACTAGCAAAATTACAAGCTAAGTTCTAACAATTTGCACTTACAAGGCATTTTCTTGTCCTTGAGACGTTGGCTTGAGTTGAATCCAAACATGCCAGATGCTTCCTTGTACATATCTCGTTGTATGTTGATTTTGTCTTGAATATCTTGATTCGGGAACATCTTCTCAATGCATATCATGACACCTCTCATCACCTCGGGATCTCTTTGAATGTTAGACCCCTCATTATAGAATAAGCTTGGATTGAGATATGCTCCTATTGCATGCAATGGTGAATGTAGTTGCTTGTCCCACCTGGAATCGATAATTTTCCATAAAGGGAGATATTTAGATTCATTTCCTTTATAGAAAGTCTTGATGGCCTCTGTGGCCCTATCCATGCCCTCATAAATATATCCCATTGCAGGTTTCTCTCCATCCATCAATCTCAAGACTTTCACAAGGGGCTCAGTGAAGCCTGTGAAAATTTGAGAATCCTTCCTCGGATCAACTACTGCAGCAATTGATTAAACTTCTCCTATTTGTTGATTACTGAAACAAATTATCTACTGCTTCCTACAGCAAATATCGAAGCTAATACAACTGCAGCCTTCACTTAATTAATTAATTTGCGTAAAACAAGAACAGAACAATAGAGAAAGATATACAACTGACAGTATTTTTTTGGACAAATGTCCGCGGAAAAACCCAATGCGGGAAAACCGATGCAGCAGCTCTAAGGGTTTTATATTATTAAGCAGTAGTTTTTGAATACAACTCTGGATGCCCTTCCGCCAATCTAGTTATAGAGAAAATAGACTGGTAGAAAAACTTAGTGAGATTACCTCACTCTACCCGGTTGTTTTGGCAGTTGAACCAACTGTCCCCGACTATCATTGCGTTGGCCTGGCGTAGGCCCTGCATCAGCCTCAAAAGGCTCTGCGTTGGCCTTGCGTAAGCCCTGCGTCAGCCTCAAAAGGCTCTACGTTAGCTCAACTAGGAAACGCTTGCTCTCTGGTGCAATTTCCAGCCCTCTCGGCTCAGAAATGTTAGCTCCCTTAGGAAACTTGAATTTATGCGCTAAAGACTGAATAACTTCTTCGTGAGCCCTCCTTGCTTAGCGTCAAGCTCTGCGTGGGCCCTTCTGGCCCATCATCAACCCCTCTTGGGTCTATGCTACCTCCTCCCGGTGTTTCTCTATCTCTCTGCTACGTATCCTGGGCTCTAAAGAAGATACTCCAACCCAACTATCCTTGCCCCTCACTGCAAAAGCTCACTATCGAAATTCTCCCGGTAGCTCCTCTCCTCTGCTTAAAAAATCGAACTTTTGAACTCTTTGTGTGTCTTTCCAAGTGACCCTCAAGCCTCCTTAAATAATCTCCTCATTGACATTCAACGTCCCAGATTAGAAGTTAATTAATGGCTAAGATCGTTTTTGCTTGATCCTCATCTTCTTCTAGAAGTTACACCCATAGTTTATATTAATACCCTTTAATTATTTTATTTTCCTAAGTTTAGACTTAGGGTCCCTTTAAAAATAATTAATTATTTTAATAACACTGTTTTTGCGTGGAATTTTCCAAAACGCTTTCTGGGTTCTTTGGAATACATGTGCCTAAGCTTCCCTGCAGAATTCGAGACTTAGGTCACATTCGATGCTACCAGAAATCAACACACCCTATTAGCGAGGAATGTGCTCTAGCAATGCACCCTGCTGGAGCATCACTCTGTTATGTAACATCTCCCTCTGTGTTGTTGATCCCTGACATGTTCTCCAACCACTGTGCAAATGCTGCAACTGTACTACTGCTGACCCTGCCACTGTCAACACTGCATCCGTACTGCAACTCCCTTTGAAATCTTGCATCTGTGTTGCTACTGGCACTGGCACTGCCAACTGCCAGTTTACTGCAAATTGCTGCTAGTATTGCATCAACAACGGAAAAACATCCCAAATTACTGAACTAATTGTGTTTAGTTACCAATATGATACCATGTGAACGCTGGAATCTGACTGCTGCTAGTCTCTGCATTGACCCTCTGAATCTTTTGTGTTGCTGCTGACCTCTGCTCTGTTCCATTTGCACTGCTGCCAACTCTGCTCTGCGTTGTTCAGTCTCTGGCGCTCCTAGCCACTGCAACTATCTCTTTGACATTCCTCGATAGCATCCGACACTAGTCCATCCTGCTACCACAAAATTGGGCTCCCGTAGCAAGGTATTGATCCAAAAGGTGGGCTCCTCAAGGATCTTGCCCATCTATAGCTCTTCCGAACTACAACTCCAAATCATCCCACCTCTCTCATGGAAGTATCTCGGCTGTCATGGTGAACTCCTCCTCCTCGATCTTCATGGGTGCAGCCTTTGGATCGTGTTTCTCATCTTTGCTCTTCTTCCTTAGAGTACACTGAGTTGCGTAGTGACCCATCTCACCACACCTGAAGCACTTTATCTTCAAGACGTCCTTCTTACGTCTCCGCTGCTCCTACTGCCCCTTCAATGCAAGCGCTACATTATCCTCCTCCTCCTTGGGCTTCGACCCATTGTTGCTGCTTCCGTCAAGCTTACACTTGACCAAGTCTCTCCTCAACTCCTATTGTTTGAGAGCTGCCCGCATCTCATCCTGATTCGGCAAAGTCGCCCTGCCCAAGATACTTTGGATAAAGACTTGCCACTCATCTGAGATAGAATTGAGTGCCAATCTAACCAACTCTGAGTCTTAAGGTGTAGACCCCACAACAAATAACTCATCACATGTCTCCTGGAGCTTCGTGAGGAATGGATCCACATGCTCCCCCTTCTGCATTTGAGCAGATCTCAGCTTTTGCTCCAAGTACATCTTTCGTTGCTCGGAAGATCCTGATATAGCATAGAAAACACATTCCACATCTCCTTAGTAGTCCCTCTGCTACAACATGATCCTTCACTCCGTCGACGATCATTCTCTTTGCCTTCGCCATTTTACTCAATGCTTCTTCAACGGATCTGCATTTGCAGGCACAACCACCACGCTATCGACATATGTTTTGAAGGCATGCTCATCTAGAAGGAATGACATCCTTGCCTTCCAGATGACATAGTTGGATGCTCTGTCCAACCTATCCCGATCCCTTAAGCCATTGGTTTCCATCTCTGCCACTGAAAAATCTCAAATGACCTCCTCTTTGGTTCTTATTGTTGTTGCTCAGCCAATAAGAAAACAAACTTCTTGGCAGGAAGTCTTACTGAGAAAGAAATTCCCTCAATTGTGCTTCTTCATTCTCTTCTGATGTTTTTCTGCCCAGCAAAACGACATGTAGAAAAGACTACATCCCAACAGCTTCTCATCACGTTGAGGCTCCATTGTTGCTCCCTCTACCCCGACAAACTTTCGAACTGGGAGTCCTTCCTCTTTGTTGACTCACTCAGAGAGAGACTGCCTCAAAAATCAGCCCTCCGGTTAGGACTGCGCAAACCCTCTGAGGTTTCGAACTGTTGCCTCCTGCAGCTTTTTCGATCTCCCTCTTCTACTCAACACTGGGTTCTTTGGCAATGTTCTTCTTGCTTCACCTGCAATGCTCTGATACCATGTGAAAATTCGAGAATCCTTCCTCGGATCAACTACTATAGCAACTGATTAAACTTCTCCTATTTGTTAATTACTGAAACAAATTATCTACTGCTTCCTATAACAAATATCGAAGCTAATATAACTGCAGCCTTCACTTAATTAATTAATTTGCCCAAAACAAGAACAGAACAACAGAGAAAGATACACAAGTGACACAGTATTTTTTGGACAAATGTCCTCGAAAAACCCCAATGCGGTTAAACCGATGCAACAACTCTGAGGGTTTTATGTTATTAAGCAGTAGTTTCTGAATGCAACTTTGGATGCCCTTCCGACAATCCAGTTACAGAGAAAATAGATTGGCAAAAAAACTTAGTGAGATTACCTCACTCTACTCGACAATTCCCAGTAGTTCCGGCAGTTGAACCAACTGTGTCTGGCTATCTCTGCGCCAGCCTCAAAAGGCTTTGCGTCAACTCAACTGGGATACATTTGCTCTTTGGAGCAGATTCCAGCCCTCCCAGCTAAGAAATGTCAACTCCCTCAACAAACTCAGACTTCTGCACTGAAGACTGCACAGCTTCTCATGAGCCCCCCTGGCTCAACGTCAAGCTCTGCGTGGACCCTTCTGGCCCAATGTCAACCCCTCCTGGTGTCTCTCTACCTCTCTGCTACGTATCCTGGGATCTGGATAAGATACTCCAACCCAACTATCCCTGCCTCTCACTGCAAAAGCTCACCATCAAAATTCTCCCGGCAGCGCCTCTCCTCTGCTTCAGAAAATCGAACCTTTGAACTCTCTGTGTGTCTTTCCAAGTGACCCTCAAGCTTCCTTAAATAATCTCCTCATTGACATTCAACGACCTAGATTAGAAGTTAATCAATGGCTAAGATCATTTCTACTTGATCCTCGTCTTCTTCTAGAAGTTACACCCACAGTTTATATTAATACCCTTTAATTATTTTATTTTCCTAAGTTTAGACTTAGGGTCCCTTTAAAAATTATTAATTAGTTGAATAAAACTGTTTCTAGGTGGAATTTCCCAAAACGCTTTCTGAGTTCTTTGGAATACATGTGCCTAAGCCTCTCTGCAAAATTTGAGACTTAAAGCACATTCGATGCTACCAGAAATCAACAAAGATGACAATCTCAGTGACTGTGTCCCACAAACTATCACCAAAGACAAATGCTTTCACAGACAATGCTTTTGGGTAGCATCGGATGTGCTCTAGCCATGAAATTTGGTGGAGAGGCTAAGGCACATAAGATCTCCAAGACCCATAAATCATTTGGAGAAATTCCTCCTGGATGAGGAGTTATTAAAATAATTAATATTTTGAATGAGTTCCTAAGTCTAAACTTAGGAAAATAAAAATATTAATGTGTATTAATAAAATATGGGTGAGAAAGTTCTAAGTGACATGGATCATGACAGTTCTAATCTCCATTGATTAGGGACTTAATCTAGGCCGTTGATTCATCAACAGGAAAAGTATAAGAGGAGGTTTCAGGGTTAGTTGGAGATACACCAAGACATCAAGAGAGATCAGTCAATTTGACATTCTGGGGTGTGTTTGCTTAGGAAATCGAGTTAGAGATTAGAGTTGCAGCGAGGGGCAGTTCAGCAAGGGATTTTCATCTAAGGCTAAAGAATACATAGCAGAGAGGTAGCGCAGTGCCGAGAGAGACAACGCATGCCCTAGAAGGGCTGATGCAGAGGTTGTAGCGCTGACGCAGAGGATGCAGACGCTGACGCAGGTGACGCAGAGGCTAACGTTGGGCCTCAGAAGTAGCGCTGGGGAGATTCTGTGGGGTAGACTAGGAGCAGATTAGCAAATCCTAAGCCGGAGAGGGTGACACAGCTCCTGGAGGAGTGCTTGAAGCAGCTTTCACTGTCCAGCATAAGGAACAGTCAGAGTCACTGTGGGGTTTGATCATCCAGTTGCTGATTTGCCAGAATATTTGTCTCCGAATAGAGGTACTGCTACTGAGGACATTCTCTGTTGGGTGAGCCATTTTTGGCACCCTAGTTGTATTCATGAAATCTGCTTAATAATAAAACCCTCATATATGCTGCACCGTTTTTCCTGCATTGGGTTTTTCCGAGGACGATTGTCCAAAAAATAACAGTTTCCCTTGTGTTATTGTCTCACTTTATTTCAGTGCATGATCTGTATAGTTGTGAAGGCTGCAATAGTGTTTACTTCGATGTTTATGCAGTTAAATAACTTGTTAATGTAAAGAACAAGTAGGAGATAGTAAACCAATAATTGCAGTAGGGGTTTTTGATGTTTTAGATTCAAGAATTTTCAGATCGTATTAGAGCAATTGCAAATCATTGGCGACTGAAGACACTAGTCGAGAAATCTGAGAATTTGCAACAGAGAAGCAGCGGTCCCAAGAGACAGTGTTGTTCCAGAGATGAAGAGGCAAGAGGAGGAGTGACACAGTACAGAGAGTGTGATGCAGAGGCTCATCTAGTGCCTACGTCAGCATTCTGAGCCGGGAGAGGAAGACGTAGTAGTTGGGAGGAGCCCACGCAGTAGCTGCATCAGCCATCAGGGCCAGTGCAAAGGCAAAGGAGGGCAGATCAGGCTCACGCAGAGCCATGTCATCTTTCTGAGCCAGGAAGGATTGACGCAGTTCACCAGGAGGAGCAGATTCAGCCCACACAGAGATTGCGCAAAGCTTGAAGAGCTCAGATCCTTCGAGTCGCCGTGGCTAAGGGCGCTATGCAGATTTTGATTTAAGGAGTTGGTGGGACGCTATTTTTGTCAGCGCAAAACATTGTCTAAGGAGACTGAACCAAGGTAGAGGGAAACACTAACTCGACAAATTTCTAGCCAAGAAATCTAGATCCGGGTTGCAACGGAAAAGGAGGATTTGAGATGAGTGTTTCGACAGTTGGCTAGAGGGTTTCCAAGAGGGAAATCGGGACTTAGAGGGAGTCTAGAGAAGAGGAGCAGAGATGGCAGTGAACGGATTGAGGGATCAAGACAGATTGGACGGGGCTTCCAATTTTGTCATTTGGAAGGCCAAGATCATGGCAATCCTTGATAGACATCGCATCAAGGACTATGCCTTGAGAGTAGTAGTTGTCCCGGTTGACGCTAATGCAGCCAAGAAGTAGGAGGAGGCCCAGGCAATGGCAAAATGCATAATCCTAGACGGGGTCAAGGATCATGTAATACCACATATTGCTGAGAAGAACACAAAAAGGGAGATGTGGTAGACGTTGACCACCTTATACTAGGGCTCTTCTGTACAGCAGAAGATGTTATTGGAGAATTAGTTGAGGTCATATTAGATGCAAAAAAGAGAGGAGATAGATCCATTCCTTCTCAAGTTGCAAGGGATTTGCGACTAGCTTACTTCCATGGGGTCTACACCAGATCCAAAGTTCATGGTCAGGACTACCCTAAATGTAGTCTCCGAGGAGTCAGAGACTGCATTTGTGTTTATTTGCAGTGTTTATATGGTTAAATAACTTGTTAAGAAATAAACAAGTAGGTGAAATCAACCAGATAATGCAAGAAGAATTTCTAACGTGTTAGACTTGGAAATTCCAAGAATAGAAAGGTCTAGAAGCCCTCCAAAGGCAAGCACAATCCTCTTGAAGAAGGTAGCAAGCTAAATAATGAAGAGAACAATCATGTCAGCCTCAAAATATATATAACTGTCAAGTCGGCTCATAAAAGGTGACACATCAGTTCAATGGACATGTCAGCTTATTATGGAGACGTAACAACCATATATACCCGGCTAGGGTCACCATCGAAGGACAGAAATTCAGACAAGTCTCTACAATTTCGGATGGGTACAGGAGTTGTAGGAAGATAGTTTCACATAACATTTTCAAGGGTTTGTCCACAAGCTCAGAAACCTCGGATGGGTATAGTAGACACCTCTGCAATTCTCGTGGACAATTACAGTGAGAAAGATGACAGTCTTCTCCTCCTCGGTGGTGCACATCTCAGTGAAGGAAACACAATCATTGTTTTTGGTGGTGAAGAAGATCTCAGGAATCCTACAGTAGCACAAACAGTCTCGGCATAATTGATGGTAAAGATCTTGATGCAAGGAACTCTCAGTAATGCACTCTTAGCATTGCTCTCTAGCCATAGTCACAATCTCGGCATGATTGTGACCTCACAGTTATACATTCTTGACATTCTAGACACAGTCAAGATCTCGGTGAAGTAGCAGTCATGGTCTTGTTCTTTAATGAAGACAAGGTCGTGATCAAGATCTCGGTGCAACTCACATTCAAGTAGAAATACCTCGTTGACATGGTGATGAAGCAAGCAATGGTGCAACTAGAAGGACCTCTGTGGTACTATGATGATGATCTCGGTGAAACAATAATGATGATGATGATCTCAACAGTAAGAAGAGGATTGGTGTCTTGGTCTTGGAGTGGCCTCATAGGTCAAGGGTCATAGTCTTGGTATTCGTCAATTTGAATCTCTATAAGAAGAATTTTGAGTGGGTTTCCCTCTCCAAGAGGTAGAGGTTTTGGTCCTGGCAAAAAGCAATATCTTGTGTTCTTGTCTCTTTGTTTTTGGTAACTATTTGATGAATATAAGACACACTCTAATAAGAACAAGTGAAGATTGTGCTAAGAAGAAAAATTAAAATACCTCACAAGTATTTATCATGCTAGAAGAATCACATTAACTGCATTTTCCCTAGATTCTTCAATAGAGGGGACCACCACCACCACCACCACAGGGAGGAGCATCTTTCGCACCAGTAGGGAGAGTCCTAGCTTCTTTGTGCGGGATTCCTAAATTTTTCACCATGAGGATCAAAGGTACGATGTAGGGGCAACGTGTCTCAATTTTAGTAGACAGTGGGGCCACCCACAATTTTATTGATGCTCAGATGGTCCAGAGTAGGGGCATCACCACTGTAGAGTTTGAGGGGTTTTCAATCATAATACCAGGAGACAAGACTATGTAGTGCACTTGATATGTTTCCGCTCTGACAGTGACTATGGGAAACTATTCAATGACAGACCACTTTTTTGTGGTGGATGTACCAAATACCAAGTGGAGCTGGGTGTCCAATGGTTGTATTCCCTTGGCCGGGTTACCACCGATTGGATGCAGCTTGTGATGGAGTTTGCTGGACCGGATGGTAAGCTGGTGGTTCTTCGGGGCATGCATTCATACCCCCCTTAGACAGTTTCGGCCCACAGGATGGAGGCCGATTTGAGGCATGGAGACATAGCATGGGAAACAGAGCTGAGGATTTCAGAGGCTGGGGAGAAGACCATGCCACCACATCCAGACATACAAGCAGTAATGGATAGATATCCGGTGGTATTTGGAGATATACCATCGGGACAACCACCTAACAGGGGGTTTGAGCACACTATAAAGCTAGAGCCTAGTGTGCAAGCAGTGATTACTACACCCTATAGGCATCCCAAGGCCTATAAGGACGAGATCGACAGGGCCATCAGAGAGGTATTGCTGTTGGATCACAATAAAATGAGTTCCAATCTGTTTGCTTCTTCGGTTGTGCTGGTGAAGAAGAAGGCCGAGACTCTCCACATGTGTATTGACTACAGGGCCCTCAACAAGAAGACGCTGAAGAACAAGTACCCCATTCCGCGCATTGATGAATTAATGGACGAGCTTAGAGGAGCCAATTACTTCTCTAAGATAGATTTGCGATCAGGATATCATTAGATTCGGGTGAGAGAGCAGGACATTTCGAAGACAACTTTCAAATGTCATTATGGGCATTTCGAGTTCCTGGTCATGCCTTTTGGGTTGACTAATGCACCAGCTACTTTTCAGTCGTGCATGAACCATGTGTTCAAAGGCCAATTGAGGAGGTTTGTACTAGTATTCTTTGATGACATCTTGATCTACAGCAGGACATGGGAGGAGCACCTGCAACACTTAGAGACAGTATTGCGTATATTGGAGGAGTAGCAGTTCTACGCCAAGATGTCCAAGTGCGAGTTTGCGCTGACAAAGATGCTTTACTTGGGACATATCATAAGTGTAGAAGAAGTCAAGGTGCACGAGGAGAAGATTTGGGCCATTCAGGATTGGCCAGAGCCTCGAGATGTGATAGTGTTGAGAGGATTTTTGGGCATTTGTACCTATTATCGGAAGTTCATGAAAGGCTTTTCACAGTGGGCAGCGCCCCTTACTAATCTGACTAAGAAGGGGGCGTTTGCATGGACAGAGGGAGCTTAGGCAGCATTTGATCGCCTCAAGAAGGTGATGAGTTGTTGCCCATTGTTGGCACTGTCGGATTTTTCTCAACCTTTCACATTAGAGTGCGATGCATCAAGTGTGGGGATCGAGGCAGTCTTGTTCCAAGGAGGGCACCCGATTGCTTTCGAGGCAGTCGTATTCCATTTACAACAACGAGATGTTGGCCATAATGCATGGATTCACCAAGTTTAGATAGTACTTGGTGGGGAACTGATTTCGGGTGAAGACGGATCCCAACAGTCTTCGCCATTTCATAGGGCAGCAAGGCCTCAATGACAGACAACAGAGGTGGGTCAGCAAGGTGCAGGCCTACGATTTTGATGTTGAGTATGTGCAGGGGAAGCACAACGTGGTGGCGGATGCATTATCCAGGAGACCAGTTGGGCTTTCACTCATGAGCATTTGTCATGATTGGAAGGCTCAATTATTAGTATATTACTCCAAGGATCGTTGGGTGTGCGAGATCTTGGAGGGCAGCTATGCAAATGAGCACTACAGGGTGATGGATGAGGTTATTTATTATAAAGGGCACATATTTTTGGTTTCGGGGTCCCAGTTGAGAGAACGCATCCTTCAAGCAGCTCATGATTTTCCTTCAGATGAGTGCTACAGGGTGATGGATAAGGTTATTTATTATAAAGGGCACATATTTTTGGTTTCCGGGGCCCAGTTGAGAGAACACATCCTTCAAGCAGTGCACGATTTTCCTTTGTCTGGGGACCAGTGGTTTAGGAAGACTTATATGGCAGTGAGAGAGCGCTTCACTTGGAAGGGCCTCAAAGGAGACTTGTTGAGGCATGTGTAGGAGTGCAAAGCTTGCCAGAGGAATAAAGGAGAGTTGACCCATCCAACAGGATTATTGCAACCTCTTCCCATCCCTAAGGGGAAATGGGAGAGCATCTCTATGGATTTCATCATCGGACTTCCCTCGGTGCAAGGGAAGGATTGTATCTTTGAGGTGGTCGACCGAATGACCAAGTTTGCACACTTCTTTGCCATACTAACACGATATTCAGCATCATAGGTGGCCGAGTTGTTCTCTAGGGAAGTCTTTCATCTGCATGGACTGCCTAAGACTATTAGTCAGTGACCGAGATAGCCGATTCATGGGAGGATTTTGGCAGGAGCTCTTCAGGCTAGTCAACACAAAGCTCACCCCAAGCACTAGTGATCATCCTTAGACCGATGGCTAGACAGATAAGGTGAACCAATGGTTAGAGGGCTATCTCAGGAACTATGTGACAGGGCAGCAGAGGGCTTGGATTTGATGGTTGCATCTAGGAGAGTATTGTTACAACACCACCCATCACATGTCCATTGGTATGACTCCTTTCCGTGCTTTATATGGTTATAATGCCTTGTCTTTTGCTAACATTGTTTTTGGAGACAGCAGGGCCCTAAAGGCCAAGGATTGGATCCTAAAGAACCAAGATTGTTAAAATTATATCACTGCAACAACTAATTTATTTTACCTACTTATTTTCCAATAAGTTATTTACGAAAAACCCTTCAGTAAATATTAAAATAAATTCTGCTGCAGATATCATACCATAATATAGAAACAAATACATGCACAAGAATAAAACACATCAACACAGATATTTTTGGACAATTGTCCCCAAAAAACCCAATGCGGGAAAACCGGTGCAGCAGAGGAGGATTTTATTATTAAACAAGTTTTCTAAGTACACTAGGTGCCAAACTAGCTCACTCGACTGAGATAAATTCTCTGGCACCTCAACTAGGCTCAGCGTCAGACTAGCTAGCCTCTACGCAACTTCCAGACCATCTACGTTAGCACTGGGCCTCTCTGCGTCACCCACACAGGCTCTCCAGTGACTGCGCAGTCCCGCTGCCTCTGCGTCTCCCTAAGTGGCTTTGCTTCTGTCTTTTTGACCTCTGCACTGATCCTATGGCACTGTTCCTGCCTCTCATCTCTGTACTTGCTACCTCTCGTTGCAATCCAGACCTCTAGTTTGAATTTCTCAGCAAACCCTGCTCCAGAAATCAAACTGGCTGGTCTCCCACTGTATATTTCCAACCGACCCTCAAGCCTTCTCTTATACTTTTCCTATTGATGAATCAACAGCCGAGATTAAGTCCCTGATCAACGACTAAGATTAAAATAGACTTGATCTTCGTCTCTTAGAAGCTTCTCATCCTTATCTTTATTAATACCCATTAATATTTTTATTTTCCTAAGTTTAGACTTAGGACTTCATTAAAAATATTAATTATTTTAATAACCTTTTTTCTGGATGGAATTTTCCAAACGATTTTTAGGTCTTGGAGATCTCATGCTCTTTAGTCTCTCCACCAATTTTCATGGCTAGAGCACATCTGATGTTACCTCAAATCAACAAAGATATCCTCAAGGCTCTTAAGGATGACCTACAGACAACCCAGAACCAGCAGATGTATGCTGATTTGCATCGAGTAGAGAGGCATTTCGAGGAGGGGGTCTTGGTCGACCTTCGATTGTAGCCTTACCGTCAATCCACGCTAAAGCAAAAGGGGGCTTAAAAGCTACAGCCGAGATTCTTTGGGCCTTACATAGTGATCAAAAAGGTTGGAGAGGTGGCTTACGAGTTGGAGCTACCACCATGGAGAAGGATCCATAACATTTTTCATGTGTCATGCCTCAAGAGAGTGTTGGGGAAGCAGGTTACAATAGTTGTGGAGTTGCCTCCACTTGATGATGAGGGGCATTCGATTTTAGAGCCAAAGGCCTTCTTGGAGACCAAGGAGAGGAAGCTCAAAAGCAGGGTCATCAGAGAGTATTTGGTGCATTGGAAGAGTTTACCAGATGAGGATGCCACTTGGGAAGGGGAGCACATACTAGAGCATCCAGCATTGAAGTTGCTTAGGGACAAGCAACATTTGGGAGGGGAGGACTGTCATGTCCCTTCCTAAATTATTTTGGAAAAAGATTAATTTTTATATTATGGGGCCAATTTTGGAGCTAGTGGGTCCCATTCGATTTTATTAGAAGATTATGTTGATTTATGGTAGCATCGGATGTGCTCTAAGCCTCAAAATTTGTAGGGAGGCTAAGACACATGTATTCCACAATACCCAAAAATCATTTTGGGAAATTCCACTCAGAGACAATTTTATTAAAATAATTAATTATTTTTAATGGATGCCTAAGTCTAAACTTAGGAAATTAAAATAATTAAAGGGTATTAATTAAACTGAGGGTGAAACTTCTAGAAGAAGATGAGGATCAAGTCAATATGATCTGAGCCATTGATTAGAATCTAATATGAGTCGTTGATTACTCCACTGGAGGATTATAAGAAGGACTTTGATGGGCATTTGGAAAACACACCTGGCAGATACTCAGTTACCCAAGTAAGATCGATTTTCTCACTGGTTGAAGTTCGACAAGAGGAAATCGAATCAGAGGGAGAGTTGCAGGTGAGAAGGAGAGAGGGCATCAACATCAATCAGGAGTGCATGAGCAGATAGAGGACACAACGCAGAGGAGGGACAATGTAGAGGCTATGACGTTGGGACTGTGCAGTCCCTATGCAGAAGTTGACGCAGTGAGATACAGAGGAGGTAGTAGGTCCTCTCCAGAGTCAGAATCTCGCTAAAAAGCGTGAGAATATTGTTTGTAAAATTTCTCATAGAAATTCCTCTTCTATGCTGCTGGTTGTATCTTGTACATGAGATTTTTGTTGAAGATCAATAAAGAAACCCTCATCTACTGCACTGGTTTTCCCACACTGGGTTTTTCCGGGGACAATTGTCCAAAAATAACTATGTCATTGTGATTATACTTGTGCTAGTATTTTTCCTTGTATTTCCGTTCTACGATATTTTAATTGTGAATGCTGCAATAGAATTTATTTCGATATTTGTTGTAGAAACACTGTGAATAACTTATTTCTGAATTAATAAGTAGAAGAAATAATATCAGTCACTGCAGTTGGATTTCTATTTAGAAATTTTCACATGGTATCAGAGTTGAGTTAAGCAGGAGTGCAGACCGGAAGAGCCAGCGTTGAAGAGAAGGAGGGAGTTCGAAATTGCTGCATAGGCAGAAAATCGAATCCCCAAAGGAATTGCGCAATCCAGTCTAGGAGGGCAAAATTTTCATAGGAAAATCTCTCTCTGAGAGAGTCAACAGAGAGGAAGATTTCCAGATAGAAGTTTGCCAATGACAGAGGGAGCAGCGCAGAAGCTTCAGCACATAACAGTCTTCAAGTGAAGACGAAGTTTTTTTCTAAATAGTTGCTAGGGCAGAAAAGCATCAGAAATCGTTAGGAAAAATAGCACAAAGAAAGATGGAAAATCAAGATGCCTCTGAATCATCTTCCAGATTGGAAAAAGAATTTGCATGCTTGTCAAGTTCAGCGTCAGCAAATGTTTGGTATATTGATAGCGGGGCTTCATCCCATATGATTAGAGTACGAGAATATTTCTCGAGCTATCAAGAAGAGCAAATGGACTTCCAAATTACTATGGGAAACAAAATGAAGTATACTCCAGTAGGGAGAGGCACCATAGCATTTCAAACGTAAGCAAGAACCAACATCCGAGCCACTAATGTTCTGCATGTGCCCGGGTTAGGAATGAATTTGATTTTAGTGTCCCAGTTACAGGACAAGGGATATGATGTATACTTTATTGGAAGGAAAATATACGTCAAACATCCAAGTTGGAAGAAGAAGAGACAAACTGGAGCTCGAAGCAACACACTGTATAGATTGTAGCTCGAGTCTCTAATGGCACTGATAGGCAACAATCATAATGGTGAAAAGGAGTTGAATGAACTGTGGCACAGGCAAATGAGACACTTACACCATGGAGCACTGAGGATGCTCAGAGAGACTGTTACAGGGGTTCCAGTCCTTAGTACTGAGCATGATGATGTATGCAAAAGATGCGTACTAGGGAAGTACGCTATAACAGCTTTCCCAGAAGTAATAACAAAGGGGAAGAAGTATTGGGATTGATACACGTAGATATTTGTGGTCCAATGTCTACAAGTGCTCTTAGTGGTGGCGAATACTTCGTCACCTTTATTGATGATCACTCTAGAAAACCCTGAATCTATTTCTTAAAGACCATGGATGAGGTATTTGATCAGTTTAGAGAGTTTAAGGCTCTCGTAGAGAACATGACAGGGAAAAAGATAAAGGTATTGCGTTAAGATAATGGTGGAGAGTATACAGACCAGTGTTGCGAACATCGCGATGTTTTAAAAAGATCGTGATTTTTTAACGTTGCTGATAACATCACTCGATTTTTATAAAGTTTTGTTTTGTTTTTTTTTTCCCGAAAAAATCACGATTCGAGCGGAAAAAATCGTGGCCCTCTAGGATAGCGTGTTTTAAAAGCGATTTCATGAGTTTTATTTCTTATTTTTAGCGGACAACGGACTTGTTTGAGAGCTGAAGAGGAGAGGAAAGCAACTACTAGGGCAGAGGAGGAGAAAAACGAGAGATTTTAGCATCCCAAGCAAGAAAAATTCGTGTTTGGACCAAATTTCTTCGGCAAACTATGGTTTCCAGGTACGGGCACCAAATTTGGCCATTTTTTTTTGTTTTTTTCTTGTTTTGCTTGGGTTTCTATAACCCAATGATTATCAATGATTTTTGAGTGGATTTAATTGTGGTTTTTTTTTCATTTTTGTTGCATAGAGTGGAGAGGGTTCATTTTGGTCAAAAATGCAAAAACTTGATTGTTAGATTTATTAGTTTAATTTTTTCTTGTGCTCTATTTTTTTGCATCATTTTTTATTGGGTTTGAATGTGCATTTTTTCTATTATTGTTGGATTGAGTTGAGGTTTTTTTTTTGTAAAAAATTCAATGTGTTGTGTCATGTATGTAACTTTTTTTTTTAACTTGCAATTCTTCTTGTGCCATAGGTTCAAGTTTCAAGTTTCAACTTCAAACTTCATCTTACATTAAAACTCAAGAGTTCAACCAAGTTACAAACATGCCAAAGAAATTGGACCCTCTATGGGAATTTAGTGAACCTGGTCGAGGGTTTGATAGATCAAACTTGTCTTGCAAGTTGTTTGGGCATTATATGACAGGGGGGGTTTATAGATTGAAGTATCACCTTGCACAAATCTTTGGACATGAGGTAGGGCCTTGCACCAATACAAATGCGGAAATCATCCGAAAAGCCCTTAGATTATTAGAAGAATTAGAGCAAGCCAAATTGTCCAAGTCAGATCTGAGGAAGCAACTAGCAGGGAGAGTGTTAGGAGGTGAATATGAAAGTGGCACTGGTTTTACTTCAGAAGTTCAACATCAATATCTACAACCAAATCTATAGCTACCTCATCATTTTTTGTTCCTAGAACCACAACTAGTTCACAACCATCTATCTCTTCAATGCTTAAGAAAAAGGAGAAAGAACAAGCTGACAAGTTGTTGGGCGAGTTTCTCTTTTGGAGTGATATTCCTTTCAGCGTTGCAAGGAATAATCCATTTTTCTAGCCTGTTGTTGATGCTATTGCAATTTTTGGCTCAAGGTACAAAAGCCCTTCTTATGATGACATTAGAGGCCACATTCTTCAAGATGAAAAGGTTGACTGCACCAAAAGATTAGAGGCGTTTAAGGCATCATGGGCACACATAGGATGCACTGTGATGTCAGATGGTTGGACTGACCAAAAGGGGAGAAGCCTTATAAACTTCTTGGTTAATTGTCCCAAGGGGACAATGTTTATGAAATTTGTTGATGCATCTACACATATCAAAGATGCAAAATTATTATGTGATTTGCTGGATGTGTTTATTTTGGAGGTGTGTGCAGAATGTGTAGTCCAACTCATAATGGACATTGTTGCAAATTATGTTGTTGCTGGCAAGATGCTTATGGAGAGGCAACCTACTTTATTTTGGACACCTTGTGCTGCACATTGTATTGATTTGTTGTTGGAGGACATAGGAAAAATTTCCTTTGTTAAAGATATTATTGACTCGTCAAAAAGCATTACAAAATTTATATATAATAATGCATCTATGCTTCATTTGATGAGAAAATTCACCAACAACAAGGAGTTTGTGCGCCCCGCCATTACACGGTTTGCCACCAGTTTCATATCTCTTCAATCTCTCTTGAATTCTATGTGGGATGTGAAGAGAATGTTTCCTTCAGATGAGTGGCATGCTTTGACATTTAGCTGTAAACCAGAGGGAGAGGCCATATGCAGATTAGTTTCATACCAGGAAAACTTCTGGGTGGGAGTGCAAGAGGTATGCAGCGTTACTGAACCTTTGGTAAAGGTTCTTCGATTAGTTGATGGTGACAAGTCTGCAATGGACTATTTGTATGAGGCCATGGACAGGGCCAAAGAATCCATTCGGGCCTTATTATGATGATAAGGGAGATGAGGGGTTTCAGAAACAATTCCTCTTATGGGAAGTGATTGATGAACGATGGAACAACACACTCCATCGTCCCATTCATGCTGCAGGGATCTACCTGAACCCCGCATTTTCTTACCCCTGTGGGCTCTTATTTGATGCTTAGAATATGGATGGATTCATAACCTGTGTTCAGAGGATGGTGTGATCTCCAACAGAATGCGCAAAAATCTCCAAAGAAATGGAGATATATAGGATGGCAAGTGGCACATTTAGCTTTGAGACGGCTTTGGTTGATAGGAAGACTAAAATGCCAGGTATTTTTTAGTTTGTTTCAAATTTCAATGTCTCTTCAAGTTCATAACTTCATACTTTGCTTCAACTTTCAAATTTCATTTTTTTTCTTATGTTTATCTTATTTCTAATGTTGTTGTAGATGCATAGTGGAGAAGCTATGGTGCCAGAGTACCCCATCTGCGAGAGCTTGCCATTCGAATCCTCAGCCAAACATGTAGCTCCTCAGGGTGCGAGCACAACTGGAGTGCATTTGAAAAAATACACAACAAGAAGCGCAACAGGTTAAACTTAAAATTTAAAATATTCCAAATTTCCAATTAATTTTTTGAATTCATTAAATTATATTTTTTTTTTAATTATTATCTTATGATCTTTGTACAGGTTGGAGTCCCAACGACTTAATGACATGGTCTACGTCTACTACAATCTTCGATTGTGGGTGAGGCAACTTGAGAAGATACCTGATATGGAAGCCATCTCATTGGATGAGATTGACACCACTGCTGCATGGAGGGTTGAGGCCGAGAGGCCTCTCATGGAGTTTGTAATGATTGGTTAGAGCAGGAGGTAGTGGAAGATGTAAAGGGGGATGAGGAGGAGGATGAGGTGACACCACCTACCCAAACTACCCCTGCCACCAATAGAGGACGTGGTCTACCTCCTATAGCTCATAGTTCTTCAGCTTCTAGAGCATAGCAGAGTCCACTACCAACTCCACCGGCATCTACATCTAGAGGGAAAGGGAAAGCTATTGCATTTTTTTGCAAGAGGGGCAGAGGAAATCAATAGTATTAGTTATTTGGTTCATTTCATTGTATATGACATTATGACTCATGATATGAGATACATTATTATATTTTTTTTGATATTTTGAGGCTGAGTTGGTACTCAGGAGTCAGGACTTACTATTCAGGACATGATTCACTATTATGTTAATGTAGCACTAGAAATGATATTACACATCTTATATATTAGTTCTTTTATCATATTTATGTGTCAATGTATTTACTTTATGTTGTAGATGCTTTAGATATTAAAAAAATTGAAAAAAATGAATATTTTTGTATTTTCCAAATTTTTCCCGATTTTTACCGATTTTTTCTCGATTTTTACAATTTTTCCCCTCGCCGATTTAATCCCGATCACGATTTTCGCAACATTGATACAGACAAAGACTTCACAGATTTCTGCGCAAAGGAGGGCATCAAAAGAGAATGGACAACTCCATATAATCCAAAGCAAAATGGAGTAGCAGAGCGAAAGAATAGAACTATTATTGGTGTGGAAAAGGCTCTGTTGTATGACTAGGACTTGCCTAGATTCTTATGGGCAGAGGCTTGGAACATAGCGGTGTATATCTAGAATAGAATTCCGCATAGACCATTGGGGAAGAAAAAACTTGAAGGTGTCTTCACAGGGAAGAAGTCGGAGGTGAGTCATCTTAGGATATTCGGAAGTGTGGCATATTGTCACATTCTAGACGACAAGCGTAGTAAACTAGATCAGACCACAGAAAAGGGGTACCTCGTAGGTTATAGCGATACCTCGAAGGCATACAGAATCTACATTCTTAGTAGCAGGAAGATTGCAGTAAGACGGGATGCAAAGTTCATGGAGGATAGAGCTTTCAGGAAATCTCAAGAGATGCCAGCAGAAGGTCAGTCTGTAGATGTTCCATTAGTCCAACAGCAGTAGGGGCAGGAAAGAAGACAAGCAGGAGGACAGACGTTAGGATCAAGCACAATGACCAGCACCAGTGTTTCCTTAGAAATAGGAAATCCACGCAATTCTCAACAGATGGAACAACAGGAGCAGGAGGGGGAATTGATTGAGCCACCCACCACCAATGGTAGAACCAGCAGGGAAGTATGGCAGACGCAGAGGGACGCAAACGAATTTGTCGGAGCTCCTAGAACCAAGAAGAGACAGCGTAGACAGCCTGACAGGTACCAAGCCTTTGTAGAACATGTTGAAGAACCCTCCAGCTTTCAAGAATTCGTACAACACCAGTTTGGGTGGATGCCATGGTAGAAGACTCAAGAGTATAGTTCTATCATGACGAATGATGTCTGGGAAATGGTACTTAGACCAGAGGATAGATTAGTTGTAGGATCAAGGTGGATCTAGAAGATCAATTATGTTGCAGATGGCAGTATAGAGAAGTACAAGGCTAGGTTTATGGGAAAGGGGTATGCACAAAAGGAAGGAATAGACTATGACGAGACCTTTGCCCCAATAGCCAGATATACCTTTATCAGATCCATTATATCTCTAGCAGCTCAAATGGGATGGGAGATTCACCAGATGAATGTCACGACAACATTCTTGAATGGGGTGATAGAAGAAGAGTTGTATATAGAACAACCCAAAGGCTTCGAAACTCATGAAAAGAGAACTCATGTATGCAGGTTAAAGAAAGCACTGTATGGGCTCAAGCAGGGCACCCACAGCATGGTATGGTCAGATTGATAGTTACTTGCAGTAGTTGGGATTCGTCAAGAGTGATGTTGATCACAATCTCTACTGTCTGATGGTGGAGAATGAGCAACTTATTTTGGTATTACATGTGGATGACTTGTTTCTAAGAGGGTCATCTAGGCTCATAAAGGACTGCAAGAAGAACCTTGAAGCAGAATTCGACATGAAGGATATGGGGTTGATGCATTATGTTCTAGGGTTGGAAGTTTGGCAGAAGGATGGGGAGACCTTCCTTGGGCAAGGAAGATATGCTATAGAGACTCTGAAGAGATTTAGAATGCAGAATTGTCGACCCATGGCTATGCCCATGATCACTAACTAAAAGAAACTAGATGCATCAGGAGACAACGAGGTGGACCCCACCTTGTACAGACAACTCATTGGGTCACTCATGTATCTCGTCAACACTAGACCAGACATTTGCTTCATCGTCAACACCCTTAGTCAGTTCATGGTGGAACCAAAAAGGGTACATTGGACAACAGCTAGACATAGTCTTAGATATGAGCGTGGAACAGTAAGATATGGGTTGAAATACACCCGAGGAGATGACGTCAGATTGAATGGATTCACAGATCCAGATTGGGCAGGTAGTTCAGTAGACCGGAAAAGTAACTCCAGGTATTGCTTCAGCGTTGGATCAAGAATGATCTCTTGGTGCAGCAAGAAGCAAAAATAGGTACCTTTGAGCTCAGCAGAAGCAGAATTTATGGCGATCAACACAGCTATGTGCGAAGCTATATGGCTTAGAAAACTGCTTGTGAGTTTGTTCAGGAAGAGGATGGAAGCGACTAGTATTTTTTGCGATAATCAGAGTTGTATTAAACTCTCTGAGAATCCAGTATTTCATGATCAATCAAAACACATTGATATCAGATGTCACTTTATCAAATACTATGTTCAACTTGGGGCAATAGAGTTGCAATATGTCTCCACAGGAAATCAGGTAGCAGACGTACTCACAAAAGCTCTAGGAAGAGCTAAGTTCATCCAGTTCAGGGAGCAGATGGGTATGGTAGAGAATCCGTTTCAGTAGCAGAAATAGGTGGTTTCTCAGTTGCAGTAGCTGGAAATGAGAGGGAGTTGTAGTACAGATGCAGTGTTGGCACTGGCAGGGTCAGCAGCAGTATAGATGCAACATTTGCGCAGTAGTTGGTGGGCAGTGATGTCAAACATCAGCAGCGTAGAGGGAGATGTTACAGAGTCAGGGTGATGCTTCAACAAGTTGCATTACTAGAGCACATTCCTCGCTAAGAGGGAGTGTTGATTTATGGTAGCATTGGATGTGCTCTAAGCCTCAAAATTTGCAGGGAGGCTAGGACACATGTATTCCACAATACCCATAAATCGTTTTGGAAAATTCCACCTAGAGATAGTTTTATTAAAATAATTAATTATTTATAATGGGTGCCTAAGTCTAAACTTAGGAAATTAAAATAATTAAAGGGTATTAATTAAACTGAGGGTGAAACTTCTAGAAGATGATGAGGATCAAGTCAATATGATATGGGCCATTGATTAGAATCTAAATTGGGCCGTTGATTACTCCATTGAAGGATTATAATAAGGACTTCGATGGGCATTTGGAAAACACACCAAGCAGATACTCAGTTACCCAAGTAAGATCGATTTTCACACTAGTCGAAGTTCGACAAGAGGAAACTGAATCAGATCGAGATGTTGGAATTTCTAAGTCTAATTGTTAGAAACCCTTCATGTACTTTTCTAATTTATTTCTGCCTACTTGTTCAGATTAATTAACAAGTTATTTACCATGTAAATACTGAAAATAAATACAAGTACATGCTCAACACATTACAAATCATCAACTGAAGGAAACACAACAAGCACACAAGTGACACCGTTGTTTTTGGACCAATGTCCCCGAAAAAAACTCAATGCGGAAAACCAGTGCAGCTATCTAAGGGTTTTAATTATTAAGTAGTTTCAAAATACAATCTAGGTGCCAAAACCGGCTCACCCAACAGAAAATAATCTCGGCTGTTATACCTCGCAATCGGAGACACATGTTCCGGCTGAAACCCTGAATAAACACTCCGACAGCTCCCAACACCAATCTGCCCCACGAAAACCCCAGCGTCAGCCTCTAGGGACTCCATCAACCCTTTCTGGCCCAACGTCACCCTAGCTCACCCTATGTCAGCCTCTGGAGCTACTGCGTCAGCCCTTAGAGCCTCTACGTCACCCACACTGCCTCTCTGAGGCACTGCGCAGCTCCTGGCTGCCTCTGCGTGAGCCTTGGCTAGCTCTGCGTGAACCTCTAGCTGGCTCTGCGTCCCTCTCTCCCGGCTTCTGCGTTGATCCTCCTGGTACTATTTCTGCCACTCTGCTTCTGTATTCATTGCACCTCAGCTGCAACTCTGATCACTCTTTCGGCTTCCTCAGTAAACCCTACCCCAGAAAATCGAAATCTTGATCAACTTGGTGTGTTCTCCAAGTGACCCTCAAGCCTCCTCTTATACTTTTCTCATTGACAATTCAACGGTCGAGATAAAGTCCCTAATCAACGGCTAAGATTAACTCTGGCTTGATCCATGACTTTTGGACCCTTCTAACACAGTTTATATTAATTCACATTAATATTTTATTTTCCCTAAGTTTATACTTAGGGACTCCATTAAAAATATTAATTATTTTAATATCTCCCAAATTGTTTAGAATTTTCCCAAACCATTTCTGAGTATTGGAGATCTCATGTGCTTAGCCTCTCCACCAATTTTTGTGGCTAGAGCACATTCGATGCTACCCCAAATCAACACTCCCTCTTAGCAAGCACTGTGCTCTAGTAATACTCCTTACTAAGCATCACCCTGATCATCTGGCATCAATCCCCGTGCTGATGCTAGGTCTGCTGCCCAACATCCTCTGCACTGCAACATCATGTACTACTACCCATGGCCCTGCCACTGCCACTGTTGCATCTGTACGGCAACCCCTCTCATCATGTTGCATCGTGTTGTGCATAGCACTGCCACTGCTAATTGTTGCACTGCAACTCAGTTACTGAGAAGTAAGTAACTGATCTCCCAACTCTGACATCTCCATTAGGGTAGAGACACCCACGAAGCTGAAACTCCCTCTGTCGTTGACAAGTGCTCCCTCTCTGACCTCTGTGCCGCTGCAACCACTCCATGCATCTCGCACTGCTGCCTCATGCCGTCCTGGGAATCTTGCACTGTAGCTCCCTCTGTTGCTCCATCTGCATCCGTCTCTACTGACATCCGCCAGTACTACTACTACTCTTCGGGGCTCCCGTAGCAAGGTATAATCCAAGAGGCTGGGTACCTCGACGATCCAACCCCTCATCGCTTGTAGTCCGTCTGACTACAGCTCGATGCCTCCCCACTTCCGCTCAAGTGGCGTGTGAGCACTCATGGCACAGTCATCATTGGTCTCCACTTCCTTCTCTGCCCTTGTTGGCGCTGCCTTGGTCTCGGAAGCCTCTCCTTTGCTCTTCTTCCTCGGACACTGGTTCGCATAGTGACCCAGTGCCCCACAGTTGAAGCATTTGACCTTGGAGAGGTCCTTCTTCCGTTTCTCCTACTTTCCCTCAGATGTTAGGGCAGCATCCTCCTCTTCCTCCTTGATTCTGATCCCCTTGTCGTTGCTTCCACCCTTGCTTAGCCTTCTAATCTCTTCTTGGCGAAGAGCCGCCCACATTTCCTCCCAATCTGGAAGGGTCATCCTACCCAGTATGCTCTAGACAAACACCTCCCAATCTTCAAAGACTGCGTTCAAGGCTGTTCTCACCGTCAATTCTAGATCGAGCGTGGCCCCTATGGAAATCAGTGGATCCCGGACCTCCTTCAATTGATCGAGGAAGGTGTTGATCCGTTCTCCCTTCTGCATTTGGTACGACTGCAACTGATTTTCTAGTAGCATCCTTCTCTGCACAGAAGTATGATGGTACAATTTCTTTAGGGCCTCCCACATCTCATTTGCCATGTCCTTTTCGGCAATATGTGGTACTACATGGTCCTTGACCCCATCAAGGATGATGCTCTTGGCCCTCGCCATTGCCTCCTCGTCCTTGTCGTTATCAACTGGGTCAACTGGGATCGTTATCGTCCTCAAGGCAAAGTGATTGACACGATTCCTGTCTAGAACGAACAAGATTCTAGCCTTCCAGACTACGAAGTTTGAGGCTCCGTCTAGTCTGTCCTGGTCTCTTACCCCGTTCACTGCCATCTCGCTGCTCCTCTACTTCCCTTCTAGAAGTTCTCAGTGTGACTCCCTTTGAGCCTTGATTTCCCTCCTGGAAACCCCTCTGCCAATGTCGAGATGCCCCCACTCCGATCCTTAGTGCAGCTGCACCACTGATCCAGATTTCTTGGCTAGAAATCCTCAGTAGCAACTCCCTCCTCCTTGGTCTTGCCTTGTTAGGTACTGTTCTGACTATAGTACCCCACCAGCTTCACTCTGCAACTTACCCACAGCCTCCTAAGCCCCAACAAACTGAAGGTTAGAGCTTCTAGGCTCTGCACAATCCCGGCACCAGCAAAATCCGCACCTCCTGGCCACGGACATCAATCCTTCCTCACTGAGAAAGATGACCGGGCACTGCGTAGGTCGAGTATGCTCCCCTTTGCCACTGCACTGATCCTCTTCCAAGCTCAAAATGATGACGCGGGCACTACGTCACCCCTTCCTTGCTGCTTCTCTGCTCGGAACAACTTCTGTCAATCGGGACAGTTGTTTTCTGCTGTTGTTGCTCTGCACGGCTGATGTCCTCAGTTCTCCTGTGATCTGCAACCACACTCTGATACCATGTTGGAATTTCTAAGTGTAACTGTTAGAAACCCTTCATGTACTTTTCTGATTTATTTCTGCCTATTTGTTCAGATTAATTAACAAGTTATTTACCATGTAAATACTGAAAAAAATACAAGAACATGCTCAACACATTACAGATCATCAACTGAAGGAAACACAACAAGCACACAAGTGACACCATTGTTTTTGGACCAATGTCCCCGAAAAAACTCAATGCGGGAAAACCGGTGCAGCTATATGGGGGTTTTAATTATTAAGCAGTTTCAAAATACAATCTGGGTGCCTAAACCGGCTCACCCAATAGCGAATAATCTCGGGAGTAGTACCTCTTAGTCGAAGATAGATATTTTGGCTGAAACCCAAGATAAACACTTCGACAGCTCCCAGCTCCAATCTGCCCCACGAAAACCCCAGTGTCAGCCTCTAGGGACTGCGTCAGCCCTTTCTGGCCCAACGTCTGCCCAGCATCACCCTAGCTCGCCCTGCGTCAGCCCTTAGAGCCTCTGCGTCACCCACGCTGGCTCTCTGAGGCACTGCGCAACTCCTGGCTGGCTCTGCGTGAACCTCTGGCTGGCTCTGTGTCCCTCTCTCCCGACTTCTGCGCTGATCCTCCTGGTACTATCTCTGCCACTCTGCTTCTGTATTCAATGCCCCATCAGCTGCTACTCTGATCACTCTTTCGACTTCCTCAGCAAACCTTGCCCTAGAAAATCGAAATCTTGATCAACTTGGTGTTTTCTCCAAGTGACCCTCAAGCCTCCTCTTATACTTTTCTCGTTGACAATTCAACGACCAAGATTAAGTCCCTAATCAACGACTAAGATTAACTCTGGCTTGATCCATGACTTTTGGACCCTTCTAACACAATTTTATATTAATTCACATTAATATTTTATTTTCCCTAAGTTTATACTTAGGGACTCCATTAAAAATATTAATTATTTTAATATCTCCCAAACTGTTTAGAATCTGCCCAAACCATTTCTGGGTATTGGAGATCTCATGTGCTTTAGCCTCTCCACCAATTTTCGTGGCTAGAGCACATCCGATGCTACCCCAAATCAATAGGACAGTTGCAAGTCAGAAGGAGAGAGGGCATCAACATAAGTCGAGAGTGTAGGAGTAGAAAGAGGAGGGAGAGAAGAGGAGGGACAACACAGAGGCTATGACGTTGGGATTGTGCAGTCCATACGCAGAAGCTGACGTAGTGAGACACAAAGGGCGCAACAAGTCCTCTCCAAAGTCAGAATCTCGCTGAGAAGCGTGAGAATATTGTCTGTACAATTTCTCACAAAAAATCCTCTTCTATTCTACTAGTTGTATCTTGTACATGAGATTTTTGCTGAAGATCAATAAAGAAACCCTCATCTGCTGCACTGGTTTTCCCACACTAGGTTTTACCAGGGACAATTGTCCAAAAATAACTGTGCCATTGTCATTATACTTCTCCTAGTATTTTTCCTTGCATTTAGTTTCCACAGTATTTTAATTGTGAAGGCTGCAGTAGAATTTATTTCGATATTAGTTGTAGGAACACTGTGAATAACTTATTTCTGAATCAATAAGTAGAAGAAATAATATCAGTCACTGCAGTAGGATTTCTATTTAGAAATTTTCATAGATTAGACTTAGGAAAAGTTATCTTTATTGTGGTTAAGTTACACATGGGGGGCCACCCACACTAGGGAAATACGCACTCCCTAGTTCGATTTGCATGGAGGTGGTTAAGTGAGGGCCCACGATGGAGGAAGAATTGAAGGGAAAAGTTCTCCACGAAATCTATATAAGGAAGGCAGCTCTGCTCATCTCATTCTCATTCATCTTTTTGGCATATCGATTTCTCGTTGGTTGCTCAAGCTGCTTAGTCGAGTCACTCGTTGTTCAACACGAGTTCTTCAAGCGAAGAGCTCACCCTTTCTTCAGGGGACTTTGAGTGCCACCCTAGGAATGTTTTTCTTCATTTCTTCAGGAGGAGGATCTCATTGTGATTTCCAGCGATTGCATTCATCTCCAGGTAATGCGTATTACTGGAGGACGTAGTGAAGAGGAGGTCGAGTTTGCTTGTGGTGTCTTGTAGTGGGGTTTGGGTGAGAGATGTTCCGAAGAGGAGGCATAGAAGGAACGTTTACATTTGGTAGAGCTTTGGCGCTGGAGGAGTGTGCTACTTTGCAGGGTGACTTTCGCTCTCCCCGGGCCAACGCAGAGGCGACACTGGGTGTTCACATGGAGGGTAGAGTATCAGTCCTTGAGGCTGAACTTTACCGTAGAGGTTAAGGGAAATATTTAGAGAGGTGATTGTTGCATTTTCGGAGCTTGGAGGAGGATTTCTTTGGTGTTCCTTGCAAGTCATATTTCTTGAACAGTTTGGAGGGTGTAGGGCATATTGGAGGCCGAATTTGGGAGGTTGGATTCAGGCCAAACCCTTTCTGGGTTTTTGTGGGTTTTGGCCAAGGAGCTTGGGGCTAAAGTTTCAACATTTTCTGAGCACTGGAGGCGGGGTTCCTTGCAGTTCCTTTCCAGCCAACAATGGAGTTTCTGGGGACAGCGCAAAGCACTAGAGAAGCATTCATTCTCCAGCTTTGAGATTATTGTTTATCACTTGGGTTCTATCAAGCTTGCCCTTGAGGCAAGCCTAGGTGCACTTCTCCATACTATTTTACTTGCTCCATTTCATTAATAAAATGGCTTAGTTGGTTCCCATTTCATGAGTGCATTGAGTATTTGTTGATTATTTAATTTTTTGTGTATAAATCATTTTAGCGTTTGCATATCACTGTTTGTTTAAGTTTGGAACATTACAGATCTAAAAATTGGTTGAATCTTGAACTCAAGAAAGGGTACATTCCATTCTTGAGACAGGATCAACTTCTCCTTTGTGATTTTTGTTGGACATTCAGTTGTGGAGACTTTGCACTTGTGGAAGTCTTCTTGGGTCAGTGTAGTCCTTGTCTTGATCTATTTTGAAGGATCTCTCTAAGAAGGGTTTGGTTGGGTTTTCCCCAAGTGGGGTTTTTTCCCTGGTTTTCAACCTAATTTCTGGTGTCCCTTATTCTGCATTGTGATCTTTGCTTTCTCCTTACTACTATTGGTTAATTTCTAAAGTACAATTATTTGTTGATGGAAGAATAAGTTTAAAAGAAGCATTGCTAACCTCACAAATAATTATCTAAAGTTCAGAAAATATTCTCTGCACTGCACTGTACTTGGATTTCTAACAAGATCATCATCACACTTGGATTAGTTCTCTTGAAAAGAACTCGCACATTTTTTTTGCAGCTACTAGAGACTCTTTTGATGCATTTTGATGTGTGGAAGATGATTGTGGAAGATGACTCTGTTTTCTTCTTTGGAGCTTCTTCTTGAATGATGGATGGATATATTGCATGTCTCTTTGTAAGTGCTTCTTGCTGATGATTCTTTCTTTCAAAATTGTTTAATGTATGGAATTGATGGAATTTGTGCCCTAATTGTTGAAGATTAATTGTGAAAGGCTTTTCTGGTAGAGTATTGCATATGTTATCCAATGCAAGGCATGTGATGAATGTTCCTATTGAATGAATGTCTTTGAATTCTTCATGAAACTCCATTATCTCTTGAAGAGGATAAATGTTTGAAGTTGAACATTAGGGCATCAATTTCAAACCTCCTTAGAAGATGTTTCATCTCACCATAAGCATCTTAAGACTCCATTGCCCAAAGGACTAGGCACTAGTCTAAGGAATTTGACAATCAACCATCCTTCTATCCATATTTCTATTACCATCGAGAAACCTCAAAACCCTAGGTCTTGTGCTTTTTTTATAGGGCTTTTCTTAGAAAGTGGTTTGCTTCTTTGGAGCCTCGTACCTTTATTGAGCCTCTCTTCGAATTAGCTCTAGCTCCATTACCTTGAACCTTCAACCCTAGAATATCTACTATAGGTGATCATAATCATACTAGGACTCCTACTGTTGTCGCACAGATTGTCACGACAACGCTCAGACGGGGGGCTGTCACCCTGATCCCCGATCTCTCCGTTTAAGCCGTCTCCCGTGGCTAAGGGGGCTAGACCCTATGAGACAAAAGAAGACGAACTGTGGACCAGTTGGGTTGGGAGACACATCAAGGCAATACCAATACTTGATTGATTTTAGGAATTAATGTACCAGTGCCTTATGGAGTTAATGATTACATGATTATTTGTTAAATGTTGCAAAAATATAAACCATATAAAACAATCATTCATCATCAAATAATCCAAGCAATGCAAGATTTTCAATAAATTCACAATGCTTTAACGATGATCCAGCAATTCAACTTCAAGAAAAATTAAATACTTTAAATGATCATAAAATTTAAATGTTGACCAGTTACCATTTTCACATAGCTAACTTCAAATAAACATTTAAGTGTGTCTAACCATGGAAAATTGGCACATAGATACCACCAAAATGATTTTTTTTTTTTTTTGTTAGGCTTTTTCAAAAAATTTTAATTTTTATATTTTTTAAATAAAAAATCAAAATAGAACAAAATTAAAATCCTAAATTAAAATCTAGTCTAAAACCATAAAATAATAATTATATATATATATATAGATATCATTTATTAAATAAAATAAATATAATTCTAAAATTAAAACCATAGAATCAAAAGTCTAACTCTAACCAAATGAAAATTTATTAAAACTCAAACCTAACTAAACAAATCTTAGAACAAAATAAATCTAAAACCAAAATTTAACTAAAAATTTATTCTAATACTAAAATCTAAACTAAATCTAACTCTAAAAGAACTAACACTAACTCAAAAAATAAAACAAAACTCTAAAAAACTTTTTTATTTCTATTTTTTTTTTATTTAAATTTTTTTATTCTGATGTAAAGTTCTTATCTTAAAATCAACATAGAATACTTTCCCAAAATAAATCAAACTCTAGAATTAACTTTTTATACCTTTTTAGGCTTTATATATATATATATATATATATATATATATTTTTTTTTATGACATAAAGTTCTAAATCTAAAATTAAAATAAAACTAAAATCTAATCTAAACTTAATGAAAATGAGATTTGAAACAAACACTAAATATATACAAATGAAATGAAATTTAAAACTAAAAGAAAATTTATTAAAATCTAAATGAAATAGAAATATTAACCAAAAAAAAAAAATATTCTAAATTATATAAAGTCAAATCTAAATCTAATTAAAAAAAAAAATGAAACGGAACTTTTTAAAAAATTCTAAAGTTCTAAACTATAAGAAAGACAAAATCAATTCTAATTAAAATTTAAATGAAAACTAAAGGCATAACCCTAACCTAAACTAACGCACATACACAAAACTAAAAGAAATGTGAATTTATTTACTGATTATATGAACGCAGGTTTGCTGGATGGGAGCATGGAGATGGTTCGACGGAAGGGAGAAGCTTATGAAGGGACGGCTGCTGCGTGAGGGATCAAGAGTTGCCGTGGATGCAGGGTTTAGCGTGGAAGAAATGAAACGTGAGCAGCAGCAAGAGAGTGGCAGCGAAAAATAATCACGTGGTTTGTAAAGATGAGAGAGTTGTCTGTTGGAAGAAGCGTGGGTGGGGGACGTAGGGATATGCAGTTAAATACTACATTTGAGGTTTTGCTGAGGGCTGAGGAGTAGGAATGTTTGACGGCCAGGAGCGTAAAAAAAAAATTGCAGGTATAGCAACGTAAAGAGCTTGGATGACTGCAAGCAGAGGTTTGATACAGCTGCAAGGATGGACAGGGTTTGCTTGCAGGTTTTGGTGCAGCAAAGGGGAGCTGTAGCTATGGCAGCAATGGACGCAAGGATTTGGGGGTGGCTACAGCAGCAAGAAAAAATTTCTAAATATGTCGGAACGATAAAAACAATCTTGAAACCCTCAGAAGAATATTCGAATTCCAGAAAACAGATTTCACACATGTACTTCGGATTTTATTTTATTTTAAATAAAACCCTAGGCAACAGTGAAAAATGAAAACGCAGGTAGCAGACCCGTAGCCCAGAAACTTGATTGAAATTTTAAATCTTTCTTCCTCTAGATTGCTTGATGGAAACCCTGAAAAATTTCTCAAAACCTGTACCTGCAACCTGCAATGGAAAAAAACAGAACACCCAAAAACAATGTGCAGAAAACAAAACTAAAAACCCTAAATCAACTAAATAATTACAGTATTTACAGATTAACGACTCTAAGCAGCCAGATTTATCGTTACACCATAGAAATATTTTCAGAATTTTAAGCTTAATGCGAGATGCTTCAGAAAACCCTTCATGCATCTGCAACAAAATTCTAATGATAAGCTCAGGATTAAAACTGGCTGGGCTCTTTCAGAAAACGCAATCCAGGAGTTGGCTGGTTCAGCTGAGAACTTCTCCTACCGCCCGATAAACTCAAAACTGAGATTTCCTGCATAGCTTAAAATCAACCATTAATATAGAGAGAGAAAACAATAGTGAAATCCAAATCAAATGGAGATACCTGCCATTATATTTCAGAATCTAAACTATCATTCAAACCTCAGAGATCAGACAAGATACCTGTGCCTAAATCAATCTTCATCAACCTATTATCAATGGCTGAAAATAAAATTATGCAAAAAAATAAATTATCTAACAGCACTTTCAGAAGAGTAACACCAGCAAGATTTTTAACCCCAAAGTGTTTCTTTATTGCACAAAAAATGACTACAAGAGAGCTTTCTTTAGCACCAGACTCTCAGATCAAATCTAATCTCAAATTACCCCTAGCACCTTATTTAAAAGAAAAATTCCCAACAGCTAGTTCGAGTGATCCATGTCAAAATGATCTCGACCGTCAATGAGGATCAAGATTTCTTTTAATCTCATCCATCGAATTTTTAAATGCATTTTAATATATTAAAAAATTAAAATTCTGCATTTATTTACTCAAAATTTTGACTTATTATTATTTTATTTTTTATTTTTTTATTTCTTATTTCTTATTTTTTTTTTTTTTTTTTTATTTTATTATTATTTTTTTAATTTTTTAATTTTTATTTTTGGATCCTCGAACTTAGCCTTTGGAAAAATCACCTAGGACCTAGGACTTAGGATTTATGAGAGGATTAAAACATTTTCTAACCCTCAAGACACTTTACATCATGACTTTTACAATTTTACATCTCAAGGGAGAAAACCCATTTGACATAGACCTTCATAGACCACCTAGTTCTGCGACATAGATATAATCTAGCAGATCAAGCAATTTGTAATAACCTAACCAAATAGTTAAAATTATTTCCAAATTACTTTTACACAGACTCGAAGCACACTAGGATTCCCCTAAGATTCTAATGACAAAATTCATTCCGGCTTTGGGGTTAGGCTAAAGGAAAACTCTGCCAATCATGGATCGATGAGACAAAAAACCTTCCGGAACATAGATTATCATTAGAAAATTAGGTCCAACTAGGCAATTTACATACATGACCCAGATCTGCTAAGATTATTTACAATTTACACATGCAGACTGGATTTACAACATAACATGATTAGGTCGACAATGATTGTCGAATGGCACGGACACATCGATCAAGCGCTATCTCTTTTGCGAAGAAAAGGGGGTGTATTGCTATGGGTAGTTGACACGTAGTGGTCAACATCTGGCTCTACTTGAGGACACGTTGCTGCACTGTAGGAATGTGAGAATCCAGAATCTGCATCCATGCAACACACAACAAAACATAAGTAGCGTCCATCCAAAAATCATCATATAACATTAAGCAAAGAAAGATATAAGCTCTTCTTTTATTAACTATCTAGTAACATGAAAAGTAAATCTATTCCTAAAACAGAAATGAAAATGCTGAAAAAGCAAGGAGTAGGGTTAGAAATACAGAGGATGCCCCATGGCATCAAATGTGTTCAATATAGTGAATACTGAGCATTTCCCTGCTTTCAGGCAAATCTGTCGGCTGCTTGTCAAATGTGCAACGTCCAATTTTGCATATGGTAGGACTTTTTCCTATTCGAAAATGAAGTTGCCCGCGGTCGTCTGATGCATCAAATCTTCTTCTCGTTTTCTTTCTCTTGCGCCTTTTCTTTGTGGCAGGCTGTATCACTGATGACGTGGAACTTTCTACTTCAAAGCTCTCAGATGAAGTATGTAAGATATGTGTGACATGTCTTTCTTCATTCTGCATCTGCCCTATCAAGGATGATGGATCAATCTCACAAGTGCCATGAGTTATAACTTGACCTTCTATGACTAGTGGATTAACCGTGTGAGAATCAACCTGATCATTAATTTCCCTTTTATTCAAGTCATTTTCAATGGAACAAAGGACCTCATAACAAGATGGAGCTTGCTGTAACAGATAAGGAGGCTTTTGATCTATTGACGTTCCCTGGTTTCTTTCATCTTCCGGCTGCTGTTGAAATTTGTGAAACTATATTTTAATGGCATCCATCTGACTAGAGTGTTCAACCTTTATAGCACTGATTTCCCTAGCATGGTCTTCTTCCCTGGTCAATAACTTATTCTGAAGACATATCTAATTAGCTTCCATATCTTTTATTACTTTATCATCCTTTTCCTTTATGGTCATCAAGCAATGTTGCATAGAGTTTATCTCTTTCTTATGATTTGCTTGCATGGTCGTCATATTTTCCTCTAACCCTGATAACTTGCTTTGCATAAAACTAATTTTTGTGTCATGATTAGTTTTCATGGCCTCAATTTCCTTAGCATGTTGATTTTGCATGTCAGTTATGTAATCAAAGTGTTTAATTCTCATGATCTCCATCTCCTTATTACGTTTTTCCAGGTGGGTGCATAAATTTCTCACATCATTGGCGTAATTAGTTTGATTGATCTCCATATTTTTTACCAGTCGTGTTAGTTTTTGTATAATTTGCTTCTAATCTCCTTTTCATTGTCAACACTATTTTTACAATTTGTCCCTGCTTTTCCACTATCATGGATTTGATCTGCAATGGTACAGGTGGATGGCACATTCTGAAATGAAGAATTGCCTTGAAATCTTTCATTGACAACTAGACCTTTTACAAGATTACTTTCATTCTGTTGCACAATTTTAGGGGCACAAAGCGAGCTATCTGGATCACCATATTTATTTTTAAAAGCATCGACAATGTCTTGTAAAGAAGTGAAAGAATCTTCAAGACAATTATTAAACCAGTTCAAAGCATCACCCTTTAAAGAACAGACAAATAGACGCATTTTGACATCTTCATGATTATATTGAGGAAGTCTACAATATATGATCATTACACAAGTAAACCTGTTTAAATGCTTTCTAACAACGATTGAATCACCACCTGAGAACAAAAGTAATTTAGAAATGGCCTCTTCCGGAAAATCATGGAGATCATCAGTGAAATGACATGGTTTAAACAAATAATTCATGATGAATAACGAGGGACCAAATGGATGATAGAACGAGATCTTTGCTCAAGAAAATCAATAGATGAAAGAAGTGGAGTCGCCACTTGAACAATGAATCTAATTCTAGGATCCAAAAAGCAACAAACAAGCTGATATGAGAGAGACTTCTTGTCTGGGAAAAATAAAATAAATAAATTGGAGTCGCCAAACGAACAAGAAACGAACTGAAGAGTAGTTGTTGATATGACGAAAGATAAGGCGATGAAAAGATCCAACTGATGCCAAAAAAAATATTGAATCTGCCAACTCAAATGAGAGATGAGAAAGATGAAAGAATGATAAGAAATGAGAATATGAATGTCGAATAAACCAAGGACAGAAAAAACTCTATCCCCGGCAACGGCGCCAAAAAATGTTGTCGCACAGATTATCACGACAACGCTCAGACCGGGGGCTGTCACCCTGATCTCCGATCTCTCCGTTTAAGCCATCTTCCGAGGCTAAGGGGGGTAGACCCTATGAGACAAAGGAAGACCAACTGTGGACCAATTGGGTTGGGAGACACAGCAAGGCAATACTAGTACTTGATTGATTTTAGGAATTAATGTACTAGTGCCTTATGGAGTTAATGATTAAATGATTATTTGTTAAATGTTGCAGAAATATAAACCATATAAAACAATCATTTATCATCAAATAATCCAAGCAATGCAAGATATTCAATAAATTCACAATGCTTTAACGATGATCCAGCAATTAAACTTCAAGAAAAAGTAAATACTTTAAATGAACATAAAATTTAAATGCTGACCAGTTACCATTTTCACATAGCTAAATTCAAATAAACATTTAAGTGCGTCTAACTATGGAAAATTGGCACATAGATACCACCAAAATGATTTTTTTTTTTCTTGTTAGGCTTTTTCAAATTTTTTTAATTTTTATATATTTTTATATTTTTTAAATAAAAAATCAAAATAGAACAAAATTAAAATCCTAAATTAAAATCTAGTCTAAAACCATAAATATATATATATATATATATATTATCATTTATTAAATAAAATAAATCTAATTCTAAAATTAAAACCACAGAATCAAAAGTCTAACTCTAACCAAATGAAAATTTATTAAAACTAAAACCTAACTAAACAAATCTTAGAATAAAATAAATCTAAAACCAAAATCTAACTAAAAATTTATTCTAATACTAAAATCTAAACTAAATCTAACTCTAAAAGAACTAACGCTAACTCAGAAAATAAAACATAGAATACTTTATCTTAAAATCAACATAGAATACTTTCCCAAAATAAATCAAATTCTAGAATTAACTTTTTATACCTTTTTAGGCTTTTTATATATTTATTTATTTATTTATGACATAAATTTCTAAATCTAAAATTAAAATAAAACTAAAATCTAATTAAAATCTAACCTAAACTTAATGAAAATGAGATTTAAAACAAACACTAAATATATACAAATGAAATGAAATTTAAAACTAAAAGAAAATTTATTAAAATCTAAATGAAATAGAAATATTAACAAACAAAAAAATTAAATTCTAAATTATATAAAGTCAAATCTAAATCTAATTAAAAAAAATAAATTAAATGAAACGGAACTTTTTAAAAAATTCTAAAGTTCTAAACTATAAGAAAGACAAAATCAATTCTAATTAAAATTTAAATGAAAACTAAAGGCATAACCCTAACCTAAACCAACGCACATACACAAACTAAAAGAAATGTGAATTTATTTACTGATTATATGAACGCAGGTTTGCTGGACGGGATCATGGAGATGGTTCGACGGAAGGGAGAAGCTTATGAAGGGACGACTGCTGCGTGAGGGATCAAGAGCTGCCGTGGATGCAGGTTTTAGCGTGGAAGAAATGAAACGTGAGCAGCAGAAAGTGAATGGCAGCGAAAAATAATCATGTGGTTTGTAAAGATGAGAGAGTTGTATGCTGTGTGGTTTGTAAAGATGAGAGAGCTGTCTACTAGAAGAAGCGTGGGTGGAGGACGCAGGGATATGCACTTAAATACTGCATTTGAGGTTTTGCTAAGGGCTGAGGAGTAGATATGTTTGACGGCCAGGAGCGTAAAAAAAAAATTGCAAGTATAGCAGTGTAAAGAACTTGGATGACTGCAAGCAGAGGTTTGATACAGCTGCGAGGATGGATAGGATTTGCTTGCAGGTTTTGGTGCAGCAAAGGGGACCTGTAGCTATGTCAGCAATGGACGCAAGGATTTGGGGGTGGCTACAGCAGCAAGAAAAAATTTCTAAATCTGCCGGAACGATAAAAACAATCTTGAAATCCTCAGAAGAATATTCGAATTCCAGAAAACAGATTTCACACATGTACTTTGGATTTTTTTTTTTTTAATGAAACCCCAAGCAACAATGAAAAATGAAAACGCAAGTAGCAGACCCGTAGCCTAGAAACTTGATTGAAATTTTAAATCTTTCCTCCTCCAGATTGCCTGATGGAAACCCTGAAAATTTTCTCAAAACCTGTACCTGCAACCTGCAATGGCAAAAAACAGAACACCCAAAAATAATATGTGCAGGAAACAAAACTAAAAACCCTAAATCAGCTAAATAATTACTGTCAGGCCAGGTTAGCTCAGAAATTAATGAGCGCAAATCAACTTAGTGATATTATTCATTCAACTATTATTATTTATACATGTACAGAAACGGATCAGTTCATCTTCTAGATGACTGTCCGGCTTCACCTCATCCGTTTCGGATTAGGTGTCAACATTCCCCCCCTTAATCTGAAGGGATGTTGGTGAGTCCAAGCATCGTTCTGAATCTTTCAAGCTTTTCTCTTCCAAGCGCTTTGGTGAAGATGTCTGCAATTTGCTCGTTCGTGGAACAATGACGGAGATGGATTGTTTTGGCCTCAACATGATGTCGGATCAGATGATATTTAGTATTGATGTGCTTAGTACGATCATGGAACTTTGGATTCTTGGCCAACTTTATTGCAGATGTGTTATCAATCATGAGTGGAGTAGATTGTATTTGTTTTACTTGCAAATCTTCAAGAATTTTTCTGAGCCACACAATTTCTTTCGTTGCTTCAGCTGCTGCCACGTATTCTGCTTCTGTTATGGAATCTGCTGGTACTGATTGTTTGCGTGATCTCCAGGAGACAGCTCCTGATCCAAGACTCATAGCATATCCTGAAGTAGATACCCCAGTTTCTTTGTCTCCATCGAAGTCTGAATCAGAGTATCCAATCAAGTTGAAGTCGTCCACCTGTGTATACTTGATTCCAAGGTCTTGAGTTCCCTTCAAGTACCTTAGAACTCTTTTTGCAGCAGACCAATGTCCCTCACAAGGCTTTTGCATAAACCTGGAGAGGATTCCAACAGCAAATGAAATGTCTGGTCTGGTAGTAGTGAGGTAGATGAGACTTCCTACAAGCTGTCTATACTTTGTTGCATCCTCAAATTCTTTTCCTTCAGTAGATGTGAGCTTCAAGTTTTGTTCCATTGGAGTAGAAAGGGGATTGCACTCTGTCATGCCAAATTTGTATAACAAATCTCCAATGTATTTCTTTTGAGAAAGAAATATGGACTTTGGATGTTGGGTTACTTCAATGCCAAGATAGTAATGAACATAGCCCAAATCAGTCATTTCAAAAAATTTTCCTAATTCTTTCTTTATGGATGCAATATAGCTTTCATTGTTCCCTGTCATTAAAAGATCATCTACATATACCACAAGATATACAACTGTTTTGCCAACTTTCTTGACAAATAAAGTTGCATCATCAAGATCAAAATGTTTGAAGTTGAGTTTCAGAAGATGCTCAGTTAGTTTTTCATACCAGGCTCGTGGTGCTTGTTTGAGGCCATACAAGGACTTCACAAGTTTGCATACTTTGTGTTCATGTCCTTTCACAGCAAATCCTTCAGGCTGGGACATAAAAACATTTTCTTTTAGATCTCCATTCAAGAATGCAGTTTTTACATCCATTTGATGGACTTTCCAACCGTTCTGAGCAGCTAGTGCAAAGAGTGTCCGGATGGTGGCCCATTTTGCTGTGGGAGCAAAAGTTTCCTCATAATCGACCCCTTCTTTCTGTGCAAAACCTTTTGCCACAAGCCTAGCTTTGTGCTTGTCAAGTGAGCCATCAGCTTTGTACTTGTTCTTGTAGACCCACTTGCAGCCAATTGGTTTGGTTCCAAATGGAGGATCAACCAGCTTCCAAGTGCCATTCTTTATGAGGGCATCATACTCCTTCTGCATCGCTTCTTTCCATTCATCATGAGAAGCAGCTTCTTTGAAGGAAGTTGGTTCAAAATCTGTAGACAAGTTCAATTCACAATCATAAGTAACATCCATATCAACAGGTGAATTAGAGTTATCTACATCACCTCCATCTTGTCGGTTTGAATTTCGGGTTCCTGTTTTTCCAATTTCATCAGGATGAACACTTTCAAGTGTCTTTGTCAGCCACTTTGGGGGACCTTTCTGAGATGGTCCAGGCTGTTCTGTTGATGGAGTTGGGTCTGAATCAAGATTGAGTCTCCCAATTCTATCAATTACATCACTTAAAGCATCATCCGTTGTTGGAGTGTCATGCAGGGGAGATTGTTCTTCAGAAGAAGATTCCACATGTTGATCTAGTATAGGAATCCCCCCTTCAAGATGTGGAATCTGATTATCAAACTCTTGAAATGATTTTGGTTTTGTGAATCTATCCAAGCGATCAAGTTGCCGCTCAACAACACTGTCAGATTTGGATGATTCAAGAAAAATGACATCTCTAGATAAAACAAACTTTTTATTTACTTCATCATAAAGGCGGTATGCTTTAGATGTGTTTGAATACCCCAGGAAGATACACTTACGACTTCTAGCACCAAGTTTGTTTCTATGTACCTTTGGTATTAAAGCATAACAGGTGGAACCAAATATCCTGAGATGTTTTACCGAAGGAACATGTCCATACCACAATTCATAAGGAGTCTTGTTTCTTATAGCACTAGATGGACATCTATTCTTTATATATGCAGCACATAGAACAGCATCAGCCCAAAACATTGTCTTTACATTTTTGAAGAAAAGCATGGATCGTACCATATTCAAAATTGTTCTGTTCATTCTTTCAGCTACACCATTCTGTTGAGGATTATAAGGCACAGTTGTTTGATGTTTAATCCCATGTTGGCGAAGATAGTGTTCAAATTCATTTGATGTATATTCTTTTCCATTATCAGTGCGAATAGACCCAATATGAGATTGTGCATCATTTTCAATCCACTTATGAAAATTCTTGAATGTTTGAAAAGCATCAGATTTGTTCTTCAATAAATAAACCCAACACATTCTGGTGTAATCATCAATAAATGTCATGATATACTTATTTCCATTTGCAGAAGGAACAGGCATTGGACCACATAAATCTGAATGAATAAGTTCAAGCTTCCTATGTGCTCTTGAATGTGAATCATGAAAAGACTGTTTGCTATGCTTTCCTAGAATGCAAGCATCACATTGTTTATGTTTTCTAGGAATTGTAGGCAAACCAGCAACACCATTTTTCTTCAACAAGCGGAGACTATCATAGTTTAGATGTCCAAATCTAGCATGCCATAATAAACTTGATGGAAGTGTACCTTCATCATGATGAGAAATATATGAAAAATGTTGTGCATGAGCAGAGGTTCCTTGCAGTTTAAGAAGTCTTTCTTCTTCTATACCCCTCATGACAAGTGAATGGTCAGATGCCTTTCTTACCTCAAGCTTTCCATCAAACATATGAATGGAGTGACCTTGCTGGTGGATGTGGACCAGGGACAGCAAGTTTCTCTTGAGCTGTGGGAGATATAGAACATGATCCAGAAGAAAGTCTGGAAGACCAGGCAGTTTAAGCCTGACTGTGCCAAGCCCTGATGGCTTGATTTTTGACTGATCTGCAAAGTATACTGCTCCATCAACATTATCAGTGAAATCTTCAAAAAAATCTTTCCTATGAGTCATATGACAGGTTGCTCCTGAATCAAGCAACCAGTCATTTTTCGAAGAAGTAAGTGAAGCATTAAACAAATCTTCATTTACTCCAATGTTACATTGTGCCTCAATATAGTGAGCGGATTCAGGTGCTTTACCTTTGTCTGAGTCATCAGTTTTACCTTTCTGCTGATCTCTTCTCTGCTCAATCTTTTCCCATGGTAGCTTGCATGTAGAAGCATCATGAGATCCTTTTTGTTTGCAGCGAATGCAATGTAAGTCTGCCTTTTCTTCTTGAGGGTGTCTGCCCCCCCTGCCTCTGAAGTATCTTCTTCTTTCTCTTGAATGCATACTGTAACAAAATATCTCTGCCAAAAACTTCTGTTGAGAGAAAAAAAAAATCCTTATATGATTGCCTTATGCAATTTTATTTTTCTTCTAACATCCCAACAGTATATATATATCACTGCTCACATATATATATCATTGTTCAACAAAACAAGGGCGCTCAATAGTGTTCACTGTTTTAAAAAAGGAGCACTCAGCATATGAAAACGCTGCGGTAACATCATGTCACTGTTTTAAAAAAGGAGAGCTCAGCATATAAAAACGCTGCGGTAACATCATGTCACTGTTTTAAAAAAGGAGAGCTCATATGTATATATATGTCACTGTTCAACAAAGGCGATCATATGAAAAATATATATGTCTATCATTAAACTCAATATTCTCAATATATATATCAGTATTAAACTCAATATATATCCGCATTAAACTCAATATATATCCGCAGGTTTCAATATATCACTGCACAGGTCTCACTAGCACACACCATCACTTCTTTCACCACAGCTTCAATCCGGTTATCTTAGAATCATATGAATTAGGACGTTCACATCTTAAAACTTATTCCCATGAATAAACAATGAAATCCGCCTGCGGCTTTAGACGAAAGAACGCTTCAGTTTCCAACTTTATTGACAAGAAGCGGTGGACAGGTATGCGAGAGCAGGTGTCTCAGCTCGAGACCGAGCTTGATACTAAAAAATATTTCAGACACAGAGCAGCGAGAGCCAAACAATACGAGGAAAGTTTCAGATATTGAGCGAAGAAAGTTTCAGATATTGAGCAGCATGAGGCATATAATGGGCAGATGCAGCTCAAACGCAGGCTTCAATATGTTAACGGCATAACATTACAGGCATAAACGCTGGCTTCAATTCATTAAAGGCATTAAAGGCGCAGTCACCACAGTTCTATATACCATCACCATTCACCATGTCAGGCCAGGTTACAAATAAAATACGCCCACAGCTTCAAATGTATATACCCACAGCTACAAATGAAAAACGCAGTCACAAAGAAACCATAAACGCAGTCACTTCTTTCACCAAAGCTTCAATACCGACCAATGGAGTTTCTTTTTTTTTAAAAACGCAGTCCATATGAACAATAGCCCAAACGTTAAACAACACAGTCCACAGCTCATACCTCCAAAAACGATACCTCAATTCAAGTACTGGCAGCAACGTACTTAATGGCAGAGGGCGCAGAGAGCATATGCAGCGCTGGTGCGCCAGGGAGCAGAGGCAGCAGAGCCTGACATACAACAGCGCATTCCAGGGGCGCTCATGACAAAGGGCGCAGTTATGGACAGAGGCGCAGAGAAGTTACGCTATTTCTGGAACCTGGGGACCTGGGCTCTGATACCATGTCAGGCCAGGTTAGCTCAGAAATTAATGAGCGCAAATCAACTTAGTGATATTATTCATTCAACTATTATTATTTATACATGTACAGAAACGGATCAGTTCATCTTCTAGATGACTGTCCGGCTTCACCTCATCCGTTTCGGATTAGGTGTCAACAATTACAGTATTTACAGATTAACAACTCTAAGCAGCCAGATTTATCGTTACACCATAGAAATATTTTCAGAATTTTAAGCTTAATGTGAGATGCTTCAAAAAACCCTTCATGCATCTGCAACAAAATTCTAATGATAAGCTCGGGATTAAAACTAGCTGGGCTTTTTCAGAAAACGCAATCCGGGAGTTGGTTGGTTCAACCGAGAACTTCCCCTAACGCCCGGTAAACTCAAAACTAAGATTTCCTGCACAGCTTAAAATCAAACATTAACATAGAGGGAGAAAACAATAGTGAAATCTAGATCAAATGGAGATACCTGCCATTATATTTCAGAATCTAAACTATCATTCAAACCCCAGAGATCAGACAAGATACCTGTGCCTAAATCAATCTTCATCAAGCTATTACCAATGGCTGAAAATAAAATTATGCAGAAAAATAAATCATCTTACAGCACTTTCAGAAGAGTAACACCGGCAAGATTTTTAACCACAAAGTCTTTCTTTATTGCACAAAAAATGACTACAAGAGAGCTTTCTTTAGCACCAGACTCTCAGATCAAATCTAATCCCAAATGACCCCTAGCACCTTATTTAAAGGAAAATTTCCCAACGGCTAGTTCGAGTGATCCATGTCAAAATGATCTCGACCGTCGATGAGGATCAAGATTTATTTTAATCTCATCCATCGAATTTTTAAATGCATTTTAATATATTAAAAAATTAAAATTCTGCATTTATTTACTCAAAAATTTGACTTATTATTATTTTATTATTTATTTATTTTTTAAATTTTATTTATTTATTTTTTATTATTTTTATTATTTTTATTTATTTTTTAATTATTTTTATTTATTTTTTTTAATTTTTTAATTTTTATTTTTGGATCCTCGAACTTAGCCTTTGGAAAAATCACCTAGGACCTAGGACTTAGGATTTATGAGGGGATTAAAACATTTTCTAACCCTCAATACACTTTACATCATGGCTTTTACAATTTTACATCTCAAGAGGGAAAACCCATTTGACATAGACCCTCATAGACCACCCAGTTCTGCGACACAGATATAATCTAGCAGATCAAGCAATTTGTAATAACCTAACCAAATAGTTAGAATTATTTCCAAATTACTTTTACACAAACTCGAAGCACACTAGGATTCCCCTAAGATTCTAATGACAAAATTCATTCCGGCTTTGGGGTTAGGCTGAAGGAAAACTCTGCCGATCACAAAAAACCTTCTGGAACGTAGATTATCACTAGAAAATTAGGTCCACCTAGGCAATTTACATACATGACTCAAATCTGCTAAGATTATTTACAATTTACACATGCAGACTGGGTTTACAACATAACATGATTAGGTCGACGATCACTGTCAAATGGCACGGACACGTCGATCAAGCGCTATCCCTTTTGCGAAAAAAAGGGAGTGTTGCTATGGGTAGTTGACATGTAGTGGTCAACACCTACCATCGATGAAAGTCCATAAAGAGCAAGGGACCTTGGGTGTGGTGACAGTGGGCCATTGTCCCTTTGTTGTTACTTAGTCTAGTAGTTGTCCCATAGGTTTTCCCTCCATAGGGCCCTGCTAGATTTTGTGGTAACAGGTCCAAGCATATCGACATTAGATATCACTTCATCAAGGATATGGTCTAGAAAGGTATTGTGATATTGCAGTACATTTCCACAAAGGAGCAAGTCGCAAATATTCTCAATAAGCCTCTAGTGAAAGGAAAGTTCATGTTTTACATGGACAAGCTGGGGGTAGTAGAGAATCCCTTCCTTGCTAGGTGGAAGTGTTGAAGTTTTTGGTAGATTCAAAAGGTCTTCTACATGAGCTTGGTGTCTTGGCATGTAGAAGATGGTTAACTGTCTCTTTAGGTGCTTTCTTGGTGGAGTAAGTGGTTATGACTTCTTTACTAAGTCTAACTTAGGAAAAGTACAATAATTAAAGTCAATAAATTATTTTCGACTATTAAGCCAAAGTACTGGAGACAAATAATTTAACTATTTATGTGACTTAGATATGATCTTAACCATTGATTTCAAGTGAGGTGAGATCTAATATCAACTATCAATCACTTAGCAGATTAGGGTTAGGGATTTGGCTTAATGAAGAATATAAAAAGAAGCCTGGGGGAGAGATGAAGACACAAGACAAGAAGCAGTTACTACATATTGAGAAAGTGATTTTTTCAAAGGAGTGAGTGATTTTCTCCAAAGACGGAGGCTCATCTAAACCGAGAAAGAGGAAGAGTGCAAGGTGATTCGAGAGTATTTCTAGGAGGCCGATATTTGGAGATTGACAAAGGTTGAATTGCTGAAACATGAAGAAGGTTGCGAATTGGAGAGGTTGATTCATCCAAGGCCAAATTGTTGGTGATAGGTGGGTCGAATGCTCCAAACCAAATTTCTTCAAGGGCTGATTTCCAAAGGGCCAAAATTCCTTGGGCCAAATTAGTCCCAGTGGAGCCAAGTTACAGGTTCCAATCATTGCATTTTTTTGTATATTTTTTCTGTGTCGAAACCCAAATTTCCAGAGGGATTTAATGAAGGAAAATTGTTAAGGGTGTACATTTGTTGTTGTGATGTGCTTATCTCTCTGTTTTTATTTTTCTGCTACATATTAATTTCTGGAAGTCAAAAGAACAATGATTTTATTTTTCATCGATTCAAAAATTATTTAGGTAATAAAATAAATTCATGGGAATAAATAGTTGTTGAGAGAATATAAATCTGGGCTGGTATTTGAAATTTAACATTAAGGTGTTTATTCATTCAGCATTTAAGTGTTTTGAATGCGAGTTGTTGCATTGTAGTTCTTGTTTGTAGTTAACAGAATAGTGTTGTAATTGAAATTTAAGATCAATAATTATTGTGCATAGTATCAAAGTTTTGTCTATGCAAATTAGTGTTTGGAGCTTACTATATTGGCAGTAGTTTCAGTTTCGTAGTAGTTCAGGGTTTCACTTCTGAGTGCTAATATGTTTACCATGACCCAAAAATTTAACATATTTTTCATGCTTGCATTACATAGAATATTTACATCATCGTAGTAACTCATTGTAGAAGTGAAAGATGACAAAAGTTCCAGCTTTCTCAATCATATAATGAAGACATCACAAAATGAAAATGTACTTCTACAAAAGAAGAACTACAAGATGTAAATAGATGACATACCTGTTAAGAAGTTGGCGTTTGGAAGCATCGGCAAAGACAATCTGACCCAATCGTGCTCGATCAACTTCCCCATTCTCTTGCAGAATATCTCTCCCAAAAGTAGCTACTACCTTCTTCCAACCGCCTGTACCTTTCTTCAAGGCAGCCTGCAACATATTCAGTTTTAAATCTCTTAGAAAATAGTTAAATAGTTATTAAGATATCACACATTTGAGATTTAAATGTTGGCAATGTTGACAATAAAGGTAAAGCTAGTGTAGTAAATAACCACTAGTTCCAAGGCCAAACTAAGGCTTGTGATTATGCATTCATGAAAACAACCTTTCTTCTTACAAAGGAGAATGGTAAATGCAATTATGAGAAACTATTCTATTTTAAAAGATAATGTATAGTGATAGAAAGTACTTCGCACTAATGACTACATAGAGAGGCAACTCACCTTTCTTTAGTATATGGACTCAAATATTGTCCCATTCAAGGGTTTCCTCCTTTATGCAATATGTTATCACCATAATGCCAATGGCCAAAATAAACAATGCACAACAGAAATCTAGACATGAAGTAATAACAATTAAGGTGAAGTGTGACATAAATGAAGATAGCATGGATTGAGTCTAGCCTATGTAGTTAAAAGGACTGTTATCCTCCTTGCCTAGAATCCATTCCCACAAGTGACATTTGCACTCTTAATGAGTATATTGTTGTATTAGACTTGAGCCCTAAAGGATTTAGTTTTCCCTAGGAATTGTTGCCACAAAATCTAGCAAGTCTTGTAGAGGGGTACCCTACAAGGCAAGCACTAGACTAAGTGACAACAATGAGGTCTGGTCCACTGTCACCACAGCCACTACTCCTTGCTCTTATGGACTTTCACCAATGGGAGGTTTCCCGTTAAAAGATCACCTATGAGAGATATGTGAGGTTCAAGGATTAAGGTGACACTAGGGGCTTTTAGAGGATGACTCTTCTTAAGGACAAGGCTCATCAAGCAAAGAAAACGCAACTTGCATCCTTTAATAAGGCTAAATTAGGGCACAATTGACCTAGGGCTTGAGAGATAGCAAGTCAAATGAAATATCTTGTGATCAATAGGCCAAGAAAATGTTTTCCAACAATGAATATTAGCAAACAAATGGCCTAGGAAAACCTTCAACAAGCCCCCAAGTTGAAGCTTTCCAAACTAGGGTTCTAGGGAAAGAGAATTAAGGCATAAAATGGAAATATTGGCAACCAAGAGAGGTTGATTTTCAGGCAACCAAGTCATCCCTCAATGTTGAATCCTTCCTCAAGTTGAAATTCTTCTTCTAGGTTAATTCGCACTAAGCCCTAGCTTGGTTGCTTATCCTTAAGAAGGCCGAAATTAGAAATAAGAGAGTTAAATTGAGTTTGGGGATGAGTTTGTGTGTGATCACCAATTTACAAGGGTAGTGCCTAGCCCTTGGGATGATGGATTCTATGGATGTGAAAGATTGGCTAAATCTTGCTATGTTGTAAGGATACTTTGATGCTCTAGCACAAAACCCTAGCTATTATCTTTCTGAGAGATCAAAGTCACTTGCGAGAGCTATTACAAAGGTTCACAAAGGGGATACAATGGTGATATCTAGATTCTAAACAGTTGATCTTCAATAATAAATGGCACAATAGAAAAACCCTAGATTATCAATTCATTCCATACATTAGACAATAAGAACAAAAAAAAAAAAAAATTCAAATACTAGGTTCACGTACAAGACAAAATGCATGCAAAATCATTTATTGATCCAATATAAATTCTCCAATACCCAAAAAATACCTCCAATAAACAAAGTTCTTTATAGAATCACCATCTCTCCAAGAAAAAGGAAGGTCGAATTATGTCACAAGTGATGATGATTAGAAATGACTGATCCTCTCCTCTATTTATATGAGGACAAGAGCTAATTAACCTAGAAGCCCCTAGAAAACAAGTTTGATCACAACATAACCTTGGGTTACAAGCCAACCCACTAGCGTTCACAATAAATGCCCTAATTATCCCACACGTGTCAGTTGCTAGCTCTCTAAGGCTGGCATCATGCAAGAAAGGAGCTCCAAATGGCATGTCCAAGTGATATGAGGTGTTTAAGATGATGTAGAAGCATGTAAAATTCAAGATTTGAGGGTTGGCATGTAGAAGCATGTCATCTGTTACAGCTGATAAGAGGCCCAAGAGTCTCAATGCTTCAATTGTTTATGCCTATATACTTCTAATGGATTGCATACATGTGGATAAGGTGCCCAAGACCTAGGCTATTGAACCACCTGACAATCACAACAAAGATTCTAGTGAAAGCAACCAATCATTAGGGACAATGATCATTATTGCATCTAAGTGAACCGAACTTGAATGTCATGGGCTATATAATACTTCAAATAAGGATCTCTTTCCAAAATCAGGACCTTGCTCAACCCTATTAGGTGTTTTCGGCCTCTAAGGGGAAGTAGCATTTCCTCAGTCCACCCTTCAATTGATAGGTGCTAGTGAATAATAATGATGGTGACGGAGGGGAGAAAACTTCATGTCCAAGTGCCATGGTCAAAGGGGCTAGTTGATGGGTGAATCCATGTCTCGAGTGTATAGATATGAAGAAGGAGCATTCATGGATGCAGGAGTTACCAACTCAACCTTTGTTTTTTCACCCCTCTTGTGTGCCTTTTACTTCTTCTTGATTTTTCTTTGTATTACTGCTCATAGCTCAAGGGTTAGATCTTGCTTTGTTTGATGTGGCACTTGTATTACCCCTTAATGATGAGTTACCTCATCACTCATCAGGGTTGCGATATGCATGGGTTCCTTCTTTTGATGTAATGGAGCAACATGTGCTTAGGAACTAGATGATGGCCATATGAGTGAGGTAGAGCTCATGCTAGGATTTTTCACACGTGCTAATTTTTATGTCCCTAGCCATCTTTTGCATTTTTATTTCCTTCGTTTTGTTTTTCTTGCAGCCATGATATGCTCTTTATGTTTCTTTTCGCTGCATGAACCTCCCAAGGAAAAGATTTTGGGCCCTACCTAGGTATGTGGACATATGAGTGCCAAATCCCAAGGAACCAATGACAAGCTGAACCCAAAGGATGGAGGTGAGATATGGGCTTGTAATGTAAGATGAAAGGTGTTAAGTATGATATATGGGGAATATGGAACTATTTTATCTCAATCGGGCTTCCCATTGGGCCATTAAGGGATGTCCCACTTGACTAGGATCGAAATTAACTCACCATTTAAGGTGAGAGAACAAGACCATGGTCAAAACCCATCATTTTTTCCAATCACCCCATAATCCATATTAAAAGCCCAAAAACAAACAAGTATAAGCACCTAATTGCAAAATGACCAAAGTACCTTTTGAGTGGAAGCCCAACTTCGTCCATGTGCTCATGCCAAAAGGGCGAGAAGTAAATGGTTGATGCAAGTGGTGAAGAAAATAGCATATCATCAGCTAGTGGTGGATGTCAAGGGTTGTTGGCTATATGGTTGACCGGCTAGCTATCAAGAATAGGAGAAAAGTTTTCTCCTATGGGGTTACCCATTTCGGTTGGTAATAGGAACCATCCTTGAAATGAGGAGAAGTGCTTGGTGGGTTTCCTTGAGATATGTATTTCATGGGAAAAGAAAAGAGACAAAAATCCAATAAAGATTTGCAAATAAATAATATAGTCCCACTTAACACCTATTTATATTGGTTAAGTAACCATTGTCAAAGTTAATCTAGTCTCATATGATAGACCACTTCTTGTAAAATAAGATGTCTATTTCTTCTCAGAGACAATGCTCATAATTAAAACTTAGACATATTAGGAATTAGACCTATAATAAAGTTTCATTAATAACGTGATGTAATAATGACGCATTTAATGTAGTAACTAGTGTAGTTGTCAATGGTTAGGTATTTGGGAGTTACATAACTTACTCCTTTCCCCTACTATGTAAAAGAGAATGGATCATCTAATAACATATGAATGAATCAACTCTTTCTCATTCTAATGTTTATTCCTATCTATTTGCACAATTTTCTATGTTGTGTGTAAATAAGCATATCTTTCAAAATATTTACTCCTTTCCCCTACTATGTAAGAACCAGTGGATCATCTAATACCATATGAATAAATCAACTCTTTCTCATTCTGAGGTTTATTCCTATCTGTTAGCACAAATTTCTATGTTGTGTATAAATAAGAATATCTTTCAAATTCTACAGAAACATTTAAGAAAAACTCCCTTCGCTATCACTATCAAATCTCCCTCTCTATTTGGGTTGGTACTTGCCAACCTCATAGGGGTGTCCCTAGTCTTAGCATGTATTGTTTTCACTTGAAAATCTGCAAACTAACATACAAAAAACAGCAAGTTAGTGGCCAAAAAAAATTGTAATACTCTTCGCATTTTAAAAAGTGGAATAATCTCTAGCATCAACTTTTAATTGGAAGGTAAAATAGCTAGAAAGCGCATTTAAATCACAGATTTAACCAATGAAAATGGCTTTAAAACTTTTACAATATTACATAAGATACCATTAAGACATCGGGCAACCCAAAGAGATAGAATGGATCAAAACCAAGCTTAAATCTACAAAGGCCAAGAGGCTGGCTGCACCAAGAAGACTATTACAGAACCTATGACAATGATATTCAAACACAACAGAGTAGAAGCAAGAAGAGAGAAAGAAATATGGAGACAAGAGAGAAAGACAATGACGTTGTGGCTTATTGAAGACAATTCGATTTGAAACCATGGCCTCTTGTATTTATCACCCCTTCCCCCTTCTAATTCCTCCAATGCACATAGGAAAAATAAGAGGTTAAACTCTCCTAAAATTGCAATCAGTGAACACTTGAAAAAGCATCTATAGTCAACTCGCGTTCTGGCTTAACTGAACTAAAACTAATTGACACGTGCTCAAGTTTAAGTGAAATATTCGTAAGTTGTCATGAGATAAAAATATCCTTTAACAGAACTATAGCCAATTCTAGTTTGAAAAAAAAGCATCCTTGAGTAATTTGAGTAAACGCAACCTGCAATAAAAATATCCTCGAGGAAATTTTAACAAAGGTTGAGTTGATCAAAATATACTCCATGGACGCATTAGAGGACAGAGAGCCTCTCTCAAATCAATAGCATGAAAATGAAAGAACAACAAAAGCTTTTGCCTCACTCATTTCTGTAATGGGCCTGGCAAAGAACAGACCATCAGTCACCAAGTTTGTTAAAAGATTGGAAGATAATCTCACTCCCTCTTGCCCTTCCCCGTAGAGCAACACTTTCTTTGGTGGAGCGTGGATTAGTGGGGCAGTTCACCGGGTTATGGCCATCACCCAAAACTATGCAAAAATGGGTAGAAAGGAACTGGACTGCGTCAATAGATGGGAAAATCTCAATCAGGTTTCGCGGAAGGGGTTACTTCACCTTCCACTTCGAAACCAAGGAGGATCGAGATCTGATATTTAGGAATGGACCTTATTTTATGGATACTAGGGGTTTGTATTTAAACAGATGGACGCCGGATTTCGACCCAGAAATGGATGTTCCCAATGTTGTCCCCGTTGGATCAGACTGCCACACCTTCCCCTTCACTGCTAGGGGACAATTCAGTCAAAGAAATAGGAAACGCAGTTGGGAAATATATAGACAGGTGCGAGCCAAAGGAGAATATGCATGCATGCGCCAGAATATGTGTAGAAGTGGATCTTGGGAAAGGGCTACCAGAAGCCATCAAAATCAAAGTGGACCAGTGGACGCACATACAACAGTTGGATTATGAACAAATCCCCTTCAAATGCAAGGTATGTCACGAATACGGTCATTTTGCAAATAGATGTACAAAAAAAAAAGAAAATGAAAATGAAAATAGTGAAGACCCAGAAAACAAATGGGAACAGGTTAAAAGAAAGAAGATAGTCCACAAACAACCAAATCTCTCTTCCTCGCAGCCCTCCACATCCTCTGATCTCCATCCTCCATCACCAAAAGTTAATAACCTTCTTGCTAGCCCTAACCCTTTTGAGCCTCTGGATCCTTCAGCCCCCCCCCATCCCCTGGACCAAGATCCAGATCCAGATCCCCACAACATACCCCAAATCCCCCCTCATCCCCTCTGGTTTCAAACACTCACACCCCTCCCCCCCTTCACTAGATAGAATCCTAACCAGAAAGCAATCAAAGGAAGTACCCCCAAATGTAGAATACCAAAAAAAATCAAGAAGAAAGACAAACAAAGAAATCAGGGATGAAGTAGCAGCAAAGGGAATGGCATTAGGAACACAGCAACCTATGGAAACCTTCTTAGGAAGGAGTTTAGGAAACAATGAAAAAATTCAGCAAAGAGGGAAAGGAGCCATGCACCACCCAACAAGCAAATAATGATAGTGGTCTCCTGGAATTGTAGAGGAATCGGATCGTCCATCAAAGAAAATGCCACAAGAGACATTTTGGCAAAAGAAAACCCAGACATCCTTATGGTTCAGGAGACAAAAACAAACAGCCAAGAAACTGAAAAAATAAATAAATAAATAAAATAAAAATCATAAGAAATTATGAAGGGGAAGCAATACAGGCAACAAGAGCGTCAGGAGGCATATGCACAATATGGAAAAAAGGAACTTGGGAATTAATAAAACACAAAAAAAATCAGCACTGGATCCAAACGGATCTAATGCAAATCAATACAAAAGAGAAACACACTGTCATAAATATATACGCCCCAAATCACTACAAGGAAAAAGAGCAATGCTGGGACACCTTAAAAGAAGCACTAAAAGAAGTGCAAGATGGGAAAATAATACTAGGAGGAGATTTAAATTAGGTAAGAAGCATAGAAGAAAAGTTTGGAGGAACATATCACACAGACCCATCCAGGGATATTCTAGAAGAAATAATGGAACAGCACAACTTGATAGATATCCCGCCAAACAATGGGAAATACACTTGAAGCAATAAAAAAGTGGGTAAAAGTAACATAAAAGAAAGACTGGATAGAATTCTGATACAAGAAAATATAGTAGCAATGCACAGGTCCATAAAATCAAAAATTTTACATACCACAGCATCTGACCATAAACCGATGATAATAGTCATGGGCAAAATGGAAAATCAGGGTCCACTCCCATTTAGATACAGCTCAATTTGGGACAGCAATGGAGAAATCAGCGAATTAGTCAGGGAAGCATGGGAGACAAGAATAATAGGATCACCACAGTATATTTGGGAAACAAAATTAAAAACTGCAAGAAACAAATTAAAGGAATGGGCAAGAGCAAATGAAAAAAAAAAGAAGAGTTACATCAGAAAATGGACAACATGCAAACTGAAAAAGAAAACAAAGAAGAAAGCAAGCAAGATTATCTAAGAGAGAAGGAAATCTTTTGGGAAATATATAGGGAAAATAGGAAAGAAAAAGAAGAGGCAAGATTGAAATCTAGAAGTCTATGACTCAAGGCAGGGGACAAAAACACATCATTTTTCCATAACACAATGAAGATAAGAAGAGCAAGAAACCAAATAGAAAAAATTCAAGTCGAAAGCTAAGAGGTCAAAGGAGCAGAGGATCTAAAAAAAGCAGCCTAACAACACTTTAAAAACCTACTTTCAACCAATGAAGAAATGGTTGAAAGTGAAGATTTCTTAAAGCACACAAAAAAAAAATTAAAAAAGAACAAAATGTAGAAATGTGCAAGGATCCCATAGAAGAAGAGGTAGTGGCGGCCATATGGAGCCTACATCCGGACAAAGCCCCAGGGCCAGATGACTTCACAATAGCATTCTACAAATTTCATTGGTATACCATCAGAAAGGATTTTTTAAGAATAGTGAAGAATGTTTTCAAAAAAAAAAAAGTAGTAGGTAACACCAAATCCTCCTATCTTGCTCTAATCCCAAAGGAAGCAAACTCCCCAACTTTCAACAGGTTTCGCCCAGTCTCTCTTTGCAATTCATCGTATAAGATAATATCATAATAACAAAAATAATTGCAAATAGAATCAAGGAAGTACTTCCAATAATCATATCTGAAAATCAAGGAGGATCCGTGCCCAACAAGCAAATCATAGATAATGTAATTATTGTATAGGAAGCGGTTCACTCCAGTATGCTAAGGCAAGAAAAAGGCCTCATAATCAAACTAGATATGGCAAATGCATTTGACAGGGTCAGTCATCCATATCTAATGGTTGTCCTCCAGAAACTTGGTTTCTCAAGAGAAATAGTGGAAGTCATACAGGCATGCATTTCTACTCCATGGATTGCCCCCCTCATAAATGGAAGGCCCAGTGATTTCTTTCAAAGCACAAGAGGCCTTAGGCAAGGTTGTCCTCTCTCCCCCTTCCTATACCTTATAATGGTGGAAACATTAAGCAGGGCTTTGGAAAATCAAAGAAAGGAAAGAAATATCACAGGGATCAGAATAGCAAAAGGAATAAAGACAATAAACCACTCACTCTTTGCTGACGACACATTGTTGCTAGGAGGGGCATCAACAATAATAGCAAGGAGGTTCAAGAAAGTTATGGATGATTTTTTACTAGTTTCAGATGGGCTATTAAACAATACAAAATGCAGGATATATGGATGGAATACCCCTCCCAGAACTATGCAAAGGATCTCACAAATCTTAGACATCCCTGTACAGGAAAAATGGACACACTTCTTTTATTTGGGACTTCCAATCTCAAAAGAGAACATGAAGACAGAAATATGGACTAAACAAATTGAAAAAATGAAAAACAAAATACAAAGCTGGGGTATGATGTGGTTGAATATGGCAGGAAGGGTAATTCTAATCAAAGCACTCCTTGCAACACTACCTATCTACCAATATGCCATAATGATGGCCCCAGCAAGTGCCCACAAACAAATGGAGCTAATCTTAAGAAGCTTTTTGTGGTAGGGGGGGAGCAAGAAAACAAAAAATTTAGCCTGGTCAGGTGGGAGCAAGTAGTACTACCTTATGAACAAGGAGGCCTATCAATACGGATACCTGGGCTCATGAATGTAGCACTAGGAATGAAAATAGTATGGAGACTAATTACAGGAAAAGAGAGCTGGTGGAAAAAGACTCTTATAACAAAATATATGGATGGTACCAGGAAAAGACTGCTTAATGGAAATATCCCAATAAGACCATGTACCCAAGTATGGAAGCTGGTTAGAAAACAATTCAATTAATGAGTAGATATATTTCTAAAATCCCAGGCTATGGAAAAACAATTTCAATTTGGGAGGTCAAAATCTTGGGAAAAGAACCACTACAAACTCATCCAGAAACTGAAGACATACAAGAGTGGATGAAAGATAAAGGTTTCAACACTTTACACTCTATCTCTCTTTGGAATCAAAAGGAGTGGCAAGATTGGAAAAGTTTAGCAATTCCGACATCTGGAAGGGCAATGGAGCAAAATCAGGCAGCTCTTAAAAGGGGCAGCGCCAATCCATTTTGATGAGGAAGATGCTTATCTTTGGGACCCAAGTGGTGGACATTACACAGTTAGTACTGGATATAAAATCCTTCAAGAACAACCAAATCAACAAGACTGGAACTCCTGGAAAATAGCATGGAAATCAGAAAGTCTGCCTAAGATCAAAATGTTCATCTGGACTCTATTAAAAGGGAAAATATTGACCAGTGACAACTTAAAAAAAAGGGCTTTCAAGGCCCAACACAATGCCCATTATGCATGCAGGCTGAAGAAAATATTTAGTACTTATTCCAAGAATGCACATTTGCCAAAGAATGTTGGCAGCAGCTGATAAGTCCATTGGAAATAAGAATAAATTTTGAAAATCCCTTGCCGGATTTTCTTCAGACCCTCGAAAAGGCGTATCCTTACACAACAAAGAAGAAAGTCACAATTCAGAGGATATAGAAGTGTATTCCAGTAGTTCTATGTTGGCAAATTTGGTTGACTCGAAATAAGTGCATATTCAAAACTCAAATTCCAAGGATAGGGACCACCCTCTCAAAAAAGTGGGGGTTTAACTTATGAAATCTTCAATGTCAAAGGAACAGCACCAACAGATTATAACACTCTTCAGCAGGAAGAGTGAGATTGGCTCAGCAAAGCCATAATAAATAATAATGGAAAAAAAGGAAACATGAAGATAAACTCAGGAAATATATGGAAAATAAGAATGAGTGAAGAGGAATTGACAAACTGGAGGAAAAATTAGAATAGATATTGTCTATACTTTGATGGGGCCTCAAAGCATAACCCAGGAAAGGCAAGGGCAAGGGGAATAATCCTAGATCTTGATGGGAAAGAAAATGTCACATATGAATGGGGATTGGGACAAATCTCAAATAATAAGGCAGAAGCATACAGCTTGCTGATGGGAACAAGAATAATAAAAAAAAGAGACATTCAAAATCCTATCATAATAGGAGACTCAGCAATAATAATAGAGGCAATGGCAAGAAACAAAAACCCAAGCAATGAGTTCATGAACAGAATTCTTAGAAGAATCAAGAAGAACTTGGAAGGTCCTGGTAATGTAATCTTCAGACATGTCTTGAGAATTCACCATCAACTGGCGGATTATTTTGCAAACCAAGCAGTGGAAAAAAAATGAAGGGCATCTTCGTGAAAATCAAGAAGAATATCATAACTCTGTTCCTTATTGAGCAGCAAAAAACACAAGTATAAAGCTCACCAAAATCAAGGAAAAACCACAAGAATAAAAGCAATAAATCAAAAAACAACAGTCAAAAAGCAACAAAGGACTCATCATTGCAGTAACAGCCAGGAAGTCATGGAAATGCAAAAGAAAATCCATGAAACTTCAGACTCTAGCATGAGAAACAGCAGGAAGGAAGATTGCAATCATAGCCACAAGAACCATGTTGCAATCTATTTCATCAAAGGCAAGGATCGGGCGGCGTTAAAGCACTATAAGAACAAAGGGTGCAATCATCGCAGAAGTAATCTTAGTGAAGAAATCTTCACCTTCCAGGTCAGTATAGTGCTTCTCTGGTTTCAAAGCCCCTTCTTGCCTTATATAATAGCTCGCAATGTTACCTCTGCTAAGCGAGCAGCCTTCACATTAAGCCCCCTCCCCATAACCCTCCATTCCCCCCACTCCTTCCACTCAGCGACCCATTGCAGCGTAAAGCCTCTGTTATGTCCAGATTTTGGTCCTTTCTCTAGGACCTCATTTCTATCGAAATACAAAGGAATCTCATGACTGAGAGCTTAATTTCAAATAAGCATTCATTCGCACCTAAACCTATCGTCGGGTCCGCCCTCCTGAGCCCTTACCGCATCGCTTCTCTCTCCTCTCTCCGATCTCTGATCAAATCTGGATTGTTGATCTGGCGCCTGATCCGACGGTTGGCGATCAGCCCGTTCATCCAAACTTGTGCGACTTTCTCCCACCATCGATCTGTCCTCATCAGATCTGACAGTTCATATCGATATCGGGCCGACATCAAGCTCAGAGATTACCTGCCCGAAAAGCAGTTTTCTCTCTCTCCTCCGCTGCTACGTGTCGCCCGGTCAGTGGAATCGGGCGACCTCCCCTTTTTACCACTCACGGTTTTTTCTCCGCCCGATATACCGCCTTCGCTTTTAAACCCGCCTCTCTCCTTGGTTATCGTTCAAACCTTTTTGCGCCCGATGACCGTTGATTTTAATCATCGACGGCTGCGATGGTTCCTCCAGACTGCAGCGCCTCTGGTTAATCTCCACCGTCCATCCCATGATTCCGAACTATGCGACTTAAACTTGGTCGTTATTAATCTGAAAACCCCGTTCATTGATTCCAATGGTCCTCGTGCCCGACAAAAGGAAAGCGGTCAACATCAGAAGAAGAAAAAGTATCTCAGGCAATACAAATCCAAGGAAGCACAACAAAACAAGGAGCAGAACGCAAAGCCAAAGGAAGAACAAGAACACGAAATCAACTTAAATGGAACCACAGTGGCATTTTACAAAATCAGTAGCACAAGTAATGAAGGAGAGAACTCGGTCAAAGATGAAAAGAAGAAACAGCCAACTCAGGAGCAAACAGTCTATAAGCCTTGAAAAACTGTCAGAGAATCCATGACATGTAAATTTCTCTTTCTAGTTGGTCATTTTGTTAGGCAATACACTAGAATACTCATAAAAAAAATAGATGAAGTCTTGAACACTAGCCTAGGAGAAGACACTACGTTCCTATCTCATGGCTTAGAGGTTAGTCATTTTATAATCGTTTGTAATAGGAGCTTGCTCCAACAAAGCTTTTGATAATATATCAACGAACCGACCTTGTTAATATATATATATATATATATATATATATATATATATTTGGAGTATCTTGAGGGAATTCAAACTAGCCCAAAATTTCCTTGAGGGGATGTTAGTCTACTAGGAAGAAGTGTGTTGATTTGGGGTAGCATCGGATATGCTCTAGCCATGAAAATTGGAGGAGAGGCTAAAGCACATGAGATCTCCCAGATGGAGCAAAAGAGGGAGCAATAGTGCAGGAGTCCCAGGACAGCGTGAGGCAGCAGTGCAAGATGCACAGAGTTGATACAGAAGCGCAGAGGTCAGAGAGGGAGCACTTGTCAAAGACAGAGGGAGCTTTAGCACCGAGAGTGTTCTAGCCTGACGGAGATGTCAGAGTTGGGAGATCAGTTACTTACTTCTCAGTAACTGAGTTGCAATGCAGCAGTTAGTAGTGGCAGTGCTATGGGCAGTACGATGCAGCAGATGAGAGGGGTTGCAGTGCAGATGCAGCAGTGGCAATGGCAAGACCATGGGCAGCAGCACGGATGCAGAGGGAGCTGTCGTACAGATGTAGCAGTGGCAGTGGCAACGCCATGGGTGGCAGTACATGATGCAGCAGTGCAGAGGATGTTGGGCAACAGACCTATCCTCAGCACAGGGACTAATGTCAGATGATCAAGGTGATGCTTAGTGAGGAGTATTACTAGAGCATAGTCCTCGCTAAGAGGGAGTGTTAATTTGGGGTAGCATCAAATGTGCTCTAGCCATGAAAATTGGTGGAGAGGCTAAAGCACATGAGATCTCCAATACCCAGAAATGGTTTCAGCAAATTCTAAACAGTTTGGGAGATATTAAAATAAATAATATTTTTAATGGAGTTCCTAAGTCTAAACTTAGGGAAAATAAAATATTAATGTGAATTAATATAAAACTGTGTTAGAAGCGTCCAAAAGTCATGGATCAAGCCAGAGTTAATCTTAGTCGTTGATTAGGGACTTAATCTCAGTCGTTGATTTGTCAAAGAGAAAAGTATAAGAGGAGTCTTGAGAGTCACTTAGAGGACACACTGAGTTTGTCAAGATTTCGATTTTCTAGGGCAAGGTTTGCTAAGGAAGTCGAAAGAGTGATCAGAGTTGTAGTTGAGGGGCAATGAATACAAAAGTAGAGAGTCAGAGATAGTACCAGGAGGATCAACGCAGAAGCTAGGAGGGAGGGGCGCAGAGCTAGCCAGAGGTTCACGCAGAGCCAACCAAGGCTCATGCAGAGGCAGCCAGGAGCTGCGCAATGCCTCAGATAGCCAACATGGGTGACGCAGAGGCTCTAAGGGCTGACGCAGGGCCTCCAGATGCTGACGCAGGGCAAGCCAGGGTGACGTTGGGCAGACACTGGGCCAGAAAGTGCTGACACAGTCCTTAGAGGCTGACGTTGGGGTTTTCGTGGGGCAGATTGGAGCTAGGAGCTTTCAGAGTGTTTATTCGGGGTTTCAGCTGGAATATTTGCTTCCGAGTAGAGAGGTACTACTGCTGAGATTATTCTCTGTTGGGTGAGCCGGTTTTGGTACCCAGATTGTATTCAGAAACTACATAATAATAAAACCCTTAGATAGTTGCACCGGTTTTCCCGCATTGGGTTTTTCCGGGGAGATTGGTCCAAAAACAACGATGTCACTTGTGTGCTTGTTTTTGTTTCCTTTGGTTGATGATCTGTGATGTGTTAAGCATGTACTTGTATTTATTTTCAGTATTTACATGGTAAATAACTTGTTAATTAATCAGAACAAGTAGGCAAAAATAAATCAGAAAAGTACATGAAGGGTTTCTAACAGTTAGACTTAGAAAGTTCAACCCACTTCACCTTCGAAATGTCCTTCCTTCGCTTTTGCTTTTGTTGTTCTTTTGATGCTAGAGTTGTGTTCTCCTCCTCCTCCTTGGTCTTCGTGCCACTCCCACTACTGCCATTCAATGTTCCACCAAGACACCGGTGCGGGGAGACGCGGGTGCGGGGAGACGCACAGGGGGGACGTGTGGGAGTACCCTCAAATTTTAGGGAAATTTCGGGGGTGCAGGGAGTCGTCGAGGTATATATATATATATATATATATATATATATATAATTCAAATTCATATTCATTGTTCACTGTTCAATAATGAAAGCATAAAAATATTAAATAAACAATTGAAATTTGAATCATTGATCCATCCTCATCATTCATTTTGATACATACATGATACATCATTCATATGACATACTCAAGTGACAAGTCTCATTATTGAATTAATTATTATTCATACATACCATGAGCATTGAAATTTGAAAAAAAAAGAAATCAGTAATAAAATATTTAAATACTGAAATACATTGATCGATATCATACATAAACAAAAATAAAAATTAAATTTGAGTGACTGTCCACTGTCGACTGTCTTTAGCTATTGTCATTAGTGTCCACTGTCCACACATTTGGTATTAAAATAAAAATTTAAATGGGTCAGGACTCAGCACAATGATTCTGCTCATTTGGGGAAAAGACCTCCAAGAAATGGCTCTCAATCTGGAACCTCGGAATGAACAGAATTGAAAGGAGTTAAAAAATTTAAAAATATTCCCAAAATCTGTTAAGTGTTTCACTGTTTGAGACAGAGACATGAATCATTGAAATGGTTCTATGGTGTTGAGTTTGAGTCAAACTGTTTGACTGGAAACTGTCAAGGCTTGGCTCTTTTCGTCACAGTCCACATTAAATGATTAATCATTTACTAATCAGCACGCAGGTAACCATCCCCACCATGTAGTTTGGTTTGTAACACTTGTTCATTATAGTTACAATATAAAGAACACTAAAGTCTAAAAGGCTGCAAGCAGAGATAAATATTAAAAACTTTCATACTAACCCAAGTTTGAAAACTGTTCAGAGTCTGGTATAGTTGCAGTATTTCAGATTTCTGTGCTAAAGACTAGAGAGCCGAGACCCTAGGAGGTAATATATTATATATGTTTACCCTCTTTTTTAATCTGCTTTACACTCTGATTTCTCTGAATATTTTTATTTTTTTATCTCAGTTTCTTAGGTTGTCTTTGTTTCCAACGTTTTATGAGTTTTGGAAGTCCAACCATGTATTTGACATTTGTTAATGCTTCAGTGAATTTCTGATATATTTCCTGATATTTCCAGTAAGTTTGTTTGAATACGTTCAACAATATATTCCCCTAAAAATATTAGCGACACTGCTTCATAATACATATACAGAGAATATGATGTGGAGATCTTACTTACTGGACTTGTAAGAGTATCACTGTATCTCACTTCTTTGGGTACAACCATTCTATCATTCACTGTGGTTCGAAGAGTTTTTAGTGATCGTTTATAAAAATTTAGTCATTGCATTTATCTGTTGGGGTCATTTCATTTATCTGTTTCATTATATATAATATATATGCTGTTGCAAACCTGAGATAAGAGGCCGCAATACCTCAGGATCAGACAGAGAGTTTTCAGTTTGTGGCATATATGTTTCTAAAGCGGGCTGAATGTGCTCAAATTGTTGCACAATGATGCGATTTGGAAGAACAGTAGGTCCGTAGGAAGGGCTGGTATGGCGTGAACATTGAAGAATGAGGGACTGTCGACTGATCTAGCACAAGTAGTGTAGGCTTTAACGCTTACCTGGAGGTGGAGCCGCACAGTGTAGGGAGTCAGGACAGTGTTGACGGCGGACGCAAAACAGTAAACACTGGTGACTGGAGCTCGGACGACGCTGCGCTGCGGCTCAAACCTGAAAGCCGTGGTCCGCTGGAGAACTGCAAACAACAAACTTGTATACTGGAGCTCGGAGGGAGGGACGCAGCACGCTTTCAGATTTCTGAGTTTCTCAAGCAAAGTTCAGGCAAAGTCGGCGCTGGAGCAATGCAAGGCCACTAATCAAATGATCAAATGAGCGTTTTCCCTTTCATGACATGAGTTTTAGGTTTAGATTTTAGTTTTAATTTTAATTTTAAAAAAAAAAATTAATGGTTTTCATTTTTTATTTTTTATTTTTAATTTTTAAGTCATATTAGACAAATCTGAAGGGGGGACGCCCAGGCGCACCCTTTTTGGGGAGTCTAGACTCCCACACTGAGGGGGACGCCCAGAAGCACCCTTTTCGGGGAGTCGTGGGGAGTCTAGACTCCCACACTGGGGAAACGCACCCCCTTGCGTCTCCCCGAGACTCCCCAAAAAGGGTGCGTGGGGAAACGCACCCCCAAGAGACTCCCCGTCCTGGGTGCGTGGGGTGCGAGGGGTGCGCGCACCCGACCCTGGGGAATATTTCATTATTTGATATTAATCAAAGTGTGTGTTATTTCTGCTGCATCTTTGTATTTATGGTTATATCTGTAATTTGTTGTGTTCCTGTTTAAATCTAGACCATCTCACCCATATTTTGATTAATACCCATTAATACTTTAATTTTCCTAAATTTAGACTTAAGAACCCCATTAAAAATACTAATTATTTTAATAAAATACAATCTAGGTGGAATTTTACCAAACGGTTTATGGGTTCTTTAGAACTCATGTCCCTTAGCCTCTCCACCAATTTTCATGGCTAGAGCACATCCAATGCTACCAAAAACTAACAATATGCTCTAGAGGTGGTTGAAGTTGAGCGAGTCGAGTTTCATGGTCATGGTGGGGAGCACAAGAGCAAGAGTGCCCAGCTCTCCTAACATCCAAGTTTGTGGGGAGAAAACAGCAGATGGAAACTTGACTACTCATATGAAATTGAGTAGTGCATTGGAAAGGTGAAGCCCTAGTTCAGGACTAGAGAGAAGAATAGGCCTTTTGTCACAACAAAGATTAATGACCAAGCCACTTGAAAGGGAACAAACCAACCTCGGACTAAATGAGAACCAGAGTGTACTTCTTCGTCCACAGGTCCTTCATAGCCAAAGCTCTTGTTGAATAATAATAGCAATGAATTGTATATCAAAGAAGTAGTCCATCAGACTGTGGTCCAACGGTTAAAATAGGACATCGCCATCCAAAAAACCCAGGTTCAAACCCTAGCAGGCATAGAACCCTATTAGTGCATGTGTTGCCCAAGTTTGATGGCTCTCCATGTTAATGTTGATGGGGTTCATAGCTCCCCAGGATTTAAGTGTGTTTCTGCTAACAAAAGAAAAGAACAGTTTATCAAAGAAGGGCTGGAACAGAGTGGTTGTAATCACAATCAGAGAACATGCCCAAAAGATCACAATTATGAATCATGATTATGATAATAGGGCTTCGTATATACAATCATTGGAGGGAAAGAAGATAAAAAGGCCACAGTGTACAACTCCTAAGCATGCAAAATACCCTTCTCTAACCAATGACTCCACTGAGACTTTCCTAGGTACAGTTGAAAAAAGAGTAGGACTTTGAAACCACATCAAGAGCAATAAAGTCAAAGAAAATGAAAGACCTAAACTTAAACAAACAGTGATATACAAAAGAAAATACTGATGAAACACAAAAAAAATAAAACGATGAGCAAATACTGAATACACTTCAAAAATAAGAACCAGCTAAGCCATTTTATTAATGCAATGGACCATGTACAATAGTATGGAAAATGCACCTAGGCTTGCCTCACAGCCAAGCTTGATAGAACCCGTGTGATAAACAATAATCTCAAAGCAAGAAAATGGTTGTTCCTCTAATGCTTTCCGTTGTCTCCCAGTATCTACACTACTGGCTGAAAAGGAACTGCAAAAAACCCCGCCTTCGGTGCTCAGAAAATGATGAAACTTCAGCCCAAGCTCCTTGGCCAAAACCCACAAAAACTCAAAAAGGGTTTGGCCTGAATCCAACCTCCCAAGTTCGGCCTACGCCCTCCAAATTGCTCTAGGAATACGGCTTGCAATAACACCCCCAAAATCCTCCTCTGAGCTCTATAAATGAAGCAAACACCACTCCAAGTATTTCCTCAAACCCCCATGGTAAAGCTCAGCCTCAAACACTGATACTCTACCCACCATGTGAGCACCAAGTGCTACCTCTGCGCTGGCCCAGGAAGTGTGAAAGTCACCCTGCAAAGCAATACGCTCCACCAGCTCCCAAACTCTCCCAAATGTCAACAATCCTCCTTTGCCTCCTCTCCGCAAAATCTCTCACCCAAACTCCACAAGTAAACTCAGCCTCCTCTTTACTGCGTCCTCCAGTAATACACACCACCTGGAAGTGAATGCCACTACTGGAAATCACAATGAGATCCTCCTCCTGAATAAATGAAGAAAACCTTCCTAGGGTGGCACTCAAAGTCCCCCGAAGAAAGGGTGAGCCCTTCGCTTGAAGAACTCGTGCTAAACAGCAAGTGACTCTCCTTAGCAACTAGAACAACCAAAGAGAAATTGATATACCAAAAAGATGAATGAGATAAGGAGAGCTGCCTTCCTTATATAGATTTTGTGGAGCACTTTTGCCCCCAATTCTTCCTCCATCGTGGGCCCTCAATTAACCACCTCCATGCAAATCGAACTAGGGAGTGCGTATTTCCCTAGTGAGGGTGGCCCCTGTGTGTAACTTAACCCAACACAAATAACTTTTCCTAAGTCTAATATCCTAATAAAATTGAATGGGGTCCACTAGCTCCAAAATTGGCCCTATAATACAAAAATTAATCTTGTTCCAAAATAATTTAGGAAGGGACATGAAAAATTATCTGAATATTTCTGAAGAAAGAAATATTTGTCTCCTAACAGGAGATTAGAAAGGCCAAAGATTACAACTCCTAACCATGCAAAGTACATATCTCTAACCAATGATTCCACTAAGACTTCCCTACGAACAATTGAAGAAAGACTACACAGTAAAAGGACATCCAAACCACATCTGGAGCAAAGAAGTCAATGAAAATGAAAGTCTTAAATATCTGAATATTTCTAAAGATATTTAAACAAAAATAACCATCCATCTCCTAACAGGAAATCAAACCATTCCAAGAAAGGTAAAAATTCAAGGAAAAGGCAGAGTTAAGGATGCGAAAAACATGAAAGCACAAATATGGAATAGCTCTAAATAAAGAAAAAAACATACTTTTTAAAGTCTAAAAGCATCGTAATCACTACACCTTAGGTTCCTACCCCATACTCGTTTGCAGAACTTACAACAAGAAAGTATAAATGGTACTTGGGACTTGAGAATGTATCTCTAAGTTTCACAGAAATGAATTAAATTAATTAATGTCCACACGATACTAAAATAGGTCAACGTGATTCAAAAGAACAGCAAGTAATAACAACAATACAAGGAGTGCCGGATGCATGTCCTAACTAATATAAACTAAGAGTCTATAATAATAGCATAACAAGGGACGATGAAAAAGATGGCCCTAAAACAACACAGAAGATCAAACATGCTCAAGGAAAGAATGATCAGACCCTAAAGAGTACTTCAGTGAGTACTAACAAACAAGATCAATTTCAGTATGGTGTCCAGATTAATACTGAGGTACGGCCAAAGCCTATCATATCGGAAAATCTGCTAGCAGCATATTGCCAATGAATATATGTTTAACTTTTGGACAGCGAAAGGCAGGATGCCAAAGCATTGTCATTAAATATTCTGATGTCATAGTATTCTCGTTGTTAAAGCATAACCGTTTCTTGAGCAGTCTTAATCTATGTCACAAGGTTCGCTGAACTTCAACCTTGAAGTTCGAATTTGGCGAACCTTAAAAAAAATTGAGGTTTGGCAAATCTTATCTAACCTCATAGCCATTGACCAACTCAATAGATCAAAACTCATAACCTCATGTCACAACTCAAGCTTGTAATTTATCTTTGCAGTTTCCATATTTCTGATAGCACTTTTTATTTTTATTGATGTTAATTTCTTACAGTTTTATCCTATATTTCATTTTCAAGTTAATATATCCATACACATAGAAAATGTACATAGATGAAGCTAATGGCAAATCTTATCCGAACCCCATCAAAAAATTCGAACTCGAACCAAACCTGTCATTGTTGAACCCGAATTTGAATCTGAACCATGTGACTTAGGTCATAATTTTGTTCCCAAAAAGAGAAGAACCATGCATTTCGTCAATGTTTTCTTATGGTATATTCAGTTGATTTTTGAAATCTGCACCAAAGGTGCTCTATGGTCTGAATGGGGGTGGGTATTAGACGATACACTGGGTGCATTGAATATGATCACTAACACAAACCCAACTTATTCCAGGTTTTATACGCACCTCGAGATTGCATATTCAAGTTCACACAAATGATCAATATATATCAAATATCCGAATTTTGAAAAGCAATGTCAAGGCCCGGAACTTTGAGGTACAAACCGGACCAGGGTTTAAATGGGTCTGCGCTAATTTAAGTTTCATTTCCTAATGATTCATATACCAAGTCTTGCACTCAAAAAATACATCATAGGGTGTTGAAGGAGCAAGTGAATCAGATCAAATTTAGAGAACAGTGGCACATTATTCAACGTGAAAGGGGAAACAATCAATAAAATAAGCATACTTACATGAGCTACTTTATCAGCATCCACCACAGGAATACCAATGGCTTGAAATTCTCTCGAGACTGTGCTCTTTCCAGATGCAATGCCTCCCGTCAACCCGATAATCCTCATTCTCCACCCAACTTAAACAAAACACAGTTGGTTTTCCCTGTATAAGAAAGAATCAAGTCAGTATCAAAGCTGTAAATGGATTGCAATGAACCCAGCAATTAAAAGACATACATGAAGGCCAAACCTTAAGATGGACGAGAGTTGGCACACAAACTCGACAATCAAAAGACTGTCAATCTGTTCTATTCGACGAATAATCACCTATATGAGCCTCAAATTCAAAATTCAATCATTTAAACTATGTTACATCTCCCATCAGCAATGAGAACCTCAATTTCAAAATTCAATCATTTAAACTATGTTATATCTCCCATTGCAACCACAATCTTATAATGGGCCATGCATATCCAACACCATAAACGACAAAGACATCCAACAAATGTTTTCACGTATGCTATACTTAGAGTACCATGTGGCATGGACAAAGAAGGCATTGTTTTCAAGAGTAGTTTGATGGGTTAAAGCAGTTTATAAGTGTTTACAATGGGGTATGTTATTGGCTCAAGTCAAAGAGATGAGCAATATCTTAATATTTTCTTTGAGAGATGAAGTTCAAAAAAACAAAGTATCAAAAATTTAAGATATATAACCATTATCATTGGATCATGTTACTACCCAAATTAGCAGTTTTGTCAAGGCCCATACAAGATGTTAAGATGGCACATGATGGACAAGTGTCCATTGTCACTTTGGCATGAATTCCACTCTTTAAGCCCAACTCTTATTAAAAGGCTATGGGAGGATTCCCTAAACACAATGTTTCACCCGAGATATTAGTACACTGTGTTGAAAAGTGTAACTAGGTTCGGTCTTCATAATGACACGTAATTGTGATTTTATGTAAGAGATGTAAAAAAGAAAAATAAAATTATTGTAATGATTGCTTCATGGGTTTCATGAGCAAGAGATTTTATTTTGAGTCCTCCCATTAAGAGCCTTTAGGAATATTCTCATCTAGTCATAAAAATTTAAAAGAGTCATTGTCATGAAGACATGTTACACATTGTAAAGAGTCGTACTTGTCTATGAAAAGTCGTCCTCCAAGACCTTGTCACCAGCCCTCATCATGTCGGCCTACGACGAAGGGATAGATCTAGAAGATGAAGTCGGCTTTCCTCCAAGAGATCATGTCGACCTAAAGGTCATGAACAAACTAGTATATATACCCATACTCAACCTCATTTGGAGACAACGAATTCGGTGAAGCAAATATAAAAGGAAGTGTGAAAAATACACCAGAAGGAGCCTCCATACCAACGAAGAAAAGAGGAAGGATGGCGAAGATAGTCAAGTATTGTTTTTGGGTTCACTTACCTCCCACATGCAAAGAGAAGCAGATCCGAAGGTATCTAGAGGAAGTCGAAAGAACTACTGTCACTTTGAGATGATCACTGTTTGGGTATAGAACCTCTCTAAGGAAAAGACAAGTAGAGGTACAAGAAGTCTCTCTTTTGAGGAGACTATTCTAGGGTTTTTGTGGTAGGGCTACAAACCGACAAGAGGAAACCAAGAATCAAGGAAGCCGAGATCAAGAAGGGAAGAAGCCGAGGACAAGAAGAGGAAGGAAGCCGAGAACGAGAAGAGGAAGAGCAACAGTAAAGAAGAGGCTAGTGACTTGGTCTTGGGAGGACTCTAGGGTCAAGGGTCTTTGTCATGGTCTTGGAGTTCGTCAATTGAAGATCTATAAGAAGAATTTCGTTTGGGTTTTCCTCTCAAAGAGTGAGAGGTTTTGGCCCTGGCTAATAAGCCTACATACTGTATCTCTTGTCTTCTATTGTTTATTTGGTCATTGACTTGATGAAAAGAACACAATAATAACATTAAGACTATGTTGCAGGAAACGTGGGGTAGGAGGGCGTTTCCGTACGGAAACGGGTACGAAACGCTGAAACGCGTTTGGTACGGCCCTGAAACGCGTTTCAGGCCGTACTGCCACGTTTCACGAAACTGAAACGTGGCCAGTACGGCCTGAAACGCGTTTCAGGGCCGTACGACCCACGTTTCAGCATTTAATTGTGTTTTTTTTAATTTTTAATTTTTTTATTTGTTTTGTAATCTATTGTTACGTTAGCCTAGTGATTTCTAGTTGCTTGCAGATGTCTGTCTAAAGTTATAAAAGTGAAATTTTTCCCTAGTGTTGATATGCAGTTCATGGTAATGTTAAATTCTTAAAGTAAAAGTGATATTCTCTTTTATTTTTCATTTTCATCCTTTTACTTAAATTTTTAACATTACCATGAAATGACTCAGGATGTTTGAGAGTGGTTTTGCCCTCATTGGATTTCATATGGAGAAAGTAGAATTTTAGATCTCACTTAAAATCCAGCAGACTTATCTGTTTTTCAGGATTTCAGGATTGGGGTGATTGCAATGTTTCCATTGGATTTTATCATGTACTAGGGTATGGAACTTGTATTTAATCGAGAGAACAAAGCCCTCTATGCAGGGGAGACTCCCAATAATCAAGAGAATGTAGGGTACTAGGGTATGAAACTTGTATTTAATCAAGAGCACTAAGGTCATTCGACTATGTAGGAGGAGACTCCCAATCAAGCACGAGACAAAAAAATTAGAAATTTCTCGTGGCTGATTTTGGATATTGTTATTTTCATTATGTGATTATTCATGAGTAAATGTGATGTAAATTTAGATACTTATAGTTTATGCATTGACAATTGACAATTTTATCATAATTTAATAAATTAAAATGTATCATATATGCTTTATGATTGCACATATTTCTTAAATGTCCTAATATATATATATATATATATATTCGCGTTTCCCCGTTTCCAAAATTTGGGGAGGTCGCGTTTCGTATCGCTTCCCGTTTCGGAAACTCGTACCCGTTTCCCCGTTTCGTGCAACCTTGCATTAAGAAGAGAAGATCATAATCCAAGAAGTAAAAGTCTATCACAAGCAATTATCAAGAAGAGAAATCTCCTAACTATTAATGCTCTAGATTTCTCAACATGGTATCAGAGCTTAGGTACTAAAATCAAGAAGGGGCATCTAATCAAGAAAACACAAGAGAATTGACTTTCAAAGAAGGATCAAAGCAAGTCAAAGGACACCAAGCAAGCAATCAATATCTTCATTGCAACGAAACCTTAGCAAGAGTCTTGAAATCATCTTCAATAAGGAAGCAAGAAGAAATACCAAAACTCTAGAAGCATTTCCAAGATCATCATCTAAGGAAGCTCTTCAAGGACTAAGGAAGACTAGAACATTCAAAAAGGATCATAAAGCAAGCTCTCTCTCAATCTTTCAAGGAGTAATCTTCTATCAACATCAAGATTAAGGAGGAAGCAAGCAGTAAATACTCAAGTAAGTTTATGACTTCATCTGATACTATCAAAATGTCTTTTTGCAAGGAAAGTAACAAACCAATTGGAGCTTCAAATTTCCTTGCAAGGAAGAAAAGAACAAACCTAAATCTCATTGAGAATGAAGTCATGGACCACATCAAGGGGTCAATAACCCAACCTCCCAAAGAAGATACTCAAGCACGTGCTAGATTCATGAAGGGAGAAGTGAGGGCCTAGAGGATTCTCATAGAATCCATCAAAGACTCTCTCATCCCATATGTATCAAAATTAGGCACTGCAAAAGCAATAAATGACCAATTAGTAGAGTTTTTTTCCGTAAGTAGAGCAAGAGAAGTAATCTCTCTAAGTCAAGAACTCTACAAAGTAAAGATCTCAAGGGAAGAAGGAATAGCCTCATATTTTATGAGGATTTCAAAAATAAGAGATCAACTTCAAGAACTGGATGAAATAATGTTTGACAAAGAAATGACCACTGTAGTACTGAATGCACTACCAGAGGAATGGGGCAACTTCACTTCAAGTATCTATGGGAAGAAAGAAGCCACTCCTTTCCAAGATCTATGGTCACTATGTAAGATCGAAGTGTTGATTCGGGGTAGCATCGGATGTGCTCTAAGCCTCAAATTTTGCAGGGAGGCTTGGGCACATGTATTCCAGAGAACCCAGAAAGTGTTTTGGGAAATTCCACCTAGAAGTGATTTTATTAAAATAAATAATATTTTTAATGGGTTTCCTAAGTCTAAACTTAGGAAAATTAAAATATTAATGGGTATTGTTGACCACTACGTGTCAATGACCCATAGCAGTACACCCTCTTTTTTCGCAAAAGGGATAGTGCCTGATCGATGTGTTCCTGCCATCCAGCTATCATCATCAGCCTGAGGATCATGTTATAATGTAAACCCATTCTGCATGTGCATAATGTAAATAATCTCAGTAGATCCGTGTCGTGTATGTAATTACCTAGGTAAACCTACTTTTCTAGTGACAATCTACATTCCGGGAGGTTTTTTGTCTCACTGTTCCATTCTCGAATGGTCGGCAGAGTTTTCTTTTAGCATCATCCCAAAGACGGAATGGATTTTGTCACTAGGATCTTAGGGGAGTCCTAGTTTTTTAGATCAAGTCTGTAAAAGTGATTTGGGAATAATCCTAACTATTTGGTTAGGTTATTTTATTACAAATTGTTTGATCTGTTAGATTATATTTGTGTCACAGAACTGGGTAGTCTATGAGGGTCTTTTGCAAATGGATTTTCCCCCTTGAGATGTAAAAAATGTAAAAATCATGATGTAAAGTGTCTTGAGGGTTAGAAAAATAATTTATCCCCTCATAGGTTAATTAATTAAATTTTCTAGCCAAAATTAATTAAAATCCTAAGCCAGAAATTTGATTAATTCTAGGTCCTAGGTAAATTTAAATTCGCCAAAGGCAAAATCCGTTGGTCCTTAAAAAATTAAAGTCTAAGAGGTCCAGGGATTAAGGTAAATTAATTATTTTGCTAAATTTTAAGTCTTTGGTCCCTGGAGTTAAGTCAAAGTCAAAATTTTGAGGAAATTAATTCAAAAATTTAATTTTTGAATTAATTAAAATGCATTTAATTGAAAATTTCGAATTTCCTCAATAATTTAAAATTTCGACGGATGAGATTAAAAGAAATTTTAATCCTCATCAACAATCGAGATTGCTTTGACGAGGATCACTCGAACTAGCTGTTGGAGGATTTATCTTTAAATAGGAGGTCATTTGTCAGTCAATTCATCCGATCTTTGGATTGTGTATTAAGCGAAAAGCTCTCTTGTAATCTTTTTATGAGTAATAAAGAAAGACTTTGGGGTTAAATTTTTGCTGGTGTTACTCTTCGTGGAAATACTGTAAGATGTGTCATTTTCATGCATAGATTTATTTTTAACCATTGATGATAGCTTTCTGAAGAGCGATTTGAGTACAAGTATCTTGCTCAGTCGTTGGGGTTTGAATGATAATTTAAGTTTTGAATATAATAGTAGGTATCTCTATTTATCTGAATTTTACTATCGTTTTCTTGCTCTATGTTGATGGTTGAATTGAGTTGTGCAGGAGAATCTTGATTTTTAGATCATTGAGCGTTCGGGGAAGTTTTCGATTGAACCAACCAACTCCCGGTCCGTGTTTTCTGAAGAGCCCAGCTTGATTTGATCCCGGACTTGTCATAAGATATTTTTTATGGGTGATGCATGAAGGGTTTTGAGCTCAGTACCTCCTTTAAAATTCAAAAAAATTAATTTTTTATGCTAAATCGATAGATCTGGCTGTTGAGAGCCTCAGAATATCAGATCTCAGAGCAGAATTGGACTTACACTCCCTAGATCTGATAGATCTGCCATTCATGTACGTACATATATCTGTGATTATTTTTAGTTTTCTGACTTGGGCTTTTTGGGTTTTAGTTTTTGGGGTCATTGTATATATCGTTTGTGTGTTTTTTGTTTTCTTGCAGCTACAAATCTGAAGGAGAAAACTGTGCAGAGTCCAAATCTAGGCCCTGGAGGGTAAGATCTGGATCTCTGGGGTTCATCAACATCATTTTTGCAGGGATTTTATTCAAAAGAATTTTGTGGTCCAACCTTCTTTTTTTTAATTTTAAATCTGGAAATAATTTCACCGGGATTTCGCTGATAGATTTGAAGCATTAAAACGCATTGGTGTGAAATTCGTCTTCTTGGATTTATCTTAAGTTTCTGGCTACAGTTCCTTCGCTCCCTGGGGCTTCCTAAGCAGAAAATTTCGAATTTGTTTTCACTGTTGTCTTTTGGAAAATTTCGAAATTATTTTTATTTTAAGAGTTTTAAACCTGAAAATTTTTATCAGATCAGGAAAATCTTGGGTTTCTTCCGGTGTTTTTCTTTTGTCTATCCTCCCAGCAGTGACCTTCAAAACCCTCACGCAACTCCTTTCTCGTCTGGCTGTCAGATCTCTGCTTTCTGCCTGCGATTTTTCATCTCTCCTCACGCAGTCCTCTTTTGCTGCTACCCTCCGCGTTCTTCTGTTGTCTGTTGATTCACCTCTCCATGCTGCCAGAACATCGCTCCATCTCTGCTCTCGGCTATCCCTATCCGCGCTTCCCTTCATCGCTGCTATCATTTCCACAGCCTCCATCTGTGTGCTCTCTCCCTTGTTGTGTATCCATTCCCTGTCGTAGCCCTCAGCCTTCATAACCCCACTCCTCCTCCACGCAGTCTCTAAACCTGTGTGCTAAACCCTTTATCCTCTGCGCATTTTGCTCACACCTTGGACCTGTGTATTCCCTCATCCTCCTCCGCCATCCGCTGCCATAGTAATCCCTTAGCCCTTTCCTCTCTACCCGTCTACGGCCTCTGCTCCTCATGCAAACCTGCAGTCACCAAAAACACTTCGATATTTTCTTTTATGCGTAGGTATTTCTTTTATTTCATTTATATTTTAGAGTAAGGGTTTGCGTATGTATATATGTTTTAGTTTTATTAAAAATTTTACTTAGGTTAGGGTTCGATTCTTTTAAATTCATTTTCTTTTAATTTATTTTTTTGCAGTCTTTTTTTTTTATTTGAATTTTTTTATTTTTAATTTGATTTCATTTGACCTTTTTCATTTTTCATTTTGGGGTTTAAAAAAATCATAAAAATATAAAAATCTAAAAACTTTTAAAATCCTAAACATTTAAAAATCTTTAAAAAAAATTAAAATTTTCAAAATTAAAAATCATAAAATTCTAAAAACACTTTTAAAATTTAAAATCTTAAAAAAATCTCAACATTTAAAAAATTTAAACTTTGGTGACTAAGGAGTTTAAAATAAATTGAAGGGATTTGTGCTTAAACATTAAAATTTTTAATGTGGCCTATGGCCCATTAAAAATTCGATTTTTTAACCCGTCGATTTGTTTTATTTCTTTAGTTATTACCTAAGGAATAATTAAGATTCAAATTTGAAGATCCTTAGTGTTATTAAATGCATGATTCTTCTATGGTCAAGGTGCGATAAATATTTATTGCCTGAGAAAGTTAATTGAATCTAGATTTGGGTCATTAAGTGAAAATCATTTTAAATCTGGAATCTCTTGCATGTTAAAGTTTTGGGCATTTACATTGATTATTCATGATTGTCATTATTCGTCACATATTGGAAAATTGTTCTGGATAACTTGTTTTACTTAATCCACAGTTGATTGAATATAAAAGGCACTGGTCTGTAATCATTTCTATCTTGTGGTCGTGTCTTGGCTACATTAGCGTTTAATCTTTTCATCTAAGTTAATCGAGATTCGTTTACTTTCATCAAGTTGTCCATCATTAAAATCTCCTAGACCCTGTTTCACAGGCTATCCTCATCCATTTGCCTAGGGACTACCCCCCTTGACTTGCCTAAGAAAGAGTCTACACGGAGTAAGGATCGAGAGTGACAGCCCTTACTCTGAGCGTTGTCGCGGTGCCTAGACACTTTGTGCGACAACAGGTATTAATCTAATCAGAGGTGAAACTTCTAGAAAAAGCCATGGATCAAGCCAAAACGATCTGAGCCTTTGATTAAGATGTAATCTAGGTCGTTGGTTGTCCAACAGGAAGATATAAGAAGGGGCTTGAGGGTCATTTGGAAGATACACAGAGAGATAGAGAAAATCGATTTTCTGAAGTGAGAAGTTCTCAGGAGGAAAAATCGATTGAGGAAATCTCTTGCAGTTGAGGGGCAAGGATAGCAAATTTTGGAGAGAGAGATTCTTAGCCGAAGATACATCAGCAGAGAGAGGCAGTAAGTGATCCAGAAGCCTTGACGCAGAGGCTAATGCAAGGCCAAAAGAACCACGCAGAAGCAGTGCAGAGGGAGAGAGAGAAAGTCGAAAATCAGAGTAGAGTCAGTTTTAGCAGTCAGAAGTCGGGGTGTGAGACCGAGAGGCTAAGAGCAATGACTCTGGCTGCTGATCGATTCCCCAATTGGGTGATATTGTGCCTGCAATGGCTGACACTGGGACAACATAGAGGCGGCGCAGTGATAGCGCAAAGCCTGCCAGGGGCACCTCATCCAGCAGCCGGAACCTTTTCTCAATGATTGCGTGAGGTAAACTCACAAAGCTTCTGCAAGTATTTCTCTATGTAACTGAATAACCCTGTGAGCTATTCAGTGATGTATTCATAATTTTCTATTGCTTAATAATAATAAACCCTCAGAGTTGTTGCACCGGTTTTCCCGCATTGGGTTTTTCCGGGGACTTTTGTCCAAAAATAACTGTGTCCTATGTGTTTCTATTTTCCTTGCTCAGTTTCTATGTTTCAGAATCATATTTAATTGGTGTAGGCTACTTCAGTAATTTACTTCAATGTTTCATGAAGAAATCTGAAAGAAGCTTGTAATGTAATTTACAATCTCGATGAAGTAGGTTCAGATGGTTGCGGTAGGATTCCAGAGATTGTTAGATCTAGGAATTTTCACATGGTATCAAAGTTGTTGATGTGAAACAGGGAAGAGCAGATCTAGCACTGAAGCAAGGGCCAACTTGTTGCAGCAAGTATTAGTTCGAATTCCCTAAGGGTTTGCGTTGTTTTAGACAAGAGGGTTATATTTTCGTGGGTGTCTCTCTCTCTGAGTGAGCCGGCTGAGAGGTAATATTGTCGGATCAAAAATTTGCCAAGGCAGAGGGAGCTACGCAGATCCACGCAAAGCTAGAGCGACGCAGTTTTTCTGCAAGCTGAGTGTTGGGTAGAAAAGTCGTCAGAAGGAAGAAGCATATCGCATAGTGAGGGAATACTTCCTCAATGATTTCTCGCCGAGGAAATCAATATTTCTCATTTGCTGAGCAGCAGAGTAGCAGCTTACCAGCTCCATCAAGGAGTGAGTAAGTCAGCCTAGGAGCTAAGCAATAAGGAGAAAGAGGGAGTTGTTCGACATTTTTTGGAGGATATGGCAACTAGTGGGTTGAGGGATCAGGACAGTTTGGACAGGGCTTCCAACTATGTCATCTGGAAGGCTAGAATGACTTTCCTTCTAGATGAGCATGCCCTCAAGACATATGTTGATAATGTGGTAGCTGTCCCAGGGGATGCAGATCTGCTGAAGAAGTACAGAGCTGAGATGGCTAAGGCGAAGAGGATGATCATGGATGGAGTCAAGGATCACATGGTGTGCCACGTTGTAGCAAAGGGCCTGCTAAGGAGATGTAGGATGCCTTGGCCATGTTGTATCAGGGATCTTCCGAGTAGCGGAAGATGTACTTAGAGCAGAAGCTAAGATCTGCTCAGATGCAGAAGGGAGATCGTGTCGATCCATTCCTTACGAAACTGAAGGAAACCCGTGATGAGCTATCAGCTGCGGGGCATACACCTCAAGATTCGGAGTTAGTAACACTGGCCCTAAATTCTGTGTCGGATGAGTGGAAAATCTTTGTCCAGAGTATCATGGGCAGGGAAGCATTGCGAAGTTGGGACGAGATGTGGGCAGCTCTGAAATAGGAAGAGCTGAGGAGAGACCTGCTCAAGGTCAAACTTGACAGAAGCAGCAGGAGCAGTGGGTCGAAGCCTAAAGTAGAGGAGGAGGATAATGCAGTCCCCGCATCGAAGGGACAGTAAGGGCAACAGAGACGAAAGAAGGACGTCTCCAAGGTGAAGTGCTTCAGATGGGGCGAGATGGGCCATTATGCATCCCAATGTCCTTTGAAGAAAAAGGACAAGGATGAGAAGCATGATCCTAAGGTTGCAGTAGCAAAGATTGAACAGGAGGAGGAGTTCGCCATGACAACCAAGATACCTCCAAGAGGCAGGTGGACTGATATAGTGTAGTTCGATAGAGCTACAGATGGGCAGGATCCTTGAGGAGCCCACCTCTTGGATCATCACCTTGCTACGGGAGCCCATGATCAATAGTAGCGAGATGGTGGAGTTTCAGTTGGTGCCATGGAGTGTTGATTCGACAGATGCAGTGGTTAGTAGTGCCAGAATGTGAGCAACAGTCAGGATTTCAGCACCTAGGTGTATCCACTGGATACTTGTCCAATTTTGGGTGTTTTAAGTTGCTTCTCTCAAGAACTAAGTTGCAGTACGGATGCAGTGTTAGTAGTGGCAATGCTAGTAGCATAGCAAATGCAGCATTTGAGAGGGAGTTGTAGTACAGATGTAGCATTGGCATTGACAATGTCAAAGGCAGCTGTACAGTAGCAGCAGCAACACAGTATTTGGTGGACAGCATGTCAGACATCAGCAGCGCAGAGGACGATGCTTCAGAGTTAGAGCAGTATGCAGTAGCAGTGTATTGCTAGAGCACATTCCTCGCTAAGAGGGAGTGTTGATTTGGGGTAACATCGGATGTGCTCTAAGCCTCAAATTTTGCAAGGAGGTTTGGGCACATGTATTCCAAAGAACCCATAAAGTGTTTCGGAAAATTCCAACCATAAATGATTTTATTAAAATAATTAATATTTTTAATGGGGTTCCTAAGTGTAAACTTAGGAAAATTAAAATATTAACGGGTATTAATCTAATCAGGGGTGAAACTTCTAGAAAAAGCCATGGATCAAGCCAAAATGATCTGAGCCTTTGATTAAGATGTAATCTAGGTCACTGGTTATCCAACAAGAAGATATAAGAAGGGGCTTGAGAGTCATTTGGAAAATACACAGAGAGATAGAGAAAATCGATTTTCTGAAGTGAGAAGTTCTCAAGAGGAAAAATCGATTGATGAGATCTCTTGCAGTTGAGGGGCAGGGGTAGCAGCGTCCGGAGAGAGAGACTCTCAACCGGAGATACATCAGCAAAGAGAGGCAGTAAGTGATCCATAAGCCTTGACGAAGAGGCTGACACGGGGCCAGAAGGGCCATGCAGAAGCAGTGTAGAGGGAGAGAGAGAAAGTCGAATATCAAAGCAGAGGATCAGTTTCAACAGCCGAAAGTCGGGGTGTGAGACCGAGAGGCTGAGAGCAGTGACTCTGGCCTATTGATCGATTCCCCAATTGGGTGACACTGTGCCTGAGAGGGTTGATGCTGGGACAGCATAGAGGCAGTGCAATGATAGCGCAGAGCCTGCCAGGGGCACCTCATCCAGTAGTCGGAACTTTTTCTCAATGATTGTGTGAGGTAAATTCACAAAGCTTTTGCCAGTATTTCTCTTTGTAACTGAATAACCCTGTGAGGTATTCAATGATGTATTCAGAATTGCTACTGCTTAATAATAATAAACCCTCAGGGTTGTTGCACTGGTTTTCCCGCATTAGGTTTTTCCGAGGACTTTTGTCCAAAAATACTGTCTTATGTGTTTTTATTTTCCTTGCTCAGTTTCTATGTTTCAAAACCATATTTAATTCGTGTAGGCTACTTCAGTAATTTACCTCAATGTTTCATGAAGAAATCTGAAATAAGCTTGTAATGTAATTTACAATCTAGGTGAAGTAGATTCAGCTGGTTGCAATAGGATTCCAGAGATTGTTGATCTAGGAATTTTCAAACGAAGAAACCAGACTGAAGGCAAAGACTGATGTAGGATCAAATGAGCATAATCAAGCATATGCTGCTATGGCAAGAAGAAAAGGAAAGTTTGGAAAATTTGGTCCCCAAAAGAAAAAGAAGAACATAGCTAAGGTGTAGTGCTATGGATTTCAAGAGTATGGACACTATAGAAGAGATTGTCCTAAGCTTAAAAAGGACAATAACAAGAGGAATAAGGAAGAAGCCCATATTACCGAAGAAATGGAAGAACCTGAGACAAAGAAGCCTAAGAATGAGGAAGGGAAATATCTCTACTATTATTGAGATAATCTCCTTCACTAAAAGGTACTCTTCTGTCATGTAAATTATAAATAGGAAGCATTGTAAATAAGATAGGATACATCATATTAAAGATTGGCATCATGGTAGAAGCATTAGAAGATCTCATGACATAGGCAACATGAAGAATGTCTGGAACAAAATCTATGGGAGTCAACTATGTAGGATATAGCTCTTGGAAACCTCATTAAAAGAGCAAGTGATACTTATGGAAAAAGGAAGAAGTCGTCTAAGACAAGGCTCATCATACATTGGTCAATAAGATAACATCTGCAGGATAGGATATGCAAGATCCTCCAGATTCTTTGATGGAATCTTCATTGTAAGGTTCATCGATCATGAGGGAAAGCACGTGTTGAACTCCAAACTTGTGGAATTCAAGGGATGATGGTAGGATGACGTAACAATGAAGCAAACCTAGGGGATGAAGTTCCTTCACTCAAAGGAAGTTGTTGCAGCAAATCTAGATAACCCAAAGGAAGGATGAGGTATATATGCTCACATTTGATATCATGGAAGTCATGTCATATGGTTGCAGACAACATGGATCACTACTCTATCTTAAGAAGCATGATCAAAGAAAGAATCTCCTCACTCAAAAGAGATGCAAGAATGCATGGGTCACATATTTACTAGATGAAATCAACATAATATGTCCTCATATGGAATATGAGGTGGTTGACTACAACTAAGGAACTTTGAAGCTCCTGAGAATGAAATATGTGAAGAAAGAAAAAAAGAGATCGTGAGATATGAAACCATGGTAAAGGCAATCAACATTGAAAGACCAAGAAGATTTGACTAGGAAATCTCCCAGAAAAATATGAAGACTCTGATGGAAGTTTGGAAAAGATAGAGACCCTTGACAATGGATATCTTTGAGAGATATGTCAACATGTATTCAAGATGTTGATGCACACTGGAAGATGTCATGATGAAAGACCATCACAAAGGTAATTTTGATTTAAGTGTTCATTTCATATTTTTGAACAAATATTTGGATGGGCTTATGCAGGGCTGCCAAAGGGAAGAACTTTGGATGACTTCCAAGAGGACCATATAGAAGGATGTAAGATCCTTCCGGAAAATATGGCATGAAGAAGGGAGCATGACATGAAGCAAGGCCAGATGAAGGTTAATGGACCATTTTCTGATGAAAGGAATAATGACATGACTGACTCATGGATGAAAGTGATGGATGATCTGTGCCCTATGAAGAAGCCACAAAGAATGAAGACTCCTTAACAAAGAAAATTCATGACATCGAAGGAAGGAGCTCTTCAAGCAGCTGATTGAGGAGTTGTTGTAGGTTCCTAATTAAGAGGGAGCCTAAAAACAAGTTTCTTACTTGGAAGAAACTTGGAAATTCCTAAGCCAATAGGGAGCCTAGGTACATTCCTTCTGTAGGAATGAGTACATTCTGTTATTGAAATTTATATGTCCTCCCTAATTGAGAGGGAGAGATAGACACATCATTCTAGTCTTCACCTGAGAAGACAGAATGGAGGATTGGGTAATCATCTGGCATCTAATACTCTTTGAGGATGAGATAGGGCATCTAAGATAAGAGTAATTGTGGACCGATATTCTTTGAGGACTGGCTATCCAAGATAAGAATAGTCCAAAGTAGGTAATACTCTGTGAACACCCGGGTGGAGTATGAACCTTGAGAGACAAAGATTATGGTGTCTATGAATCATTGGTCTCGCCAGCATTGTGCTCTGATCATGTGGATAGAGTTGTTAGTCAAGGCCTTGCTATGTGACAATGCTGGTTGATATGATGTTAGACAGATGGGTTACCAATCCGATTCTTCTTATGAGAAATTCTTCAAATTGAGAAAGACCAAGCACCATTATGAATACCATCCTAGTTAAGAGGGAGTGTTGAAAAGTGCAACTAGGTTTGGTCTTCATAATGACATGTAATTGTGATTTTATGTAAGAGATGTAAAGAAGAAAAATAAAATTATTGTAATGATTGCTTCATGGTTTCATGAGCAAGAGATTTTATTTTGAGTCAAGGCTCCCATTGAGAGCCCTTAGGAATATTGTCATCTAGTCATAAAAATCTAAAAGAGTCATTGTCATGAAGGCATTTTACACATTGTAAAGAGTCATACTTGTTTATGAAAATTCATCCTCCAAGACCTTGTCACTAGCCCTCATCATGTCAACCTACAACAAAGGGATGTATCTAGAAGATGAAGCCGGCTTTCCTCCAAGAGACTATGTCGGCCTAAACGTCATGAACAAACTAGTATATATACCCATACTCGGCCTCATTTGGAGACAACAAATTCGGTCAAGCAAGTCTAAAAGGAAGTGTGAAAATACACCAGAAGGAGCCTCCATATCAACAAAGAAAAGAGGAAGGATGGCGAAGATAGTCAAGTACTGTTTTTGGGTTCACTTATCCTCCCATGTGCGAAGAGAAGCAAATCCAAAGGCATCTAAAGGAAGTCAAAAGAACTGATGTCACTTTGAGATGATCTCTATTTGGGTATATAGAAACTCGCTAAGGAAAAGACAAGTAGAGGTACAAGAATTCTCTATTTTGAGGAGACTAATCTAGGGTTTTTGTTGTAGGGCTACAAACCTACAAGAGGAAACCGAGAATCAAGGAAGCCGAGATCAAGAAGGGAAGAAGCCGAGGTCAAGAAGAGGAAGGAAGCCGAGAACGAGAAGAGGAAGAGCTGCAGTAAAGAAGAGGCTAGTGACTTGGTCTTGGGAAGACTCTAGAGTCAGTGGCCTTTGTCATGGTCTTCGTGTTTGTCAATTGAAGATCTATAAGAAGAATTTTGTTTGGGTTTTCCTCTCAAAGAGTGAGAGGTTTTGGCCTTGGCTGACAAGCCTTCATAATATGTCTCTTGTCTTCTATTGTTTATTTGGTAATTGTCTTGATGAAAAGAACACAATAATAAGATTAAGAGAAGATCATAATCCAAGAAGTAGAAGTCTATCACAAGCAATTATCAAGAAGAGAAATCTCCTAACTACTGATGCTCTAGATTTCTCAACGGACTGGTATCTAATAATGAAGTCTAGGATGAAAATAGGTATTAATTGTTTCTAATTATACTAATTTGGAAATAATATTAATGCAGAATATAATGCAAACCAACAACTAAATTTACTCGCAACTTAAGATGTTAAACTTGTCAAAAGCTCAAAAGAGTAAACAAATAATCTTCTTACCAAATATGGAAGTTATCCTTGAAGTGTATCTTTGGTAAGGGGTTGTCCTATGTTAATCTGTTTGATGTCCTATGACTGCAGCTTTAAAAAATGCAGAAAAAAATGAAACAACAAAGTAAACTCCCTTTCAGGGCCACCCAAAAGTGTATATACACTCTATATTGGTGATCTTGGGGTGGGGGAAGCTAGAACAACAAGGATATATCAATTTATGTCTTCCTAAGCTTCAGATCTGCAACAAAATCTGTGCTTCCAGCAAGTTGGAAACTTGTTGCAAAGATTTCAAATCAAATCCCCACTAGTTGAAAACCTAGAAATTTATTCCAGCTACTAAATATGCCTTCTTATGGCTGGAATTTGTCCTAAATAGCCCTAAAACAAGGATATAAACTTGTTAAACAAATCTACAAACTATATAAGGGGTTATTTGATAAATACTTACTTTGAAATGGCCCATGTGCTTGGAAAAATGTCAGATCTAGTGTATAGTTTACTATAAATTAATGCAAATCTGTAAAGCACTTCATATACCTTGTGAAATATGTGTGTTAAGAGCAGCAAACAGATGTACATCTTTCCCTTGGATAAAGCATAGAATTTTAGCTCAAAACCACAAGGATTAACTAGCTATCTTAAGATAAAAATCTAGTAATGCAAGCTAGCAAAAAGAAAATGTATTTTTATTTTATTAACAGTAAAAGAAAAGAAATTCAGTTTTTAGAAATAGGTTGTTTGCTATAAATGAGACTTACCTTGGCCTAATATTACCTTTCACTTGTTGGGCCACGAGTTACAACTTTCTCGAAGTTAGCCTTGCAATTTAGACAAGAAATGGTCTTGGAGTTGAGAAGACTAATCGCCCCCACTTTGTCTAGGACAACTGCACAAGTTCCCAAGCTCAATTAAAAGCAATTCCTAGCTAAATGCTCCGATCTTTGGGTCGCCTATTAGATTGGTTGAGATCTTCACATCGTTGAAACATCCCCAATAAAAATTTGTCCAACCGCTTGGATTCGATAATACCAACCTCCAACAAAAGGGTATAATAGCACCCTCAATATCCCTTCCACATGACTATGTTTCCTCTTGATGGATCAACTCTCCAACTGCTATGTAACCTGGATCTTCCTATGTCTACCATATTAAGTACAATTACCACAAATACTAAGAATATGAAGAATAGAAAAAATCAACCCACACAATATAGAATGTTTGCAAATGGAAAAGTTCTATCATAGTATAAAATGATCTTGCAGTTCAACAATCAAAATGAGAGGAGGGCTTAACCTTATATGATTATCTTAGTAATGGCTAGTTGGACCTGTCACCTCACTCTAAAGAAAATAATTTTTTAGTTGTCATCCACAACCCATACACTAAGTAATTCATGAGAAACTGATCTTTATTACAAAATTCCCCACGTGAGGGGTTTGACTTGCTTGTTTTAGCTTTTGACCACAGAATCCACTTGAGGAGGCAATGTTTCCCTTGACCTTGGAGAAGATCATGATGAAGAATAGTGACTATAAGATGCCAAACATCTTGCTTGACTTGACCCAACTGCTAGCTTGAGGAGGTCATATTGCTTGACATCACTTGACTTGGTCCAAGAGAATCCCAACTTGGTCTAAAGGAGTCTTGATTTGCTAAAGGATAGAATTAATCCACTTGCAATGACTACTTTTGTCCATAAATAGTCCAACATTCCAACTTTTGACTTCAAACAACTCAGAATTCCAATTTTTTACTACAAACAGTTAGTTGAGGGGAATCAAATTGCTTCATGGAGTTAGATCTTCAATGCCCTTGCTTTTTTTGAATCGATGACTCATCTATCCTTGTGCCCTTAACCATATTCACCATTCCCTCGATGCCCAACAGTTAGTTTTGACCCTTGCAATGGCTAGCTTGACCCCACTTGGCACTGAGGGAAGGCATCACCTTGCATGGATGCTAGCAGCTAGACCAACACCCTTGGGATTTTACATAACTTTTGACATCAATTTTGCCCCTTCATGCCAAATATTCAACTTATTTTGCCACCTAGAAGCCCCACATGTCAGTTGCCCACCTTTGACTGCAATTTTTTGAATTATGCTTTCATCTTTTGCAAAACTTTATGTGGCATGTCATCTATATTTTATTATGAGCATATAAGACCATGTTGACTTTTGACCCTAGGACCACATACAATGGGAAACATGCACTACCTTCAGAAAGGTAACTACTGAGAACTACAAGACTGCCATATTGAGAATTGTTTAATGAATATGAGCACAACATGGGCTAGACTAACCCTACAACTATTGATTTTGGGTAGCATCGGATGAGCTCTAGCCTTGAAAATTGGTCGAGAGGCTAAGGCACATTGTTGGGTGTGGAGCCTGATTATCTTCTTTATTTAGAGGTATCGTTGCATTGGACCCCAAATCGTAATGTGGCGGCAACGCCGCCCGTAAATGTGTGCCGCCAAAGGGGTCCAATGTTGTAAAATAGATGTAAAATTGCCTTGTAAAATGTTCAATTTCGTAGTCAATCTGGGCCGTTCATTAGGCAGAGATCTGACGGTAGAAGTTATGTTTAATTTAAGGTTCTCTGCCCTAGAAGGAAACCCCTCGCTATATATGAGGGAATTGTATTGCGTCTATGTAGATTTGTATTCTGAGCGAGAAAGAGATAGGAGATTGTGTGAGAGCGAAGAGGGAATTACAACGTATCTACTGTAGCTTGTATCTCTTCATTTTGTTGAATAATATAAAAGGAAGGACTGGTTGTTTCTACGTGGACGTAGCCCAAATTGGGCGAACCACGTATATCTATGCCTCTCTTGTTTTATGTGTTTTCTGTGTTTATATTTCTGAAATATTTTATGTGTTCCATTGCTCTATAATATATAATTTCCTAACGCACATGAGATCTCCAAGACCCAGAACTCGTTTGGAGAAATTCCACCTGAATAAGGAGTTATTAAAATAATTAATATTTTTAATGGGTTCCTAAGTCTAAATTTAGGAAAATAAAAATATTAATGTGTATTAATAAAATATGGGTGAGAAAGTTCTAAGTGGCAAGGATTAAACCAGTTCTAATCTTAGTCATTGACTAGGGACTTAATCTCAGTCGTTGATTCGTCAACAGGAAAAGTATAAGAGGAGGTTTGAGGGTCAGTTGGAGACACACCAAGTGATCAAAGAATTCGATTTTCTGGGATCAGAGTTGCAGTGAGGGGCAATTCAGCAAGGGATTTTCATCCGAGGCTGAAGAATACATAGTAGAGAGGTAGCATAGTGCCGAGATAGACAGCGCAAGCCCTAAAAGGGCTGACACAGAGGTCGCAAAGCTGACGCAGAGGACGCAGAGGGCTAACGCAGTGAGACGTAAAAGCCGTAGAGGCTGACGCTGGGCCTCATAGGCAGCGCTGGGGAGATTTTGTGGGACAGACTGGGAGCAGATCAGCGGATTCTGGGCCGGGATAGGGTGACACAGCTCCTATAGTAGTGATGCAGTTCTAGAGCAATGCTTGGAGCAACTTTCGTTGTCCAGCATAAGGAATTGTCGAAGTCAATGTGGGGTTTGATCATCCATTTGCTGATTTGCCGGAATATTTGTCTCCAGATAGAGGTACTACTGCCAAGGATATTCTCTGTTGGGTGAGCCATTTCTGGCACCCTAGTTGTATTCACGAAATCTGCTTAATAATACAAACCCTCTATATGCTGCACCGATTTTCCCAAATTGGGTTTTTCCGGGGACGATTGTCCAAAAATAACGGTGTCCCTTGTGTTATTGTCTCAGTTTATTTCAGTGCATGATCTATATATTTGTGAAGGCTGCAATAGTGTTTACTTCGATGTTTATGCAATTAAATAACTTGTTAATATAAAGAACAAGAAGGAGATTGTAAATCAGTAATTGCAGTAGGGTTTCTGATGTGTTAGATTCAGGAATTTCAGATGGTATCAGAGGGATTGCAGATCATAGGCGACTGAAGACACCAGCAGAGAAATCTAAGAATTTGCAGCAGAGAGGCAGCTGTCCCAAGTGACAGCGTTGTTCCAGAGCCGAAGAGGCAGAAGGAAGAGTGACGTAGTGCAGCGAAGGTGACACAGAGTCTCACGCAGTGCCTGCATCAACACTCTGAGCCAGGTGAGGGAGATGCAGTAGCTGGGAGGAGCCCATGCAATTGTTGCGTCAGTTGTCAGAGCCAACGTAGAGGCAGAGGGAGGCAGATCAGGCTCACGCAGAGCTGAAGGGTTGATGCAGTGGGCCAGGAGGAGTTGATCCAGCCCACGCAATGATTGCGCAGAGCCTGAAGGGATCAGATTCTTCAAGTTGTCCGAGCTAAGGTGTTGATTTGGGGTAGCATCGGATGTGCTCTAGCCACGAAATTTGGTGGAGAGGTTGGGGCACATGATATCTCCAATACTCATAAAGGGTTTGGGCAGATTCTAAACAGATAAGGAGATATTAAAATAATTAATATTTTTAATGGAGTCCCTAAGTCTAAACTTAGGGAAAATAAAATATTAATGTGTATTAATATGAATCTGTGTTAAAATGGTCCAAAAGACATGGATCAAGCCAGATCTAATTTTAGCCGTTGATTAGGGACTTAATATCGGCCGTTGATATGTCAACAGGAAAAGTATAAGAGGAGGCTTGAGGGTCACTTGGAGAATACACCAGATCATTCTATTCTCTTAAGCGGGGTTTGCTAAGAGAGATAGAATCGGTGATCGGGAGAGCAGCTGAGGGACATTGAGTACAGAGGAATAGAGAAAGCAGAGATTGTGCCTAGAGAGTAGCACAGCAGCCAAGGAGGGTGATGCAGAGCCTGCAAGGGCTCACGCAGGGGCAGCCAAGTGTTGCGCAGAGCACCAGAGGGGCCAACGTAGTTGACGCATGGCCTCCTGGGGCTGACGCAAGCCAAGAAAGGATGACGCAGGGCCAGCGTGAGACAAAGAAGGGCTGACGCAATCCAAATTGGGCAGACGCTGGGGTTAGCAATTTTGTGCTGAGGAACTGCCGGAAGGGTTTTCTGGGGTTTCAGCGAGGAGATTTCTCTCAAACTGTGAGGTATAGCTGCTAAGGAAATTCTCTGTTGGGTAGGCCAATTATGGCACCCAGATTGTACTCTGATATTGCTTAATAAGAAAACCCTCAGATAGTTGCACCAGTTTTCCCACATTGGGTTTTTCCGAGGACATTGGTCCAAAAATAATGGCGTCATGTGGTGTGTTTGTTCTTGTTTCTTTTAGTTGTTGATCTGTAATATGTTAAACATGCACTGGTGTTTATTTTCAGTATTTACTTTGTAAATAACTTGTTAAAGAAAAATTAACAAGTAGGTAGGAATAAATCAAGAAAAGTGCATGAAGGGTTTCTAAATTAAATAAACTTAGAAACTTCAACATAAGGGAGTTGTGTAGACTTTGATTTGAGGAGATGGTGGGACGTTGTTTCTGTCGGTGTAGAACAATGTCTAAGGAGACTGAAGCAAGGCAGAGGGAAGCACTACCTCGATAGCTTTCTAGCCAAGAAATCAAGATCTAGGTTGCAGCGACAAAGAAGGATTAGAGATGAGTGATTTGACGGTTGGCCGAAGGATTTCCGAGAGGGAAATTAGGACTCAGAGGAAGTCTAGTGAAGAGGAGCAGAGATGGCAATGAATGGGTTGAGGGATCAGGACAGATTGGACGGAGCATCCAATTTTGTCATCTAGAAGGCCAAGATCCTAGCCATCCTAGACAAACATCGCATCAAGGACTATGCCTTGAAGGTTGTTGCTAAATCGATCGATGTTGATCCATTGAAGAAGTACGAGGAGGCCCAGGCTAAGGCCAAGTGCATGATCCTAGACAGGGTCAAAGTTCATTTAGTACCACACATTGCTGAGAAGAACAGTGCAAGGGAGATGTGGGAGACCCTAACCACCTTGTATCAGGGCTATTCCGTGCAACGGAATATGCTATTAGAAAATCAATTGAGACAGTATCAGATGCAGAAAGGAGAGGAGATAGATCCCTTCCTTCTCAATTTGCAAGGGATTTGCGACCAGCTTACTTCAGTGGGGTCTACACCGGATTCAAAGTTCATGGTCAGCACTGCCCTGAATGCAATGTCTGAGGAGTGGGAGGCGTTTGTTCAAAGCATTTTGGGCAAAGGAACTCTCCCCAGTTGGGAGGAGATGTGGTCAGCTCTTCGACAAGAAGAGCTTAGGAGATTGACCAAGGCAGGGAGTAGCGGGAAGGGAGTTCGAATCAAGAAGGAGGAGGAGGAGGATGCAACTCTCGCATCAGCGGGACAATAGGGGCTACAAAAGAGGAAGAAGAAAGGCATCTCCAAGGTCAAGTGCTTCAACTGTGGGGAACTGGGGCATTATGCCTCTCAATGCCCCAGGAAGAAAGGCAAGGGAGAAGCTGCCGACTCAAAGGCTACTCCAGCAAAGGCGGAGAAGGATGTCAAGACTGATGATGATTGTGCCATGAGTGCTCATGCGCCTCTAGAGAAGAGGGGGGGAGACTTGGAGCTATAGTAGAGAGGACTACAGAAGGCGGGCAGGATCCTTGAGGTGCCCAAACTCTTAGATCACATATGGCTACGGGAGCCCTTAAAGATAGTAGCATGATGACAGGTGTCGGGTGGAGCAAGGTGTGATGGAGCGGCAAGGCAATGCTAGAGTGCAGAAGTTTGTAGCAGCGCAGTGGAGGTTGCAGCAGTGCGAGAGGCACAGAAGAGGTTACAGCAGCTTAGTGGCAGCAAAGGGAGCACAGGATAGCAATAGGGGTAACTTCAGCATCACAAGGCTTTCAGACTGACCAGGATGTCAGTGTTTGGGTGAAGTCAGTTACTTACTTCTCGGTTATTGAGTTGCAGTGCAGCAGTTAGCAGTGGCAATGTTATGGGCAGCATGAGGCACCTTTTTGAGAGGGAGCTGCAATACAGATGTAGCAGTGGCAATGTTATGGGCAACATGAGGCATCTTTTTGAGAAGGCGCTGCAGTACAAATGTAGTAGTGGCAGTATCATGGGAAGCAGTACAGGAAGCAGCAGTGCAGTGGATGTGGGGCAGCAGGCCAAGCATCAACACAGAGGACCGATGCAGAGGATCAGTGTGATGCTTCTATGGTGAAGCATTGCTAGAGCACATTCCTCGCTAAGAGGGAGTGTTGATTTTGGGTAGCATCGGATGTGCTCTAGCCTTGAAAATTGGTGGAGAGGCTAAGGCACATGAGATCTCCAAGACCCAGAAATCGTTTGGAGAAATTCCACCCAGATGAGGAGTTATTAAAATAATTAATATTTTTAATGGGTTCCTAAGTCTAAACTTAGGAAAATAAAAATATTAATGTGTATTAATAAAATATGGGTGAGAAAGTTCTAAGTGACGAGGATCAAGCCAGTTCTAATCTTAGTCGTTGATTAGGGACTTAATCTCAGTCGTTGATTCATCAACAGGAAAAGTATAAGAGGAGGCTTGAGGGTCAGTTGGAGACACACCAAGTGATCAAAGAATTTGATTTTTTGGGGCGAGGTTTGCTGAGGAAATAGAGTTAGTGATCAAAGTTGCAATGAGGGGCAGTTCAGCAAGGGATTTTCATCTGAGGCTAAAGAATACATAGTAGAGAGGAGCGCACTGTCGAGATAGGCAGCGCAGGCCCTAGAAGCGCTGACGCAGAGGTCATAAAGCTAACACAGAGGGTTGACACAGTGAGATGCAGAAGCCGCAGAGGCTGATGCTGGGCCTTAGAGGCAGCACTGGGGAGATTCTGTGGGACAAACTGGGAGCAGATCAGCAGATTCTGAGCTGGGATAGGGTGACGTAGCTCCTGGAGGAGTGACGCATTTCCAGGGTCGTGCTCGGAGCAGCTTTCGCTATCCAACATAAGGAATTGTCAAATTCGTTGTGGCGTTTGATCATCCGTTTACTGATTTGCCGGAATAAATGTCTCCGGATAGTGGTACTACTGCCGAAGATATTCTTTGTTGGGTGAGACATTTCTGGTACCCTAGTTGTATTCACAAAATCTGCTTAATAATACAAACCCTCTATATGCTACATCGGTTTTCCCAAATTGGGTTTTTCCAGGGACGATTGTCCAAAAATAACGGTGTCCCTTGTGTTATTGTCTCAGTTTATTTCAGTGCATGATCTGTATATTTTTTAAGGCTACAATAGTGTTTACTTCGATGTTTATGTAGTTAAATAACTTGTTAATATAAAGAACAAGTAGGAGATTGTAAATCAGTAATTGCAGTAGGGGTTTCTGATGTGTTAGATTCAGGAATTTTCACAACAACTACTATCACACTTGTTGGGAATCGCGATTGTCGTTACACCAAAATCCGTAGGTGTTAGTCAATGATCGCATTGCCAGAGATAAGGATCCACGAGAGGCGATTAGTCCATGTCACGAAACACACGATCAATGTTAGTTTATCCAATGTCCAACAATCTCCTCCCCAACACGAGCGGAGTGTGTATCGAACTCGTGACCTACTCTTTGATACCACTTGTTAGAATCATGATTGTCATTACACCAAAACCTGCAAGTTAGTCAACGATTGCATCGCCAGAGATAAGGATCCATGAGAAGCGGTTAGTCCAAGTCGCAAAACACACAAGGAGTGTTTGCTTATCCAATGTCCAACAACCCCTACATAATTAAAGGCTCCTATAAACCACGAGTCTTATTACTACAAAACTGAGCACCTTAGTGCTAGGCCTAACTAGATCCCCAGCAACAATGGGATTGGCCACAATTATTACCTTCATACTAAATTCCCCTGTTGTCTTGTGGGCAAATGTTATCCCCACAAATCAAGATTTCCCGACAAGTCCTAGGGACTAAGTAACGCAAGGAAACCTAGGCTAAATACCCTCTAAGTATACTACTATGTAGAAACCCCAAAATAATTTCCAATAATGCAAGGTTCTAGGTGTAATGAGGTAGTGAGTCCGAAAAACCTATGGCTCAAGATAGGCCTTGGAGATGCTCAAACAATTCCAAACACAAGCTACTTTGAATTTAATGATTTACAAAAAATATAAAGTGATGGAGAGTGAAGAATTAATGCCTTATCTTATCAATGAATTTTTGAGCATATGGAGTCAAACAAGGAGTGAGTCTATATCTAAAGACCTTGGATGGAGAGAGAAATAGAGAAGATAATTTTTCAATCTAGCCCTAGCAACTTCCCAAACTAGGAGACTTAAGGTCAAGGAATGTTAAAGATAGTTTCCTTAATGGATACTTGACAAATTTTCCATATGAAGAAATTAAAGTTCATAAAGATATAGCATTTATTAAGAAGGCTCAATAAAACCCCAATCCAACAATTATAGCAAAATGAAAGATAATGCTCACAATAAAATAACACTATTCATCCAAGCATCAATTCGTCAATACAAATAAAACGTATCCACTCAAAACATATCTTCTCCAAGACAATTCGCAGAAATTTTAGATTGTTATGGAATTTCTCCCCCAAAAATCCATTAGAAGATGAGAGGAAGTGCACCTTTATTGATAGAGGAGGTGCTCAACTTCCCTCTTAATAAAATAATAAATTTTTAAGCTAAAATACCCTAAATTAGCCTAAGGAGGGGAAAAGGCCCTCTCTTTAAATTAATCAATATAAAATAACATAAAATAGGGCCTCTAATCCCACATGTATAAAAATTAGGGGCTTAAGCCTTCAAAGATGACCCTTTCCTCAAATAAAGGGTTGTTGGTGAAGTGTTCAGCCTCCAAAGGCCCTTTAATCACATAACTTTACCATGAGGTCTTCAAGTTTGTCCACCCAACCCCCTAAATTAGGCATGCTACCCAAAATTCTCCTCCAAAGTGGACATACAAACAAGTGTCATCTACTAAGTGGATAATCAACTTTCAAAGTGAGAAGTGTCCTCTGCTAATTCTCTAAACAATCTCCAAGTGTGGGAAAGTGGGTTAAAATGATATCTATAATGGGTTTGATAATGCACTTACAAGATAACATGTAGTATATCCATCTATTAAACCAAGAAATAGCTCCAAAGAATGTCAAAATCGACTTCCGTACATCAAAATGAATCCAAGTATCTCCAAAATCACCCACAAGAAGCAAGTGTGAATTCTCTAAGAGGTTCGAAATTTGCAAGTTTGATGATGAGAGAGATAAAATGAGATCTCTCTAATTTATGTGTTCAATGATCTCTAATTTTAGCCTATGAGCCCCTCAAATAATAAAGTAACGAGCAAGTACTAAGTAAGGTCACAAGCCAGCCTTATAGCCAATATGAAAACAGAAGAATTAACTCACAAAGAGGTTGAAATGTTGACGTCATGCATGTGTAGGCCCTTCTAGGGCATGTGTTGAGCTCCTCCAATGCCAAAGAGGGTGTTGAGGGTTCCATAAATCATGATCTAGGGGTTGGCCCCTAAATCCCCATATAAATCATTATATGGACCCCAGTTTTGTATTTGGGGCACAAAATGGGTCTCATGGATCTCCTGCTGATAGAATAACTTGATTATGCTTCAACGTCGAGGGATCTCCAACATTGAGAGATCTCAGAATGGTGCTAGCCTTCCCATGTCTCAAAGGGTAAGACAAACCTCATCTAGGCCTCCGATCAGCTACCAAACCACGTGATCACTGCTAAGCCGGCTAGGGCACAGTGGTCCAAGTGTATCATCTCATGAATAATGTGGGGAAAAGTGCAGACTGTTGGGGGTGTTGTAGGTGCCCATGGAATGGAATGATGCTCTGCAAGTGGTAGGAGTATGATGGCTCTCAATGCTTCACCCGCAGAGTGTCATAATGCTCCTCTAGTGGACTTGGGCCCCATTTAAGTTACCCAGCCCATGATGAAAACCACCTGCCAATTACACACAATGTCTAGTGATGCATCTTCACCATTAGGTACAATAATCATTAGTGCATTTAAGTCAACCAACTTTGTTCGTCAAGGGAAATTTGGCACTTCATATGCAGCTTCCCTTCTAAAGTTATGGCTTCGATCACGTAATAGTGTTACCTCTTGTTACTCCTGCCGCCTACACCTACCTACAGGTTAGTGAGAAAAGCCTTCAACCCCCCAAAGTGTGGTTGCTGGCAGGGAACTCAAAAAAAGGACTGTCACACAAAAACCCTTCTCTCTTTGTTTAAGCTATATCTCCTATGTTAGCTATAGGGGGTGGTCCCTAAATGAAAAAAACTAATTTAAAAGAAATGTGAGGTTTTAGGAGATATGTTAAAGTGAAATGGATTACTTTTAAGAATTATGAACAAAATATGATATGAGCAATAAAAATCATTAATATGATAAAACCATAAAACCATTACCTTAAGATAAATTGCTCAACATGAATGAAAAATACATTTGCTCAAAACAAAAGTAGAATGCTTCAAACAATGAGAGCATAGCAATTCTGAAATGGAAACAAAAATGTTAACACGATAATCAATACAAGATATAAAATGCTTTCAAAATATAATCAATGCCTAAATCAAAGCATATAGAGTTATCTTACAAAAAAAAAAAAAGCAATTAGTGTTCTACTTGTAAAAGGAAAATGAAATAATGCTTGTCAACATAAAATATTCCATAATGACAAGTAAAATGGACAATTTCAAGTGAAATCATTTGATGTATTAGCATGAGATGCACCTATACTAGATTTGAATGTAATTAGTCTTGGTTACTTTTAATCTAAAATACTTATCTAAGTGAGAAATCCTCCTCTTGAGCTCTTACCAAAGGGTAAAAATTGAGGTGCTTGTAAAAAAGAGGGGTCAATGGCACAGAGATGTCATTAAAGATACTCGTCCCCTGAGTCTTACAAGCTAGCGTGTGCCTTCGTTCCTACAAAGGGACAAGCCACCTTCATAACTGCAGGGTCACAACGCTTTTACCTTACTTCATACCAGATGAAAGAACTTTCCAAGAAAGCCTTTTTCCCTATACTTTCTATCAACCAAGCTTATGCTTGGAGGTTAATTTTAGTGAGGCTTGAAAGCCTTCCTATACTAAAATGCCTAGATGAGAGTGCAAATTGTGTGAATTCCCCAATTAAAATATACTTACAAGCAAATGTTTCTTAAATGGAAAATGAGATAGCTTGTAAAACTTGGAAAATTTAGCATGTACGTGAATTCATGTGTTTACAAAGAAAATAAGAAAATGAAGTAGATTGTTTTAAAGCTACGATTGTTCCAATAGAATTGCTTCAAAAGTTACCAATGTGTATAATCAAAAAAGTGAAGCATGTAGTTGAAGGAATAATCAAAACTTGCCATAATGTTGACTATTTGCATATAAGATAAAATTTACTCAAAATTTACAAATTAAACATATGGATGTGAGAGATTTAAAATTAGGAAAAATTGCATGTGAATTGGAATGAGCTAATTCTTAAGTATAAAATTAAATGTTTAGAAGTTAAGAAAACTAGAAGCAAAAATCAGTCAACCCATAAGAATTCTATCCTTAAATGAGAATGCCATGGGAAAAATCTCAAACTCCTTCAAAACAGAAATTTTACTTTATAAGTACTTGAGATGGGCTAAAATGTCTTTAAAGGGTTGCCCACAATATGAAAGAGATTTTTACAAAGTGCAGAAATTTAACAAGGCTAAACCCTCTCTCAAGAATATACAACAACAAACTACAAGGCTCAAAAGGCCCTTCAGAAGATAGTTGCAAAGCTCAAAAGGCCCATGGCCTAAGTGAACTTGTAGTTTCCCCTGAAATGCTCACGGCCTCCCTTGAGTGTTCACAGCTTCCCTTGAAAAATCGATCATTGAAATGGGTGAGGAGGTCCTGCATGCACACAAGTAAGTAGTTTCTCAATGTCTCTCCTCAAATCTCTTTGTTGTCAAATGCTTCAAGCTTTTGGACTGCAAAATGAAAACCGAGAGTTAGTTGAAAATAAATCAAAATAAACAAACTAGAATACAAATTTAATGTACAAAAATACTAGCTCAAAAATTGGTTGTAAACCCCCATACTTGCCTAGTTTTGATGATGGCTCTTGAATAGCAAATATGACTTTGAAAAGCTAGAATCAAAAAAGTATTTAAATGATGATCAAGTAACTATAGCATAAAGAAGCTCTCTTTTGCTTCGTTGGATAGAAAACTTTGGAGTGAAAGATGGCTAAGTCTTGGATCGCTATGGCTCCAAAAGTTAGTTGATCTCGTGAAGATTTCTCCCACTTCCAGATGGATTCCTACACACAAAATGAAAATCTTTCCTACACACTTGAAAGAGATATTAGTTCATGCATGGATTAGAGCAATATAATAAACAGGATAACCAAACATTCATCTGAAAATGACTTGGAAAGTTTATTCCTAGAATATTACTCTAAGTCAATGGGTGTACAAGATAGCTTACACACACCTATCCAAATAAGATGGCAAAATACAATCTAATACTCTTTCAAGATGCAAAAGGAAATAACATAATAGAAATAGCATGAAAAAAAATCACCTCATAACGCCAAGAGAACACAATCCATGTCGCTCCAAAGTCTTGATTATATTAAAAATATGCAAATACAAATAGGCAGTCTCCTCAAGCCAAATAGTTCATAACATGATACAATATGAGAACCCATAGTCTCATTATATAGAGAGTTGGAAGCAAATCCCAATGAAGAATGACAATGACAAATGGCATTGGAGTCAATCCTAAGGTAGAGAGAGTCAAGCTCTAAGTGGAGAGGAGAGAGCCACTCAAGCAAATCGAGTTCTCTATGTGTCACCATAAAATCCTCCAAGAGAAATTGAATTCTCTATGTGGCACAAGTAGCAAACCAAGTGTGAAGTGAGACAAGCAGTTGACTCAAGTCCCAATCCAATCCTCATCCATATGATGCCACCTCTATAGATGATCTCAATGAGGGATAGCGTAGATCCTCCAAGAATGTGTGGTCCCCTCCTTGGAGCAATTCGAATTCTTTAACCGCAACTAACTATAGATGAAGTGAAATGCTAAGTGAGACAAGCTCCCATGAAATCCCCCACCAAATCTAGTCAAATATTCTCCTATGCATTTATTCCTCGAAGGGATTCGATTTTTTCATATGTGAAGTGCTGCATTAACTTTGGGAAATTTGATTTCTTGGAGATAATGTTGTAATTATGATGCAGTGTGTTCAATCGTCATCCACATGTCCTTTGACTCAATCTTTTGACTTGGGATAATTTCCAAGTCATTTCCATGTCATTCTGTCATATGGAATAATTTATTTCTCTCTATTTTATTTCATTCTAGCCTAATTAATTGCCACATTTGCCACTAAACATAGGAAAAGTGGGTTTTGAGGGTCTAGAACACATTATTAACCCCTCAAATTGTGTCATCGTAGAAAGTTAAGGGTGAGAGGTGTAATTTTTATTACGCATACCCCATACAACTTCTTTAGATTACACTTATTACAATTTAATTTGTAATTTCCGCAATGCAAAAAATCTAAAAAATTAAAAAAAAAATGACTACCTAGACCTAACCATATTATACGAAATTTTTTGTGTGATCTAGTATGGTAATATACATCGACTCTAGACACTAAGATGTGTTAGGGGATCAACTTTCAAACAGTCACTCCGGCTTTGGAGTTAAAAGTGAGTGAAAAAACCTAGAAAATTGTTCGCCTCTAAAAAAGAAGGGATAATTAACTAGATAAAAAAACACTCCAAGGTGTTCTCGTTTGTTGTCCTCTCCCTCTCCCTCTCGATGGCGGCGATGGTGGCCCTTAATGGTCGAACGATAAATCGATGGCGGCCTTATCAGTCGAGCCGATGGCGGCCTTATCAGTCGAGCCGATGGCGGCCTTTGTCGAGAGTTCGGCAAGCTCACCCTACCGAGGCTTGACTTCCTATTGGAATATTGAGCAACAAATGAATGCATAATGACATATATAATGATATATATCTATTTGTATAGAGTCCCAACATCCTCGGCTTGTTACAGACTCAAAACTCATCATTACTAGTATCACATTACAATTCTCCGCAGAGTGTGGAATCTGGGTACAAGAAAGATGATAAGAAATAGAAGTAGAGTTTAAAAACTCTATTGACTGATAATATCTAATGGTACAAATGTCCTTTGGATCATCCTTGGGCATGGAGTCTTCATATAATCATCAGGTGCCACTCCAGTGGTCAACATTCGGCTCCATATGGGGATGCATACTAGATGTAAAATGATAGTGTGCAAGAACCCGGAATCTTCATCCACCGACAAAAGACATATATCAAAGGTATCCATTCAAAAATATAAAGTACAAAAATGAAGAAATGGAAATTTATTCTCAAAGCATAAATGACAATTTATTCTTGAAATAAAATGACAAGGGATAAGGTTAGAAATATGATACAAAAAGATAACCCATGGCATCAGATATTCTCTTTGTAGAACAATTTGAGCAATTGATCATTCACAGGTAACTCAAGTGGTTCTTTGTCCAAAGTGCTCAAATGGTAGTAATTTTGTCCAATTGTTTCTCTGATCATGTATGGTACAAGCCACAAAATATCAAACTTACCATGATTACCTGGTTTTTCATTCCTGCGATCCCATAGCAAAACCATATCATTGTTAGAAAACATTATATTTCTAGAAAATTTGTCAAGATTTATTTTTACCTTAGATTGATTTTTACAACAATGCTCAAAGGTTCTTCTTCTGATTTCATCAAATTCTACAATTTGGTCAATCCTACATTACACAGCATCTTTATCGGATGTAAAACTTCGTAGCAATTGGTAAGTTGGTAGCCTCAAATGCATAAGAAGGGTACCATCCAAGCCATAAACTAACTCAAAGGGACTCTTCCCAGTAGAACTCTTCTTTGTAATCTTATCAACCCACAAAGCATATTTAATTATATTGTCCCATGCCCGTTTGTTACCCCCTACTATCTTCTTGATTATGGTTATCAAATTCTTATTACTGAACTCTGCTAAGCCATTACCCTGATGATAGTAGTTTGATTAATGGGATAAAACAATGGCATACTTAAAGCAAAATGATGTGAATTCGGCAAAGCTAAAAGCCTTGGCATTGTCGATAGTAATCTTCGCAGCGACACCAAAATGAGTGATAATCTTATGTTCAAGAAAATCTATCACTACTTTGTCAGTAGTGTGTTTTGTGGGGATGGGTTCTACCCATTTAGTCAAATAATAAGTACCGGTGATAATCCATGAGTAGAAATTGCTTTAATTTTCATTAAATTTCCCTATAAAATCTAGCCCCAATGTTGAAAGGGAGCTTCCACAACCACAAGCTGAAGAGGCAAAGAAGCTAACTTTTGCTTCCCAGAGAATAGTTGACAAGCTTGGCAACCTCTAACATACTTGTGCACATTAGGAAAACTAGAAGGCCAAAAATAACCAACTCAAGATTTTGTGGGTATTAGTCTTAGCAACATAATGTCCTCCACAAAATCCTGAATGAAACTTAGGTAGAAGCTTTTTGGCTTCATATTAATTTTAGGTATCTTCTATGCTGAGAGCAAATTTACTTCAATTTTCCATATTAGCTCAATATCAATTCCAGATTAGCAATCACATTTAGTATGATAGTAAAATGCAGATAGAAAATAAACATAAATCGTAGAAAACAAGCCAAGACAAGAGGACACAAGATGTGGCACCAGCCAGGGACAAACCCCAATGTGGGGAAACCCTTGATCAATCCTTCTTATGTTCTTCAATAGTTCAGCAGAGAGAGAGAGAGAGATAGTACATATACATCAGAAGTCAACATTTTGACTTGTCATAATAAGAGCAGAGATCTTCTCTAAGAAGATGACACATGAGGTAGCTGATCTGAACTCAAGTGAAGGCAAACTGCTTCCACTGATCCTCCAAGGTGATTCCATCACCATGCTGCACCCATCACTGTTATGCTATATCTCATCATGCTTCACTAATCATCACTGTGTTGTACCACTGTCATTATGCTGCACTATAGGACTGCTTATGAACACAACTGGCTATGGCCTAAAAGGTCTCCACTGCTGGCTATGGCCTATGGCCTAGCCCAACAATGAACTGCAACTAGGTCTCTCCATACAATGATGCTTCCCATATAGAGGAGCAATGTGAGTTGATGTCATATCTAAAGAAAACCATAGCATCTTGATGCCAACCATATTATAGAGAAACAAAGTGTATCGATCAAGAGAAACAAAGAATGCATACTATGGATCATGATGCATCAAGCTGTCTGCCACGTCTACTATATCATGTCACTGGGGAGACTATCCTGTCATGGATACTATGTTTGTTATGTCACATAATATATATATTGTCTGCAATACCAAAATACTGTCAGCCATACCATGTATATACATGTTGTTCATTGTCTGCCATGTCAAATCACTGTCTACCATATCATGTTTCAGTATGATATTTGCCATACCATGACACTGTCTGCCATATCATGTTTCAGCATGATATTTGCCATACCATGACACTGTCTACCATATCATGTTTCAGCATGATGCTTTCCATACCATGACACTGTCTGCCATATCATGTTTCAGCATGATGTTTGCCATACCATGACACTGTCTGCCATATCATGTTTTAGCATGATGTTTGCCATACCATGACATTGTCTGCCATGTCAAAGCACTGTCTACCATATCATGTTTCAGCATGATGTTTGCCATACCATGACATTGTCTGCCATGTCAAAGCATTGTCTGCCATATCATGTTTCAGCATGATGTTTGCCATACCATGCCATACACAGTGTGGTGATAATATATAATGCAATTTGATAGCGTGACTGTGCTTTTCAGCGAGTCACCATTATTCCATATGCGGGCCAGAGATTATGACATACACGGATATACCTTATGCGAAAAGGGATTGTGGTCATACCATATGTGAGACAGTCCTGCGAACTTCTATATTCCACGAACTAGTAGATATGCAAACCAATCAACGGAACATTTGACCTGCGTTTAGGTCACTCCCTTGCTGTGTTATGAAACCTTCCTCCCTGACTGCGTATTAGTTAGGGCATCCTTTAGGACAGCGTATCCCTTTTGATCTCTCCTACCACCAAAACCCAAAGACAAGTGGAGAGAGATCACAAGAGATGATTGTTCAAATGACTTGAAGGCCACCTCTATTTATACTAAAACGTTGAGGATATGTGGGGGCAATTTGGTTGTTGGCTGACCTTGAAGAATTGTCCCATAACACAAATAAATTCATATCTCCATGAATACATGTCGGAATCGGATGATCTTTAGACCAATCCTACACCTCTCGATGAGAGGGATGCAAGAAAAAAATCAGCTGCCATTAATAAGATGACCCACATGGAGTTTGGCCCTAGTTGCCAATTTTAACACTTCAACTTCATCAACACACCTAAGTATTACCCCCTCCGGATTTCTCCAACCCAAACCATCCTTCATAATGCAATACTTAGTTGCTCTAAACCTTAATGCTCTTCTTTTATGGCCAACTAAATGGTTAGGACATGACAAATTTTGCAAATAATAAATAAGGTCTTTATACCATTCAAGTTGACTCAATCTCTGAAGTTCTGATGAAGTTAATTCCAAATCATTTTGACAAGTCATTCCTATCGCTTTCTCATTCCCCTCAGTCAAGATTTTGGCCAATCCTTGGCCTTTCACAAGCTTGGCAGGTATAATATCCAGAACATATTCTTGAATCTTCAAGACCCAACTAGCTTGAGTTCCTAAGCAATCGGCTTGAATTCAAATATCCTTCACAGTAGAGTGGGGGGCAATTGCAATTATCCTAGAATACCCCACATAAACTCTGAATTGCTTAAGAGACTTGAATAAGGCATAAACTTGCTTCTCCATGGTGCTATACTTCAACTCAGACCCTTGAAGAGACCTACTCATAAATGCAATAGGTTGATAATGCCCTTCATTATTCTTCTGAAGCAACACCCCAGCAATAGTATCTTCAGATGCTAAAGAGAAAATCAAGAACTCCTTTGAATAATCAGGGCTCACCAGAATAGGTGCTTTGACAATAGAATCCTTTATTTCCTATAAAACCTTTTATACCTTCATTTCCCCAAACAAACTTAACATCTTTCTTAAAAGGGTTTGGATGGGTTTAGCAATCTCAGCATAATTTGGAATGAACCTTCTAAGGAAATTGATCATTCCTAAGAAGGATTGAAGGGTTTTATTGTTATGAGGTAAAGGAATCTTCTGAACAGCCTCAACTCTTTCAGGGTCAATCTTGATCCCATCCTTTGAAATGATGTGACCAAGCAACTTCCCTTCAGTCACTCCAAAAATAGAATTAGCAGGATTTAAGGATATTCCATACTCTCTACACCTATCAAAAATTTGTCTTAGGTGGCCTATATGGTAAATTCCATTTTTAGAAAAAACAGTTAAATCATCTTGATAGATCTCAATATATCTCCCAATTAGACCCTTAAAGGCATAGTCCATAGCCCTTTGAAAAGTTACTCTAGCATTTGTTAATCCAAAAGGCATCCTCAAATATTCAAAAGTACCCCATGATGTGGTGAATGTTGTCTCATGCCTATCTTTCTTCTTCACCAAGACTTGCTTATATCCTGAAAATCCATCTAATAAAGACATCATTCTAGATCATGTTACCCTTTGCAATAATGTTTCCACATTAGGTAAAGGGTAATTATCCTTCTTACAAGCTAAATTAAGATTTCGAAAATCTACACATAGCCTGATTGACCCATTCTTCTTCCTTACAATAACCAAGTTTGAACACCATGTGGAATGCCTAGTGTGAGCTATAATACTAGCTTGAAGCATCTTTTGCAATTCCTTTTGCACAAAGGGGGCTAACATAGGATTGATTTTTCTAAGTTTCTGCCTAAAGGGTTTGGCATTTTCATCTTTAAGAGGGATAGTATGTTCCATAACACATCTTCCCTATAACCTTTCAACTCATCATATGAAAAAGCCAAAACATCTCTATATTCATGAAGTAAATTTATTAAATTCTTCATTTCTTGTTCATTGGTCCCCTTCCCTATTTTAATAATCTTTGGATCATGAGGGGTACTAATATTCACTTCAATGAATTCCCTTGGGTCAATTTTTTTATCATAATTTCTCTTTGAAGCATCATGTCTATAAAACATTTGCTCCAAGGCTACACGTTCCCTAGTAGTGGGATTTGTCACCACACTACACTCCTCATAATCACATATCCTTCCTCTTTGTAGCCAAACTTAAATTCAGAAAATTCCTTCATGTTATTTAAAAAACGAACCACTTGGATTTCATCATTAAAGATTTGTCAATTCTCAATATGATCGGGAACTGATGGTCTAAAGATAATCTCCATCTTAATTTTATCATCCATCAAGTTCTCTCCAAGTTGTAATGTAGATGCAGCAACAGCCAGCTCGTCAGCTTGTTTATTTCCTTCCTTAGGAATTGCTTGAAGATCTAATGCATCAAAATATTCCATGTTATCCCAAACAGCATTTCAATACTTCTTTAATCTTTCATTTTTGCATGCAAATTGTTACTTAGTTTAAAGAATGACCAGATCAAAATCCTCCTTGATACTAAGCAACTTAATCCTCAAGTCTTTTGCCAACTCAAGACCCAACAATAGACCCTCATACTCTGCTCCATTGTTGGTTGCATCAAATTCCAGTCTATAAGAAAACTTGAATGTAATATCCCGTTTCCGAGATATTCTCCAAACCCCAGTAAACTCCAACCAAATACGTATAAATGATATAATAACCAGGAAGCTCAAAGTGATGAAAATAAAAATGGTGCAACATATAACAATATAACCATGAGATATAAGCAGATACTCAAGAAATGCAGAGAGAAATGCTAAGCCATTTTATTATACTGAGTAATAGAATGAGTACATGGGGTGATCAAAAAGATGGCACCTCGACTTGCACAAGGCAAGTGAAGAAATACACTCAGAATAGCAAAGGAATGGCCTCTCTCTGAACTGCGTCCAAGCTGCTGGAGAACTGCCGCGCTGATGCTGCTGTTGAAAATCAAATGAAGATTTGGGGTTATTCCCCTCCTCAGAAAATGTTGAAACTCTGGAATTGGATTCTACTCAAGAAACCCAGAAAAACCCAGAAAGCTTTTTTGAAATGGTCAACCCCCGAAAATCGCCCCCTTGAGGACCCACGCAATCCCTCAAGGCTCTGCGCTGCCACTGAAATAAACCCACCACAACTCTGCCTGAAACTCAGCCAAAATCCTCCAATATGCAAGGGCTGATCCCCTGCTCAACCTCCCAGCACAAATCCCCCTGCAAAACCTCAATCCAAAACTCCTGCCAGAAAGAACTGCGTCATCCCTCTCAAGACTGCGCAGTCATCCAAGATGCTCAATCCTCCTGCCAAAATGCTGATGAAACTACTGCAAAAATATTGATGGAAAAACTTGCCCAAGCAGGCACTCAAAGTCCCCCGGGGCTAAGGGTGAGATCTCCGAATAGAGACACTCAATGCACTAAACAGTGTTGCAGACTAGCTAAACAACCAGCGTGCTCTAAGTCGAAGTGACTAGCTCAAATACACATAATCGAATGCCAAAATGAGGAGGCTCCTCTCTCCTTTATAGCGTTGGCCTCTCTCAATCCCAAGGCTGACCTCCTCCAACGTAGCTTTCCTCTTGCCACGTGTTTCTCACCATGTGCGCAGTCACTCCAAGTGTCTACATGGGCCCCTCCTCTACGTGGTTCTTTGGACCCCCTTGGCTCACCTTTTAAGTTACAACGTTGTGCTACTAGGGAGTGTCTTTATTCATGAAGTGAGTATGTCCCCCTCTCCTCACCTTTTTATTTATAAATAACTATAGAAGGCAAAATTGAGCAAAATCGAATATTCCAATTAGCCATCGCTAATTAGGAATATTACAGTCTCCCCCGGCAAAATGATGATTGTCCTAAAGCAACTGAAGTGATGGATGCTGCAAGATCTTCTCACTCTCCCAAGTGGCATCCTCATCTGGTAAATTCTTCCACCTCACCAAGAATTCCGGGACTGTCCTGCTCCGAACCGCCTCTCCCTGGTATCAATAATAGGCACTGGCTGCAACACCAAATGCCCCTCATCATCTGTGGGTGGTAGCTCATTTGTCACTGTCACATGCTGCCCCAATGCCTTCTTCAGGCATGATACATGAAAAATGTTATGAATCTTGCTACCTTGGGGCAGCTCCAACTCATATGCAACCTGTCCAATCCTGCGTATCACCCTGTATGGCCCATAAAAGCGGGGCTTGAGCTTCTCAGCCCCCTTCTACTTCAGTGACGACTGTCGATATGGCTGTAATCGTAGGTAGACCAGGTCCCCTACCTCAAATTGTCTCTCGACCCGACCCCTGTCAGCATACAGCTTCTGCTGGTTCTACGTTGTAGCCATATTATCCTTGAGAGCTCAGAGAATATCCTGACTCTCTTGGATCCAAATCTTGGCTCTCGGAGCCTTGTTAGCACCAAACATCATGTCAACAAAAGATAAAGGATGATACACATACAAAGCATAAAATGATGACATACCGATGGACATGTGATGAGTAGTGTTGTAGCAGTACTCCCCCAGATGCAGCCACTTCAGCCATGCTCGTTGCTGCCCACTGACATAGTTACGCAAGTAGCCCTCCAGCCACTTGTTAACTATCTCTGTCTGCCCATCCGTCTGTGGGTGATAACTGGTACTTGGTGTCAACTCCGTCCCCACCAACCGGAAAAGCTCCTGCCAAAACCCGCCCATGAAACGGTTGTCCCTGTCACTGATGATGGTCTTAGGAAGACCATGTAGCCTGAAGACCTCTCTAAAGAACAGCTCGGCCACCTGTGCTGCTGTGTAGTGTGCGGATATGGCAAAAAAATGTGCGTACTTTGTCAGTGGATCAACGACAACAAAGATACAATCCTTGCCCTGTACCATGGGCAACCCTGTGATGAACTCCATCGAAATGCTCTCCCATTTCCCCTTCGGAATGGGAAGAGGCTGCAATAATCTTGCGGGATGGCTCATCTCCCCCTTATTCCTCTGGCAAACATCGCACTCCCGAACATGCTGGAGTACGTCCTCCTTGAGGCCCTTCCATGAGAACCTCTCTCTAATGGCCCTGTAGGTTTTGGTAAACCCCTGATGGCCAGTCAATGGTGAATCATGTGATGTCGAAGTATCTTCTTCTTGAGCTGAGATCCCTCAGTCAAGAAGATCCGGTCCCTGTAGTAGATGATCTCATCGACCACCCTGTACCTGTCATCCGCCACCTGCCCATCCAGAACCTCACATGCAAATCTATCATTGGACTACTCTACTAAGAGTCGAGCCCTCCAGTCTATGTCCAAGCTCATAAGAGACAATGTGGCTGGTCTACGTGAAAGGGCATCTACTACCACGTTGTTCTTACCCTTGACATACTCAATGTCAAAGTCGTATGCTTGGATCTTACTAATCCCCTTTTGTTGCCTCTCCTGTAGCTTCTTCTGCTCAAAAGAGAACCTGAGGCTATTGTGATCAGTCCTCACCCTGAACCTGTTACCCACTAAATATTGTCGGAACTTGGCCAATGCATGCATGATGGCTAGCATCTCCTTGTCGTATATAGAATACAACCTCTCGTGCGGAAAGAGCTTCCGGCTCTCAAAGGCTATAGGGTGACCTCCCTGCATCAACACTGCGTTGATCCCCTCTCCCAACGCATCACCCTCCAAAACAAATGGCTGCGTAATCTAGCAACGCAAGCACTAGGCAGCTGCTCATAACCTCCTTGAGCCTGTCAAAGGCTCGCTGCGCTGTATCCAACCAACTGAATGCCCCTTTCCTCATCAGATCTGTCAGGGGTGCAACAAGCTGTGAGAAACTCTTGACGAACTTCTGGTAATAAGTACAAATGCCAATGAATCCTCGAAGTTCTGTCATGTTCCTCGGCTCTCGCCAATCTCTGATGGCCCTGATCTTCTCCTCGTGGACCCTCACTCCGTCCACCCCTATGATGTGTCCCAAGTATAACATCTCCGTCAACCGAAATTCACTCTTGGAAAGCTTGGCATAGAACTACTGCTCCTCCAAGATGCGCAACACTGTCTCAATGTGCTGGAGATGCTCCTCCCAAGTCCTGTTGTAAATGAAGATATCATCAAAGAACACCAACACAAACTTCCTAAGTGACTGTGGAAGATGTGATTCATGCAAGACTGGAATGTAGCTGGGGCGTTGGTTAGCCCAAAGGGCATCACCAAAAACTCAAAGTGCCCATAGTGACACCTGAAGGCAGTCTTGGGAATGTCCTGCTCCCTCACGCGAATCTGATGGTACCTAGATCTCAAATCAATCTTCGAGAAGAACCGTGCTCCTCTCAACTCATCGAATTCATTTGAAGCATCACTCTCTCATCAAGTTCGAATTTTCTTGTTGTTGGGTAGAAGTGTGAAGTTCTCTTGTACCTAGGAAAAGGTGCGAAGTCTATTGTCGAGACGCCAAAGTGAACGCAAGCTTGGGGAAATCTAAGGAGACAAGGAAAATTGAAATTTTGGAGGTGGTCTCTCTCTGTTTCATGCTTTGGATTGGGAGATCAAAGTCTTCCAAGTTGGACTACTACCAGAACCTGCTAGTTGTCGTAAGTCACTGCATAGTCGAAGTTGTTGTGACGAGGTCGAACTTTTGGAGGCTGACTTGGTGTGGAGGAAATGTCTGGTCTTGGTCTAGGGTGAAAAGTCTCAAGGAATACTATTGAAAGGAAGAATTATCTTGACTGGGTTTTCCCCTCGAGGAGGTTTTTTCCCTAGCATGTGCCTACTGTTGATTTGTCGTAGCATTGGATGTGCTCTAGCCATGAAAATTGGTGGAGAGGCTAAGACACATAAGATTTCCAAGACCTAGAAATCGTTTGGGGAAATTCCACCCAATTGGAGAGAGATTAAAATAATTAATATCTTTAATGGGGTTCTTAAGTCCAAACTTAGGAAAATCAAAATATTAATGGGTATTAATATAAAACTGGGTGAGAATGTTCTAAATGACATGGATCAAGCCAAATCTAATCTTAGCTGTTGATTAGGGACTTAATCTCGGTCATTGAAGACTCAATAGGAAAAGTATAAGAAGAGGCTTGAGGGTCAGTTGGAGATACACCAAATTGACCAGTTAGTTCGATTTTCTGGAGCAAGGTTTGCTGAGAGAATCGAACCAGTGATATGTTGCAGCGAGACGCAGTTCGGCACGAGGCCGAGAATACATAGCAGAGACGCAGAGATAGTGCCAGAGAGACAACACATGGCTTGGGAAGGTTGACGTAGAGATAGTGCTAGAGAGACAACGCAGAGGCTGGGAAGGCTGATGCAGATGCAATTGGGACTTACGCAAATGCTGAGGAGGTCAACGTGGGTGACGCAAAAGGCCAGAGGGTTGACGTAGAGGCATTAGTCGCTGCACAGAGGCTAGCAGAGCTTACGCAGGGCGAGGAGGCAGCGCTCGAAGATTTTCATGGGGAGGCAAACACAGAGGGTGACGCAGTCTCTGGTGAGTGACGCAGAGCAGTGGAGAAGCTTGGAGCAGGGTTCGTTGTCCAGTTGAGAAATTGTCGTAGTTGTTTTGGGATCAATCATCCGAAACCTAATCAGCGGGAATATCTATCTCGGAGGAGAGGTATTATTGCCAAGGAAAATCTCTGTTGGGTGAGCCATTTCTGGCACCCTAGTTGTATTCAGATTTTGCATAATAATAAAACCCCCATATCTGTTGCACCGATTTTCCTGCATTGGGTTTTTCCAGGGACGATTGTCCAAAAATAATGGTGTCCCTTGTGTGATTGTCTCAGTTCTTTCAATTTTTGATCTGTATATGTGTTAAGGTTGCATTTGTGTTTATTTTCGGTTTTTATATTTATAAATAACTTGTTAATGAAAAGAACAAGTAGGAGAAAATAAACTAGATAATGTAGTAGGGATTTCTGACATGTTAGACTTAGAAATTTCAACATGGTATCAGAGCGTTGCAGATCACAGGGGAACTAAATGCACCAATAGTAATATGAAGAATTTGCACGAGTAGTAGATGTCCCGAGAGACAACGTTGTTCCAGAGCAGAAGCACCAGAGAAGAAGTGACGCAAAGGGCCTGTGTCATCATTTCGAGCCAAGAGGAGGGTCAGCGCAAAGGCAGAGAAGGGTAGATCAAACCTATGCAGTGCCCGGTCATCTTTCTCAGCCAGGAAGGATCGACGCTGTGGCCAGGAGGAGAAAATTCTGCCATTGTTGGGATTGCGCAAAGCCTGAAAGGCTCAGTTTTCTTCAGTTGCCGAAGCTTGGGGAGCTGTGGGCGGATTGTGATTTGAGGAGCTGGTGGGAAGTTGTTTCTGTCAAAGCAGAACAGTGCCTAAGGAGACAAAACCAAGGTAGAGGGAATCCCTACCTCAAAGGATTTCTAGCCAAGGAATCCAGATCCGAGTTGCAGTTGCAAGGAGGATTGGAGAGGAGCGGTTCAATATTTGGCGATAGGATTTACGTGGAGGAAATCAGGACTCAAAGGGAGTCTAGAAGAGCTTGTTCCTTAGAGGGTTTCTCACGCTAAAGAAATACAGATCCGAGTTTTTTTGGGGCAGCAGCAAAAGAGGGAGAAGAGAACCAGTTCGACATTTATTTGGCAGAGATGAAAGCCACATCTCCAGGAGGGAGGTGGGGTGATTTGGAGCTGGAGTCGAGAGGACTATAGAAGCAGGGGCAAGATCCTTGAGGTGCCCAAACTCTTGGATCACATCCGGCTATGGGAAACCTTAACGACAGTAGCATGATGATAGATGTCGGGTGGAGCAAGATGTGATGGAGCAGCAAGGCAAGGCTAGAGTGCAGAAGTCCGTAGTAGCGCAACAGAGGTTGCAGCAGTGCGAGAGGCACAAAGGCGTTTGCAGCAGAGCAGTGGCAGCTGTGGGAGCACGGGATAGCAACAAAGGCAGCTTCAGCTTCACGAGGCTTCTAGACTAACTCGGATGTCAGTATTTGGGAGAAGTCAGTTACCTACTTCTCGATAACTAAGTTGCAGTGCAACAGTGAGCAGTGGTAGTGCTAGGGGCAGGATGGGCAGCATATTGAGAGGGAGTTGCAATATAGATGTAGTAGTGGCAGTGGCAGTGTCATTGGTAGCAGTATAAGAAGTAGTATTGCAGATGATGTGAGGCAGCAAACCAAGCATCAGCACAGGTACCTGTGCGGAGGATCAGTGTGATGTTTCCATGGTGAAGAATTACTAGAGCACATTCCTCGCTAAGAGGGAGTGTTGATTTGTGGTAGCATCGGATGTGCTCTAGCCATGAAAATTGGTGGAGAGGGTAAGGCACATAAGATCTCCAAGACCCAAAAATAGTTTGGGGAAATTCCACCCTGTTAGAGAGATATTAAAATAATTAATATTTTTAATGGGGTTCCTAAGTCCAACCTTAGGAATATTAAAATATTAATGGGTATTAATATAAAACTGGGTGAGACTGTTCTAAATGACATGGATCAAACCAAATCTAATCTTAATCATTGATTAGGGACTTAATCTCAGTCGTTGAAGACTCAACAACAAAAGTATAAGAGGAGGCTTGAGGGTCAGTTGGAGATACACCAAATTGATCAGTCAGTTCGATTTTTTGGAGTGGGGTTTGCTGAGAGAATCGAATCAGTGATTTGTTGCAGCGAGGGGCAGTTCGGTAGGAGGCCGAGAATACATACCAAAGAGACAAAGATAATGCCAGAGAGACGACATAGAGCCTGAGAAGGCCGACGCAGAGGCAGCTGGGACTTACGCAGAGACTGAGGAGGTCAGCATGGGTGACGCAGAGGGCCAGAGGGCTGACATAGAGGCATCAGTAGCTGCGCAGAGGCTAGCAGAGCTGACACAGAGCCAAGAGGTAGCGCTGGAAGATTTTTGTGGGGCAGACTGGAGCTAAGAGGCAGACGCAGAGGGTGACGCAGTCTCTGGTGAGTGACGCAAAGCACTGGAGAAGCTTGGAGCAGCTTTCACTGTCTAGCTGAGAAACTGTCGTAGTTGCCGTGGGATCAATCATCCGGAACCTAATCAGCTGGAATATCTATCTCCGAGGAGAGGTACTACTGCCAAGGAAAATCTATGTTGGGTGAGCCATTTGTGGCACCCTAGTTGTATTCAGAAATTGCATAATAATAAAACCCTCATATTTGTTGTACCGGTTTCCCGCATTGGGTTTTTCCGGGGACAATTGTCCAAAAATAACGGTGTCCCTTGTGTGATTGTCTCAGTGATTTCAGTTGTTGATCTGTATATGTGTTAACGTTGTGTTCGTGTATATTTTCAGTATTTATATTTATAAATAACTTGTTAATGAATAGAAGAAGTAGGAGAAAATAAACCAAATAATGTAGTAGGGATTTCTAACGTGTCAGACTTAGAAATTTCAACACCTACATCTTGTGTCCATTGTTTTATGTATTGTTGCTTTTGGTAATTGTTCGATGAACTAAAGATAAAAGAAATAAAGAATCATAATAATAAGAAACATCACAAGTAATTATCAAGATCAAGAAAATCTTTACTGCCTTTTTGATTTTCCAATAGTATGTTCGTCACCAAGCAAATAGGCTGGAGAAAAAGGAAAAATCATCATGGAAAATTACAGTGTTTCATAACTTGAGCTTCAATGCAGAAGAGCTTTCTAGGGTTTTATTACTAAAAGACAAAGCAAATGGAATTGGAAGAGGGGCATCCAACAAGGTTTATCGCACTAACCTACCCAACAACGAAACAGTGGCAGTGAAGCACCTCTGGACGACCTCCAAAATGGATATAGATGAATATCAGTATGGATAAACATAAGAAGAAGAATAACGAAGTGGGCAATGTTCACTGAGAGAGTATGACCATCGATTGTAATCAATGAATGAATTGAATTGATTTTCAATGAGCAATGAAGCTCAATAAATAATACAAATGTATTTACAAAAATAGAAATAGTAAGTTTCTACTAAGAAATAGAAACAACAAGTTTCTTCTAAGAAACTGCTAATAAGATCACATACGATCTTATCCGAATGAGCATTAAACACTAAAATAGCATTTATTCTAATACCCTCCCTTAATGCTCAATCTATTTACAACACCTATAGACCCTCTGAATTTTACAAACTTATCAAGACCAAGGGACTTGGTGAATATTTCTTCTGGCTGCTCCGTTGTGGGAACATACATCAACTGAATGGATCCGTCTTTAACAAGCTGTCAAATGTAGTGACAATGGGTTTCCACATGCTTTGTTCATTCATGGAAGACTGGATTCTTGGCAAGTTTGAGCACTCCCTGATTATCACAGAACAAGGGAGTAGGACCTGCCTGGAAAACATGCATATCCGCAAGCATACGTCGAAACCAAACTACCTCACAAGATGCCCTAACTGCTCCCCGATACTCTACTTCTGTCAAGGAGAGAGCCACTGTCTGCTGCTTCTTACTATTCCATGTGACAACACCGGATCCCAGACTAAACACATACCCAGCTGTAGATTTACGGTCATCAACCGAACCGGCCCAGTCAGAATCTGTGTAACCACTGAGTGTAGGATCGGAACTCCGAGTGTACAGAAGTCCATAATCAAGAGTGCCACGCACATAACGCAGCACACGCTTCACTGCTATCCAATGATCAGCCTTAGGAGCTGACATGAAGTGTGAAATGTAGCTCACTGCAACACTGATGTCAGGTCTAGTGGCAGTAAGGTAGATGAGGTTGCCCACTAATTGCCTGAATAAAGTTTCATCCACAAGTGGTGAGGATGACTGAGCTGAAAGTTTGAGCCCTGGTTCCATAGGAGTCGTGGCAAGTTTGCAATCCTGCATTCTGAACCTATCCACAAGATTTCTGGCATACTTGGACTAAGAGAGAAAGATGTTGTTCTCAGTCTGCCAGACTTCAACCCCCAAACAGTAATGAAGAAGTCCCAAATCTGTCATATCAAAAGTGCTGCACAAATCCTGTTTGATCCCATGGATCAAATGTGTTGAACTGCCAGTAATGATAAGGTCATCCACATAGACAACCACAAACAAAATATCATTACCAGTATGCTTGATATACAAGTTTGCATCAGATGGACCGCTGAAAGCCATGATTTGTTAGGTGCTTATCAATTTTCATGTACCAAGCCCGAGGAGTTTGTTTCAGACCATAGAGTGCTTTGACTAATCTACAGACTTTATGTTCTTGACCGGCAATCTTGAATCCTGGAGGCTGCGTCATGTAGACTTCTTCCTGTAAGTCACCATTCAGAAAAGCACTCTTTACATCCATCTGATGGACTTTCCAACTGAACTGAGCTGCTAAGGCAAGGACGAGCTGTATGGTACTCATCTTGGCTGTAGGAGCAAAGGTCTCCTCATAGTCTATGCCTTCCTTCTGTGAGAACCCTCGAGCAACAAGGCGAGCCTTATACTTGTCTAGGGTTCCGTCAGCTTTGTATTTCACTTTATACACCCATTTGTAGCTAATGGGCTTCTTCCCTGTAGGAAGATCAGAAAGGGTCCAAGTGTGATTCTTCTGAAGACTCTGGAATTCAGCTTCCATAGCCTGTTCCCACTCAGGTATACCCTTAGCCTCTGAATAGCTTTGAGGCTCAAAAACACTGTGTAGGTTAGCCATAAGAGCAAAATTGATTGTAGGCTGTTGTTTGCTCTTATTTCTGGAAGTTCTACCTTCAAGGAGCTCATTATCCCAGAGATCACCAATAGTTTTAGCCCACCATTTAGGCCGGAGAGTAGAAGAACCAATATCAGGAGTAGGTGGAGGAGGCTCAGGAACAATAGGAGCAGCAAGAGGAGGATTATTTTCCGGAGGAAGCTCAGGTAGTGCATCATCAAATACTAATGCTACATCATCCCTCCCATCAAGTGGACCTAATGGAATAAGAACACTGTGAGGTTGATCCTCAGAACACTACTCAAAAGGAGGAGACTGAAAGAATCCTATGTCTTCATCAAATACTACGTCCCGACTGAAGCTAAGACAACCAGTGTCTATATCTATCAGCCTATAGGCCTTGTGGTGATCATTTTACCCTGTCATCATGAGTTTCTGGCTTTTGGAATCCAACTTAGAGCGCTTAGCAACTGGAATCCAAACATATGCAACCGAGCCAAACACTTGAGGTGACTGATCTTAGGCTTGCGGCCAGACCAAACCTCTTCTGGAGTCTTCCCCTTAACAACCTAAGTAGGTGATCGATTAAGAAGATAGACAGCGATAAACACTGCTTCAACCCAAAATCTGTTCAGAACACTCCTGTGTTGTAACATGGAACGAGCCATTTCAACAACCGTACGATTGCGATGTTCGACAACACTGTTCTGTTGAGGAATGTAGGGTGTAGTTAACTGGTGTTTGATGCCATAGGTATCACAGAAGTTGGAGAAAGCAAAAGAACAAAATTCCCCCCCGTTATTTGTCCTAAGAGTTATGATATTACAGCCAGACTCTTTTTCAACTAAGGACTTAAACTTCTGAAAGATACTAAATACATCAGATTTATGTTTTAGAAAGTACACCCACATCTTTCTACTGAAATCATCTACAATAAGCAAAAAATATTTGCAATCAATAACTGAAGATGTATTCATAGGTCCACAAATATCAACATGAATTAACTCGAGTACCTTAGATGCGCGCCAAGATTCTCCATCCTTGAATGAAGATCGATGTTGCTTGCCAGCTTGACAGGCGCCACACACTCCCAACTACTGAGTCTGAATATCAAGTAACCCTGTCACAAGTCCCTCTCGAGATAGCTGAGAGAGATACTGAATGTTTAGATGCCCATATCTCTGATGCCACAGAGTGCTGATGGGAGAAACACGAGCTGCTAGAGCCACTTCTGGAGAATCACTAGTGTCAAGAAGCCTGTATAGGCCATGATCTTCTAGGCCAACAGCAACCGTAAGATGAGTGTCCTTGTCAATAATGGAGCACTTGTGTGCACTGAACACCACATCGAGCTGAGGAGAGTTCCTCATAATCTGGTTCACAGACAGCAGATTAATTTCCATACTAGGAACATAGTACACATTCAAGAAGATGAGTGTGCGCCCACCAGACTGGATCTGAACTGTACCTCTACCAACCACTGTGTACTCCTCACCTCCACCGAATACCACAGAATCACTGAAAGATGAGAAGTCAGTAAACCAGTCACGCCTGTGAGAGAAATGACGTGATGCACCAGAGTCAATGTACCAGGCAGAAGACGGGGCATGATCTAAGGACCTCTTAGCCATAAAGGCGTAAAAGGCAGATTCCTTCTGCTCGGAATGTTCTGCAACATTTGTTGTCTGATGAGACCCTCCCTGTTTCTTCTGTTCAGAAGCAATCCTCTGTTGGCAATCTTTCTTCATGTGGCCGAACTTGTGACAGTAATTACACTGCACATTTTTCTTCTTAGCGGGATCAAAAGGCTAAGAAGAACCTTTCTGTTGAAAGGACTGAGGGGACTAATATTTGGCAGCAAAAGCATTTTCTAAGGAGGCTGAAGAAGCACTACTACCAAACTGTTGTATCCAACGATCCTGCTGTAGGAGTTTGGTGCATAACTCCGGAAACTTCAGATCAACATTAGTGGTGGTAATGTTGATTGTTTCTATCAAGTGTTCATAAGGTTTCAGTAGACTTTTCAGAGTGATGACTACCATATCTTCTTCCTCCATGGTCCAGACCAATGGCTTCGCGCTGATCTCGAATGTCTTTAATCTTGTTAAGATGTTCCTGTAAAGACATATGTTCATCCATCATGATGGAGAACAACTGATTCTTTAGAAAGAAAGCTCTGCTCTTGTCGGATGTCTCGTGTAGTTCCTTCAATTGTTGCCAGATTTCGGCAGCTGTCTTGCCGAAAGGAATCTGTGGTAACTGATCATCAGTCACAGAGAGTTTGAGAAGCATAACAACCTCTCGATTTCGATCATCAAACTTATCTTGATCGGCACCAGCTGTACCAGGACTGAGCTCTTTGCCCAAAACGAGCTGGTCAAGACGCCTATATTCAAAGATGGTCAACATTCTTTGTTTCCAGATGTTATAATTGGTGCCATTAAAGCGCTGACAACCCTCCAACATCAGATTGGTTAGCGAGGCCATTTGCACGTTTCCCAAGACACAAAAAACAACAAAGGAGTCCGGCACAAATTTTAATGCAGATGCCAGCTGATCCGGACAAAATCTGATAGGTGCTAGAAACAAAATTCAAATCCGCTGACTCGAAAAATCAAGGCACGGAAAACGATGCACCCAGAAAATTCTGACTATTACCCAGTGGAGATATCACAAAACTCACATCAAATCTGTAATCGAAAAAAAATTTCGACAAATGAAAAATGTAAAATACCTTGGTCGAAAAAAACGAGCCATGAAACAAGCCACGATGTCAGCAAAAAGATGATACAAGCTTCAGATTTCAGCCTTAGTAATTTATGCCTCCTGCCGTGCGCTACCACAGATTCCTTTGGAAAAAAAAAAAAATCACAAGGTGAGTCGTTGCTGCCCAAACAGCACTTTGCTATCAAACAAAACTCAGCTTGCTCAAACCGAACTTCAATTCAAAGCCAGCCAGTCTGCTGCTGTCGATGATTGCCTAGTTCAAGTAACCCTGTAAGGTCCTCGAGTTCTACCCGAGCGCGGGCGCGGTTGGGCGCGGTGAACGACGGGTGCACAGGCGGTCGACGGGCGTGCGCACAGGCGCGCGGGCGCAAGAGGTGTACGCGGGCTGCACGACGGGCGGGCGCGGGCGCAAGAGGTGGACGCGGGCTGCACGACGGGCGGGCAAGGCGACACGGGAATGCGACAAAGGTGCAACGATAAAGTGCGATGTGTAAAATAAACTAAGGCAATGTGCGATGGAAGATATATACCCCCGTGGGCGTGGAGAGACATGAGCGCAGGCCGACATAACTATGGGCTGGCCGACTCACATCTGGGCGCAGTAAAGGGGTGTATTGACACTATTTGGGGGTCGGCTGGAGTGCCACCACCCACACACAAGAACGCATATATATTCATGCGTTGATACCTCATTTGGAACAAGCAAGTGGTGCAGAAATAGTACGCACTAGCTCAAGGGGTAAAATAGTGCGCAGTTTTGAGAGAGGTGCGCATAGCTCATGCGCATAATTCAAAGGCGCAGTTCTATTGTTACTTGGAGCCGGTTAAGGGTTGGGCAAGGTGTGCCCAAGGCTGTTTTCTACGCAGATTTGTGTTGGACTTGACAAGGATGTCTTGGTGACCCGGGTGGGCACTCATCCTTTGTGCAAGGTGTGCACATGTGATTGTAAAAGGCTGATTTTGCCTATGTTGTAAAATATTCTAAGTATTGGCTTGGAGCTTGCCAAGCATTACTTGTATGATTGTATTATGAAGAAAGATTGCTTATAATATATATTGTTGGGCAGACTTGTTCGGGAGTTGCCCCTCTCCTTTATACTGTGCAATTATTATTGTCTTTTATAATTGCTATGGATAATGAATAAGTATGGGCTTCATTGGTATAAAGGATAAATGCATGTTTACTTGGTTGCGAAACACAAACTAAGTAAGGACAAGTGAATTAGGCGTAGTCCATGAATGTTAGTATTGGTAAAAAGAAAGCGTTCGGTGGTGCCGCACCTCGCTATAAGCGGTTGGAAGACTACCGCAGGTGTAGGGGCGTGACAAACCCTGTCCTAGATCGAACCCTAGACCATGAAACTACAAAGCGATACAAATGCCTGATTCAGCAAATTTCTGAGAAGATTTCTCGTAATTCCTCCAGTTCACCACGCGTAGCCTCACGCACAAGTTTATAACATCCACCCTCTGCACTGTCAATTTCTCGTGTTACGTGTAAGAAGAACGCATCGTCCTCTGCGTGCTTGGCATGCGTTGCAAAAATAAACCCAAAAACTAGCGGGGGGGTCCTGCTACTACTTTGCAATGGTAATGACAAAAGTTGGGCGGGGGTTCCAGTCGCGAATCGATAAACTGAGAGCTCCGGACGGGAACAACAATGCACGATGTTCAACAATATTCAAAAAGATTATAACGGATTTATGTTCCTTGCGGTGTTTATTATAGCAGGTTTTCTTGTCAGCTCTGTTATTGTTGGACGAAGATCAGGTCCAGAGAAGTTTTTCTTCTCGGTTTCGAGCCTTTTTTCTTTTGCATTGTGATAATACACCAAGAAGCGTCTGTTTGCTTTCGTCCACGAGGTATTGAGGTTGCTTCTTCTTGAAATTTGATGCGCGAAGGCTTCCAAAAGGTTCCGACGTTTCTGACAGTGGCTTACAATCTAGTCGTCAACGCCAGCATTCTCACTGACTCAAGCGGCCCTTGCAGGGTGGCCGACTGCACGCCCACCTGTAGCGACGGGACGGTGTTGAGCTTGGTGAGCCCTCGGGGTCGAGTGCAAGTTTCCGCTGGTAATCCAGTCAGTCGTACACGCTGAAGAACTTCACAACAGAGACGCTAACCCTCGGGGGACAACAATGCCTCAGCGACACGATGCTTTCGATTTCGGATTCCGTCTTCGGCATCAACGCCTCCAATAAAAAAAATTCAGACCCCTAGAGAGCAATTTCGAAATGAACACGAAATTTTTCAAACAGTGAAAAATTATTTCGAAAAAATACATGTGCTCTGATACCATAATCAATGAATGAATTGAATTGATTTTCAATGAGCAATGAAGCTCAATGAATAATACAAATGTATTTACAGAAATAGAAATAGCGAGTTTCTACTAAGAAATAGAAATAGTAAGTTTCTTCTAAAAAACTGCTAATAAGATCACATACGATCTTATCCGAATGAGCATTAAACACTAAAATAGCATTTATTCTAATAGATTGTCCAAGGCAGAAGTCGAAACTTTGGGAACCATTCCCCACAAAAACATAGTGAAGCTTTATTGTTATATGTCCAACAGACATTCTAATGTGTTGGTCTATGAATACATGCCTAATGGGAACCTGTTTGAAGCTTTGCATAGCAATAATAATTTGGATTGGCCAACACGACAAAAGATTGCATTAGGGATAGCTCATGGATTATCTTATCTTCACCGTGATTTCTCCGATGCAATTATTCATAAAGATGTCAAGTCTACCAATATCTTGCTGGATCAATTTTATGAGGCCGAGATTGTTGATTTTGGTGTTGCAAAAGTTCTTCAAGCTTGTAACAAAGGAGGGGATTCAACAATTTTTGTAGGCACTCATAGTTACATTGCTCTTGGTAAGTTTACCCTCCCTTTTGCTTGGCCTATGTGTCTCAATTTCTTCCTTGATGTTTCCCACACAAGATTCTCTGCTTTTAAGTAGTGTGTTTCGTAGTCCTTGATATTTAACATTATTGAGATATTCATTTTATTAATATTTTTTGCAAATGGATGAACCCTGAATTGTACCTTGTTTATCTATTTTTCTGGCAGAACATGCATACTCCTTGAAGGTCGCAGAAAAAAGCAATGTTTACAGTTTTGTTGTGGTTTTGCTGGAGCTCATAACTGTCAAACGACCCATTGAACCGGAGTTTGGGGAGAACAAAGATATTGTTTATTGGACTTCACACAAAATCTATGAGAAGGAAGATGCACTTGTGGTTCTTGACTTGAAGATTTCCAAGTCATTAAAGGAAGAAAGTCAAGTCTCCATCCATTGGGATTCCACAAGCCTTTATATTTTCTACTTTTTTTCTCTCTTCAGTTTATTCTCAGTGCTAAATTGTAAAATATGTTATCTGGTTTTCTCCTGTTTTCAGTCCCTTGCCCCTGGCTGGACCTTGAAGCATGTCAATCATATAACAGAAAATTGATATCTATAACTCAACAGTGTATACAATTAGGGCTATTATATGATCTTCCTAGTGACAGATTCCTCTTCTCCTTCACTTGATTTTTTGGATGGCTTTGGCATCGACTCCTTGGGTGGTGTGCTTCGCAATGCAGAAGAAGCACATTTTCATAGCCATGGAAGGTACCAAAAAAAGGAACTGCATTTATATGCAATTTCATAAACATTTTTTCAAATATATTCCTCACTGCTTGATTTTGCTAAGTGTCTAGAAAATAGACATTTGAAAATTTCTAGGGTGACAAATGTATCTTAACTCTTTTGAGTATGGCACAACCTATGTTATGAAGGGTAGTATCTTCATGTGTGACATGGAAAGGGCTACGCAAGGGTTGTTTATCTAGATGTGCTAACCTACTTTTGTGGTATGTAGTTGGGAGCTAAATTAGAGTGCAAGTTATCACACATATAACTGCAAATCTATCATATTCTGACAGCAGCAAATCTAGCAGTTCGAGCAGCGAGTAAGATATCTGAAATGATCTTAGCGTTCTAACTCTTGGAATTGATTCTCCGACTTGGTCAATCTATGCATTTGAGATTTTGTAATTTGCCAATAATAATTTGTTCTCTAATTGTAAACTACTTGCAACTAATTACAAAAGTCATTTCTCTAATGTACAAATCAAAAGGAAAGTATGGGGAGAACTACCCTTTGGGTAAGGTATACTTGAGAAAGCAAATCTCACCAGAAACCTCAGTCTGCCATGACTTTTGTTTTCCTTTGAACTCTACTTTTGGGCATTGTCTAATGAGAATGCCCGATGTTCTTGTGCATATCATGTATGCCCATCTTATTATGAATTAACCATAACTGGATTTTTTATGGTTTTGATCTTCTCCGTGTCACTTTCAGGCTAGAACTCCATAAGGACATGGATTGGAGAAAGGAAAAAGCACTTCATGCCAGTTCTGCTAATATGTATATACAAGGAGTAAGTGTTGTGATCTAACCCTAATTAAACAACATGATAATTTTGATGTGGGTTATATTTTTATTCTGTGTTTGTTTTAACAGTTAATCACATTAGAGGATTTTAAAGTTGACTTTCAAAGCTTCCTTTGATTTTTAATTTTTCATGTTGGTGTGGCACTATATTCTTTTCAACAAGGTGAAAATCCAAAACCAAAACTATCATCATCTCAACTTCATATACCTGTTCCACAGGGTAATTTTTTTCCTGCAAAACAGTTAGGATCCGATAATCTACAAGCATAGACGAAGTACATGATTTTTTTGAACAAGAGCAATTATCTTAGCAATAGCCTCAATTGGATAAACTAAATTGGTCTGTTATGAACAACAATGCTTGGCCTGGTGACAGCCAGAACAATGTGTCCCACCATCACGTACCAGAATTTTAGAACTTTACTAACCTAATTAGCTATTGCCTACATTATTCCCAGCTACATGCATGCCTATTTTTGCAGCATAACCAATGCATAACTCATTTATCAGAAGTTTGATCGACACATTCAATCACGGAGGCTGAGAGTCCATAATTGGGAAAACATAGCAAAGATTATTCAATTCTCATTTGACCGGTATGTGAATAGATGAATGGCATATTTCTTATGAAATACTATTATAGTTTGGGAAACACTACATGCATTGTTGTTGGGAATAATATTGAGAGGGGAGGGTGAATCAATTTTTGCAAATCAATAGCTTTTTCATTTCCATAATCAGATTTATATACACTACTTCAGTGAAGGGAACTCGCGTGTGTACGCAACTGTTCTTAAGGCAACCAGCGTATATCCAATGAACTCATGGTTTAGTTATTTCATCATACGTTGATCTTTAATCTAAGTCACCTGACACGAGGATTCGGGACACGTAGGATTCGGGATTCGTGGTGTCGGATTCGGGACACGCTGACCCCCCGGAACAGGACACGTTAGGACACGTTATATATTATTTTATTAAAAAATATATATATATAATATATATTTAAAAATATATATATATATATATATATATATTAACAATTAGATATTATCATATTTCTTACACAAATTTTAATTAATGATACAAATTTATTGATTTCAAACATAGATCTTCATCTATAGCTATTAGCATGCATAGTACATACAAAATTCAAATAAATGTTGGTACTGGTCACATAAATGATAAATCTATTAAAAATTTAAATCATGATTCATAATTCATAACTGAAAGACAACTTACAACTACAAGATAGTAAGATAAACACACTGACAACTGTAGTTTTCTCATTAAGTCATCAAATCAAAATGTGTTACATAGGTAGTGTTGGTGCAATGCCAATGGCAAATAGAAATAGAAAATATAAAACAACTACAGGTATACAAGCCTCAAGGCATCATTCAGCATCAGAATCAGCATCATTGTCCCCATCATCATGGTCCCCACTGCTCTCCTCTACATCCTCCTCCTCCCCTGTATCCATAGTCGCCTTTGCATCTGCTGGTATGGAGGCTGAACCCTCTAAGTCATCAAATCTAACAAGCTCTAGCACTGGATCATTGAGATCCATGTTGGCCAATGCCAACTAAACAATGGTGTCCAGACCCATATCATCAGGAACAGTGTTACTTGGGAGCGGGAGCGAAAGCGGGGAGCGGGAGCGAAAGCGGGGTGTGGGAGCGAAAACGGGAGCGGGAGCGACATATTCAGAAGCTCTTGGTTTGGTGCTCTTGATTAAATACGAGTTCCATACCCTAATACATGACAAAATTCAATGGAAACATTGCAATCCCCCAATCCTAAAATCCTAAAAAACTGATAAGTCTGTTGGATTTTGAATGAAATCTAAAATTCTACTTTCTCCATATGAAATCCAATGAGGCCGGAACCACTCTCAAACATCCTGAGTCATTTCATGGTAATGTTAAAAATTTAAGTAAAAGGATGAAAATGAAGATTAAGGAGAATGTCACTTTTACTTTAAGAATTTAACATTACCATGAATAGCATATCAATACTAGGGCCTAGACTTGATTATGAAGCTGCCAAAATGCTCTACTCCTTGCTGCAACAGCACAAATCACTTACCAAATGAAAATATTAATGAGCAAACACGCCCTTTTCATACCCACGCTGAGCTTAGCGAGTCCTGGAAACCGGACACGTGTGCTAAAATCGCGGCACGCCCCTGAAAATCGCGACACGCCCTCGGACACGACGTGTCCTGTGATTTGGACATGAATCCGGACCGAATCGTGTCGGATTCGCCGGATTCGGGATTCGCAGGGGGTTTAGGACGAATCCGGTTTCCTAGTCTTTAATCAGTGCATCAATACTTTATTAAACATTAAACAGTAACCATGTGCAGTAATAACAGAGTAAACCATCACACATAGGCAACACACATGAACACCAAGATTTAAGGTGGAAACCCAATGCGAGAGAAAAACCACTTGTTGTTGTCTCTGTCTTCTTTTAATATAAAGAATAATTTGTTTACAATCTTGTACTGGTGAAGACTCATACCAGTACGCAGGCACCCACCTTTAGAAAGCTACAACCTTCTCTCGTTCTCCAACTTCTACTGGAAGGGAGCTACAACCCCTTAGCTCTTGAACTAGCCAATATGTTTACCAGTACGTAGACGTCGGCCTACAGAAGGCTCCAACCTTCACTCGTTCTCTAGCTGCTACTGGAAGTGAGCTCCAACCCCCTGATCTAATCACCAACCACTACTGGCAGGAAGGTTCGACTTCCTCATTCAAGGCTCCGACCCTCAGTATCCTCCAAGGACCACGTTTCATAAATTTGCATACTAGATACTCCTAGTACACATCAATACAATATGTAGGCCATATTTCATCAAATTTTCACACTGGACCCATCAGTAACATTGAAGCACAAAATCAATCACCACTACAATACAACCATCAAATACATCTACATCATCCAATCACTGAACCCAATCATCAATCTCTGAATCAACCACAACTGAATTAATCAATCACTAAAAACTCAATCAACCGACACTTAATCAAAGTTCAACCAATCAACTGGAATAGACAGACCATAGTAATCAGTACACAGATCTGAGCCCAGAACATTGCATCAATAACCAGAACCAACTGCAACCTCAAAATTCATATGTCAGAATGTATACGCTACTTCAGTAAAGCCAACCTGCGTGTATGCGCTACTTCCTTTAGTCCAACCTGCGGATACCTCTAAAGATACTAAATCATAAAACCTTTGAACCACAAACTGTACCAATCAGTGACATTCTGAAGATCTACTGTCAAATTACAGAGTTCTAAACAGACAACAGCAAAGATCACCCTTCTTACTTAATCAATCAATCAATCAGACTCAATTTCCATATACATTCAGTTCTACTTTCATATCAAAGAAGACATCATTGACAGACAGCAATAAAACAACAGCGTTGATCAGATAGATCAGTCATCTTTGAACAACATGCTTTCTTTTGCATACGCTACTTGGAAGTGTCGAACCAGCGTGTATACGCACCTTCACCAAGGCGAACCAGCGTACAGATCTGCAGATAAAAACTTATAACTTCGCAGCTATTCCAGTCTTCAGATATACCTATATCATATCATTTAAAGCACAAAACATTTGTTAGCACTCAGATCTAGCCTATCCATTATCAAATCTCATAATGATAAGTCATTATGATCTTGATCCATCATTAGATCTCATCCATCATCAAACACTTAGGTGCATACTTAGTCCAGATCAAGCAAAGCATCAGAAACCCATAACATGCATAATTGCTTTTGATCTAACACTTCATAAGATATTCATTACTTATGCACTTAGCCCTTTGATCTTCTCCTCCTTATATAGTTTTAGCCTTTCTCAATACCTCAGACCAAAACAACACTTAGAACCTGTGGTATTCTTAGACAGGATCAAATAATCGTTACTCCGCTCAATATTGTGGGCTAATACCATGGTATTGACCCTTGGTATTCTTTCACCTTAATTTCCTTAATTTTTCATCCCATACGCACTTTTCCTCTTGTGAAAGTGCGTGCATACGTATACGCTCTTTTTGTACAGTGAACCCGCGTGTATACGCTCTTTTTGTACAATGAACCCACGTATACAACTTAACATACCTGAAAAACATCATTTTTCTTCAACTTCTTGATTTTTATCTATAGTCCTTTGTTCCAACATCCTATTCCTCTGTACCATTGCCCTGTTACCTCTGAATTGACCTGTTATAATGTGATTTGCCATCATTCAGTACTTCTGAACTGATTTCTCTGAACTACTTTGCATTTTGTCACATTTGTAAACACCGCTACCATGCATTCCGTTACATCTTGTTTATACTTTTATCAATTAGTTCATTCATCAAATATCAAGGACAACACACACTAACAATCTCCCTGTATCAAACCTTTTACCATTATTCTCTTTCATAATTATGTCACCTCTAACCTGTAGATTCATCTATGTTTTCCATATACTTGTTCTACTACAAGTGGGTTGCCATCAAGTACAACACATGCATCATAATGCCAACAATCTCCCCCTTTAGACTTGATGGCAACCATATTGGTGTTGATTACTTCAAGCTATTGAACCTGTTAGAGTTATCAAGCAACACCAAAATACTCTCCCCCTTTGACATTAAGGGCAAAGGGCAAACCAAGATATTCTCCCCCTTTGAGATATACTATGTTGTGCATGCTCCCCCTCAGTACACGCAGAGTCTGCAGAGATATTTTTCAAAAGAATAACATGGCTCTATAACTCAACTAAGTGAGTATGACCTCCCTAACACCAATGACTCATACATACATCAATCACCCACCAAGTGGGGATATACCCATTGCTTATACATGACTGAAATATAGCAATTATTACATCATAGGTCTTTATATGACCTTTACATCAAATGATATAAATGACATTTATAACAAAGACCAAAGATCTAAACAAGACCATGATAGTCATCACCAACTATCATACACCATATCTGAATTACACCATAAGCATTTGTCTATAGCATCAAGAACAACAACTTGTATATGTCCATCATCAATTTGCAAGATAAGACAATGTACCTTTAATATCATCAACCTGTGACAAAGTATGCCTCATATAGACATCAACTCATCCTTTTGATCTCATCAAGATCAATTTGCTTTGTTTCCTTAGTCGAACATAACCTTCCATGAATCAACTAAGCATATATCATATCTCCAAGCAGTAACACAAAATCATTCACATCATATCATATGTATGTGAAAACACCATAGCTATCATCCATAACTATACCATCATCATTGTACCAAGAACTGCATGATTTTTCCATAACAACCCTCAATATATCAACCATGTATATTCACTAGAGAATATCCCACATCTCATAAGCATCAACCATGATAATCAACATATGTGAGTATCAAACCTATCATCATAAAGTAAGAAGTCATCATCATTATGTGACTAAGTAAGCCATGTCTCTGAATATCCATGTCTTCAAATAGCTATGTCTTCATGAGACCTGCAATAACACCATTCTCTTGGCCAACCAACAATATTTATCAATATGCAACTTAAGTAATCATCCATGTATCCAGCATAATGTGTATCCATCAAAGAGATAGCAATATGTATCTAGCAAACCATGAGCTCATAGTCATTTGTCAAGCTTTCTTGATACCATCAACAACAACAATCCTCAACCATGTGAGAGCCAAGAACTATAGGAATCCTCATCCATAACTGCACCATATGAAGTTTATGCATCTTTGAAGGCATGATGACAGCAGCATAAAAGAAATGACACTTATCAAATAATGAAGTTGTGTACTCAAGCTTTGTTCTTCTCCTTGTCCTTATGAAGATCACCATGTAAGCAACATACCATATGTACTGTATGCATCATCAAAAGGGTCATCCACAATCATCCATAAATCTGATCTGAATAACAACTATGTGGCTCAAGCAATATAAGTATCATCTAAGATTTCATCATAGGCAACTCATGACTGTAGCATAGCATGATGTATCATTTAAACACTTCAACAACATAAGTACCAAAGACTTCTAAACATAATGCCAACAATGCATTATTAGAAGCATAGCATATTCTCCCCCTGAACCTGTGCCAATTGTTCACTGTCAGATCTGATCATTGCATATATCAGTAAGAATCATCAAGGCATCATCATCAACTAGTTATACATCAAGTCATCAACAACTTATGAGGGTCAAAATCACTTCTAAGTAACATCCACAGACTGTAGTCATCAATCATCTAGACAGAAAAGATAATTGATAATTGTCTAAACCATATCAGACCCTTTTTCTCTAAGTCTATCCCACTGCATCTTCATCAAACCAACATATACGCGACTGTGAAGCTTCTAACTCGCGTATATACGCGACTTGTATTTATGATAACTGCGTATGAGAATTAGAACACTGAAATTTCATACTTTCAGTTCCTCCTGAGTCTGTTCTGTCTGTATACTGAGTTATGCCACATTTTTTAACTGTAATTCCTTCTTCTTCCATACCTTGGAGTGTGATGATGTTTGCTCCTTTTGGTATGTTGGCCGAAATTTGCTCCTGCATTCTTTTGATATATGTCCAAACTTGTTACAGGCATAACATCTTATATGTTTCATATTCCTTCTAAAGCAATCAATGGATTTGTGACCAAATATATTGCAAGAAAAACAATATCCCTTAAAGTACATGGAAGCTAATGATCTTTCTGTGTGACGGTTATTAGCTTGAACCATTCTACTTCTGCATCTTGTTGCAGCATGTCCAAAATTATGACATACAAAATAGTCAACATTATTCATCAGAGGAAAGAACTGATTATCACTTCCATAGTTAGGAGTAAATGATTTTCTTTGAATTCTTTCTTTCCTTGGTTGTTGATGGGGTTGACCTCTTATCTTCTCGTTGAGCATTTCAGATTTTGCATTAAAGTTCCTTGCCTCATCTTGTGAGCTAGATTCACCTTCAATAATTTCACGAAAAACAAGACCGGATTTGATGATAGGAGACCATTGACTACTAAGAATATTATCCAAAATCTTAGTACTATCTTGAAATCGTAACAATTTATCATTTTCTTCTAATTTACCTTTTAGGATATTTACCTCAACCTGATATTGCTCTACCTTTTCCAGATATTGCTTCTTCATGATTTCTTCAACTTTTCTTCCTTCTTCCACTTGTTGTCTTAATTTGAGAATCTCATTTTCTTGTTCTTCATCTGCTTGAGGTAGTTCTTCATTCTGCTTATTTGAATTTTCAAGATCTTCTTTTAGAGAGACGACCTTAGCTTCAAGACTTTCATAGTAACTGGATCTATCTTTAAGTTTCTTGATTGTTGTATCATTTTCATTTACTTCATTTCTTAATGATGTCGCTTCATCCTGCAGCCTTTGACATCGATCTTCATTTTCCTTGTACTACTTCCTTACATTGTTTCCTTCCTCCAACTGAGCTTTTAATCTGGTAAATTCTTCTTTGTAGGCACATTCTCTTTTATCAATTAGATCTTTTTTATCTCTAATTGTGTCTGTGATCTTTTTAAATTCTACCTCTATTTGATTTCTTTCTCTTTCACCCATAAGAGCAAATTCAGTTGTTTCGTTGTCACATTCATTATCTTCAAATGAACAGAGAAATGTATCACCAGAGGACAACAAATTCGTACCTGATAATTATTTTGCTTGTTCATCTTCATTCTGAGGTGATTCTAAATCTGAAGAGTTGCTTCCACATAATGGCCAATCGTCTCTCCCACTATCACAGTTCCTTTGAGATGTCTTCTTCTTTTGAGGTGCTTTCTTCTTTTGCTTCTTTCCCATTGTTACTACAGATCTCCTTCAAGCAATCAAGCTTCTGCCAAAGGACCTGCTCTGATACCAATTGTTGGGAATAATACTGAGAGGGGGGGTGAATCAGTATTTACAAATCAATAACTTTTTCATTTCCATAATCATATTTATATACGCTACTTCAGTGAAGGGAACTCGTGTGTGTACGCAACTGTTCTTAAGGCAACCAGCGTATATCCAGTGAACTTATGGTTTAGTTATTTCATCATATGTTGATCTTTAATCAGTGGATCAGTATTTTATTAAACATTAAATAGTAACCATGTGCAGTAATAACAGAGTAAACCATCACACATAAGCAACACAAACCAACACCAAGATTTAAGGTGGAAACCCAATGTGAGAGAAAAACCACCTGCGGTTGTTGTCTCTATCTTCTTTTAATATAAAGAATAATTTGTTTACAATCTTGTACTGGTGCAGACTCATACCAGTACGAAGACACCCACCTACAGAAGGCTACAACCTTCTCTCATTCTCCAACTTCTACTGGAAGGGAGCTACAACCCCCTAGCTCTTGTACTAGCCATCGATATGTTTACTAGTACGTAGGCGTCGGCCTACAGAAGGCTCCAACCTTCACTCTTTCTCCCGTTGCTACTGGAAGAGAGCTCCAACCCACTGATCTCATCCCCAGCCACTACTGGCAAGAAGCTTCGACTTTCTCACTGAAGGCTCCAACCCTCAGTATCCTCCAGGGATCACGTTTCATAAATTTTCATACTGGATACTCTTGGTACACATCAATACAATATGTAGGCCATGTTTCATCAAATTTTCACGTTGGACCCATCAATAACATTGAAGCACAAAATCAATCACCACTACAATACAGCCATCAAATACATCTGCATCATCTAATCACTGAACCCAATCATCAATCTCTGATATAAATGAAACCCAATCATCAATCTCTGAATCAATCACAACTGAATTAATCAATCACTGAAAACTCAATCAACCGACACTTAATCAAAGTTCAACCAATCAACTGGAATAGACAGACCACTGTAATTAGTACACAGATCTGAGCCCAGAACAATGCATCAATAACCAGAAACAACTGTAACCTCAAAATTCATATGTCAGAATGTATACGCTACTTCATTAAAGTCAACCTGCGTGTATGCGCTACTTCTTTTAGTCCAACCTGCCTATACCTCTAAAGACACTGAATCATAAAACCTCCGAACCACAAACTATACCAATCAGTGACATTCTGAAAATCTACTGTCAAATTACAAAGTTCTAAACAGACAGCAGCAAAGATCACCCTTCTTGCTTAATCAATCAATCAATCAAACTCAATTTCCTTATACATTCAATTCTACTTTCAGATCTAAGAAGACATCATTGACAGACAGTGGTAAAACAACAGCATTGATCAGATAGATCTGAACAACAGGCTTTTCTTTTGCATAAGCTACTTGAAAGTGTCGAACTAGCGTGTATATGCGCCTTCACCAAGGTGAACCAGCGTATAGATCTGCAAATAAAAACTTATAACTTCGTAGCTATTCCAATCTTCAGATATACCCATATCATAGCATTTAAAGCACAAAACATTTGTTAGCACTCAGATCTAGCCTATCCATTATCAGATCTCATAATGATAAGTCATTATGATCCTGATCCATCATTAGATCTCATCCATCATCAAACACTCAGGTGCATACTTAGTCCAGATCAAGCAAAGCATCAGAAACCCATAACATGCATAATTGCTTTTTATCTAACACTTCATAAGATATTCATTACTTGTGCACTTAGCCCTTTTATCTTCTCCTCCTTATATAGTTTTAGCCTTTCTCAATACCTCGGACCAAAACAACACTTAGAACCTGTGGTATTCTTATACGAAATCAGATATCCGTTACTCTGCTCAATATTGTGGGTTAATACCATGGTATTGACCCTTGGTATTCTTTCACCTTAATTTCCTTAATTTTTCATCCTATACGCATTTTTCCTCTCGTGAAAGTGTGTGCATACATATACGCTCTTTTTGTACAATGAACCCGCATGTATACGCTCTTTTTGTACAGTGAACCCGCGTATACAACTTAACATACCTGAAAAACATCCTTTTTCTTCAACTTCTTGATTCTGATTTGTAGTCCTTTGTTCCAACATCTTGTTCTTCTATACCATTGCCTTGTTACCTCTGAATTGACCTGTTATAATGTGATTTGCCATCATTCATTACTTCTGAACTGATTTCTCTGAACTGCCCTGCATTTTGACATATTTGTAAACACAACTGCCATGCATTCTGTTACATCCTATTTATACTTTTATCAATTAATTCATTCATCAAATATCAAGGACAACACACACTAACAATCTCCCTGTATCAAACCTTTGACCATTATTCTCTTCCATCATTCTATCACCTCTGACCTGTAGATTCATCTCTATTTTCATATACTTGTTCTACTACAAGTGGGTTGCCATCAAGTACAACATATGCATCATAATGCCAACAATTGTAATAGTTCAGCTTCAGCTTCATGGTAAAATGTTATAGGGATAAGACTCACAAATTATAATGCAATATTTTTATACTAATAGCTTTCACAACAATAAATATAATTCAAAATACTTCAAGATTGAATCCAAAAGTTCATTCACAGGTCAACGACTATTGCCTCTTTCTAGTGAATGGAATTCTGATCTATCCATATTTCAATGACTGCATTTCATTGTCAGTCATTTATGCTTGAATGCAATAACAAAAAGAAATGGTAAGGTAGCCTCTTGAGCATGACGACCCAAAATTTATCAGAGTACGAGGAACAGAAGAAGACTCTGTCACTATGGAACCATGTCCTCCACACCTTTGTATCTATAATTCCATCTATGGAAATAGTACAACTGTAATGCATCAATTCATTCAAAGATTAGGCTTCTATGACTCTGAGTACCCAAAGAGCAGTAATATGGTGGTTTGTATCTTTTGGACAATGCGACACCAATATGTGGACTACAAATAAAATTCATCAGTTATTCATGAAGTATTTTAGAAAAGCTTGAAGTGTGGCAGGAAATAAGTTATTTAGGCCACATTTGTGAGTCTAGACTCTGAACACTATTTTGGATCTGCTTATATCTTAACAAAATTATATGACTGTCCTGTTGAGCAAGACAGTTAAAAGAGTTGATTGACAAGATTTACCCAGATATAGAGGTAGTCAATCACATGGCCAGTGTAGTTGTCTCAATGAATTGTGTTGTGGGAGACATTTTAAGCAATCAATTATATGGCGGTCCCTTCTACCAAAAACTGGCACACTTCGGGACCGCAAGGTTGTTAATGTGATTTGAGCAAGCATGTGGCCTTAGGCTTAATAACCACCTTATCATGGAGGGAGTTGTTCATGCTAGTCAGGGTAAATGTCCAATCAAATTGTGTTTCTGGGAAACCATATCTGATACAAACCATTTATGGTATATTTTCCTACGAGACCTATATGGTTACAGATAGTTGTGATGGTGCTTGTACCAAGGTTCATAAGTAGCCTATGGGCAAGGGCAGCTATGAGCATTACATGTAATGAGAGAGCGACATAATGTAAATAAGTGGGGCCACTCAAATCATCCAAGTTCCAGACAATGCACTGCATGAATGGATTAAAGTAGCAATAGCAGTTCGCTTGATACTCTACAAAGAGGACAGGTTCGATTCTTACCTGAAATTGAAAACTAAACCCGAAGATAAGAATCCCCAATGGCGGCAAGGGACGCAGATATTCGTGTTTCCAGAAGGCAGGACTCCGTCGGCAACGACACGCACACAGAAACGCAAAATGAGAATCCCCAGTGACAGCAAGGGACGCAAATATTCCTGTTTCCAGAAGGCAAGACTTCGTCAGCAATGGCACGCACACAGAAACGCAGAATGAGAATCCCTAGTGGCAGCAAGGGACGCAAATATTCGTGTTTCTAGAAGGCAAGACTTCATTAGCAACGACACGCACACAGAAACGCAGGGAAAGAATTCACTCATGGGACACAGCAGTCAGTGATGTGAAGGAGGGTGAAGGCATTGTTGGGCACGCAATGACGTGTTAAGGAGGCGACCCTTGTAAAATTTGTATTGGAACGAGGAGTACGAAATAGGCGTCTCTGATTCGCTGAATCTGCTCAAGCCACGTCCATAGAGGAAAGTCGTAATAAAAATATTTGAATTGTCTCTGATTGGCTGAATCTACTCAAGCCACGCCCATAGAGTAACGTTGTAATAAAAATATTTGAATTAGGTTAATTAAGAATTCACTCACTTACATAATCACCGGAAAAGAATTTCAGAGGACAATTGACTAGATGGACAAAATCTGGTAATTTCACTTGCAATACTTACAATGGAGCAAGCATAGTAGATTATGTAATTTTCTCGCATGGTTTGTGTGAGAAAATGGAGGAAGTTTTTATTGGAGATCAGCTGTGGGACTTAAAATTGGATCAAGCCAATTTATTTAAGTTTCTCTTGGACTAGAAAGAAACAATTAGAGTCAAAAATTCAGCATGCCCAACAAAATCTCCGACGGGACAGAATTCTTTTGATTCCAGAAAATTGTAATACGTTCAAAATGACGCTAGAGAGGATCTTCGAGAAGGAGAAAATCACAATTCACAACCTTCATAGTCATGAATTAACACATTTAATTCAATGTGCACTTACAGAGTGCAAAAGAGAAAAAATTAAGAAGTTTGAAACAAACTGCTTTCCAGTTAATGCTTGGTTTGACGAGGAATGCAAAAAGGCAAGGAGAATGTGGAAAGAGTCAAACAAGGATAACATAAAGCTCAAAGCTTACAAGTAGTTATTAAGCAAGAAAAAGGTCGATTTCATGGTTTCAAGGAGGGAAGAACTAATCTCCATTGGGAAAAACAATCCCAAATTATTTTGAAAGGAGCTCCAACCGAGAAAGATACAAACTGGAAATAGTATTACAGCTTCTAAATGGTTTGGCTATGCAATACAACTCTATGAGCAGGATCCCAAGGTTGACCCTCCCCCCTTGGTCAACATTGATACTGAACTCTTCACGGTAAAAGAGGTAGAGATGAGTATCAAAAAGTTGGATGTTGGAAAAGCAAAAGACTTAGTTGAACTCCAAGCAGAATATCTAAAGTGGGACTCAAAAATCCTTGCACCTCCCCAAAGATCCTTGCACCTCACATTACAAATATTTTCAACAACATCATACAAAAACAGCCTATGATATATATCAGTAATCTGATAAATAATGAAAACAACAAAATCCAAATAAAAAAAAAAATCAATTATTCAATAAAAAACCTATGTTCAAACTATAATGACAACATGTACATTAAACTTGCCTAATAAGATTTTCTTTAAAATGTTTCTGCTGCTTCATTACCCTTAATACATATCACAAGAAAACAGGACTGCCTAAAGAATTTAATTATGCTTATTGGGCACCGAATACGATACTAAACGGAGAAATCCCAAAATAAGAGTTCATCCTCCTCGTCGGAAATTAATACCTGTTTGTCGATGTGTTCGTTTATACTGGCTGGGAGATCAAAATCTATATTCATAAGCCATGGGCATTCGCAGCGATCGATGAATATTTATCGGTTCCACCATCTTGGGCACCTTCGTTGGCTATGTCATCTAGGTTTGTGCTCTGTGGAAACCATTGACCTATTATTAAAGTAATTTTGGTTGCAGCTGCTGCTGTAGTAGCTTTAATGTCTTTGGGCGAAGAGGTAGGAGATCGAGGCAGGTACTGAATGAAATGGGGAAAATTGTGAATAGCAGAGTGGCCTCTCAGAGCAATATATCGGCTTAATGCGTAGCAACATACTGTCCTGGAATAGAATAAGGGAGGAGCCAGATCCGGATTTCATCCTTACGTAATATTTTAGAATATTGATGAGAATATTAACAATTTAAAAATTGATATTTAATTCCAAGATAATTATACCTTTTAAAACCATTTTAATTAAATAGTAAATTAAAATATGTTAAATGAATAAAACATAAAACATATGATATTAGTCCATAATGTTGTAAAAACATGTTTATAAATTAAAAATCATTTACCAATTAAAAATTTGTATTAGAGTTGACTTTTTTTTTGTTATATATAATAATTTAAGATAAATTTATAAAATCAAAAATAAAATTATTATTTTCTCATTAATAAATAGAAATTAACTTTTAAAATAAATAAGGTAAAGATTAAAAAATATAAATATTATATTAAAAACATGTTTATAAATTAAAAATCATTTACAAATTACAAATTTCCATTAGATTTTACAAAAGATTTTTCTGCGAAGATCACATGAAACATCATTTCCATTAGATTTTACAAAAGATTTTTCCGCGAAGATCACATGAAACATCATTTGTCGACGCGTTTTGAACCAACCAGTTTGGTTCATCGTCAGGACAAGTAACCGACTCTTGGATGGGGAGCTTGGGCTGTATGAATGGGGGGCGCGAAGGGAACACTCATTCCGAAATGAGATCAAGACGCCGAGGTGGAGGTTTTGATAAGTAAGAGTTCAAGTTCTAGGTCTAGTTTGAGGTTCTAGGGTTGGTTTCAATGAGCTGCTATGGGTAATGCCAACTAATATGTTAGGGAATGAATAGTGGGGGTGGTTTTTTCAACCTGAGATTTCCCTCCTTAGAGGTGACTTCGAGACCAGAGATAGTGACATTCATTATATCAGTCATAAATCTCTCTCCTTGCACTAGGAAGCGCAAGACCCTCTGGACCTTCTCTCAGGAGCATCTACAAGAATTCCTATGGGAGGGGCCTAACGGACCAAAGAGTAGGTCGAGCCCATCGCTTCACCCTAGCATGAGGCTCGGCTATGAGGGAAAGTGCCAGCTAACGAGGGGATCCATTGAGCCGGTGGATATACCCTGTATACTAGAACTCATAGCCCATAGAGAAAGGGAGATTGTTCCAACATCAAGAACAACAAGAACTGGAGCGAACATATAATGATCTTAGATCGGATCCAAGTATCTTCCCATTGGTTCGATACTTGATTCGTAACTAGTAGTCCGGTTCTTGACCAATGGAGCCAAAGCGTAACTTGTCCTGACGATGAACCACATTGGTTGGTTCGAAACGCGTCGACAAATGATGTTTCATGTGATCTTCGCCGAAAAATCTTTTGTAAACTTGATATGGATCACAGAAACCTAAACTCTACTAATTTCCATTAGAGTTGAATTTTTTGGTTATATATATAATAATTTAAAATAAAATTATAAAATCAAAAATAAAATTATTAATTTTTCAAATAATAAATAGAAATTAACTTTTAAAATAAATAAGGTAAAGATTAAAAAATATAAATATTAAATATTTAAAATATGTTATAAAATTAATAATATGAAAACATTGATAAATAAATATTTATAGATTTTGTTTTTATTTATTTTATTAAATTTTAAAAAAATGATTTTAATTAGTAATAATCATTATCATATAGTATATAACCATTATATTAATTAAATGTGAGTATTTTGAGTAGTTAGAACAAAATAATTATTGTCTTCTTTATTTAAGTTCAAATGTTTTAGATAACTATTGTTGTAAGCGCGCCCCTATTGTTGCTCCGCGTGACTTAACTGGTTTTTTCCCTGCATGCAGCCACCTCTCAGCAGCCCCTTGTTGCTGAGCTACAGAGCAAATGGATCCTCCAGATGAGGGTGAGCCACCTCCAAAACGACAACAGGGAAATGAAGATGCAGCCAACGCATTTGCCTCTCTTATAGCTGCAACAGACCTCCAAGAATCAGGCCAACAGTAAACAAGTTTGTTAAAAAACTGGACGACATCCCAGAAATCTCTCTTCCTCCTGCCCTCCTGCACAGAGCAGCATTGTCTCTTGCTGAACGCGGCCTAGTTGGACAGTTCACTGGGCTATGGTCGTCACCCAAATCGGTTCAGAAATGGGTTGAAAGAAACTGGAGCTCAACCATCAATGGGAAAATCTCAATAAGGTTTTGCGGAAGAGGGTACTACACCTTCCATTTTGAAACAAAAGAAGACAAAGATCTAATATTTAGGAATGGTCCATATTTCATGGATACCAGAGGATTATACTTAAATCGATGGACTCCAGACTTCGATCCTAAAATGGATGTACCTAGCGTTGTGCCAGTGTGGGTCAGGTTACCTCACCTTCCTCTACATTGTTGGGGAGACGAGTCAGTAAAGGCCATAGGGAATGCAGTAGGGAAATACATAGACAAATGTGAACCGAAGGATAACATGCATGCATGTGCTAGAATATGCGTGGAAGTGGATCTGGGAAAAGGGCTCCTGGAAGCGATAAAGATCAAAGTGGATCAATGGACGCACATACAGCAGCTAGATTATGAACAAATCCCATTCAAATGCAAGGTATGTCACGAATATGGTCATTTTGCAAATAAATTCTCTAAAAAAAAATGAAAGTGTAGAGGAACCAGAAAACAAATGGGAACAAGTTAAAAGGAAGAAATCTACCAACAAGCAACCTCCTCCTCCCTCATCACAGCCTCAGGCCTCAACTGAACCTTCTCCTTCATCTCCTTCTGCTGTCATCCCTCCACCCCTCACAAACTCGAACCCCTTTGGGCCCTTGGAAGAACCTTCCGACCCACCTTCACCTCGATCCCCCCCGGCCCCCCATTCCCACAGCTCTCCCATCTTGTCCTCCCTCCCTTTAAACCCTCGCTCTCCCCCTCCTCCTCCTTCAGTGGACTGTATCTTAACCAAAAACCAATCCAAAGAGACTCTTCAAATCTATGAACATAAAAAAAAAAAGCAGGCAGAAAATCTAACAAGGAATTAAGGGATGAAGCAACAGCCAAGGAGATGGCTCTAGGCACTCAGCAACCAATGGACTCCTTTGGGAAAAGCTCAGGAAATACTGACAAAAATAAAAATAAAAATAATAAATAAAATAAAATAAAATAAAAAAATAAAAAAAAAAATAAAATAAAATAAATATAAATATATAAAAATATATATATAAAAAAAATATAAAAAATAAAAAATAAAAAATAAAATAAAATAAATAAAAATAAAATAAAATAAATAATAAATAAATAAATAAAAATAAAATAAAATAAATAAATAAATAAAATCAGCAGCGAAGGAAAGGTACCGCACACCACCAAATCAACAAATAATGATAGTGGTCTCTTGGAATTGTCGTGGTCTGGGAACAACTTATAAAGTAAATGCAGCAAGAGACATTTTAATGAAAGAAGTGCCAGACATCTTCATGATTCAAGAGACCAAAATAAACAGTCAAGAAGCTGGAAAAATGATACAAAAATTAAAAAATTATGAAGGAATAGTGCTAGAGGCCACAGGAGCTTCAGGAGGAATTTGCACCCTTTGGAAAAAAGGGAAATGGGAAATGATAAACCAAAAAATGGATAAGCATTGGATCAAAACTGATCTAAAGGAAATCAGCACAAAGGAAAAATACAGCCTCATCAACATATATGCTCCAAATCATTACAGGGAAAAAGAGCAATGTTGGAATACAGTGAAAGAAACTCTAACAGAAACTCAAAATGGGAAAATAATTTTGGGAGGAGACCTAAACCTGGTTAGAAATATAGAAGAGAAATTTGGAGGGACATATCATGTTGATCCATCAAGGGAAGTTTTGGAAGCAATAATGGAGCAACACAATTTAATTGACATTCCGCCAAGTAATGGGAAATACACTTGGAGCAATAAGAGAGTGGGCAAGAGTAATATAAAGGAGAGGCTGGACAGAATATTAGTCCAAGAAAACATAGCATCTGATTTCATTTCTGTCAAGTCCAAAATTATACATACAACAACATCAGACCATAAACTAGTAACAATCATATTGGGTAAAATGGACAATCAAGGTCCTCTTCCTTTTAGATACAACTCAATCTGGGATAGCAATGAATATTTCAGAACTCAAATCATAGAGGCTTGGGCACAAAAAATTACAGGTTCACCCCATTATGTTTGGGAAACAAAACTAAAAAATTTGAGAATAAAGCTAAAAATATGGGCAAGAGAGAATGAAAAAAAAAAAATAGAGCTCCAAAAAAAAATGGACAGCATGCAAGAAGAAAAGGAAAACAAAGAGGAGGAAAAGCAAGATTACTTGCAAGAAAAGGAATTATTTTGGGAAATATACAGAGAAAACAGAAAAGAAGAAGAAGAGCTTAGACTGAAATCCAAATGCCTCTGGCTGAATGTCGGGGACAAAAACACTGCCTTCTTCCACAACACAATGAAAATAAGAAGAGCCAGAAATCAGATAGATCAAATTCAAGTGGATGGGCAAGAAATAAAGGGAGCGGAGGAACTGAAAAAAGAAGCTCATAACCACTTCAAAGATCTCTTAACAGCTAATGAACAGCTAGCAAATCATGAGGAATTTCTACAATACACTCGAAAAAAAATAAGAGATGTTCAAAACTTAGAAATAAACAAAGAAATCTCTGAAGAAGAAGTGATGGCAGCAATATGGAGTCTCCACCCAGACAAGGCCCCGGGGCCAGATGGTTTCACAATTGCCTTTTATAGGCAGCATTGGAATGTCATAAAAAAAGATTTCTTGAGAATGATTAAAAATGTCTTCAAAAAAAAATGGGAGGAAATACCAAGTCATCTTATTTGGATCTAATCCCAAAGGATCCCAATCCAACCACCTTCAACAGATTTAGACCAATATCTCTCTGTAACTCCTCCTACAAAATTATCACAAAAATAATAGCCAATAGAATCAAGAAATTTCTCCCTAAAATAATCTCTGAAAATCAGGGAGGCTTTGTTCCTAGCAGGCAAATCATTGATAATGTGATTGTTGTACAGGAAGCTATCCACACAAGCATACAAAGGAAAGAGAAAGGAATTATAATAAAGTTAGACATGGCTAATGCTTTTGACAAGGTCAGCCACACATACCTAACAACAGTTCTTAAAAAATTTGGGTTCTCTCAAGACATAATAGAGATCATACAGGCCTGCATCTCGGCCCCTTGGATTGCGCCTCTAATAAATGGAAGACCAAGCAATTTTTTTTCAGAGTTCAAGAGGGTTGAGACAAGGGTGTCCGCTTTCACCATTTCTATACATTATTATGGCTGAAACGCTAAGCACAACATTAGAAAGACAAAGAAGAGAAAGAAACATTACAGGTCTCCAAATTGCAAGAGGAGTCAAAAGTATCAACCACTCCCTCTTCGCTGATGACACCCTCTTATTGGGAGGGGCATCAAGTATAATAGCAAGAAGATTTAAAAAAGTTCCTGATTTCTTTAGGTATCCGGAGGACTCTTAAACAACTTGAAATGCAGAATATATGGTTGGAACACACCATCAAGAACAATGCAAAGTATCTCGCAAATTCTTGAGATTCCAACCCAAGCAAGATGGACTCACTTCTTCTATTTAGGACTCCCAATCGCTAAAGAGAATCTGAAGGTTGAATTATGGATCAAACAGGTTGAAAAAATGAAAGACAAAATCCAAAAATGGGGTATGATGTGGCTCAATATGGCAGGCAGGGTGATTTTGATAAAGGCACTACTTTTAGCTCTCCCAATATATCAGTATGTGATAATTTTGGCACCAGCAAGTGCACATAAGCAAATGGAATTAATCATAAGAGGCTTCCTCTGGCAAGGAGGGAAACAAGAGAGCAAAAAGTTTAGTCTGGTCAAGTGGGATCAAGTCACATTACCATACGAACAGGGAGGACTATCCATTCGTTTACTAGGCCTAATGAACGCAGCACTAGGAATGAAAATAATTTGGCGAATGATAACCGGAAAGGAGAGCTGGTGGAAAAAAACTCTCGCCACAAAATACTTGAATCAATCCAAAACAAAGCTATTGACCGACAGCATCCCTATGAGGCCGTGCACGCAAGTTTGGAAACTTGTGAAAAAAATAATCCCCTTAATCAGAAATCATATATCTAAAACTCTTGGCAATGGGAAAACGATGTCAATCTGGGATGACAGAATCATGGGAAAAGAGCCCTTAAACCTCCAACTGGACCTCCAAGGCATTCAAAGATGGATGACAGAAAGAGGGTTGAACACTCTTCACTCAATCTCAGCATGGGATCAGCAAACTTGGCATGAGTGGCAAATCACAACAATCCCTTTAAATCTGAAAGGACAATGGGAGAAATTAAGACTTCACCTCAAAGGGGCAGCACCCATAAGTATTGAGGAAGAGGACGATTTTGTTTGGGATCCAAGTGGAGGAGGATATATTGTTAAAACAGGGTACAAAGCACTTCAAGATCATTAGGAATGGGACCTCTAGAAATTGGCATGGAAGACTGAAAGCCTTCCTAAGATCAAAACATTCATATGGACTCTTCTAAAAGGCAAAATACTAACTACTGAAAATTTAAAAAAGAAAGGAATTCATGGTCCCTCCAGGTGCTCCATGTGCCTGAAAGAAGAAGAGTCCATACAACATCTCTTTCTGGACTGTATGATAGCAAGAGAATGTTGGAAGCAGATTTCAAGTCCTCTGGAAATCAATTTAAATTTCTCAAACACCTTCTCAGAGTTCTATAAAGCATGGGAGAAGGTTTATCCCTATTCTATAAAGAACAAGGCTACAATTAACAGGCTCTGGAAATGCCTCCCAACATTCTTGTGTTGGCAGATTTGGCTAACTAGAAATAAAAGCATCTTCAAAGAACAAAAGCCAAGAACAGGTAGAATCTTATCAAAAACTTGGGGTTTAGTTTCAGAAATATTAAACACTAAAGGGATGTCAGCAGTGGATTACAACAACTTACAACAAGAGGAGAGAGATTGGATTGGGAAAGCCATATTGAAAAACACTGGGAAAGCAGGACCAAAGAAAACTCCTACAACACGAAGTTGGAAAATAAGGATGAATGAAGAAGAATTCGCAGAGTGGAAAAAAAACAAATTAGATTCAGTTTGTTCTTCGATGGGGCATCAAAAAATAATCCTGGGAAAGCAGGGGCAAGAGGAATTATAAGTGACCCAGATGGGAAAGAGATAGTCACTTATGAATGGGGCCTGGGAGAAACAACAAATAATAAAGCTGAAGCTTACAATTTATTATTAGGCTCAAGGATAATAAAAAAGAAACCAATTCGAGACCCTATAATAATAGGAGATTCAACAATTATTATATAAGCAATGATTAAAAACAAGAGCCCCAACAACTCAGCTATGAACAGAATCTACAAGAGGATAAGAACTAATATGAAAGGTTCGGGAATGGTTAACTTTAAGCATTTTCTGAGAGAACATAACAAAAAGGCTGATAATCTTGCTAACAAAGCAACTGAAACAGAGGCAGCAAGTATTGAGGAAAATGAAGATATATACTTCAGCGCCATCCCATAGATCAAATCAATTTCCATGAGGAAAGAGTTAATCATTCAAAAAAAAATGAGAAAAATCAAACCAACTGGGAAAGCACATCAGAAAATCATGAGGCACATACTCTAGCAGCTGCACTCAAATGGCAATCACAGGTGTATATACAAAAAATAAAAAACAAATCTGCCTCTATCTTAAGCCCGCAGGCCAATGAGGATCGAGATCCTATCCCCATGATTAGCGTCGACATCTGTCATATCACTACCAATCTCCAAAGAAAAGTTTCGTTCATAAATAGTAAGCTTTTGCATATCTCCAATCACTGCAATAGCACCAAACATGTTCCTAATTCCTTGTTCCTTAACATGCACAACGTTCTAGAATACTTCACTCTGTGTCTTTCTCTCCTAAGTCGTTGTCATATACTCCTCTGTGTTTCCATCTCCCTGCGCAAACCTCTATCTGAGCCATCATACACCGAAATTCACCTCATCTCCCTTAACGCCTTCATCCATCATTTTCGATCTCTTCATCTCAATTTATGCAACCATCGTTAAGCTCCCTACAAACATCTCCTCTAAACGGTCTCATAGCCCTTGTTCTCTCTCAGATCGGGCGTCACTGTGCCTCCCCTCCACTTGGGCGGTGACAGACAACTTCAGTTGAGAGCGTTTTTCAAAGGAAGGACATTCTTCAAAAATCAATACAGCATAGCAAAACAACACCAACAGAAGGAATAATCAAGACAACAACAAGCACAATAATAACACTTACAAGAGGAACAATAGCCTTATCAAAGATATAGAGAAACAATGGAACAAAATGGAAAAAGCTTCTACACCTAAATCGAACTATGCAAAGACAGAAATAGGAGTGGGGAAAAGCCCCAGTAAGGTTTGTCGTAGTCTACAAATGCAAGTCAATGAAAATGTTGTTCATTCTAATGGGCAAAAAAGAGAGGAAGTGTAAGCTGAAAAGGGATCTTGTAATGGTGCAAAAAATTACATGTACGATGAATCACTTGGCAAGCAGGGTCATTACACGGTGTGACATCAACAACCGAATGGCAATGGCAACACCAGGACACCTAAGAAGGTAAGATCAATTTCTGTACAAAGATGCCTACTTGAGATATTGATAACTGCCACTGAATTTTAATAACTGCGCTCATTCATAGCTTAAGTAGGCATCTCTGTACAGAGCTATTACGTACCTTTTTGGGTGTCCTGACGCTGCTATTGGCATTGGGCTGTTGATCACACATCATGAAATCACTCTTCTTATCAACAGATTCTTCACATAGACCATTCACCGCATCATCACAAGACCCCTCTTCAGCTTGCATTACCTTCCCTTTGTACCCATTAGAATGGACACCACTTTCACTAGCTAGCATATCTAGACTCTGGCAAGCCTTGCTGGGGCTTTTCTCCACTGCTTCTTCTATCTTTGCACCCTTCGGTTTAGGGCTAAAATCCTTCTCATTGGGATTCTCTGGAGTTTTGCTGGTATTGTTAGATCGTCGTGGACGCTTAACCCTGCCATTTGATGTCAGAGTCGAGTTGAGCTGAGTGCTAGTTAGGTTAAGCCGGGAAGATCTCCTGGGCGTCATTGCTACTGAATCTTCGACCAAATACCCAAGTAGATCCGCCTAGACTAGGACGAAGAGCTTAATATAATGAAGCTCGTTCAACGACCTTGCACCGCTGATAATTTGAGCTCCTTGAGATGAAAACCCCACCATGAAAGCACGACGATAAAACTGAAAATGAAGTGGTTTACATACTCAGTGATAAAATAATTGACTTCTTGCTGGTGGGAATCACAGGGCGGGAAACGTCAATTTTCCTTTGCAATCCGCCATTGAGCGGGCTTTACAGTCAAAGTTCGTTTAAGCGGGCTTTCGACTAACTGTAATTTCGGTTGTTTATTTTGTTCAGTGTGCATGTAAAATAAAGTTGGTGATTAGTGACTGAGTGTGTATGGTAGCGTAATAATTGATCAAAATGGTTTTTTTTTGTATTTTAAATATTAATATAATTATTTTACAAGTTAACTAAATATTTATAAGAAAAGGGTTTGTAATATTCCATAGGATAAGTGCAGAGATTTGTATAATCATTATTTTGGGTATATATGGTAATATTTGAATTATATTTATATATATATATATGTATATATATTAATGAGGTTGTTAATATTTTTATATTAAATTACATAGAAAAAATAAATCTTAATCAATTTGATTTTTTTTAAGTAAGTTTAATATGGATTTATATTAATTTGTTTATGATGAAGTTGTATATATATATATATATATTTTAATTAGTGTTTTTTATTCAAATTGTGGTTTATTGATAAGTCTAGAAGAAAGGTCATAAGTTTAAATCTAATAGAGGCCAAAATTTGTTAATTATTTATACAGCTTGAGTGGGTCTAATGGTTAATAGCATGTATTTCTTCTTAAGAGGTCATAGGTTCAAAATCCAGGGGTAGAGTATGTATGCCTTCGTAGACTTAGTAGTCAAATGGTTGTGCGGAGGTGGGTCCCTTGTCCCACAAACAAGGGGGTCTCATACACCAATTTGGTGTCTAGCTTCGCTGTGACCTTAAAACTGGATATATATATATATATATATATATATATATATATATGTTACCAAGTAATGTTATTATGTCTAGATATGTTCTTCATCCTAGTATGTAGGAGATGTTATACCAAGTAATGTTATTACGTTTAGAGATGTTCTTCATCCTAGTATGTAAGAGATGTTATAATTTTGGCTATATATATATCTTAATTCCAGATCTACCATGTGCCCAAAGGAATCAAGTCTTTTAAGGTGCAAATCTCTTTTAGAGTGAAAAGAGATTTGATCTCTCGGTGCTTAGTAGATCTGAAGTTAAAATAGATCTAGGCGTCCTTATATATATATATATATATATATATATATATATATATATATATATATAATTCCAGATCCAGATTTACCAGCATTCTTATATATATATATATATATATATATATATATATATATGTATAAAATCTTAATTCGAGATCTACCATGTGCCCAAAGGGATCAAGTCTTTTAAGGTGCAAATATCTTTTAGAGTGAAAAGAGATTTGATCTCTGCAAGTCTCTTAAGGTACAAATCTCTTTTAGAGTGAAAAGAGATTTGATATCTCTTCGCGCTTAGTAGACGTGAAGTTAAAATGGATCTAGGCATCCTTAGTCACTAAATTGTAAAACACTTCATGGTACCATCGACTTTACATAGAATAAGCACCCTTATTCACTAGATTGTAAAACACTTCATGATACCATCGACTTTATAGAGAGTCCAATGTTTTTTAATCGTCAATAAATAAATAAAACAATCATTTTTTCTAATTTCATTAATAATTCATGAACATATATAAGTATTCATCACATTCCTTATTACAAATTAAATAAATAAACAAACTTGAAATTTGTATTATTTAAGATTGATTTAAATCCATTTTAAATGGAGATCTATAGTACCTACAAGAATCAAATTTTTTAACATGTAACGTTTTCTACAACTTAATTTCGTATATGTATTAATTCCTTCATATTAAATGATACAAATATATATATATATATATATATATATATATATATATATATATATATATATATATACCTTAAAAAAATTGATTTGTTTGTGTGTTTGATAAATCAGACTTCAAGAAATTTAATGCTTAGCAAGTGCTTCATAGATTCTGGTTTAAGATGAGTATATATTGATTTGTTTTTAAATGTTTCGTGTACATATTTACATGCCTAATTATTTATCTTTTGTTTAATTTTTTTTAATTAAATCACTCTCGTTTAAACATTATAAGTTTTTATATTTTTCCAAATATGTTTTTCTATGAGCTTTACTCAAAATCCAACCAACAATTGTTGGGATGACATATTTTAGTTATTAAATCTTTATAGATTGAATGTGTGGGGTTTTCATGTTTGTACTTATGCATTCAAAAATACATTTCAAGTAAGAAAAAATATTGATTTCACCAAAAAAATGTACCATCAAATTCCAATGAAAATGAAAATGGTAAAAACATAAAACACTTAGAGATTGACAACATCTTCCCCATATAGGTCTATAAAGCACCTTGACCTGTAAGGTTATGTATGGTTGTAAAGCACCGTGCAATGCAATTGACAACTAAAATAAAAATATTATTCATAACCCATATAATTCACAATAAACAAAAAAGATTATACTCTATTCATAATTGATTGCACAACAAAGTACTTTTAGATGTTCTCACTTAAAATTAAGTGACAATTTTTTTTTTCACATATGGACATAAGCTAATTCAAATTGTTCTACATTTCTATCTTCTCTCCTCTCCTATATATTTTCCAATAAGTTTTGCTCAAAATTCTAGTGCAATCTAAGTGTTCTACATTTTTGTCTTTTCCCAGATATATTTTTCAATAAATTTTATTCAAAATTCCACCAAAAATAAATCTATATAAACCAAATACCTTGGAAACTAAAAACAATAATAATTACATATGTACATGACAACATCTAAAAAGAATAAAAAAGAAACCAATTTAAATTTATTTTAAACCCAAATTTATATAGCAAAGATCAAATTTTTTAGATTCTAATTTTTTTACCATTTAATTTGAATGAATTAACACATGATACCATTAAAATTTAAATTTAAATTTGAATGAATTAACTTTTAATGTTTAATAGATTTAGATTTAAAATAGCTCTATACTCATATTTAGTTTTAAATCAAAAATATAAATATAAATTTATTTTTAAAACCAATTTGTATTATTTACTTTAAATTAATGAAATTTTGAAAATAAATTTTTGTTATTATTATTATTGGAAAAAAAAAATTAAAATCTTTTTTTATTTTAATTCGAAGATATAAATATAAATTTATTTTATTACTAGTTTTCTCTGTATTTCAAGTCATGATGATGAGTCTTGCTCTAGGCTCGAAACGTCGACAAAAGAAATAAGATGAATACTGTGGATTATCCGAATTCAACCTCTCAAAAACCACTCCACAGAAACCTGCAATCCAAAAAAAAATACTAATTTTATAATTTTATATTTTAAAATATATTTATAATTTGTTTAATGTATACATTTTTTATTAGTTTTAAATCTAATACTATTTAACATTACTTTTTAACATCTAATTTAACATTACTTTACAACATTTACTCTAAATTAGGTTTAAAAATATTTTGGTGAAACAATGTCTCAAATTTTTTAGTTAAATAAAAAATTAATCATTATATAAATAAAATAGTTTTATACATTATTTTATTAAATATTAAAATAATGGTTTAAAATATAAAGGAGGTCTTTAACAAAGTTTTTGTTAATAAAAATTAAGAAATTTTTTGTCCACTATTCTAGGGAGCATGAACAACATCAGCTAGGGTTTTTGTAGTTTACTAATCAATGGTGAATCCTAGTGATTTAGAGAAGAAATATGTTTCTATTAAAGGAATGGCATCTCAAGCCACAGATTCGTATAGTGCCATGCTGAAATGTAGATTTGCTCTTTCAGTTGTTCAAGAAGCTCTGGCCCTTAATGTGCCTTTAAAAGATGATGCCTTCAAGTGTGAAAAAAATACTTTCAGATAAAGGTTTAGTCCGTAGATTTATTGGGTTTTGGACACGAGTAATCGATCTCCACAAATGGATTTATGATACATATTGACTGGTGATCAAAATATATACTCTTTGGCTCGGGAATTTTTTGTTGTGTTTTTTATAATATTGAGGATATGCATAATATTTGTGAATTTGGGACATCGTTTTGGGGTAGCGTTGGCATTTTCATGCAACCCTTGTCTCCAACCTTTGATTTGGTTACAGCATCAATCTCCATGGCTCCTGTTTTGGTAAAGTTCTTGAACCTTCCCTAGCATCTTTGGAACCTCCCAACGTTATCTTCCATTGGTCATGCATTAGGTGAGTTTTATTGCCACAACCCAGAATCTGATTTTTTTATTATTATAAAACCACTTGTGCTCAAATATGTGTTAAGATGGTTTTGAATAAGTGTTTTCCTCTTGAGATTAATCTAATGGCTCCAGACTAGTGTGGGCTTAGAAAATCGATTATGAAAAAGTTTCATTTCGATGTCGAGCGTGTTATGAAACAAGGCATGTAATCAAAAATTGCCCAAAGCATTTGCAGAATAATAGAGTCCGGAAAAAATAATTGAAGGCCTAATTGGTGGGAAGGAATTCAAATTTAACACTTTATGGCATGCAAATAAGAAGAAGCTCATGATAAGAAACAAGAAAAGGAAATATAGCAAGAAGTTATTGTCAAAGATTATTCATAAAAGGAATAGTTGGGAAGAAGTGTATCATGACCCTTCAAATTCAGTGACAGTGGAAGCGCAACATACTCCAGTGAAAGTGAGGTCCCCCTCTAAATCTTCAAAGGAAAATCTAGAAAAGCAACTTTTTGGGTAAATCAGACAGATAAAGAATAAATTGAAGGCAATGACACTCACTCATCGAAGGGTGATCCATTTGACATAGCAGAAAATGCGGGTTGGATTGAAGTGGGGAAGAAGGGAAAATTTATTTCGCCAAGGAAAACTAGAACCATTCAAAATGAAATCAAAAGTAGTGAAAAATGGAATGTAAATATATTTGGATATTATGAGTATTTTGGAAAAAAATTAGTTGAAATGGGATGAAATTTTTGTATCATGGGGTAATCACATGAGGGATTGGATTGAGCCTTCATGCTCAATCTCAATCCTACAAGGAATATTAGTAATTTTGAAGAAATGTAATGGTTATGGACCAAATCCAAACTTTTTCCTTAATAAAACTCTCATACCCATTTCTTTGAAAAAAAATTAATGGTTTAAAATTAAATAATAATTTCCAATTGGGGTTATCCCAGGTGGTTGGGACGAAGGAATGGAATCCTCCCCACCTAAATTTGATTTCTACAAGTGACATGATGGATGTAAATAGTGTTAACAATATAGATATAAAATCCCATGGGGTGTAGAATAGATGGTGATGGGGTGTACTGTTAAGGCACTTCGTGATGTGAAGGTGATCGTTTGAAATTTTGTGGGAAAAAATACAACAATGTTAAAGGTTGGTGTGGCCCAAGCCGAGTGCGATCCTCGAGTGATTTTTACAACTTAAATGCCCCTGTGTCATGATTTTTCAAGCCAAAGGTTAAGCATGTAGTCATCTCAGGACTCACATAACTTAGCAAAAAAACAAATAAATAACAAACAACTCAAATCCATTATTTATATATATTTCACTTGTAATGACAATCTTATTTTTATATTATCATAACATAGTATTTATGTCTAGAGGTTTAGTTCAGTTGGTTGAATCCCCATTGTTAAAGCAACTTTGCTATTGAGAGGTCATGACTTCAATTCCCTCAACACTCTCGAGGTGAGGCTCTGTGGTTGAGTCTCTAATAAGTGATCCTTTCGAGTAGAGAGATTATATATATATATATATAGAGAGAGAGAGAGAGAGAGAGAGAGAGAGAGATTTGAGAGAGAGAGAGAGAGATATTTGTTTATTTATTTATTTCCTTGAAGGAGAAATTTATTGTTATTTTGAGCTACGTGATGAAAGCATAACATTTCATAATTTTTGGGTTCCTTGGTAGAAGGGGTGATTCCATCCACCAAAACCATCTGAACTCTGCAATTCCGAAACTGAAACCCTAAGCATGGAGGCAACAAGTTTGGATAAGAGCAAATTTGCATACTCTAAATATGATCGTGGACATGTAGGAGGCTAAGATGTGCCTGGATCTGAATCATGTAGTTTGATGCATGGTTCTTTCTCCTCCAAGGATGAGGATTTTGCCTTTGATCTTGAGAAGTCTATAATATTTGTGAAGATAATTTCAATGGTTTCTCTTTGTTTGCAAGTCACAACCACAAATCTTGTCTCTTCACTTGCAGCATGATTTAGGACAAGGTAAGAATCTCATATGACTGTACTCATCTCCTATACAAGGATCGACAATTCAGGATCAGAAAACTCTTACTGAGTACAACATAGTCAAGGATGCCTTGGTCCACACTGTACCAAGAGTAAGAGGTAGAGTTAAAGGATGGGGTGTGATCCAGATTTAAACAGGAACGCAACAAATTACATATATAACCATAAATACAAAGATGCAGTAGAAATAACACTTCATTTCATTAATATCAAATACTGAAATATGCTTACAAACAGAATGGAAATAAGACTAGCTCGGGTAATGGTAGCTTATCTTTGAGAAGAGATGTGGCGGCTACATGCCTCTGAACTGTGTTACAATGAGGCTCCAAGGCCTATTTATTATTGATAAATAATGGAAAACCCTAAACATCCAAAAACCTAACCTTAGGAGATGAAGCGCCAAACTATGGGCCCCATTTGGGTAAGATGGACTCCGTAACTTACTTGAACCTCTGAAGGGTGTGTTGAAGCGGAACTTCCTCACATCAACCTGAGATATACGCGGACACACGCGACCCTTTCGCTTCCTCAACGTGCTTTACAATCTCCTTCTTTGAGATGATCTTGGAACAAACTGTCCTCAGACAGGCGGCCCAGCAGGCTTCAGTATTAATTCAAGCAAAATATTACATACCAAGTTAAGCCTCAAGAGTAGAGCTTTCTAGTCTCTGGTCTCTGAGAGCTCAGAATACAAACACTCTTACACTCACACACTCGCACTCGATGCCTAACTACTCACACAAATCCACTATATATAGAACTAAAAGCATATGAGAATTATTGAGGGTCCTTGTCCGACATTGCTTAGCCGAGACGGTGTCTACCCAATATTCTCGAGTACAAACGCACTAACAAAAAGTAAGATGCTACCAAGGTCCTTTCGGACTTCGGTCACTGTCGTAATCTGATCCTGGATCATGATCTTCAGATGATTGAGACGGAAGCTTTTGCTTTAACCAAGAAGTATTCAGCCACCTCAAATATTCGTCCTCCCATGTGGGGTCATTCTGTTCTTGAGCATCTTGGTACATGTCTACGAACATTGTTTCCTTTTCCTCGGATACCTTCTCTTTTCCTTTTGAGCTGGCCATGACTGTAGAAGATTCGCCTTTGAGTGGTGCCCGTGAAGTTTGTCCTGTGTCAAACTTTATCGTATCTGTCGTGACATAAAGATTTTTTTGAGGGAAAACATATTCATTGTCAGCGCTAGTCCATCTGTTAACATAGGCAAGTGGATCGATTTCTATGTTAAGGAAAGAATCTTTTTTACTTTTACGGAACTCGGGCATTGTTTGAACTGACAACTCCACTCCATCTAATAATTCCCACTTGAAGATTTGGAACATACTGACCGATCGTTCAATGGCATATTGGACCCATAGCTTGCAATTATGGCTGATATTTTCTTGTTCTTGCCACCCAAGTTCAAAAATCATAGAGGAGCATGTTGAAGTTGATAGTAACAAATTGATCAGGCAAACTACATCATCAGTCCAATTTCCAGACATTACACTGATCGTAATGAAAGTCTTTTGATTAATTAACAATTTAATAACACCAAATCTTCCTTGAAACTTTTCCAATGTTCTGATTAATGACAATTTTTCTGGTAGCTTCAGGGTATGGAATTCTTTAAGCCACGATGTAATTTTCTTGATTTCTTCTTGATTATTAGCAATCATGGAAGCCTCAACTTTGTGCGAACCATATACCTGTGCAAAAGGATTTGGCACTATAGGAGTTCTGAATTCCATACTTTGATAATCCCATGGTGCAGAGAAAGTTCTCAAATACTGTAATGTTCTTTCTACACATTGAGAAGCTCTTGTTTGCATCTTCTTTTGACATAAGCCATTTCGGATTTCCCAATCTGCAAAGGGTGCAAAAAGTTCATACTGGGGAAATGAATCTGTTCCTGCAAAATTCTCGTCATTGCTTTGAAGAAATGCAACTTCCAACTCCTCAAAAAGATCAGGAATTCTTAATGATTTCAAAAATCTTTCAACTTTCTCATTCATATTAATCTCTTCTAAATCTAACATCTTGGCAGTAGTATATACAACAAAAGAAAAATCAACTCCTCCAATTATCTGATAATAATTCAAGATCTGCAAAACTCTGATCATTTCATCAGTGTAGCTTTTGGTCCAGTAATCATCAAGAGTCTTGAAAAACAGCTTTACTTTCATATTGGGTAAAGGATATACCTTCACCAAATCTTCATCTAGACCCAACAGAATACCAACATTTTTAGTCTGCCAAGCTTGGCATTGTTGTATCCACTGGTTTCTTCTGAGTCTCAGACCAACTACTTTTTTAATTTCTTTAACAACATCATTAAGAACAATATCAAGAAGTTGGAATCTTTTGACAAAGGTTTCAAAGCTGTCATCCATCGGAGTCTTACCAGGAAGATCAAAAATGTCTCTGTGAACATGAGCCTTGTTCATTTCTCTAGTAAGAGCATCAGCTAAATAATTGGAGTTACCAGGAACCCATTCAATATCAAAATCATACATCTGAAACCACATTTGCCATGCCAAGAGTCGTCCTCGTGCAAGCTGTTTAGAAATCTTGGCTGCCAGAAAATATTTAAAATTCATAGAATCAGTTCTGATTAAAAATCTGGCGGGAGCTAAGTAAAGCTCAAATTTCTGTATACCATTGAATATGGCAAGGGTTTCTTTTTCTGCTGGAAAATAATTCTTCTGGTGAATTAAAAATTCGCCAGAGGCATATGCACATAACACTTCTTCTTTTTCTTCTCCTTCTCCCTTTCGTTCAAAAAGGACTGCTGCCCAAAAATTATCAGAGGCATCAGTCTGTAAAATAAGGAAACCATTACCTGGTGGTTTGAGTTCAGGGAGATTCTGACATTCAGCTTTTAATAGTTGGACTGCCTTTGTGGCCTCAGGTGACCAACCAGAATGTAAATGTTTACGAATCGGGGCAGTCTTTTCAGAAAGTCTAGGAATATATTTATGTACATAATTCAAAATTCCTAGAAAACGCTGAATCATCTTAACATCATGCAAATGATCAGGGAACTCAGATAATTTGGTAAGAACATGAGGCTGCATCTGAATTTTCCCATGGCTAACATGAATACCTAAAAAATCAATGCTATCTTGAAAAAGAAGCATCTTCTTTTCTGATAAAACAAGACCATGTTGTTTTGCTTCCTCAAGAAAGATCTGTAAATGCTTCATATGTGTTTCAAGATCAGGACTATGAACCAAAATATCATCAATATATACAACAATGAAATCATATTTACCAAAGATATGATCCATTCGTCTTTGGAAGAAGGCTGGAGCATTCTTCAATCCAAATGGAACAACTCTCCATTGATAAAAACCGGCAGGACATGTGAAAGCGGTCTTATGACGATCTTCTTCCTTGATTTGAATCTGATAATAACCAGATTTCATGTCAAACTTGCTAAAGATCTTGCTATTTTGAATTTTCTGCATTATTGTTTCTTGTCTGGGTAGAGGATAATTAAAACTTTTGGTTATAGCATTGAGAGGCTTATAATTGATAACCATTCTATCTTTTCCTCTGACAATTTCAGAATGATTTCTGACCAAAAATGCAGAACAAGAATAATGTGAAGCACTTGGTTCGATCAACTGGAGATGCAACAATTCTTCAATCTGTTTTCTGATTTCTTTTTCATCTGCTGGAGTACAGGGTATTAATTTTCCAGTTACCCCGTTGTCATGGAGAGTAATTATTTCTTGTTGAGGACTTTCTATACTCCAGAATGCTTTAGGATTCTCAGAACAACATTTTAACAATTCATCACAAAGACTGATTTGTGCTGGAGACCACTCAGGGTTTCTATTGGCTTTTTGTTTTGGCTGACTCCTTTTTTCATAAATCTGCAATACTTCTTGCCAGTCATGAGATCCATCTTTGTTTTTATTGATGCCTGCTTTCCTTTGACTATTTTCTTTTCTGGCTTCAGAATTAGCTAAGGTCAACCTTGGGACTGCTATTGCTTTTTTCTTGATATTACAAATGATCTTGTCTTCACTAATAGTCACAGGAAAAACAGAATTTATAAATGGCATTCCAAGAAACAAACTTGCAGAGGCATCATAGTGTTGAATTGCAGACATTTTGACAATACTCCCCCCAATTTTTAAAGAAACATTATCAACATAATGGGTGAGATTTACAGAGCCACCAATGGTCTCAGAAACTAAGATATTCTGCAAAGGTTTCCATAAACCTTTAAATAATGAAGGTCGAGCCAGATTATTGGAACCACCTGTATCAATGAAAGCATCAACAGAGATCCAATCTCCTTTTACAAGAACTTCAACTGGAATATATAGGAGATTATTAGATTTAACAATCTTTTTAAGGAAAGAGCTTTCATCTTTGCTAACAGGGGTAGAAATAGGCAGTGATGAAGATGAAGAAGCAACTGTCTTAGGGTAAGGACAAAAAGAATTCAAAGTGGACTGTGGAGGCGGAGAAATGAAAACGGAGCTTGAATTCTCAGGGCCTTGACAAGTAGAAGAGACAATGGCATCTGAAAAATCTTCTGAAGTTTCATCAGTGTATTCATCTGAACTGTATTCATCACTGTAATGCAGTTCTTGTTCATCTTCTGATTCAGAACAATCATTATAATAACAAATATTCATTTTTTGACTCACATCTGGGACAGACTCGGTATCGGACAAGGAAGCATCAGTTAAGATATATACATCGGACACTTCATCTTGGGAATCAACAATAGACCAGTTATCTACAAAGTCTTCAATTTCTATACAAGCTTTCAATTTGTTTGAAGAACTCTTGGGACATTTGCGAGCAAAGTGACCTTCTTGCTTGCATATAAAACAGGCATTGTCTCTTTTAGGCTGTCGGCGTTTTTTCAGATATTTGAATTTTCTGAAAGGTCTTCTAGGATTAGCAACTCTCTTGGTTCTAAACTTACCGTATCTCTTAGATTTTCTCTTTTTAAATGGCGTCCATGGTAACACAGAGCGACAAACATTTAAACCAGGAGACAAATCTTGGGATTGTTTTTGCCAACAAAGATATTTGACCTTTTCTTGGCATCTGAACAAGAGATCTATCCAGTAAGTTTGATCAACCTTTTTGCCTTGGATTTCTAAATCTTTCATTATCATATCACCTAAATTTCCAGGCAATTTAGACAAAAAGGAAATCTTTTGAGTTGCATCATTGGTGAGATTAGCCTTATAGATTTTTGCCATGTAGTCATTGCCAAATTGATCTAAAAACTTTAGATCTTTTAGTTCCATTCTTGCTAAATCAGTGATGAGTTGTTTCTTCTCATCAGCTGGTTCAGGAACAAACTGAGTTAGCAAGAGTACTTCTAATGTGGCTAGACCTGCAGCAGCTACATTCATTCTTTCTTCTTCCGATCCACCCATCCACCAATCATGAACTATGCCGGCCATCCGTTTTTCTGCTAACAAGAATATAGATATATTATCCAATTTTGAGACAACTTGCATCTGATAAAGGGCACCAATCCATATTCTAATAGATTCTGCTGGATTTGTAGATTTATCTAAATCAAGCACATATCCAGATGAATTTGCAGCAAACAAATCTTCTTCGATTCTTGGGTATCTTTTGACATCATTGAAAACATTAGCTTTCTGGAGAGAAGGGTGTATAAATGAAGGGAATTTAGAAGCAACATTCTCTAGAGTGGCTATTTCACTTTTAGCCTTTTGAAATTTTATAGGCTTAGCTGATTCTATTCACTGTTCAGCTTGAGCACTTGACTCAGCTTCACTTCCTTCTTGGGTTTCATCCTTATCCCAAAATTTTGGACTTTCCATAGATCTAGAAAATTTTGGTGCTTGGGATTCTCTCCTTTTCTTTTCTCGTTTCCTTTTTTCTTTGGCTTCTCTTCTGTTTTTATCTGCTTGTTGTTCATCTTGCAACAGCTGGAGATTAGCCAAAATCAATTCACTCTGGCAACCTAAATCATCTAAGACTTCTTCTGCATGTGCACACCATGTAGTAAGATAGTTACCAATTTGGTAAGTCTGATCTAAATCTGTAGTGTTGTGTGCATTATGTTCTATAAGAGGAGCACAATCAGCTCTTGTGGCTGGCTGCTTGGAGGATGAAGAAGTTGTGCAGAACTTGGTTTTAGGAGGCCATTTACCACCTTTGACAAAGCGATGATTGGCATATTGCCATTCTTCAACAGGAGGATATCTAGTATGAGACACACGATGCATTTTATTTACAGGTAAAAAAGGCTTGGATTCAGGTATATACAAATCAGTTGGAGACAATTGTGGTTCAGTGGTATCAGTATGATTTTCTTCAACTGTAGATAAACCACTATGGCTAGAAGAGGCTTCAACTGGTGCTAATGGGAACACATAGCGACGAGGCCTGGTAATTGGTTTATGAATTTTGGGCTTAGCAGGAATAAGCTTTACTTGACCATTATCAATTGAGACTCGTTTAAGCTTAGACTCAGGTGATTTTTCGTCAGCCAGTGACTTATATTGGAAATACCAGTTGTTTGGTAATTCAGAAGGATCATACAGAACACCTTCGACTTGAGCATTTGACAAACCAACTGTAACACAATCTTTCAGAACAGGCTGTTTCAGCTTTGGATGAGCAGTATTAGTTAACTGAAAAGATGCTTGAACTATAGTAGAGAGATATTCACTATCTTCTATCATATTGAGACCTTGAACTCCAGTTAAAAGTTTCCAACAATCTTTCAGATGGGCATCATTCAAACTGATAGAATAATCAGGAAATATGGTTCCATATTGACATCCAGTAGACAAATTTCCCATGATAGTTCCTATACGTGCACTATCATATGTTTGATGACGGGTATCAAATAATTCAGCAATACAAGGAGTGTTTATCCCATGTCTAAATAACGGAGCAAGACCAATTCTGATTCCACCAAAATGGAGATAGGAATATTTGCCATCTTTAACATACTGCCTAAACTTTTTAATTTCATCATCCGAGAACATGTTCAGAGCAGTGATTTGAACAGAGGGACCAGAGATTTTGATGGTTACTTCCACCTCTTTCAAAAAGGATTTTCGTTTAAAAACAAAAGTCATAGGCAATTTATAGACATCAGTAACATGAAGAGCAGGAGGATTCCAATTTTCAGGAGTTTCAACAATTTCATGACTTTCAGTAGTTTCGACTTCAGTTTCATGAGAGTGAGCAGAGACTTCAGTTATAATTTTACGATCAATAGCAGAGAAAGAACGTAAGAGATTGGCCATGTTTTATAAACTAGACCAGAGATTGACTAAAGAAGTGTTTATCTACTCAGCAGTTGTAAAACAAAAGCTTTTCGAAGGCTGCCTGGCTTGCTTTAGACTCTGTCTGTAGTTTATAATCTCAGGACTAGAACTGGGATTGGTACATCAACTTCTCGGGGTTGTAACTTTGGCATACGATCTTTGTTTGACGCGCACAATACCTCGTTAGAAAGATCTATCTGAGCAATACAACCCATATTGCTCCTAGTTTTCCCAAAAAAAACGTCGTTTAGGGCCTCAAAACGGCGCCAGAAGTTTAGAACCTGAAAAACTGCCAAAAATAGTAAATTGTGCTACAAATAAGGAAACTAAAAAACTAAAAGAAACAATGGTGTGGGTCCAAGTCGAATAGGTGGGTGGCCACCAGTATCCACCTGGATTAGGGTGCATCCTCTTCAACCCAATCCAAATCCTTTAAGGAATTCTTAAAACCTATACCTTCACCATCAAACCTTAAACAACTCTCTAGACCAACATTCATGGTGGAACAGGTAGTGTAAGCCCCTTCTCTTAAAGTGAACAACATTGGTTGTGGCTTCATGGCTACAGATTATTAAGAACAAACAATTATTTGTCGATTCAATGGTCTTTTTCCCATATCATATGCTCTTTAGGAGTGGATTCACTAGAATTGGTTACAAAACATTCAACTACATTTATGCTCAAAAGGATTCTTTATGTGTACTTCTTCAAATTAGAAGACTAGCAACATGGTTTTTTATCAAGGACCCTAGTTTTGGGGTCGGTCTAGCCTCTCTTTTAAACTATGGTTTTTGTATTTTAATTCTCTCTCTATGTCGACTCTAGCAACCCCATTATGGGTATAACTCCCCAATTTTCCTATTCACCTGACACATCCATATATCCTTGAAGATGTAGGAAATTTACTAGGTCGATTCATCAAAGTCAACAATGAAAGGATTACAAAATGAATCAACACATTTGTTCACTTATGTATTGGCATGGATCTTTGTAATGGCTCGTTGGAGAAAATCATTCTCAAATGGAGAGATAAGGTTTATTCTAAACCAATTGATTATGAATGTAGGTTTCAACCCTATACAGAAATTACCTACATACGAATCCTAAAAACAGAAAATAAACAATGGTGAGAGCATAAAACATAAAACATATATACACAGAGATTTTCCCCTAGATCCCAAAGTCAGGGCTACTAGCTTAATTTTTCATTATGTTCCTTTCAATGTTACAATACATATATATACATGTCGAAGCATCCATAAACCCCAATCCATAAACCTTGGATTAGATCATAATCGTAGTTCCCTTGACCGGATCTACAAAATACCATGGACAGAAAACCATCATGCCCAAAACCATGTCCGAAATTCATGCACAAAACCATAGGTAGGTCTGCCCACCTAATATAGGGCCCAAAACCCCCTGACAAGGGGGTTAGCCAGCCCCCTTGTGACCCCCCGACAACCCCCGACGCAACGTATAGGGGGTGCTACCACCCCTTTGTGACCCCCCCATGCGTGGGGTAGTCGTGGAAAGAATATAACACAACCAACAATGAAAACAAGGCTTTTCAATGCAGGACTTGTCAACAACCCATTCATCTTCAGAATTCCTACCCTTATTTTCATGGACCCTATTTGAAATTGGATGCTAAGAACAAGAATCATGGATGGCAAGGTCCCAAAGAAACCAAAGGTTCCAAGAATATTGTTGCTCATGAGAAGAAAAAATCACAGAAACAAAAGCCTCCTACGGACAAAGCAACATCAACTTGACCTCATAGTGAACCATCTCAACCCTCAGCAGAGGAAGCTTCTCCTTCGTCCAATATGGAAAGAGGGTCAACAATAATTTTGGCAACATCAATGAGCGGGCACAAACGTACTCACGAATTTGATCACTCGGATAGTGGCAAGGAAATAGACAAGATGCGAGAGCATTCTATAATGGAGGTATCTCAAGACAATGTCGTTGTTGTCTTATCTTCATATGCTCTAGATAAACCCTTTAGATGGATAGATGTTCGAAAGAGAAAAAAAGAAGAAGTTAAACTCATGAACAATCTTGGAATCTCTATCCACAATAAAAATGTATAGCCATATAATGTGACTATATAAAGATTAATGTAATTTGATTTTAAAAAATAATACAAATTGATTTAAAAAACAAAACAAAAAAACAACAACAATTATTTATATTATATAAAAATAAAATCATGATTGCTTGTATATTTCTAGATTGGTATTGGCTTATGAAAAAAATAAAAGAAAGTGATAAATTTGCTTCAAAGATGGGTTAATAGGAGGTTGAGTTTGGTAATTAGATATTGGTTTTATGAAAAATAAAGAAGGTGATAAATTTGCTTCAAAGACGACTTAATAAAAAGTTGACTTTGGTAATTAGAGGTTGGAGTTTAAAAAGCATTACCCTATAATTAAAAGCCTCAGAATGATTATGCATAACTATCAAATTATGGGGTTAAAGGAGTGGTTGTGGAGTAAATAGTTAATAGGTTTGTGGAGGATTGAATCAAAAGAAAAGTGAAGTCATATGATGGAGCATTAGTAACTTGGACAAACATTATTGAGAGCCTTTTCACTGTTAAGAAAATTATATGGTATGAATGTGGAAAAGGAAATAGAATAAAAATTGAATATGATTAGTAGATGGGTTGTTCAACAAACTTCAATTTATTATAATATTATTGTAAAAAATTGGAAATCTATTATTTAATCAATTTAATAGATTTATGTTTGAATTTTATTTACAATTAAATTTGGAAATTAACTAAATTGTTAGAATTTTAAGGAGAAGTAGTAGGAAAATGACATCAATTTTTTTTAACTTAAAATACAATAACATTAGATTCAATGATGATGAAGACCATATAATGTGGTCAAAGATTAAATCTACAAGGATTATGTAACAAAGTTATGATGGAGGGAAAGCACAACGTAAGAGAAATGTTGATGGAAATCCTTATGAAAACTAAATAATGCTTTAAAAAATAAGGTTTTTTTTTTTTACATTATTTAACCATATATTTGCATGAACAATACTCATAAAGGACATTGTAAAGTCCATGCAGGTGTATTTTGTGCAAAAACAATGGTGAGTCTATAAATCATTTAATAAAGAACTGTGGAGTGAGGTAGATGACAAGGGAAAATGGGAAGGGGAATATATCTTTACTTTACATCGAAGGAAGATATAAGGTTAAATTTCTTTGAGAACATAAGGTTTTTTCATACATTGTGGTGTGCCCAATATGTCTTGTAAGAATGAAATGAATTTCCATCGTAAAGAAATACTTCCGATGCAACTCTATGATCATATTAGATTTGCTTATATGGAATTTGGAAACTAGTGAAAGTAAAGCTACCCAAAACTTTAGAAAGCCCATAAATAGACAAATTTGTGGCTTGGGATAATTTAATGGTGCTTCTTAAGGTTCTCGAGGTATTTGTGACATGAGGGACAGACTATTCTTGGACGAAAACTATTATTTGTCTTTTAAATCTATAGTTAGGCAAGGGACTAACAATGTAGCTAGATTATATACTTTATGGGTGCTCCCAAAAAGTATCACAAAAATATGTTTTGATTCCTTCAAATTATGGGAGACTCTAAACTCATTATACATTGGGCAAGGGGAAAGAACAAGCTAGAAAACTTAATATTGCACTCAATTATGCACAAAGTTAAAAAGGTAAGGAGCAAGTTCACAATCATTTTGTTCAACCATGTATTTAGAGAATGCAAATAATCTCTCTAATGAGGCTTTATCTATGTTGGATGTTGAAGCAAATGAGAAGGAACCCTCCTAGAGAAATGTTAAGTCATTGTATTATGTTTCAACAAACCAAATAATGAAATTCATGTGTGTTTTGATGATGTTATGTTATGCTAACATTGGCCTTTAGGTTGTTTCTACTTTTTTGTATGATCTGAAATGGATTGGGAGATTTTTAGTCAAGTTCCTATGTATGATTATAATAATAGACATGGTTATCCTTTATGTCAATTCAAATAAGTAGAAAACTAATGCTCCATAATGTCAATCAAAGACCTATAAACTTTTGTTTGAAAAAATGGGTTCCTTGTTATTCACTTCCTTTGAGAATGTGGTGTCATGGTATGCTTCATCTTGTAGAATACAAGTGTTGTTATGATCATTAAGTTTGGTTGAGCATTATGTTGACATAAAATGTGATATGTATTTTATACATATAGTATGCTCGATAATCATAAATGTGAACCACTCTTGAGAAATTATGTAATGTTTTTAAAAATGGAATGATATCATCAACTTTAGTGACAACTTAATGTGATTTAAAGCAATACAGTATAATAGTTTACATTTACTAGTCATTGTTAACGTGTCATTTCATCACCATAAGAACCTTGAGAAATTAGTGATTCACCTTGTATTTTGATGAAATGTACACCTTTATTAAAATGTGTACATACTGGGATAATTATATTCATTATTAAGGCATACCACTTTAAATGCTAAATACAAAACAAAACAAAAAAACACTTTTTTTTTCAAGAAAAACTATAATCAAAGAGGGAAAGTCAATATTTGTTAAAAAAAGTAGCAACTAAAAAAATTTAAAAACTACTAAAAGATGCACAACCACAACTTTTTGCCTTTTGTCATGCCAAAAAAGAAAATTCACCCAAAAAAACCTCTCACTGTATAAAGAAAAGGCTCATAAATCCATTATTTGTCTTTTGGCGAAAGTAAATTAAAGTAAGAGAAATTGCAAGTGCTCGTTTGCACCAACCATCTTGAAGACCAAGAGATCACTCTTTGAAGCCAAGAAGAGGACTTACCTTAAAGACTTTGGGAATGGACAATCATCTCAGTAGCCAAATGAGTAACTTGTGGAAATAATCTCATGAATTTCAATAAAATTGTTCTCCTTTCTTCCCATGGATATAGGATGTTAGTATGTGTTAGAAAGATGAAGCTTTTTGGGCTTTCAATGTGTGTGGGACTACATCAAGAAGACCACTGGGAGCTTTCAAGCTTTTTCTACTCTTCGTTTGCACTTGCAATTACAACTTGAAAATAACTATAGGTTTATTATGGTCCTTTCTTGCTTCCAATTTAGATTGTATGTTCATATTAGTAAATGAGGTTTATTTGTTAATAGAATGAGTGACTATCACCTCATCTAGTTGATTTAATAAACAAATTGATTTAAATTAACTTTAACAAAATGGTGACTCATGTAAGGACGTTCTAATCAAGAGAAATGCAATGTGCTACTTCAACTCGTTGATCAACAAAACAATTATCTCTCCCTCTTTTTGGTTTTTTGACAATTTTTCATATTTCCCATAAAAAATGGAAAAATGATCAAACCATACCCAATGGTACATATAGGAAGTGGGTGGTTCATGCAATCAAGAATCATGTCGTGAAAGCAATAAATGTGACAAAAGTAGATAACATCGAGAACATTTGAATATCTGCCCTCTTTGGTGATGGTGGTTTATATGCATGCAACAAAGACCAAAAGCACCAAGTAGTAAATGGTTATGAGCGACAAAATAAAACACATTATAGCAAATTACCAAATAAATAAGTGAGAACCCATGCAGGAATGGTTAGAAAGAGACGGGGAAGGAAAATGTGATTCATAATGTAATCTCAAACTAAAACAATTATTAGTTATGCAGATCAATATCATGATTGGTGCCAGATGGAAAAGTGCTGCAACTCTAGGGCAACCCATAAATGTAGGAAGGCTCTGCCATTAGACATGGGTAAATAAGGGATAAGTCCCAATGTCCAAGGGAGTATATCCTATGATGATTTTATGTGATAATGGGTTTAGATGTAACAATACAAAGGGAGATACTAACCCTAGATTCCAGTGTATAATTTAGCAAGCCAACAATGGATAGTATAACAATTGAAAGGTACCAAAATATCCAATTCAAGGTCTTGCATCCATGAAACAAAATTTGGAAAATATCATCAAAGTCACGATGAATAGTGAAATTAATGGAATTATTTCCAACCATGTATCATTTGACAACATTCTTGGTAGTTCCAATTCAATGATATTTGATTTGGAAGTTTGGACCAAGGTGTATGAGGTATTTGATTATTGAATTCACAAGGTAGTGACAGTAGCAATGATGATATATATTACCAAAGGAGATAGATCTTAAGGGCATTCTAGTGGAGTAGTTAGACTCAAGTATGACAAAATTAGTGTTCTTTTATCTAGAATCATGGTCCAAGGTATCCTCATTGAGTGTAGGAGGTGCCGCTAGTAGAGAAAAATGAATGATGACGAAAAAGACAATGTATTCATATGGCATGCAAGTTGAGAAAATAGGCCCAAGATGCAAGTCTATGAAATAAGCAAGATGGTGTTCATCCAAGGAACATTGAAAGCAGTGTTACTTAGGAGCGGGAGCGAAAGCAGGGAGCAGGAGCAAAAACGGGTGCGGGAGCGACATTTTCAGAAGCTCCCGGTTTAGGAGCGAATCCCAGAGCGTTTTTTATATAATATATATATTTTTATATTTTGATACATATATGTCAACAAAAACATGTAGAATGATGAATTAGATATTAAAAAAAAAAAACAAACAAACATAGATTGAACCATATAACAACAAACATCTAGAAGTTATAATCTTCATCAACCACGTCCACAAGTTAGTAACATAGTAAGATACAACATATTGAGTGTCATGATTCATCAATCTTAAAGTTTCAAGCTTTCAAAATTCAATATATAACATTTATCATCATTGATCACCAAAGTTGTACTTGTAAGCTAAGTGTAACCATTACAATAAATAATATCTAACATGAAATGAAATGTTATAAAATGAAATGAAACAACTTTCAACTTTCATGAAGCATCGTATTCATAATTCATTACTAATGAGTTATAATTGCCAACTTCAAACTTAAATTGTCATATATTGTTTAAAAAATTATCATAATAAATATGAAAGAGTCAATAGTTATAAAAACTACTAGAAACTAGAAAAGACAAGTAAATCTATTATCTATTGCTTATGCTTGGGCCTCTTGCCACTACGAGAAATGTCTAATTTTTTAGTCTTGTTGGAAAATCAGGATCTTTGTCATTAATGTCACGCTCTAAGCACTAATATCAAGAGGTATCTTTGTCATTACCTCTGTATCTGTATAGGGATCTTTGTCATTAATATCACCCTCTAAGAATTAACATAAGATAGAAAAAGCATAGCATGTCAAGTCAAGATTTTGTTTGAGTGATGCGTACATTTTTAGGAGGGTCATGATAGAGGAGTTTGATAACCAATGTCACTAACATCAAGGTACATAGAGGGATTGGTGCTCTTGATTAAATACGAGTTCCATACCCTAATACATGACAAAATTCAATGGAAACATTGCAATCCTGAAAAATTGATAAGTTTGTTGGATTTTGAATGAAACTTAAAATTCTACTTTCTCCAAGTGAAATCCAATGAGGTCAGAACCACTCTCAAACATCCTGAGTCATTTTATGGTAATGTTAAAAATTTAAGTAAAAGGATGGAAATGAAGATTAAGGAGAATGTCACTTTTACTTTAAGAATTTAACATTACCATGAATCGCATATCAATACTAGGGCCATAGACTTGATCATTAAGCTGCCCCACTCAAAACATATTTGTTTCTTTGAAAAAAAAATTGCATTTGGAACATCATTGCAAAAAAGGAAAAACGCTCTCGAAAACGCAGGGAGCGCGCTCCCGACCCGCTCCCGCCTGGAGTGCGGATTGGGAGCAGGATCAGGGGGGGAGGCGCTCCCCCACAACACTGATTGAAAGCAATAATGGTATTTTCATTATCATGGAAGGTCATGGTCTAAGAGAAATGGTCAACACCTTCACACATAGGGGGAGAAGGAGAAAATGGCTCTGTAACACATATATGTGAAAGTAAAATATTTACATCCTAACTTAACTTAGTTAAGGGCTTAAAAGGATTTTGCTAAGTGTGGACATAGATTTCACAAATGTCATTAGTGGTCACATAAGGCATTAGTGAAGGACGTTTTTTCAACCAAATAGTAGGAATATAGTATGAATGAGCCATTACATGTGAGACATTTCCTTGGGCCAAATGTGGTTGAGGACTAAGGCATGAACACCAATGAATGATGCCAATTATTTATTTGTGTGGAAACAATTTCCAACAAAAAAGGGAACACGCCTCAACCTCCATGGCTTACACATAGTTATGCAGTTAAAATTAACAAAATAAATGGAAACCATGATGTTACCATCTAACTTGACGGGAAGATTTGGCAACATTCCCATTGATTTACCTGGTCTAACATTGAAGGTATGTAATCTACTTGTTGGTAGGACAAGTGTGGGATAACTAAAATGTCATCACACAATCGAGGACACAACAATAGAAAGGGATCTTTCATCAATAAGACATCAATGAGCAATCTGATTCTTAACCACGACCTAAAATTGGAAAAAGGTGGAGGAAGGAAGGGGATTCAATGTAAGTTGTTATCAATTAAAATCAATGATCTAGATCTCTTCCATTATCAGAATTAACCAAGATCTTTTACTTATGTGATGTTAGCATAATTGCATGTGAAAGAGTATGAAAAGCCACATGTGCATGCTTGAAAGAAGATGAAACATAATGACAACCATTAAATCAAAGAACACACACACATTGATAACAAAGTTCACCAGTGTGGGTTACATCTCCGGGCCCGATGTCAAGAGTGGGGAGGTCGCTTCATTAAATGTTGCAAGATGATGATGAGTACATGGTACATTCTTTGTCATTACAAGGATAAATTCCCTCAACCAGAGTGGCATGTCTCTCCACGAGACGTTCTCCTATATGAACTCTCACTCAAATGGGCCTTCCTCCAACATGACAAGCTAATAAAATCTCACATGAAGTGGCATACAATTATCCTTCAACATAATGGTAACAAGGATCTCAACAAAAAATCATCATCTCAGTAATTCAAAAGACCAACATGGCATCATTGCATCATATACCTCCAATTTCGGGGATGGCCTAAAAACGAAAAGCTTTTCTAATGAAATGGACTGCACTATTGAATTTGTGGCATGAAATCGTGTCAAACGACTATAAACTTGACCCCTTTCTAACACCATCAAATTTTGGACCCTTGGGAATCCCAAAGATTCCCCTAAAAGATTCCTTCCTAGAGATGGGAAAAGAATATGCTGCCCGAGTGGAAATTTTAAGCACACCACTGCACTCCTTGCGAAATTCTATGAAAAATGACTATAAAGTCAACATCAATCTACCTCTGTAAAAAATTAGCCTCAAAGGGAATCTTTTAGATTCCTCAAGATTCTGTAAAGCTTCTTCATTGTTGACTGCCTAAAATTTTTCTCCTCATATGGGGAAACGAACCACACCATCATGTTCCCTGTGAAATTCTAGTTCGTTTGAGTATAAACTTGGCATGATTTTGTCATTGTGAAAAATTACCCTCTAGGGAATGTTTTAGATTCCTCCCTAATTCTGCATGGAATATTCTAGGGAATATTCCCTTGGAATATTCTTACCTTGAAAAATGTCCCTGGGTCCTAGTTTCACCCTTGGCCCTCTTGCGCATTGTTCCGTTGCGTCTCCTCCTCCTGGGTGAATCACTGACGAGGTTTATATATAAAATTCTGGGCGGAGATATCAAAACTGGCCTCGCTGGCAAACATGGTTGGCATAAATTATTTAAGGCATTTGGTTTGGGGTGGGTCGGGTTCCAACCCCACCCCCCGTTTGATATTGTCATTTGTTTTAATGTTATTTTGGAGTTTGGTGCAATGGTTTGTTAATCGTTGGGTGGAGTTATTAAACATGGGAGTGGCATTTTTGGTGACTGTTTGAACGACAGTGGTAACATTTGTTTTATGTTTCCACATGCCATACATAGAACAGGAACTTCGGAGGGCTGATAGCCCCTAAGATCAGCAGCATATATTTTGTCTCCTTATTATAGTTATGTTATTATCTTATAGTTAGCAACTTTGGGCTACTGAGCAGCGATCACCCACTGGTGATTTTTTGAATATGTAATTATTATAGATGTGCAGCACACCCAACTGGGTCTACCTATTACAATTTTTGGAACTATAACAACTGACTATGGTCACAGTATTTGCATATGCCTATGGGCATATACAACATGTAATTTTCAACAAGTTAGTGGAAATTACGATTTTTCTCCCGAAGAAAAAAAACATTTGTTTTATGTTAACCATTGGCGTTTATTAGTTATGGCTTATTGTTTGTTGTGGGGTGGACCTACCATTGGCCAACACAGGTTCAAGCCCTGCCAACCCCATTTATTATATATAGTGGTTGTATGTGGAATAACCGTGGGCCGTTGGGTGGGATCCTGGGTTAGTTGCGAACCCCGACCCACATAATTTGTTTTTTATTTAAAATTAACGAGGTGACAAATTTGCCTATTCTAGCGGTCAAAATTTGTGCGACAAAAAATCCCAAATTGTTTCCTCATTAGTGGCTAGCACTGGGCCTAGTTTGACCAAAACTTTGATCACGGATATCTTGAACATATGAACTTGGATTCGAGTATCATTAACGTCGTTAGAATCATGATAACGTGAACTACGATTTGGTCCTAGTTTCACTTCAATATGGAAACTTTTATTTTTGAGCTTTTCCAAAGCCACCTCTGAATTTTGAGTGTTTCTAGAGCACCTGGATCATTCCTTCCCACTAAGGAGCTTTTGGTCCTCCAAAAACATGAACGTAATTTGCAGCTGTTGTGTTACATTGTCTGCACCACAAGTGTCCTGACAGACCACACTTCCTTCTCCTTCACCCTTGTTCTTCAGAGCCATAAGTGATGAGCTGACACCTGCATCCTCTACAAACATATAGTACAATCTTTGCAAACTACATGCTCAATTACATGACTAACCATGACCTAATCATCCCCATACTTTCCAAGAGTTTATAAGACACACTCTTTGGTCAAGTTTACATCAGAATAGAAACCAATATCTCGGTTATCAATAAAAGGCCAAAACATCATTGTTGCTTTAATAAGTGATGGAAAACACATCATCACTTTTACAATTTAAATTGCAACACATGATTTACAAAATGTGGCCATGACAAGCTATCATATCTAGTAAAACCATCTCTTACTCAATAAAGTGAACCACTAGGAATGTGGTGAATTCTCTTATTGAACATCTTCACTAAATGGTTCCTACATAGGCACTTTGTCTCTCTTAGATGCTACTCTGGATGGAGCCTCCAACATGTGGCTCTTTGATGTCCCCCTTTGTTGCAATGACTGCAAAACTTCTTCTTCCTCTAGACCTACTTAACCTTCTTCTTTCCCTGACGTGGAGAAGGTCTTTCATGACTCATCCTCTTGCTTGCTTCCATTCTCTTCCAGCACTCAGCAACCACATAGTTATGCAAACCACAAAAACTACATGGTTTTCTATGCCATGATTTTTTCTCATCATTAACAATATGCTTGTAAGCAAAATTAACTTTCGAATACTGATACTTATTATACCTCTCTTGACTGTCTCTGGTGTGATCCTGAAGATGAAATCTTGCCTTAGCTCTCCCTATGCAATGTGCATTGTCATGGGAGGATTGTTACGTGTTACAATCATCTTCTTTCTCTAATGGTTTCGACAATGTCTTGGATGATTTTTCTACCTTTGAACACTCTCCTTTAGTGTACCCCAAACCTGCAAATCGAGGTCTTTGTACAACCTCAAATGGCTGAGTCATTCCTTGTCCATTAACACCAAGTCTTCCTCCTTTATACCCCATCTTGGTAAGGAGTCTCATGCCAGTTCCTGAAATGGGTACCTCCATGTTTCCAACAGAAATATTGTCATGTGAAAAAGAAACTGAAGAATAATCAACATTGTTTACGTCAGGTGTCGAATGTAAAACAGGTGATGATGGCTTTGCTAAGCCTTCGTTGCGCTTCAATTTTTCCAAGGCCTCTTATGTGGCTCGTAACTGAAGTTGCAACCTTTGCTTCTCCCCTTTTTCTTCTCATATAAGTTTCCTCAATTCATCATTCTCTGCATGAAGGCTCTAATTTATCTCCTCATTTGAATGATGAGAAGATGAAGAAGAATAATAATGTTCACTCGAGGGGGTAGATGGAGCATCGACCACTACTCTTTCTTTCTCTCGTTCCTCTCTTGCCATCTTCTCCTCATGATCTGCGTACATTATGTCCACCATGTGTGACATTCTGAGGAGGTCCTCGTAGAGATCTATGTTGTTCACCATTTCCCTTCTTGTTGCACATTCAATCATTCACACTTGCAATTCACATAAGTGAGAAGACCACTCTGATACCAAACTTGATCCAGATCTCTTCAGTTACCAAAATTAACCAAGACCTTTTACTTTTGTGATGTTAGCATAATTGCATGTGAAAGAGTATGAAAAGCCACAAGTGCATGCTTGAAATAATATAAAACATAACGACAACCATCAAATCAAAGAATACACACACATTGATAACAGAGTTCACCCAGTGTGGGTTACATCACCGGGCTCTGTGTCAAGAGTGGGGAGGTTGCTGCATTAAATGTTGCAAGATGATGATGAGTACATGGTACATTCTTTGTCATTACAAGAATAAGTTCCCTCAACCAAAGTGGCATGTCTCTCCAGGAGACGTTCTCCTATAGTAACTCTCACTTAAATGAGCCCTCCTTCAGCATAACAAGCTAATAAAATATGACATGACGTGCCATACAAGTATCCTTCAACATAATGGTAATAAGGATCTCAACAACAAAATCATCATCTCAACAAATCAAAAGACAAACATGGCATCACTGCATCATATATCTCCACTTTCGGGGATGGCATGAAAATGCAAAGCTCTGCTGACAAAATGGATTGCACTATTGAATTCATGGTGTGAAATCGTGTCAAACGACTATAAACTTGGTCCCTTTCTGACACTGTCAAATTCTGGACCCTCAGGAATCCCAAAGATTCCCCCAAAGATTCCTTCTTGGAGATGGGCAGAGAATTCGCTGCTCAAGTGGAAATTATGAGCACACCATTGCACTTCTTCTGAAATTCTGTGAAAAATGACTTTAAAGTCAGCATCATTTTGCCTCTATCAAAAATCAACCTTTAAGGGAATCTTTTAGATTGCTCAAGATTCCATAAAGATTACTCACTACTAACCGCCTGAAATTTTGCTGCTCGAATGGCGAAACTGACCACACCATCACGTTCCCTATGAAATTCTGGTTTGTTTGAGTATAAAGTTGACATGATTTTGTTACTGTGAAAATTACCCTTAAGGGAATCTTTTAGATTCCTCCCTAATTCTGCATGGAATATTCCCCTAGAATATTCTTGCAGCAAAAATGTGCTTGACTCCTAGTTCTCCTCTCAGCCCTCGTGCGTACTATTCCACTGCGTCTCCTCTTCCTGGTTGAATGACTTACAAGGTTTACATGTAAAATGTTGGGCAGAGATATCAAAACCAATCCCGCTGGCAAACATGGTTGGCGGAAATTATTTAAGGCATTTGGTTTGGGGTGGGCGGGGTTCCAACCCCACGACTCGCCCATTTGCCGTTGCCATTTGTTTTAATGTCATTTTGGAGTTTGGTGCAATGGTTTGTTAAGCGTTGGGTGGAGGTATTAAACGTGGGAGTGGCAGTTTTGGTAATTGTTTGAATGATTGTTGTAAAATTTGTTTTATGTTGATTGTTGGCATTTATTAGTTATAGATTATTGTTTGTTGTGGGTCCACCGAGTGGGGTGAGCGAGCCACCGGCCGACGCGGGTTCAAGCCCCGCCGACCCCGTTTATTATATACGGTGGTTGTATGTGGAATGGTCATGGGCCCTTGGGAAGGGGTCCTAACCCACATAACTTTAATTTTTATTTAAAACATAATGATGTCATTGGAAGGGGTGGCATCTTGCCACCCCTTTTTAATATTTCTTTTTGTTTTTATATAAAAACTAGCCCTTTTTTTCAACCATATTTTAAGTGTCATTTAAAAAATTAATGAGGAGACAAATTCGCAAAGATTCTGACAGTTGGGATCTTTGCGCCAAAAAATTCCAAATTGTTGCCTTGTTAGTGGCTACCATTGGGCCTAGTTTGACCAAAACTTTGACCATGAATATATTGAGCATACAAACTCGTATTTGAGTTTTGTTTACGTTGTTGGAATTAGGACTATGAGAACTATGATCTGGTCCTGATTTCACTTCAATCTGACAACTTTGATTTTTGAGCTTTTCGAAAGCCACTTCTGAATTCTGAGCAATTCTGGAGCCACCTACATCAATCAATGTCCCTAAAACTTGTAGTGTTTTAACTTCTATTTTCCTTAATGGGGATAGTTCTATGACACATCCCCTTTGAAGGATTATCCAACCCACAAGACAAGTATGCTACCTATGCTTGAAATAGACAATGTGGATTTGAATCCATTCAAATATAAAGCCATTATAATTCACATATGCATGTAATCAATTAATGCAGTTGAAATACGAATGCATAAGCTCATTTATAATAGGGATTCCATTTCAAATTTCACTCACAAGAAAATATTAAACTCAATCATAGAGTTATAAACAAATAATAAAGAGCAGAGTTGGAACCCTTATATTTTGATTGATGTGGTCCAAGAAACTTGTGACACGAGCAATTTTCTAGATAACGATATGCATCCACTATAGATGCCACCATATGCTAAGCCATGAGGCCATTAGGGAAAATGAAATTGGTTACAAACTCATTGGTCAATCATCCAACCAAATTAATCTCAAGCTCAACCAAATTATTCAAAACTAAACATTTTAGATAACCATCCTATGATCAAATAATCATGACATTCTCACCTCTTGTTCACAGACAACACAAGGAAGACATATCCCTTATCTACTCAATAGTCCCTTATGATTATTCTCCCTTACGTTAACTCTAAGGCATCTAATAAGTGACAATAATAGGGGAAATGAAGGTTTTCCAAACAACCAAACTTTATGCTTTTCCACAACCATCTGTCTCTCTTCTCAAGCCCATAGATTACTCTCTCAGAGCTAGATTTAGCCATTTATAGAATTTTATAATTTCAATTGTGCTTGAGCACAAGAATGGTTAGTGCAAGTGATACAAACTAAATTAGAATGAGAAGAGAGTGTGTGTGAATAGAGAAGGTTCAAATTTCCATTAGGATGGAGTCTCTTACAATTCCCCATGATGTGTGTACCCAACCCCCTATGCCTTTGTAACTATGCTACGTAGACTTCCTCATCAACCTCCACATGTATTCAGTGTTTGGATTCTAAGTTAAAGATGATGGTTGATATTTAGATAAGGCACATAATAAAAAGTTTGTAGTTCCTAGGAAACATAATATTTTTTCCATTGCACCTTACCCCCCATCCTCACCTTGGGCCCTATTTACCCATCAAAAGTGGGTGACCCCATTGGAGAAATTTTTTCTCCCACACTTCGCATCCAACGACTAGGAACCAACTGCTAACAACCACCACTAGTCGATGACAACATCCCATTATATCTCTGTCACCTACATTAGTCATATACCTTCTCACCCATCCACAAGAGCACATGGATGATGACGGGCTTTCGATCAAAAGGTACTTTATTCATTTTGAAATAAGGTGTTTATGCTTGTTTGTTTTTGGGATTTTGATATGGATTATGGGGTGACCTAGAAGAAGGAGGGGTTTTGACTATGAGCATGGCACTTGGCCATGGAGTCTTGTCCCTTATGTACCATCATTATTCACATAACACCTGTTGATTGAAGGGTGGACTAAGGAAATGTTACTTCCCATTGGGGGCTGGAAACACCTAATAAATTGTCCTTTAGCCACTCCTACCTGGGGGAAATACCATTGCGAGTTTAAGGCCTTAAATTTGGAAGGGAAGTCTTATTTGAAGTATTAAATAGCCCTTTACATTAAAGATTGTTTCAATTTGATGCATAAATGATTATTGAACTTGATGATTGGTTGCTTTCACTAGACTTTATGTTGTAATTGTCAAGTGGTTTTGCAGCCCAGGCTTTGGGCACCTTACCCACAGGTACCCAATCCATTTGAGAAGTATATTGACACCCATGGGTGAAGCATTAAGAGCCACCAAACTCTAAGAGAAAAAAGATCATCACACACCCTTGGGAACCTCTAGCACCCACATTGTTCTAACACTATGCCCCACATTTGATGATTTTTGGGATGATGCACCTTTACCTAACATGCCCCCAGGTTGGCCTTAATAGTTTGAGAGGGATGGAAGTTGATCTAGGACCCATATGAGGATGGTATCACCCCTTGAGACATGGGAGAGCTAGCACTACCTTAAAAGGCCTCAACGTTAGAGCAAAGATTGAAATTATGGCCATTCAGAGACCCATGAGAACCATCATGTGGTGCCCAAATTGGATTTCATGACCATTCTGAAACCGAATACTTATTCAATCAATTGTAACATCAATAAGCCAATCACTGAATCTCAACCAATTATTGCAACCAATGCAACTAGATGAAACCAAGCCATAACAAATCATATCAATGCACAACCATTCATCAATATAACAAGCCAAACATTGTTACCCATCACAAGAACCCATTGCCGCCACTGCAAACCTTGATCAAGCATACATCAGAATGTATATACTACTATTCTGAATCGTACCAGCGTATGTACGTGCTTTCCCTAAAGAATATGTAGAAATTCCCACTGTAGATCACCTGATAATGCAATATACTAAAGCAAAACACAAGATCTACTTCTGCAACAAACTTTGCGGAAGCTTAATCGAATATGAGCAAGATCAATGAGAACACATATAACTGAGAATGAGAATTCAATCACACATAACACAGAAGAAATAACCCGGGGAAAGCCTCAGCCTAAAACCCCAATCTCTGTATTATCATACAAGTGGAAATATGTTCGAATTACAAAAAGAATCAACTCACAAGCTATCTTGCTCTCTTTGCAATCAAACAATACTACTCATAGACAGTCAAAGGCTCTCACAACCTTCTCCTCTGCCCTCCAAGCCTCCTATTTCCTTGCGCAGTTTTTCCTGGGGTCCAGTGCTTCCACTTGTGTGAATTCCCACCTCACACTGCTCACTTGGCTCAGAAATAAATGCACAAACCTGAAGGAGATAAATCCTTCTGCATGGATGAGTTTCCTTTATAGGAAAAATTCATCCAACTAATAGTACATTGTCCTTACTCTGATCTCAACTGGGTCTCTATCTGAACTGACATGCATGAGTTATTTATGAGATAATATTCAATTATCTAGAGAGCAACAGTTACATGCATGCAAGCATTAACTAACTGAACTCACATTTAATTCAACAAACTGTTTGAATTAATCTAACTGGATTTGACTCAGTTAACTGAGCCAACTAATTACAACTCATCCTTATCTCTTTAACTGATGGATAAATTACTCAATCAATGGAGAAACTGTTGCATGTCCCTACATAGACTTCATGTTTGATTTTCTACAACTAATTAACTCATGATGAATTAATTAATTATTTTACAAACAACTGCTAAGATCAAATTCTAATTTTACTTCTCTATTTTAGTTCAGGGACTAACTAAAATAGGAATCCATCCCAAAATGCTATTTATAACAAAGCTATTTTTAGCACTTCCATTTTTCATTGCTTGTTGCTATGTCCAACACTGGTACTCAAATTGCTATTTATAGCAATGCTATTTTTAGCACTTCTATCTTTAGCATTCCTTGTTGCCATTTTCAACACTCCCTCTCAACAAGAAAGGCATTCAACTCGAACCCGATCCTGAACCTTTGGAATGTTATGCATGCAACACTTCTCCCAAGTGTTGTTGCTCCAACAACTCTAGAAACAAAAAATCTCCCAACTAACCTCCCTATTGGGCTCGAAACACCCACTGATGCTGAAGCTCCTTCTGCCACTGAAAAGTGCTCCCTCTCTGACCTCTGCGCTGCCACAACAACTCCCTGCATCTCACACCATTTCACACCTCTCTGTGCCATCCTGCATTGGTGCAACACTCCTGTGCCTCTCTCATTGTTGCAGCCTGATAGCTCTACACTATCTTGGGATTCCTGCACTATAGCTCTCTCTACCACTCCATCCGCATCTGTCTCTACCCACTCATCTAATCTTGCTACTCCTCATCGGGGGTCCCGTAGCAAGATCTAATCAAAGAGGTTGGCTATCTCAATGATCCTGCCCCTATTCCAGCCTTCTTGGGACTGTCACTCCACATCGTCCCACCTCCGACCTGGGGGTATGGATGCATGTGATCCCTCTGCCCACTTGGCTTGAAATTTCCCCCTACTGGATGTCTCTACGTGAGTGGATGCCTCCACTCGATCTCCTCTCAGCTTCTCTAGTTGTGGCTGCTCCACAACCTCTTGAAGTTGCTTCACCAATTGTGGCTCCTCCACAATTGTCTAAGACTTCTTCTGGTGCTGCATATTGAGAGGTAATGTACTCTCCCTCTCAACCACCAAGTCTCCATCAATTGCCTTGCTCCTCAAGGCTTTGCATGCATCTTGAACGTCAAGAGCATACAGGGTCTTGACTCGTGAACCGATCTGATTCACCTATCTCGTGTTGATGTGTCGCAGGAAAACCTTTCCCTTACTGAAGACTAGATCACAGCCTTTGTCTTCCAGCATTGTGATCGACACCAAAATTTTCCTCAGTCCTGGTACATACTTGACATCGGTCAAGGTAATGCAAGCTCCATGATCCTTCTAAAAAACAATACACTTGAGACACTATACTTTTCATCATTACCCATTGCTATGAGTATCTGGAGATCTTTCTCCTTGATCTAGGTCTGGGTGTGAAGAAGGACCCTTCCAAGACCTTTTACTTTTGTGATGTGTTAAAATTGCTTTTTAAAAGAACATTAACGAATACATCTGCATGCGGAAAAGAAGAGGAAGATAACAATCATCAATACATGAAAACATAAGCGTTGATAACGGAGTTCGTCCAGAAGGGACTACATCTCCGGGCCCTGGTGTCAAGATTGTAGGTTTTAACCTCGTACAGAAATTACCTGCATATGAATTCTAAAACACATAAAATAAACAATGGGAGAGCATAACACATAAAACACATATACACATAGATTTTCCCCTAGATCCCAAAACCAAGACTACTAGCTTGATTTTTCATTATGTTCCTTTCAATGTTATAATACATATTTATACATGCCGAAGCATCCAATACCATGGACCGAAAACCATCGCGTCCAAAAAACATGTGCGAAAATCATGCACAAAACCATAGATGGGTCCGCCCAACCTAACATAGGTTCCAAAACCAAAATTTTCCAAGAGGCTGCCCCGGACCCCATAAAGTGGGGTTACGGGTACACGTCAAACTCCATGTGACCCCGCCTCTAACCCCCTGGTTAACTACGTGGGCTAGTCGTGGAAAGAATATAACACAACCCAACATTCTCCCACTTGTTGTTTTCTTTCCACAGGGGGCCACAAGAGAGCTTTGTCATTTTTCCAGCCCTGAAATGCCCATTGTCTCTCTACACCAAGAGAACTTCTTAGAGCTCACAGATTTTGTCAATGCATCTGCAGTATTCTTCAAAGTGTCCACCTTTACCAGCAACACCTTTTTGTCTTCTATCATATCCCTCACAAAGTGATATTGAACATCAATGTGCTTTGTCTTTGAATGATATGTGAGGTTCTTTACCAAGAAAATTGCACTTTGGCTATCACAGTCTATCCTTATAGCTTCCTGTACTAACCCCATACTTGAACACAATCTATGCAATCAAACTGCTTCCTTGCTTGCATGAGTGGCTGCCATGTATTCTGCCTCTGTAGTTGATAGTGCCACTACAGATTGTTTCTTACATCCAACTGACTGCACCTCCAAATAGGTTAAACACATACCCACTTGTAGATCTTCTCTGATCTAGATCTCCAACCCAATCTGCATCCACAAAGCCACGAATATCCAACACTCTGTCCAATCCTGGTCTTCCTTGGTAGCACAAACCATAATCACTAGTGCCACGCAAGTACCTGAAAACCTGCTTCACTACTATCCAATGCTCCTTCCCTGGTTTTGACATAAACCTGCTCAATACTCCCACTGCATGTGCAATGTCTGGTCTAGTACAGACCATTGCATACACTAGGCTACCGACTGCACTTGCATATGGAACACGGGACATGTCCTCTTCCTCTTCTTGTGTCTTGGGACATTGTTCAGCATATAACCTCACACCTACATGAATAGGAACCTTCACTGGTTTACTATCCTGCATATTAAACCTCTGCAGTATTGTCTCGACATACTTCCTTTGGTTTAACCAGAGCTTCCTCTTTTCCTGATCTCTTTTAATTTCCATTCCCAAAATATAGTTTGCAGCACCAGGATCTTTCATGTCGAATTTGGAGGACAATTGGGTCTTCAAATCCTGGATAATTTCTTTGTCATTTCCAACCAACAACATATCATCCGCATATAAGACCAGATAAATAACACTGTCACTAATTAATTTAAAATACACACAGTGATCTGCTTTGCTTCTGGTGAAGCCAAGTCCCCATATAAATGTATCAAATTTTTGATACCACATCCTTGGTGACTGTTTTAACCCATATAGTGACTTCTTTAACTTGCATACTAGTTCTTTCTTACCCTTCACCGCAAAGCCTTCAGGTTGCTTCATGTAGATCTCCTCTTCCAGATCCCCGTGAAGAAATGTTGTCTTCACATCCATCTGTTCTACCTCAAAATCAAAAGCAGAGCAATAGATAAAAGTAATCTAATAGAAGTTACCTTGGCAACAGGGGAAAGAATATCACCAAAATCAATTCCCGACACCTCGGAATAAACTTTTGCTACCAACTAAGCTTTGTGTTTCTCCACTTTTCCTTCTACATTTGTCTTCTTCTTGAACACCCATTTTCTGCCAATGGGTTTCCTTCCAGCCGGCAACTCCACCAGATCCCAAGCCTCATTTTTGTGCAAAGATTCCATTTCATTACCCATGGCCTCTTTCTAGAGTTTTCCATCCTCTGAATCTACTGCTTCCTTCACAGTTCTAGGATCATCATCCGTAACAGATAAAGCAAAATTTGAACAGAAAGCAGATGGACTATACCTTTTTGGCTGCCTTCTTTCTTGAACCAATCTTCTCATATTTTGAGAAGAATCTTCGGCGAAAATCACATAGAAATATTTTTGTCGACGCGTTTCGAACCAACCAGTGTGGTTCGTCGTCAGGACAAGTTGAATGAGCAGATCTTGCTATGCATTATAAATAGATTGGGCAGAATGTTCAATGAACAAATTTCCAAATTGGAATGGTAGTGGAATCTCTGCACCTTTTAAGAAATGCTAGATCTACTTTCAACTTAGAAACCTGCAAACGTGCCTGTTCAAAATGATGAACCTTAGTTGCAATGGCTCCTCCGTGCAGGGATTCAATAAGAGAATTTAGGCTTCTGTAATCCATATCAATTTTGAGAAGAATCTTCAGCGAAAATCACATAGAAATATTTTTGCCGACGCGTTTCGAACCAACCAGTGTGGTTCATCGTCAGGACAAGTTGAATGAGCAGATCTTGCTATGCATTATAAATAGATCGGGCAGAATGTCCAATGACCAAATTTCTAAATTGGAATGGTAGTGGAATCTCTGCACCTTTTAAGAAATGCTAGATCTGCTTTCAACTTAGAAACCTGCAAACGTGCCCGTTCAAAACGAGGAACCTTAGTTGCAATGGCTCATTCGTGCAAGGATTCCATAAGAGAATTTAGGCTTCTGTGATCCTTATCAATTTTGAGAAGGATCTTCGACGAAAATCACATAGAAATATTTTTGCCGACGCGTTTTGAACCAACCAGTGTGGTTCATCGTCAAGACAAGTTGAATGAGCATATCTTGCTATGCATTATAAATAGATCGGGCAGAATGTCCAATGACCAAATTTCCAAATTGGAATGGTAGTGGAATCTCTGCACCTTTTAAGAAATGCTAGATCTACTTTCAACTTAGAAACCTGCAAACGTGCCCGTTCAAAACGATGAACCTTAGTTGCAATGGCTCCTCCGTGTAGGGATTCAATAAGAGAATTTAGGCTTCTGTGATCCATATCAATTTTGAGAAGAATCTTCGGCGAAAATCACATAGAAATATTTTTGCCGATGCGTTTCGAACCAACCAGTGTGGTTCATCGTCTGGACAAGTTGAATGAGCGAATCTTGCTATGCATTATAAATAGATCGGGCAGAATGTCCAATGACCAAATTTCCAAATTGGAATGGTAGTGGAATCTCTGCACCTTTTAAGAAATGCTAGATCTGCTTTCAACTTAGAAACCTGCAAACGTGCCCGTTCAAAATGATGAACCTTCGTTGCAATGGCTCCTGCTTGCAGGGATTCCATAAGAGAATTTAGGCTTCTGTGATCCATATCAATTTTGAGAAGGATCTTCAGCGAAAATCACATAGAAATATTTTTGCCGACCCGTTTCGAACCAACCAGTGTGGTTCATCGTCAGGACAAGTTGAATGAGCAGATCTTGCTATGCATTATAAATAGATCGGGCAGAATGTCCAATGACCAAATTTCGAAATTGGAATGGTAGTGGAATCTCTGCACCTTTTAAGAAATGCTAGATTTGCTTTCAACTTAGAAACCTGCAAATGTGCCCATTCAAAACGATGAACCTTAGTTGCAATGGCTCCTCCGTGCAGGGATTCAATAAGAGAATTTAGGCTTCTGTGATCCATATCAATTTTGAGAAGAATCTTCGGCGAAAATCACATAGAAATATTTTTTCCGACGCGTTTCGAACCAACCAGTGTGGTTCATCTTCAGGACAAGTTGAATGAGCAGATCTTGCTATGCATTATAAATAGATTGGGCAGAATGTCCAATGACCAAATTTCCAAATTGGAATGGTAGTGGAACCTCTGCACCTTTTAAGAAATGCTAGATCTGCTTTCAACTTAGAAACCTGCAAACGTGCCCGTTCAAAACGATGAACCTTAGTTGCAATGGCTCCTCCGTGCAGGGATTCAATAAGAGAATTTAGGCTTCTGTGATCCATATCAATTTTGAGAAGAATCTTCGGCGAAAATCACATAGAAATATTTTTGCCGACGCGTTTCAAACCAACCAGTGTGGTTCATCGTCAGGACAAGTTGAATGAGAAGATCTTGCTATGCATTATAAATAGATCGGGCAAAATGTGCAATGACCAGATTTCCAAATTGGAATGGTAGTGGAATCTCTGCACCTTTTAAGAAATGCTAGATCCGCTTTCAACTTAGAAACCTGCAAACATACCCGTTCAAAACGATGAACCTTAGTTGCAATGGCTCCTCCGTGTAGGGATTCAATAAGAGAATTTAGGCTTCTATGATCCATATCAATTTTGAGAAGAATCTTCGGCGAAAATCACATAGAAATATTTTTGCCGACGCGTTTCGAACCAACCAGTGTGGTTCATCGTCAGGACAAGTTGAATGAGCAGATCTTGCTATGCATTATAAATAGATCGGTTAGAATGTGCAATGACCAAATTTCCAAATTGGAATGGTTGTGGAATCTCTGCACCTTTTAAGAAATGTTAGATCTGCTTTCAACTTAGAAACCTGCAAACGTGCCCGTTCAAAACGATGAACCTTAGTTGCAATCGCTCCTCCCTGCAGGGATTCAATAAGAGAATTTAGGCTTCTATGATCCATATCAATTTTGAGAAGAATCTTCGACGAAAATCACATAGAAATATTTTTGCCGACGCGTTTCGAACCAACCAGTGTGGTTCATCGTCAGGACAAGTTGAATGAGCAGATCTTGCTATGCATTATAAATAGATTGGGCAGAATGTCCAATGACCAAATTTCCAAATTGGAATGGTAGTGGAATATCTGCACATTTTAAGAAATGCTAGATCTGCTTTCAACTTAGAAACCTGCAAACGTGCCCGTTCAAAATGATGAACCTTAGTTGCAATGGCTCCTCCGGGCAGGGATTCAATAAGATAATTTAGGCTTCTGTGATCCATATCAATTTTGAGAAGAATCTTCGGTGAAAATCACATAGAAATATTTTTGCTGACGCGTTTCGAACCAACCAGTGTGGTTCATCGTCAGGACAAGTTGAATGAGCAGATCTTGCTATGCATTATAAATAGATCGAGCAGAATGTCCAATGACCAAATTTCCAAATTGGAATGGTAGTGGAATCTCTGCACCTTTTAAGAAATGCTAGATCTGCTTTCAACTTAGAAACCTGCAAACGTGCCCGTTCAAAACGATGAACCTTAGTTGCAATGGTTCCTCCGTGTAGCGATTCAATAAGAGAATTTAGGCTTCTATGATCCATATCAATTTTGAGAAAAATCTTCGGCGAAAATCACATAGAAATATTTTTGCCGATGCGTTTCGCTATAACCGGAGTTTGTGGCTCTTCATCTTCTGATTCCTCCTCTGCTGTAGAGTCTGATTCTTCCTCCTTTAGCTCAAACTCTATCTTCTCAGGTTCCTTTGGTTGGACTTCATGTTTAATAACATCTTTCACCTCTCTGAACACCACATCTCAGCTATACACAACCTTCCTTGTTACTAGGTTCAAAGGCTTATAACCCTTTAAACCATGCTTATACCCAATAAATGAACTTTTTAGATTTACTATCCAACTTGGTTCGTTTCTCCTTTTGAACATGTACATATGCATCACATCCAAATACCCTCAGATGTGAAAGAGAGGGTTTCTTACCAGTCCATACCTCTTGTGGAGTATTATCCTCCAATGCTGATGAAGGTGACCTATTGATCAGGTAACATGCAGTATCCTCCGCCTCTGCCCATAATTCCTGTCCTAACCCGACACCACTGAGCATGCTTCTTGCCCTTTCCACCAACATCTTGTTCATTCTTTCTGCAACTCCATTTTGCTGAGGTGTATATGGAGTAGTCTTCTGCCGTGCTATACCACACTTCTTACAGAATTCTTCAAATTCCTTACTGCAAAACTCTCCACCATTATCTGTCCTCAACACCTTTATCTTCTTCTCTGTCTCATTTTCCATGAGAGCCTTAAATTCTTTAAACCTATCAAAGACTTCAGATTTCTTCTTAAGGAAATATATCCATGTATTCCTTGAGAATTCATCTATAAATGATACATAGTACACAAACTTACCGAGTGATGGAACCTTCATAGGTCCAAACACATCACTGTGCACAAGCTTTAATATATGTTTCGCCCTCTTACCACCAGAGGGGAAACTCACCCGATTCTACTTCCTGTATACACAATTTTCACAGAAATCAAAATCCAGAGAGCTATTACTCATACCTTCTACCATACCTTTACCATGAAGTATTCGAAGGCCTTTCTCTCCAATATGTCCAAGCCTTTGATGCCACAACATGGTCTTCTCTCCAGAGACCACTAGATTTTCTGCTCCACTTTCAAGAACCACAGAACTATTGCACCCATCAACAACCGTGCTACCTTGCAGCTTGTACAGATTTCCAATCCAAACTCCCCGCATCAATACCAGTGCTCCCCGAACCATCTTGTAGGTATCCTTATCGAACATTGTTTTTACACCTGCATCATCTAGCTTGCTTACAAAAATTATATTTCTGGCCAATGCAGGAATATTTAGAACACCTAGAAGTGTTCTAACTCTTCCACCTTGCAACTTCAACTTTACCTTTCCACGACCAACGATTTTAGCCTTCCTGTCATCCCCCAAGAAGACATCGCCACCATCATATTTCTCATACTCGTAGAACCACTCTCTATGGGGAGTGAAGTGAAAGGATGCACCTGAGTCAATCAACCATGCCTCATGATCTACATGTGTACTTGAAGAAGCCAAGTACACATCCCCAACTTCATTTGAGGTGGTTTTTGCCTCTGTAGAAGGAGCCTCATCAGATCACTTTCCTTTGTTAGGAGCTTTAGATTTACAGTCCCTTTTGAAATGGCCTTCCTTTCCGCATTTCCAGCACACCACCTTTACAGGTTTTCCTGGAGATTTAGATCTCCCACTCGATGACTTAATTTTATTTCTATTCTGGGACCGTCCTTGTACAGACAAGGCATCACCATTCTGGCTCTCCATATTTTTCCATTTCATCTTCTTCGTCAGCAAGGCTGAGACTATTTCATCAAATTGCAAGGCAGTTGCATTGCTACCTATTGCAATAACTAGACTATACCACGAATCTGGTAGAGAACACAACAAACTAATGCACTTATCTTCATCTGAAATTTTAATATCAACATATGCTAACTGACTTACCACAGTATTAAATGCATTCAAATGCTCTGTCACCGAGTCTCCATCTTTCATACGCAGGTTATACAACTTTTTCCACAGGAACTTTTTATTCACCAGAGACTTAGATTGGTGCAAAGTCCCTAACTTGTCCCACAAAGCCTTCACCGTAGCTTCCCCTGATAGATTCAACAATACTGAATCTGAGACACACAATCGTATTGTGCTCTTTTCCTTCCGATCCAACTTCTTCCTTTCTTCATCGGACACTCCTGTTGGTTTAGTACCTGGATCTATCGCGATCCACTGATCTTTATCCACCAATAGATCCTCTATCTTGAGTTTCTACAACTCAAAACTATGACCATTAAATTTCTCGATCTCTATCTTTCCACTGCTCGCCATCTTCTTTCACCACCAGAATCGATCTTGCAGATCTCCCACTGAACATGGTCTACCAGAGGCCCGAGCGAAACCCCTTAGCAACAAATGCATCCCCTTGAAGCCAAAACAACTCTGATACCAAAGGTAGGTTTTAACCCCGTACAGAAATTACCTACATACGAATTCTAAAACACATAAAATAAACAATGTGAGAGCATAACACATAAAACACATATACACAAATATTTTCCCCTAGATCCCAAAACTGGGACTACCAGCTTGATTTTTCATTATGTTCCTTTCAATGTTACAATACATATGTATACACGCCGAAGCATCCGATACCATGGACTGAAAACCATCGCGTCCAAAAAACATGTGCAAAAATCATGCACAAAACCCATAAAGTGGGGTTACGGGTACACCTCAAACCCCATGTGACCCCCCCTCTAATCCCTTAGTTAATTACGTGGGCTAGTCGTGGAAAGGATATAACACAACTCAACAAAGATGGTGTAGGCCTCTGCATTAAGTGCTGTCAATAAAGGTGATGTACACGAGATGATGTCGCGATCATACAAGGAAAAATGCCCTCACGCAGGAGTGGCTCTAAGAGATATCCCACAACTTGGAACTCTCAATCAAACTCCTATCAGTATGACACAAAAACATGCATGGTGAGCATCCTGCCAGCATGGCAGAAAAGGGACGTCAAAACAAAACACATGCATGATGACATGTAATAAACAAGAGTATCCCATCAACATACAACAAGGGATCTCAAATCATAACATGAAGAGTTATGACAACAAGTACATCATATAGAAGATTCAACATCAAAGCAGCAAGGAATCATGACAACAGATAATAAATAAGATCCTGCCTCAATATCAATCAAGGATCCGTGCAACATAATGTAATAAGAAGAAATACATGAATAAATCATATACCTCACACCATGGGCCATCTAAAGAAGTGGATGAAGAAATGGATGTTCATATCTTTAGGAAAAAAATCCACGATGGATAGTTGTTCACATTGTTGAAGCGTATGCAGGGCTGTTACCATTCTGAACTTTGGCTTCCCTTGCATTGTTAATTTTCTGGCTTGTCGCCATCAGAGGCATAGGAAACAAAAACTGTCACAATGTTGAGCCATTGATCTCACAGCACCGCTCAAAAAGAAGACTGTTATGGACTTCTCTACAATGTAGCTCTCAGGCTATTTGGTGTTTGCAGTGCTCTAGCTACATTACTGTGGCTCTGCGGCTCTTCCTGACCTTTTGGTTCTTTGGCTACCTCGATCACGCTCTGTGGCACTCAGGCTCTGCGATGCTTTGGCTGGAAAACTTTCCAGCTTCTCTGAGTGAACGCAACACCATCTAGCTACCCCTGGCTATCTAGTCATCTCGTGCTGCGGCTCTCCATCGGGCACAACCTCCTCATTGAGGTGATTTTTGCACTCAACACAGTCTCTCAGGCTCTCTCTCTCCCTCTGATACGCAGGCTCTCTGGCACAGTCTCTCTTTGGCCTTTTTCTTCCTCTGGCCTGCAGCCCCCCGGGCACTCTGCTTCCATTGTGTTTTATAACACATTTGGGACAAGGCCGCATACAAATTGGAGGTCTATTGTTTAGGGATAGAATGTCATTCGAACAGAAGGTTTGGTCGGCGCAACAAAACTACAATAATAGCCTTTTCTTTGTTAGAACAGACAATACACAAAAAATTAAAAAAATTAAAATAACTATAAAGCTGGACTTCAAATTTCATCCAATCGGGCTTATAAACCCATCGGGTACACGCTATATCGCAATCGCATCGCCCCTTGGTATCTAGATCACCGATCTCCTGATAGTCGATTTAATCATGGTCATGTATATTATCTTTTGGATACATCGCATTAGGTTTCTTTTAGATCGACGTTGCGAACCAGCAACTGTGGTTCATCTTCACATCCTGAAGATGAACCACCGTTGTTGGTTCAAAATGTCGATCTAAAAGAAACCTAATGCGATGTATCTGGAAGATAATGTACATAATGATGAAACTCGCAGAAACCTCAAAGACATTAATCATGGTCGTTGATCGGTTTTCGATCTGACGGCTGAGATCACATTGCATATCTCTATCGCTTATCGCAATCACTTCCGCCAATAGCCCTGCACATCGAGGGATCCGCCAACACCAATCACCAATATTGACGATTTCTAATCACATTCGCTACACCCAGGGGTCCTGGTCCTCGAACTTTGGGTTTTGTCGACCCGATCCGTCGATCCAACACTCCATCGCCAATTGGAAAGCGCCAATATCGCTGATTGCTAATTGAATACCACCGATATCAGCCATCGCTTGCCTCCAATTGCGATTGCCTTATAAAGGTTTAAAACCCATTTTTAAAGGAAAATGCCTCATTTTCCTAAGGAACAAAGCAACCTTCTTTTCACGATAACTTCATCATCTGGACTCGAATTAAGTGTCATTTGCACCATTGGAATCAGGATGACGAGATCTACGCTCTGGTCGAGTGTCGACATCATTTTGATCACTTTGATTTTCGAGCATTCCCATGCCATTCTGTCTGAAGATCCACCTAGATCAATCCTCCCCACTAAGGAGATTTTGGTCCTCCAAAAGCATAAAAATTAATATGCAACTCTCTCTATACCCTGTCTACATCACAAGCATCTTGAAAGGTCTCACTTCCATGTCCTTCACTTTTGTTCTTTTGAGCCTTAAGCGACGAACCGACACCTGCTACATCTGCAACCTATATTATATTGTTTTTGCAGCTATGACAACGAGGCCAACCTATCATGGTTGCTTCAAAAATTGATGGAAAACACATCATTACTGCAACACATGATTTACAATCATAAGGCCAAACACTATTGTGTGGACAAGTGATGGAAACATAACATCACTTTCAGAGTTTTAATATGCGACTCAAAACATGACTAAACATCATTGTTGCTGACCACATGATGGAGACACATCATCACATTTACATTTAAAAATGCAACAAGTGATTTACAAAAGAATGATCATGAAACGAAAACATGTCTAGAAACCATTTCTCACTTATCTTTGTGAATGGGTCACCTCCTTGAGGTGGTTTTGCTTGTCGAACAACTGCTTTACCTGTTTCACACACCGACGCTTTGTCTTTAAGGCGCTGCTTTGGATGGAGCTTCCAACAAGTGGCCTTTTGATGGCCATTTCTATCGCAATGACTGCAGTAGGTTTTCTTCCTCCATATCTGCTTAACCGGTTTCTTTTCACACTGTTGAGAGGGTATTTCATGCTTCATGAGTGCTGCCATTCTTTTCCAACACTTGGAAAAGGTATGGTTAGGTAAACCACAAAAAGTACATGTTTTTTGATTCCTTGATCTTCATTCATTATTAGCGACATGATCATAATCAAAATGAACATTCAAAGATCGAAAATGGTTATACCTTCCCTTGCTGTCTCTAATGTCAGTATGGCGATGAGAGCTTGACTCAGCGCTCTCCCTGCAATGGAAACTGCCATGGGATGATGGGGATGTTTTCCCATCATTCTCTTTCCCAGACGATGTCTCGGACGAATCTAACACCTTCGAGTACTCTCCTTTAGTGTATCTCGAGCATGCAAATGGATTTTCATGCACAACCTCCAAAGGTTGAGTGATGCCTTGGTTATTAACACCAAGTTCTTCTTTCTCCTCGTGCCTCATCCTTGTAAGAAGACTCATGTTTGTCCTTGTAATTGGGATCTCCAAATCTCCAACAGACATCATACTATGAGAATATGAAATCGAAAGGAAATCAACATCTTTTACCTTCTCTTTCGATTTGGAAAGAACTGATGAGGGCTGCTCATCATTCGTCATTGGTGGTTCGCTAACTGTCTCAGTGCATTCCCCAACTTCTTTCCTGACATACCCAAGTCTTGCCTCACGGGGTAATTCCTCTACTTTTATGGGGTTGATAATGCCTTGGCCATTAAGCACATATTCAATTCATCATTCTTTGTTTGAAGATTATGTTTGTTTTGCTTCAGTTCTTTCATGGCCTCTTCTGTGGCTTTCAACTGAAGCTGTAATCACTCCTTTTACTCTATCTCTTTCTGTAGAGTTTCATACACAATTTCCACTTTCTTGGAAATGTCGAGCATGGTCTCGTACATTTCTCTTTCATCCTCTGTCATTGCATGTTCCATTGTTCACACTGCAATTCACATACATGTAAAGACCACTCTAATACCACTTGATCCAGGTCCCGATGTGAAAAAGGACCCTTCCAAGACCTTTTACTTTCGTGATGTGTTAAAATTGATTTTTGAAAGAACATTAATGAATACATCTGCATGTGGAAAAGAAGAGGAACATAACAATCATCAACACATGAAAACATAAGCGTTGATAACGGAGTTCGTCCAAAAGGGACTACGTCTCCCGGCTCCGGTGTCAAGATGGTGTAGGCCGCTGCATTAAGTGTTGTCAATAAAGGTGATGTACACAAGAGAGGATGTCGTGATCATATAAGGAAAATGCCCTCACGCAGGAGTGGCTCTAAGAGATATCCACAACCTGGAACTCTCAATCAAACTCCTATCAGTATGACACAAAAACATGCATGATGAGCATCCCGCCAACATGGCACAAAAGGGATGTCAAAACAAAACACATGCATGACGACATGTAATAAACAAGAGTATCCCAACAACATACAATAAGGGATCTCAAAGCATAACATGGAGAGTTATGATAGCAAGTACATCATATAGAAGATTCCACATCAAATCAGCAAGGAATCATGACAACATATAATAAATAAGATCCTGCCTCAATATCAATCAAGGATCCGTGCAACATAATGTAATAAGAAGAAATACATGAATAAATCATATACCTCACACTACGGTCCATCTGAAGAAGTGGATGTTCATATCTTTAGGAAAACAATCCATAGTGGATAGTTGTTCACATTGTCGAAGCGTAGGCAGGGTCGTTACCATGCCGGACTTTGGCTTCCCTTGCATCATTAATTTTCTGGCTTGCCGCCATCAGAGGCATCAAAAACAGAAATTGTCACAATGCTGAGCCATTGATCTCACATCACCGCTCAAAAAGAAGATTGTTCTGGACTTCTCTGCAATGTAGCTCTTGGGCTATTTAGTGTTTGCAATGCTCTGGCTACATTATTGCAGCTCTGCCTGACCTTCTGGTTCTTTGGCTACCTTCTCGCGCTGCCTCGATCACGCTTTGTGGCACTCAGAATCTGCGACGCTCTGGCTGGCAAGCTTTCCAACTTCTCTGAGTGAACACGACACCGTCTAGCTACCTCTGGCTATCTGGTCCTTTCATGCTGCGACTCTCCATCTGACGCAGCCTCCTCATTGAGGTGATTTTGGCACTCATCATAGGCTCTTGGGCTCTCTCTCTCCCTCTAGTATGCAGGCTCTCTAGCACAGTCTCTCTCTAGCTTCTTTCTTCCTCTGGCTTTTTTCTTCCTGATCGAACAGAAGGTTCCGTCAATGCAACAAAACTACGATAATAGCCTTTTCTCTGTTAGAATAGACGATACATAGAAAACATTAAAAAGCCCAAAAAACTATAAAGCCAGACTTCAGATTTCATTCAATCGGGTTTATAAACCTGTCAGGTCTGCGCTGTATCGTAATCGCATCGCCCCTTGGTATCGAGATCGCCGATCTCTCGATCGCCGATTTAACCTTGGTCGTTGATCAGTTTTCAATCCGACGGTTGAGATCACATCACATATCGCCATTGATTATCGCAATTTCTTCCGCCAATATCCCTGCACATCAAGGGATCTGCTGATGCCGATCGCAGATCGTTTCGATCGCTAATATCGGCGATCACTAATCGCATTCGCTACACCCAGGGGTCCTGGTCCTTGGCCTTTGGGTTACGTCGACCCGATCCGCCGAACCGGCACTCCATCGTCGATTCGCAAGCACCAATATTGTCGATCATTGCTTGAATAACACCGATATTGGCCATCGCTTGCCTTCGATTGCGATTTGCCTTATAAAGGCTTAAAACCCATTTTTAAAGGAAAATGCCTCATTTTCCTAAGGAACAAATCAGCATTCTTTTCACGATAACTTCATCATCCGGGCTCGGATTGAAGTGCCGTTCATGCCGTTGGAATCAGGATGACGAGATTAACGTTGTGGTTCTATGTTGACATCATTCTTATCACTTTGATTTTTGAGCATTCCCATGCCATTGTGTCTGAAGATCCACCTAGATCACTCCTCTAAGGTACTGAACAAACTCTTGTTGCCGGTCATGAGGAATGAAGCTCCACTGTCAAGAAACCAACCACATCCCACCACAAATGAAACCATGCATGTGAAGAGGGTGAAATCCCAATCGAACTATGAGGCCAATGCCTCACCTTCAGATCCCTACAAGGAACCTTCTTGGATTTCTTCTGTGGACAATTCGTAGCATAATGGCCCACTTCATGACAATGAAAGCATCAACTTTCGATTTGTCAAACTTCTTCCCACCATGGGAAGAACCGGATTTGGGATGGGATGCTTTCCCTTTCCCTTTCCTCACCTTACTCGATAAGGCTAGATTTTCCTCATCATCTTGCTTCGATGAGGATCCATCTCTGGTGCTTCTTCTTATCTCCTCCTGCGTCAGATCCAACCAAAGTCGTTCCCAATCTTGCAGATTTTCTCTTCCATTAACCGAGTCTTGGTAGCTATTCTAGCTCTTAGGAAGACCGAGGAGTGCAAGACTCACCATGTTATCATCAACAATCGTGATCCCTACACTTCCAAGCTCATCCCTACAGGTGGTGAGCTTGTTTAGATATGTAGAGATTGTGTCACCCTTTTCACACTTGATTTTCTGAAGCTTGTCTTTCAGCGCCAACTTCCTCTGATCGTTTTTGTTCTAATATAGATCTTTCAATGTTTTCCACATCAAAAATGGTGTCTCCTTCCCATGGAGACTTGAGACTATGTGGTCTCGAACTCCCTCCAAAAGGATTCTCCTTGCTCTAGCCACACATTTCTTCCATTCCGCCAATTGAGTGGCATCAGTCGGCTTGGGGACTTCTTGATCAATGGAGTCCTTTAGACCGTTATCCTCTAATACTGCTTCCATGCAATCCTTCCAGGCTATATGATTTGAGCTTCCATCAAGGGCGTACTCGAGTCTTAAACTGCTGAATGCCATTAGTGAAATTGAGATGTGATAAGAACTCGATTTCTGTATTCAGGAACCTCAAACTTCGAACTTCTCCCTTCTTGTATACTGTTCTTCACCTTGATCACCTTTTCTTCGATAACATGTAGAAATTCCCACTGTAGATCACCTAATAATGCAATATACTAAAGCAAAATACAAGATCTACTTCTACAACAAACATTGTGGAAGCTTAATCGAATATGAGCAAGATCAATGAGTAGACATATAACTGAGAATGAGAATTCAATCACACATAACACAGAAAAAATAACCCGGGGAAAGCCTCAGCCTAAAACCCCAATCTCTGTATTATCATATAAGTGGAAATATGTTCGAGTTACAAAAGGAATCAGCTCACAAGCTATCCTGCTCTCTCTGCAATCAAACAATACTGCTCATAGACAGTCAAAGGCTCTCACAACCTTCTCTTCTGCCCTCCAAGCCTCCTATTTCTTTGCGCAATTTTTCCTGGGGTCCAGTGCTTCCACTTGTGTGAATTCCCCCCTCACACTGCTCACTTGGCTCAGAAATAACTGCACAAACCTGAAGGAGATAAATCCTTCTGCATGGATGAGTTTCTTTTATAGGAAAAATTCATCCAACTGATAATACACTGTCCCTCCTCTGATCTCAACTAGATCTCTGACTGAACTGACATGCATGAGTTATTTATGAGAGAATATTCAGTTATTTGGAGAGCAACAGTTACATGCATGCAAGCATTAACTAACCGAACTCACAATTAATTCAACAAACTGTTTGAATTAATCTAACTGGACTTGACTCAGCTAATTGAGCCAACTAATTACAACTCAATATTACAACTCATCCTTATCTCTTTAACTGATGGATAAATTCCTCAATCAATGGAGAAACTATTGCATGTCCCCACATAGGCTTCATGTTTGATTTTCGACAACTAATTAACTCATGGTGAATTAATTAATTATTTTACAAACAACTGCTAAGATCAAATTCGAATTTTGCTTCTCTATTTTAGTTCAGGGAATAACTAAAATAGGAATCCATCCCGAAATGCTATTTATAGCAAATCTATTTTTAGTACTTCCATTTTTCATTCCTTGTTGCTATGTCCAACATTGGTACCCGAATTGCTATTTATAGCAGTGCTATTTTAACCACTACTATTTTTAGCATTTCTTGTTGCCATTTTCAACATAATATATGCGTACAGATCTCAAATTAATGACTACTGAGATTTCTGTCAAAATGAATCACTAGGTTAGTTACTAAATACATAATCATAATCAACACATCAATACCACCTTACTGAAAACCAAACCATAATGTAACACCATCGTTGATTAATCTACCAAGTCTTATTCAACCCAATTAACATTTTCAAACATAAATTATCATGATAGAGACATCATCGATGGACAACAACAAACAGAACAAATATGAGCAAATATCATCAAAGGACATACTACAAAACTCTAGAATTTGTATGCAACTTTCACAAAACACATCAACGTATGTATGTACTTACTATGCATAATAACTGCATACAAATATTCACATGCTGAAGATAATTTTTGTATAATATATACGTGATTACCCAGAAGCAGATATGCATATGTACGCACCTAATTTGGGTAAGATTAGTGTACATATTTGAAATTATTGAATCATGCATTTGTTGTAACCACAACATACACTTCACAAATTTTATTATCACACATTCATGTCAGAGTATCATTATCACCACAGATCTATCATAAAAGATCAAACAAGCATATTCATTAGTCTTTACTATACTTTCATATCTATCAGATCTCATCCTCCTCCATGCTCCTTGGTGCAACCCTATTTCAGATCAATTCATTCATAAACATTCCATCACTTCCACACCTAACACTTTGATCTCCATCTCCTTATATAGATTTAGCGTTAGCCAAAACCTTAGGCCAATTCTTTAGTAATGATAGTATGCTTTGATGGGATCAAATAACCGTTCGTTGCGCTCATTACTATGGGCCAACACCATGGTAATGACCCCTGGTATCAAAATACCACAGTGCAGATTCTCTACGCGACTTTTCTTCACAGTACCCGTGTATGTACACGACCCTTCCGAATAGGATCCGCATATAGTTTCCCAAACTTCATATTTAATATTCATCTATCTCTAAACTGACATTTCTATGTTCATCACATCTGTAGCATCTATTCCACACACGTTGACATCTTTATCAAGTAGGTTGGCATCAAGGACAACACATTAGTCATAATGACAACAATCTTCCCCTTTGGACTTGACGGAAACCACTTTGGTGTTTGGTCACCACCACCTATAAATACCTGCAAACACATTTGTAAACACATCAAGCTAAACACCAAACTTCTCTCCCAATACATCTCTCCAAACACCAAGCTTCTCTTCCCCTTTGACATCAAGGGAAAAGGGTTGACCAATGTTGAATGAAGATTGGCCTCTCTTCTTTTGTAGAGAGTATCTCTATAGATCTAATTTTCTGAATATGAAAATTGCATATTGACCATGCTCCCCCTGAACATATGTTGAACCTTTTTGAAGCACAAGACTTTATGACTCAACCAAATAAGACCTTTCCTATGATCAATGACTTATGATTACATCAATCAACCAACACGACGGGGTTACACATGTGACTCGACATTACATCAATGTCCCAACATAATGGGATTACATACAAAGCATGACTCAATAGCCCATACATGATTGAATATTACAATGATTACATCATGAGTATTTACATGATCTTTACATCATGTGAAAAATATGACATATATAACCAAAACGAGAACCTCAACAATGGGGTTGTAGGATCATGATAGTCATCAACAACCACCATATACCATATAGGAACTTGTAACATGAATATTTGATAACAACAATATAAAAGGAACATGAGAATCCTCATCAAGAATTAATATAGGGCAATGGATCATCAACCTCTTCAACATCATCAACATGGTACTAAGTATGTAATGCTTCCAAGTATCACAAAGTAACTTCAACAATCAACAACAACAACATATCCATAAACATCCTCTTGTCATCATGCAACTCAAATAATCACCCATAAGATCACTTTCTGCAATTCATCCATCATTGATAACCCATGACATAGTGATGACAATATATATATTCTTATCAATGATAGATGTCAACAATAGTAAGTAAATCAAGAAATCATCATCGTCAACCAATCATAGCATAAGATTTGAAATCAAGTTTGTTAGTAACTCATCTCCTTTATCTCATATCATTAAGATCAACAAAATTTCTTCATACCTAAGAGCCACAATCCTCAAGCATCATATAATTATATGTAGCGTATGCATCAACAACATGTGTGCAAAGAGAATCTTCTATCATCACAAATCTGATCAACAATATCATGAACCAATGTCATATTCTATCTTTAGCAAGGGCGAGACACCATTCAAGCAACATATAGGCATCATCCATAACTTCACCATCACTATTGAAAAAATGACAACAACATATGTATCTTCAACGATAGTAACAACTATTCATCACCAATGATATGTACCACATGCAACAAGAAATGCTCAAGAAACCATAATGCCAACAAAGCACCATTAGAAGAATAGCAGATGCTCCCCCTAAACCTGTGGCAACTATTCACTGTTAAATCTAATCATATCCATCTCGTTAATCAACAAATCCATCAAAGAACCAAAGCAACAATGACACATTGTAGTAAATTATGAACCATCATCATTTCTAAGCATCATATCACAAAGACATCAATTTGCAGTAAGTCAATATCAAAACTAGAAAGCCATTAATAACTGATTAACACATATCAGAAGCTCCCCTTGAGTCTATCCCATTGTTTATTCATCTCAGAGAAACATACATGACTGTCTAGATCAAGACTCATGTATATACATGATTGTCCTTCATGATATCCAAGTACAAAAAGTAAACTGTAGTAATTTACAGTCACATCTCCGCCTAAACATGACATACCTGTTCCTCTTCACTACTACTTCATTAATGCAATGTCAGTAGTATAAGCATCATCAAATTAATATCAATATATACATGCATAGCTCCCCCTAAGATCATACACCAATGATCTTGTGGACCTGTTGTCTCACTCAACAACCCCCCATTATGATTAGATAAGTTAACTTAGCCAATATTGGGGACCCTTTTTAATTTAGAGTCTTTTTATCACTTAAATAAGACAAAATATTCCTAAAAAACAAAAAATTATGTCATTCGAACCTAAGACTTAAGTCTAGTGGAATTAAAATGACTTAAGCGAAAAGCTGTATAGACCTTTCGCATATTGCATATCGCGAATCGTAATAGATCAAAACATCCTACCAAGGAAAAGGGCGATGCGACTTGCTAATACTTAATGAATTAATGGAAAGTCTTTTTTAACTTTAATAAATAAAAACCCTTCATGCATGCAAATGTCAGACCCAGTCCGCAAACAAGCCACGTCATCATCACAATACTAATATCTCAAGAGGAATATCGACATTCCTTATTGTTAAAATGGCCCCAACCTTCCGATAAAGCTCTTCTTCGATATCGCAAAATACTCCATTGCAGTTTTCTCATCATGATACTAATATCGCATCGCAAAATTCAAATCGAGTCTTGCCTTAAGAACCTCCGATGCGATAAACCTTGCCATAAGCCTTTCGCCGCATATTTTAATGATTATTCAATTGCATATCAACGAAGGGTTAATCTCGCAGATTGAAAGATATGCATCGCAAAGAAACATGCGATGCAAAAAATTTGATGAAGCGTTGACATTTATAGAAGACCATGTGAACACACGTTTTCCATTTATGATCAGTTATAATGGTATTTATGATTCTCGATAATGTAAATGATTTGATCGTTATCATTTAGTGCTTCATGATTTTGCATTAATCGTCAATTTTGATACTATTTGGTCATTCTTGCCATAAGTTTTGAGCTCTAAGTGTTTTCTCCTCATTCTCTGCGTTCTCTCTTCTAGAGGCTAGTCCCGATAAGCATAACCCGAGCGAAATGTCGAGAGCTACTAAGAATACCAAGAAACCTGTGGTGCCACCATAGCCGACCCCTGCCACTCCAGAAGTAACCGAGATGCACCCGTTATTCTCTAATACCACATGCATTATAGATTCAGAAAGTTCCTCCTGGGAAGTCATGTACAAACTATTGGAAGAGGAAGAACCTAGAGTGGTTACAAGACAAGTCACGGTGGATGACTCAACATCAACTTCTGAAACTACTTGGGTAGACGTTGCTAATTCTCACCTCCATCGAATTGTTGCTCAACCCAAGATTCTACCCTACACTGTTTTGGTCAAATGAGTCATCGAAAAGGTGGACATTGTAGATAGGAACTTCCTAACCTTGAGGATATGGATGCTAATTGGTTCACTCAGAGCTAAGGAATTGAGAAAGATGAACCATCTGCCAAAGCTACAAAAGATATATAATGCATAGTTTCTTCAGAAGTTCGCAACAAAAAACATAGTTCAATTAGAGCCAATAAGGCAGTGGAGGCATGATCTGAGCAAGCATAAGCATGAAGACAAGGGTATATATTCTATAACTTCCCTTTCTGGTCCTCATTTCCAAACTATTACTATGTTATGTAGACTATTTGGATATCCCAATACATAGAAATTTACGATTGAATGGGTTCCCCTAATTGAAGCTGCTTTGGATGCCTATATTATGGATTGGGCCACTATCTTGTCAAATAATTTAGCCTCTGAGATCCTAGCCTACATAAGCAAGAACAATATTTCCACTAGAACTATGCCGCCTTTCTATATAAGTGCATACATCATGGATTTAGTTTGTTTTACCTCTAATTTTCCATCCATGGGATGGAAATGGACCCTAGAAGACCCTACCCCTATCCACATCTATCATAATATCCTCTGGGAGTCCATTTCCAAACCCTGTTTTTACAAAATCTATCATTGAGTAACGTTTCCTTTATACCAAGATATTTTTGATGAAAAATCCCCTAGATTTTCCAGAGAAGCTCGCGATGACCTTACAGCTATAGGTAAATGGTTTGGTGAGGAATCTTTCACCTATGTTAGGATTTTTGGTAGCCTAGTTGCTCCACATGTTCTCCCCCTTTATGTACCTGACAAGCTTTTAGCTCGAGAGGTTGCTTATCAAACTGTGGGCAATGGCCTAGCTAAATCCCTCAAGGAAGCCAAGAAGTCCATCTGGCCATCATTCCCTATTCGCTGTGGAGTATATACTTTGGAAAATTTCAGACACGCAATTCTTGAGATTGAACACATACTATGCTTAAAATTTCCCACTATCCCACCTCGGCAATATGACCTAAGAAAAGTGACTCAAAGTTTCACCGCTCAGGTCAAAGTCAAACAATTCCAACATGAACTTGATGTTTTTTATGACCTATTTGAAATAGCCCGAGACTATGAACAGGTGGAAAATTTAGCCAAGGCTCGCCTAAATCTATAATAATTAAATAAATTCAAGGAATACAAAAGAAAAAGGTTGGATAACCTCCCTCTCGATGTATTATATATTTCACAACCAGTCATACACCATGAACAGACTACGACCCAATTTTCAAGGGATTATGAGGACAATTAGGAAAACAAGGAAAGCAAAACATCAACGCAGCACACTGATGAATCGTAGTCTTCCAACAATTTGGATAAAGTATGGAAACAATTTGACCAAATGATCAATACAGGATCACAAGAGGCACAAATTTCAACTCCAAAAGAAACACTTAATACTCCTAAGATCACTAAGAAGATCCCGCTCACTATTGGGTCTTCAGATAAAGCTGTCAACATTGATGACTTGTAATTCATCTCGGTTCACCCTACATTTGAATTTGTTCTTAGAATTGAATAAATACATCTTCTCGATGTATTTTACAGTTTGAAACACAGGGTTGTTATGAGCAGACAGAGGAAGAGAAAGAGAGTTGAGCAATCCCATGCACTAGTTCCTGGAGATATACCACTAGATGTTGTGTGGAAAGATCCACAAACAAATCCTTCTGATGATCTAACCAGGTTATCACAGTTTGTAGGAGCATATGCTACAACCACTATTGATAAGGCCTTAGAAGTACAACAACTGATCAAAGAAAAGGATGACAAGATCCTACAGTTGGAACAAGCATTACTAAATGCAAAACAGAGTATTGATGAAGGATGGCAGGAACAGGTAACCCAATTACAGAAAAGCTTTGATGAGATGAAGCTTCAGCATGAAGCTGACATCAAAAGAAAAAATGATCAGTTACAACAACTCCAACTTAGGATTGATCAATTGAAAGATAATCCTAAACTTGAAGATTTCAAAAAAGAAGCAGGAGAACTCAATACTCTCCTTGCTCAACAATAGGTGATTTTTTGCTAGAAATTAGCAACAATCAATGATCTATGTCAAACAAGCGATTCACTGATGAATCAATTGTTCGATCTCAGTGTTGGTTGTGGAGCCTCATTATCTTCTGTATTCAAAGGTTTCAGCTGGATGTATACCCCAGGAAGATTGTATGCCCCTCCACGCAGGGGGGTGCGGGGGAGTCTTATCCCCCCCCCCACGGGGGTCTGGGAGGGCTAATCCCCCCGGCTGGGGGGTCCGGGGGGCAGCGGTCCCCCGGCAGGGGTTCGGGGGTAGTGCCCCCAAAGCTAAAAATAGATGTAAAATTGCCTTGTAAAAGTATAGTAATTTCTATTCAATCTGGTCCGTTCATTAGGCGGATGATCTGACAGTAGAAGTTATGTTTAATTTAGGGTTTTTTCCCTAGAAGGCAACCCCTCACTATATATGAGGGAATTGTATTGCGTCTATGTAGATCTATATTCTGAGTGAGGAAGAGAGAGGAGATTGAGAGTGAAGAGGGAGTTACAGCAGATCTACTGTAGGTTGTATCTCTTCAGTTTGCTCGATAATATAAAAAGAAGGACTGGTTGCTTCTCCGTGGACGTAGCCCAAACTAGGTGAACCACGTATATCTGTGTCTCTCTTGTTTTATGTGTTTATATTTCTGCAATATTTTATGTGTTCCATTGCTCTGTAATATATAATTTCCTAACAACTGGTATCAGAGCTGAAGGTCTATTTGGCTGATAAACTCGCAGGAGAGAAGGGTTCCTAGTTCGAGTGGGAGCAATGGCAGAAGATGATAGGTTTAGGGTCGAAAAATTCAACAGCCAAAATTACCAGCTGTGGAAGATGCAGATGGAATATTATCTGTATCAGAGAGATATGTACCTACCATTGAGCGGAAAGACAAAGAAGCCGACAAGTATGACAGACACAAAATGGAATATTCTCGACGAAAAGGCACTTGGAACAATACAGTTGTGCCTAGCGGTGTCAATAGCGTTTAATATTTCAAAGGAAACAACAACAGAGGGTTTAATGTCGACATTGGCCAAACTATATGAAAAACCCTCAGCTTCAAATAAGGTATTTCTTATGAAGCGTTTATTTAATATGAAGATGTCAGAAGGTGGATCTGTTGTTGATCATTTAAATGATTTTAATACAGTTACAAGTCAATTAAGTTCTGTAGGGGTAACTTTTGATGATGAAGTTAGGGCTCTGTTATTTCTGTGCTCATTGCTAGAAAGTTGGAATGGTTTAGTTATGGCCATTAATAACTCCGTCTCTGGATCTAGTACTTTAAAGTTTGATGATGTTGTTGGTGCAATCCTTAGCGAGGAAATGCGGCGGAAAAGCTCCGATGAGACATCAGGTAATGCTTTGACTGCACAGACTAGGGGGAAGAAAAATGGAAAGAGGAAAGAGCCCAGGATATCGTAGTAAGTCAAGAAAAGGCAGATCCAAGTCCATATCGGGGATAGTGTGCTGGAAATGTGGGAAGAAAGGACACCTGAAGAAAGACTGCAAGTCTCGAAAGGAAAAAGAAGGAGACGCGGAGCAAGAAACTAATCATGAAACGGATGTAACAGGTGATGTGTTGCAAGATGCTTTGATTCTTTCATTAGAAAATATTATTGATGCCTGGGTGGTAAATTCAGGGGCCTCATTCCATGCCACACCTAATAGGAAACATTTTTATGATTATGTTCAAGGAGATTTTGGACAGGTTCGATTGGGTGATGATAAACCCTGTAAAATCATTGGAATGGGTACAATTTTCATAAAACAGTAGCATGGAAATCAGTAGCTATTGAAGGAGGTAAGGCATGTTCTAGATCTGAAGAAAAATCTGATTTCAACAGGGCAGTTGGGAGGTGAAGGTTGCGTAACTAATTTCACAGATGGAAGGTCACTAAAGGATCCCTGGTAATAGCAAAAGGAGAAAAGGTTGGTACATTGTATTTATGCAATGGTATTTCTAATTCTGTTAATGCTTTAACCTCTACAGGAGAAGATACGACATTGTGGCGTCATGGGCTCGGGCACATGAGTGAGAAGGGGATGCAGATTCTTCACTCAAGAAATTTGTTGCCAGGTTTGAAGCATGTTGTTCTAAAATTCTGTGAGAATTGTGTTTATGGAAAACAGAAGAGAGTTAGATTCTTTACCGTTGGGAAAGAAGAGAAGAGCGAAAAATTAGAGCTTGTGCATACAGATGTATGGGGACTTGCTCAGGTATCATCTCTTGGTGGCTCTCATTATTATGTTACTTTTATTTATGATGCAACCAAAAAAATCTGGATTTATTTTATTTGAAATAAATCTGATGTATTTGATATTTTCAAGAAATGGAAAGCTTTGGTTGAAAATGAGACAGGAAAAAGGTTGAAATGTCTCATATCAGACAATGGAGGTGAATATTGCAGCAAAGAGTTTGATAGGTACTATTCTGAGAATGGAATTCGCAGAGAGAAAACATTTCCAGGAACACCACAAGAAAATGGTGTGTCAGAAAGGATGAACAAGACAATCATGGAGCATGCAAGGTGCATGAGATTGCATGAAGGATTGCCTTTACAATTTTGGGAAGATGCTATAGATACTGTTGTTTATCTAATAAACAAAGGGCCTTCAAGTTCCTTGGATGGTGGTATTCTAGAGGAGGCATGGATAGATAAAAAGGTAAACTACTCTTTTTTATATACTTTTGGTTGTGAAGCCTTTGTCCACATTAATAAAGAAAATAGAACAAAGATTAAGGCAAAATCAAAGAAATGTACCTTTATTGGATATGGTGTTAATGATTTTGGTTATCGATTTTATGATTATGAAAAACACAAAATCATTAGGAGCAGAGATGTCATATTCAATGAAAAGGTTTTGTATAAGGATCAATAATAGGAAAAGAAACATGAAAAAGAAAACAGAGAATACATAGTGCTTGACGAGATCACAAAAAAAGTGATGGTGCCTGAAAATCATAATGATCAACAGCCAGAACAACAACCACAATAGCAACAAGCACTTCAAACACCTGAAAGTGTTGTTAGAAGATCTACCAGGATAAGTAGACCCCCTAAACGATACTCTCCTTCATTATATTATGTATTGTTGACTGACTCTGGTGAACTAGAATGTTATGAAGAAGCAGTGTGCAGGTAGAAACCAGGAAGAAGTGGGAGCAAGCCATGAAAGAAGATATGGACTCCTTAGCACATAACCAGACTTGGGACTTAGTAAGGTTGCCTATAGGTAAAACAACATTACAGAATAAATGGGTTTACAAGTTGAAGGAAGAAGATGGAGGTAGAAAAAGGTATAAAGCTAGACTTGTGGTGAAAGGGTTTGCACAGAAAAAGGGTATAGAATTTGATGAGATATTTTCTCCTGTTGTGAAAATGACTTCAATCAGAACTATTCTAAGTCTAGTAGCAGTTGAGGATTTGCATCTTGAATAGCTAGATGTAAAGACAACCTTTCTCCATGGGGATTTGGAGGAAGAGATATATATGCAACAACCACAAGGATATGAGGTAAAAGGGAAGGAGAAACTAGTGTGCAGGTTGAAGAAGAGCTTGTATGGCTTAAAACAGGCTCCAAGGCTGTGGTATCTAAAATTTGACAGGTTTATGTCTAAACAAGGTTATACTAGGTGTCACTCTGATCATTGTGTTTATCTCAAAAGGAAAAATGATGGCAACTATATTATATTGTTATTGTATGTAGATGACATGCTTGTTGTAGGTTCTAACATGCAGGAAATAAATGTGCTTAAAAGGAAATTGGCAAACTCATTTGCAATGAAGGATTTAAGTGCTGCAAAACAAATCCTTGGTATGAGAATAACTAGAGATAGGAAGAATTGCAAATTAACATTGTCTCAAAGTGAGTACATAGAAAAGGTGTTGAAAAGGTTTAATATGCAGAATGCAAAACCAGTTAGTATACCTTTGGCTAGCCATTTCAAATTAAGTAAGGAGGCGTGTCCCAAGACTCATGAAGAAATGGCTCATATGTCTAAAGTTCCATATGCATTAGCAGTTGGAAGCTTAATGTATGCAATGGTCTGCACAAGGCCTGATATTGCACATGCAGTGGGAGTCGTAAGCAGGTACATGGACAATCCAGGAAAAAAACATTGGATGGCAGTGAAGTGGATTCTCAGGTATCTGAGACGTACCACAAATCAAGCATTGTGATTTAGTGGTTCAAACATTTCTCTACAGGGATATGTTGATGCAAATATGGCAGATGACAGATGGTGGGCTCCAGTATTGTAGCAATAATGCTACAACTCCTGGAGCTTCCTTCTCTAATTTTATCAACCCGGTAGTTCGTAACAAACTTGGAAGCGACGATGCTGTATGCACAAGTACTAGCTCTTGTCGCAGCTGCCACTTGGTCAGCTGGCACAAGTCCGCTAGGGCTCAAGCCAACTTCTATGAGTTCTCAGAAGAAGCTTTTTAACCGAGGAATGAAAGCTATCTCAAAGGAGATTAACCTACTACAGGAAGAAACTGAAAGCCAACAAGGAATGAAAACCCTAGAAAACCCTAATTCTACCAGCTAGTCCTACTGATGCAAAGGTGGGAATGAAAACTACTGAAAGAGGTGCCATTACTTATAGGAAGGTGAGTTGCATGTGTCTAGACTACTTTGATCTAAAGAAAACATATTTTTGCATTTTTGTTCAAGTTGTTGGAATTATTATGTGTGTGCTTCTAACTGGGTCTTGACTGTGCAGGGATAGATCAAGGAGGGAAATGCTTGGAGAAGGTCAGGAAGGCTAAGAGAGGGTCTAAGGGATCCCTAGCATCCCTTCAGAGAAGTTCATAAAGTTCAGATGCTTGGCAACCGCGTTTACAAGCTTCTACAGGAAGTCTGTAGGGGTTCTACAGGATGTTCAGAATTTCTACAGTAAGTCTGTTAATTTCTACAGGATGTTCTGCAATAGGATTTTTGGGTGATGGATGAGTGGAAGAGGCTATGGGGATGGACAGGGAGGTAGGAGGGGAGCTTGTGATGGCTTATGGACAGAGAGATGAGATGGAGAGGGGGTGTGCAAAGCTGGTTGGTCTAGAGGAGGTTAGAGGAGATGGAAGGCCGAAAAGGCAGAATCACGTGGGTGATAGAAGAGTTTTGGAGGTAAGTGGTCTAACTGAGGGAAGAGTGGATGGCCTAGGCACGACTTAAGAGGGTAAGGGCGTAAGAGAGTAATACTGCATAGTGTAAATGAAACAAATCATCCGTGTTTTGCACAAAACTGAGATTTCATCAACCTATTCTAACTGTTTTCATAAAACCATAGAACAACAACGTGATTTTGTAAGGAAACTCTTGCATGGTACTGAAACAAAGATTCATTCCACAAGATCTGAATGCATGGATGCCGCTATAGCCAAGAACATTGCATTAAATCTTGTATGAAAATGTAAAACTGTATTTTTGGTGGGTGGCACGGGCTGCAATCCCAATCTCTAAACAGAGGTGGAAGTGAGTGTGCAATCAACCCTTTTTTGGAGCTCTGATTAACTCTAATCTCCTTACTCTAATCTAAACTACTGAAAGCAACTTTGTTCATAAAACTAACCTACTCAATCACATCAAGAAATTCAACTCAACAAACTGTGTTTCCAAATGCATGTAAAGGGAAAGAAGTACAATGCTGAAAAAAAAGTATCAATACAAGGAAAGGAGGTCTATTGCTCTCAGGTTGGGCCCAACCCCGAGAGCTATAGCTCCTCTAAGAACTCAGAACTGAACTCAAATCTGCCTGCCTTTTATTAAAAGATAATAGTCATAAGTCTAATAACATGCCAAAAATGGCTTACAAAGAGAAAAACAGAGCTATCAGCTCGTAGTCTAGAATAAACAACAAAGTTCCAAAAAGTCCCCATCGAAGGCTACAACCTCATCATTTATACATTACAAGGGCCAAGCTGGCCTCCTAAATTAGTGGGGTTTGGCTGCCCAAACTAAGAGTAATCTGTTGTTTCCTTTCAATCCGTTTGGCTGCCTTCTAGCTCGGTGGTGGTTGGAGCTCGGAGTTGGGGTGGAGATCACGAGGAAGGCCATTCAATGCTGTTGACAGCCTTCCTACAAAACCACAATCCCATCTTGGGTGTCTCCTAGCCTTCATCTGCGTGGTTTTGCTCCATTAAATGTCAAAAAAACCTGAAATAAACATGTGTTAGCCACCTAGGAATAGTGACTGCCCTCCTTCGTACAAATAACATGAATATACTAAAAAATGATGCATAAGTGATGAAAAATGAAGGGTTGAGCAAGGGTAAGTAGGCCAAATGAGCCCAAAATGTTACCAAATTTGGGGCTCATCATCACCTCCCAGCTAAAGTGATTGCTCATCCTTGAGCAACTAATCCAGCTCCTCATCCTTCATTTCCTTTACTGCCACCCTCACATCCCAAGCTTCTGCAGTAGTGTCCTCCTTACTGACATGGAACCCAACCTTTCTCTCCACCTCTTCCCACTGTTCCTGCTCATCTTTCTCTGTGCTGCCTTCCATTAATCCCAACAGCAAAGGTGGGCTTAGCTTGAGGCCAATCCAGCTGGCCTGGAGGTTCTACATAGATTTCTTATAGAGGGGCACCCGTACTAGAGCTTCCCTCATTCGAGTTGGAGTATGATATTCTCTGATTTTTAGACTGTGGGCCAATGTATTCCATCGGCGGGTGCAAGCTTGAATACAGTTATCTCCTAACAGTCTCTCCATATCCTCAAAATGCGCTATGGCTTGGGCCTGCTGATCCATAAATTTTAATGAAGCTTGAGGGTCGGTGGATAAGTGTTGGTGTGCTAATATTAGTGCAGTTGGATCCCCTGGTTCTGGTCTAATTAGTAATGGCTCATTCAGCTCTCGGTTCATGACCGCTTTGGCTTCTGCTGCTCTTTTGTCTTCATGGTTCAACCACGAGGCAAGCGCCATTAAATGCATATCCCCTAAGACCGTGTTGGGATCCCATGGAATTATATTAGGAAGGGCCAAATTATGGAGGTAGAACTCCGATAGTTTGGCCTTATCCTCAGATGAACTGGTATTGCATAATTCAGTGAACTGCTGCGGGTCTTGGAGCTGAGAGATACCCCTTTGCGCCAAGGCGTTGATTTGAAATTGTAGCCATTGGTCTCTCAGGTACAGGCCATAGGATTTGGCCGGCTGTCTGCATTGTATAGCATCCATGGCCCAACTAGCCATGCAGGCCAATTGTGCCTCTTTCTGTTGCAGCTATTGTTTGAGAGCTTGCACCTCAATTCGTGCTTGCAGCTCTGTTTCCTGTAGATGCGTGGTTGGCTCCCCAAGACCGATGTGCAATTCCTTTTTGCCTTGCTGTTCTGCTGTGGTGTCCCCGGAGGATGTGCCTGTTCCTCTCCTCAGCTCCTGTAGCTGCAGTCTAAGCTTTTCGTTTTCTTCCTGTAGGAACACCCGTTGGCAATTTGCCACGTGTTTAGCCATGGCTAATTCACTTCTGGCCTCCTTGAGTTGCTCCTCCAAGGGACCTATGTCCGCCACACCTTTTGATTTGGCTATTTTCATCCACGTGTGTGTACGTACTCTCTCTTCCTCCAATGCAAAGAATAGTGGCACAGTGAATTTTTGTGGTATAATTTTGCCAGCTTCCAAGAAGTTATAGTATGAGCTCAGACTTGGCTGAGGGCTAGGCTCCGGGATATGCTCTTTTTCTTCTTCTCTTGGTGGCTCTACTTCGCCCTCCCTCGGTGGTGATGAGGGTGCTTCCCCTTCCATTCTCTCTGTTTCCTTAAGCCGGGCTAAGGTTTCCTGTAGAGCAGCTTCAACATCCTGTAGCTGGGCTTTTGAAGCCAATTGGTCTAACCTTTCTTTCCAAGTGGTTGTTTTTGGGCTCCCCCTCTCATAGGTGACTGATATCTTTGAGGGGGACCTCTCCTTGGGCGAAGTAGGGGCATCCTCGATAGTGATTGGGCTGCTGGACGGAGGCTGTGGCTTGCCCGTCTTTATTCTCACACTTCTCCTAGCTTTAAAATATAGAGGGGCCTCCCTCTTTCTCTTTTCCTTGGGCTTAGGAGGTGTACTGAGGGCGGCCAGCACAGCTGCTGCCTCCCTTGCAAGAACATCGGCTTTCTTTTCCCTTGGTTTTCTTTTCTCAGGGCTTCCTGTAGAAGGCCCTTTTTCAGCTGATTTCGGGCTTCCTGTAGAAGCCGGTTTCGATTTTCCTGTAGGAACAGGTGGCACCACTTTAGTTTGCTTTGCTGAGGGTGTTTTACTTTTTGACTTGGTCGAGGCTGCTGTCGAGGTGCCTTTGCTGATGTGGACCTGCTCAGTCTTGTCCACCCTGCTTTGTAATCTCTTCTCTCGGGGTGTTAATATGGGTGCTTCCTCTTTCTCCTTGCCACCCTTTTCCTCTTGTTTCTCCTTTTGCTCTGTCTTTGGTGCTTTGGCCGTGGGTCTCTGGATTTTTTCTTTCTTTCCTGCGGGTACTGACTCCTTCTCCTCGCTGTTGGAGGAACCAAGCTCTTCAGTCAACATTTTTATATTGCCATCCTTGGTTAAATTCCGGAAGGCTTCCCATGAGAGAGGGACTTTGTATGTGTGGAGTGCATCCTCCACGAAGAGCTTAATGAGCCCGTGATGAGCTACCTGGTCTGGTGTGCCGTCCCTCAACTTGGTGGCACATTCAGTCATAGACTGCAATAGAAAGTAGGGAATGCTTAATTTGTTCTCTGTAGGTAGGTCCATCTGATGCCTCAATTCTGTGAGTAAACGAAAATGGTACCCATACACAATGCTAAACCGACCTTCGTAGGTGATGTATTTCATGATTTGGAGGCTGACTTCGCTCCACAGTGGCAATAAGCTAGTCCTGCGAACCCCGTTTTTATCTTCTGAGAACTGCTCCTCTGGTGGAAAGAATTCTTTCTTAGCCTGTTGGCCTAATTTCCTCTCTTCTTTGTCCCATGGTACTCCCATTGGGAGCTCGGTAACTCGGCTGATGAACTGTGGGGTGATTCTGAGACTCAAACCCCTGAAATTGACGGTGGCTAATGTCTTTGATTTCGGCTTCAGAGCCCGCAAGAACTCCTCTGCCACCTCATCATCATACCCCTGCAATTTGTCGCAGAACGACATCCATTGAGCACGGGTGAACAGCTCCACCACCTCAGGGTTCTCTCTTAGTTTCTTAGAGTCGGTTGGTTCCTTTCTGATGAACCCACCCGGCATGGTGAAAAACTGCTACGTTGGCTGGAGGTGGCGGATGCAACAAACTAGCCTTTTGGGACAGAGCCATGCATACAATTCACGGAAACTATCTCTAGATGAGTTTTAACAGAGCTTTAATTACAAATTATATCATGTAGGAGACTTTACATACACCCCGACGACAATTCATGCAAACGGTAGACAATACTTGCATTCCTTTATGAGCAGACTGTAGAACGTCGACTCCGCCACCCTCTAAACCAATTGCATGGGAGGCAAGGTTCAGGCTTACCTTTTTAATTCGCCACCTTTGACGTGAAGAGCCCAATTTTCCCGTGACAGCGAGCTTCCTGTAGAAACAGCGCACGGGTTCTGGAGAACACTGCAGTGGTTTTGCGCTCTTTGTGCTGCTTAACAGACGTTCGAACGGCCGAAGACTTGGAGTGTCGAGCTTCAGAGGAATCAGGATGCTCACTCGACTTTCAAACGACTGATGATAAATGCGTGGGGTGGCAATCTAGCCGATAGATTTGAATCCGGCGGAATCCGTGGCGTGGGGGTGAGCTGTCCCTGCCGGACCGTTGGGCGACGTCACTTAATCATTCTACTGCAAGTTCCCTGACTGCCGCATCATTCCCCGCAGATCCGCCGCCGCCATTTCTGTTAAAACGCGCTTCTCCCCGACTGGATGGCTCTCACGTGTGCACTACCCGTTCCTTTTGCCACGACCACCGTTTACACATCCGACTAGACCATCTGACTGGTCAACGTGGCCAGTCGAATGGCCATACGACTGCTCAACCCATTCACTTCACACTTGCAAACATTTCAAAGTAAAATTCATGTAATTCGACGGAAGAAAGGGCGAGGCACTTACCTGTGCGGCCGCGACATGATTCTTCAGGCTTTTGGACGACGATGACTAGATTTGTTTGCTGCTGCTTGATTGCACAGGCCCGGAGGTTCCTCTTCACAGGCTGCTGACGATGAAGCTTATGATTCGGCTGCATGTGCCTGCGTTATCCTTGCATGTTGCAGGCGATGGAATGGTGTACACTCTAGTTGGCTTAACTGCTACGGGACTCCTGCAGGATGTCCTGTAGCAGTTTTTCCTCCTCGGGTGCATGCTGAACGATGAAGACAGTGGCATCACGATCATGCTCACAGGGCCCTTGGATAGCTGTGATGGGTATTGCATGGCACCTCAACATCTTTTTTCATTTAAACATCGCTTCCTCTTGATAACTCAATGATTTGTTTTGATTGTGCAAGTACTTTTATTGCATGTCAACTGGGGTGGTAGCAGAAGGTGACAGCAGTGTGTGATGGAGGAAATAGTAGCTTGCATGCCTCCGTGTCGAACCTTGGTCATTAGATCTCCCCACATAATGAATTCTGGGCCGTCCCGAACTTCTACAGGAAGTTTCCTGTAGAAATACAGAACTTCCTGTAGAAAGTCTGCACCTTCCTGTAGAAGACTAAGCTGTGATGAAATCGTGCCCATACCTTGGAGAAGATGAGTGTTTTTGGAGGAGGTGCTGGTGAGGTCTCCTGGCAGCATGATAAGGATCCTTGACTTCGAGTTGAGAGACCTCCTCTCCTTCATAGAATACCTGCAACCTGCATGCATTGCCACATTATAAACTTGCTGTCCCTGTCTTTTTTTTTGCTTATTGTTTTTTTTTTCTTCTTCCTTTTTTTTTTTTTTTTTGAAAGATAGCAGGGGCGCCTCAATGAGGTTTTCACCCTTGCCATCTGCCTTAAGCACCTCAGAGAGGTTTTCACTCAAGGATCTTTTTCAAATCCTTTTTTTTTTTTTTTTGAAAGACAATAGGGGCGCCTCAATGAGGTTTTCACCCCTACCACCTGCCTTGGGAGCCTCAGAAAGGTTTTCACCCAAGGATCTTTATTTTTTTTTATTTTTTATTTTTTAGATCTTTCAGGGTATGCCCAAAGCAGAGGCAGAACCCTTCTCTATGACCAACACTGATTTCTCCACAGTTTTGATGAACTCTTGTCTTGAGAGAGGTTTCCTGTAGATCTTCAGTCGATGCCCATTGACAAGCATGGGGATGGACTCCTCATCAATGGTCCGAATAAGAGCAGATCCATTGTCATGACATTTTTCCACTGCATATGGTCCCAGCCATCTGGTTCTCAGCTTCCCCTTGAAATCTTTGTGCCTGGAGTCATACAACAACGCCCAATCTCCTGGTTGGAATTGCTTGTCATTGAGGTGTTGGTCATGCCACACATTTCTCTGAAGTTGAACCACTTCTGAGTGAAGGAGGGCCTGCATTCGGTGCTCGTCCAGTCCATTCAGCTGCAATAACCTTTCTTGTTGGGCATGGCTGAGATCTAGGTCCAACTGAGCTGCAAACTTCAAAGTGTTGTATTCAAATTCAATTGACAGCAAAGCTCTCTTCCCATAGACCAGCTCATAAGGTGTGAAGCCGGTTGTGGTCTTCCAAGTGGTGTTGTAAGCCCATGTGGCCTCAACCAAGCGATCTACCCAATCTTTCCTACTGCTGCTCACTACCTTGGTCAGAATCCCTTCCAATGCTCTATTGGTGACTTCCACTTGCCCATTTGCCTGAGGATGATAGGGGGTGGAAGTCCTATGCTTGATTTTGTGATGAGCTAGTAGGTCTTCAATTAGGTTGGATGTGAACTGGCTTCCTTGATCGGTGACTAGCTCTCTTGGGTAGCCAAATTTGTAAAAGATGTTTTCTCTTAAGAACTCAACCACCTTTTCTTCTGTTGCCGCTTTGATTGCCTTAGTTTCTGCCCACTTTGTCAGGTAGTCAGTGCACACAATGATGTAAGACCTTTGCCTCGAAGGAGGGTTGATTGGACCCACAAAGTCCATACCCCACTTCTCAAATGGCTCAAGAGTCACTTGAGGTTGGAGAGGCATCTCATCCCTTTGAGTCGGTTTCCCCATTCTTTGGCATCGGTCACATTGGCTGATATACCTTCTGACATCTTGATGAAGTGTGGGCCAATAGTAGCCTGCCTGCAGGATTTTGAAGGCAGTCCTCTTTGCTGCAAAATGTCCTCCACAAGGCCCATCATGACAGGTGAGGAGGGTATCAAAGACTTCCTCCTCCCTTACACAACGCCTTAATATCTGATCAGGGCCAAGCTTGAACAGGTTGCCCCCGATCCAAGTAAATGAGGCACTTTTTCTGATGATTCTGCTCTTCTCTCTTGAAGATAGGTGCGGAGGGAACTGTGCTGAAACAAGGTAGTTTGCTATATCAGCAAACCATGGAGAGAGTACTGAAATAACAAACAGATGTTCATCGGGCATCTGGTCATCCACTGTTCCATCCTCATCTGCAGATAAATCCAATCTAGATAAAAAGTGAGCAACAACATTTTCTTTACCTGGTTTGTCAACGATAGTCAAATCAGATTGCTGCAACAAAAGTAACCATCTAATAATACGAGCATTCACATCTGGTTTATTCATTAAATATCTAATTGCAGCATGATCAGTATGTACAAATGTTTGATAGCCAGTGATATAATGTCGGAACTTGTTCAGTGCATGGACCACAGCCAAGAATTCTTTCTCGGTTACAGTGTAATTCAGTTCTGCTTTGGATAAGTTTTTGCTAACAAAGTAAATGGCATACGGAAGTTTTTGTTCAACTTGTCCTAAGGCTGCCCCTATGGATTTGTTCGAGGCATCAGTGTGGATGTGGAAAGGTAGGGCCCAGTTTGGACCTCTCAAGATTGGGCAGACACCAACTTGTCCTTTAATTCATTCAAAGCCCTCTGACAATCGTCAGTCCATTTAAACTCCACATCTTTTGCCAACAAGCCAAACAATGGTGAGGCTAGCTTGCTGAAGTCTTTAATGAATCTCCTGTAATACCCTGCTAATCCTAAGAAACTCCGAAAATCCCTTATCTTTTGGGGAGGTGGAACCCTCTTGATGAGAGCAATTTTGTTAGGATCCACCTGTAACCCCTGGCAAGAAATGGTATGGCCTAGCACGGTCCCTTCAGTCATCAAGAATTCACATTTTTCAGGACTAAGGGACAGGTTCATCTCAATGCATTTGGTTAGGACTTTTCCCAGATTGGACAATGCTTCCTGGAAGTTGGACCCATAAGGAGTGAAGTCATCCATATAGATCTCCACCGCATCATGGACTAACTCATAAAAGATGCTCAAGACGGCTCTCTCGAAGGTAGCAGGAGCATTGCATAGCCCAAAGGGAAGAACTCGGTAGGCAAAGGTACCCCAAGGACAAGTGAAGGTGGTCTTATCTTGGTCTTCTGGGCTGATTTGGATTTGGTTGTACCCACTAAAGCCATCTAGGAAAGAGAAAAACTTCTTTCCTGCCAATCCATCCAACACTTGATCTATGAAAGGTAGAGGGAAATGGTCTTTCTTGGTAGCTTTGTTTAGTTCTCGGTAGTCCACATAGATTCTCCACTTCCCATTTTTCTTGGGAACCAACACCAGAGGGGACACCCATTCGCTATCTGAGATGGGGTAAATGAATATGGCATCCAACAATTTTTTCAATTCTTCCTTGACAATGTCCTTAAGGGCTGGATTCATCCTCCTCTGGGGTTGCCTAACCGGTTTACAATCCTCTTTGATGTAGATGTGATGGGTACAGACCGAAGGATGGACTCCTTTCATCTCCTTATAGCTCCAAGCAAAAGCATCTAGATGACTGGCCAACAAACTACACAGCTCCTTTTCCTGAGAAGGAGATAGGGAGGAGCTGATCTTTAACGTCCTCTCAGGGCCGAACTCCACATTCTTGACTCTGGGAGTGACAGGGTTGGTCGCACAAAGGTCCACTAAGGTGCTGGCTTGGGCATCCTCCACCAATTCTTCTAAGGTCAGTGCACTGGGAGGTGGATTCTAGATCAAGGTCTCAATCAAACCATCCTTGGTTGGGGGGTCTCCCCTAGTGGTGTCTAGGGTGCACAAAGGTGCTGAGTACACCTCATCTTCTTCTCCTTCCTCCAACCAAAGTGGTAAGTCATGCTCTAATGAGGGTTGGGCAGGAGGGTATAGGACTAGCTGCTTGGACATAGGACCATTTTTGATGGTCATGTTTCCTGCACGGCAACTTATGTAAGCATCTGCAGTGGCTAACCAAGGACTTCCCAAAATAAGAGGATATCCAGTGAGCTTTGCCTTTGGTTGCAGCACCAAGAAATCTGCAGGGTATTCCCAAGAGTCAACAGAGACCAAGACATCCTCCACAATCCCTTCAGGAGTCACGGTGGAGTGATCTGCTAGTTGTAGGACTGTCGAGGTATTCCTCAAGGAACCCTGAAGGTTGAGTTTGAGCATGGTATCCCTGGTCATCACATTAATGGCAGCCCCCAGATCAATCAAGGTGTGAGGTATGATGGTGCCATTGATGTGGACATCTACTACAGGACTCCCAGGATCTAGATACTTTGGGCAGATGACTTGTCCCAACATGAGGTCAGACAGTTTTCCTATGACATTGATGGTTGAAGCATCCCTCTTTCGCCTGCCTGGGTGTCTGAAACACTTTTCCTTAACCAGTTTGTTGTATATTAGCACATCCTTGATGGCTTGGAGAAGTGGTATTTTCACACACAACTGCTTGAGCTCTCCCAGAAGCTCATCCTCCTCTGGGTTGGGTTGTGTGGTGGCTGTTAGTCTCTCAGGAAAGGGTGGAATAGCCTTTGGTTCACTTTCCTGTTTGTCTTCCTCGTCCTCTGGGGGAGGAGGTTGGCGATCCGGAAGAGTCCTTCTAGATCGCAGATTGATCTCTTGGATCTCCACAGCATAGGTAGGGCATGATGTTTCCCTAGTGTATACCTGCTGGGCCTGTTTGTTGTTGGGGTTTGGGTTCGGTTGAGCAGGCATTTGAGGTTGCCTTGGAGGAGCAGGAGGTAATGGTTGAGGTTGAACTGGTGGTGGAGGCAAAATGGCGGGAGGAGTGTTGTACTGGGGCCTCCACCCCGACTGAGGTGCATTCCACTGAGGCTGTGGCTAGGCATGTGAGTGATACGAATGAGTAGTGGGTTGAGTATGATACTGAGGTGGATAAGACCATGGAGGAGGCACAGACAAGGAAGGATGAGCAGGGGACCCCAGGAAGGCATAGGAGTAGATTGGTTGGGGCTGTAATAAGCTTGGGGTGCCCCTTGCATCCCCTGCTGGTAAGGTCTAGGTCCTTGTGGCCTCCTTTGGTTGAGGAAATAGAGAGGTTCAGTGGGGGATTCTGTCCCTTGATACATGGCTTTAAGCCCAGGTAAGGTTGGACATTGATTTGTGGGATGGTCCTCCTCACAAACGAAACATACCTCAATCGAATGTAATGGGCATTCGTTCTTAGGGTGTCTCCTTGTACACCTAGGGCAGAAGATAGCCAAGGCCCTCTCAGCTTCTTCCTTCTTCTGCTGGATCCTGAATGTATCAAGTTGCATGGCAATGGTCTGTCTCACCTCACTTTTGAGATCCTCTAATTGATTTGCAAACTCATGTTTGGAGAAAGGAATACCAGCTGAGAGGAGGTTTCCTCTACCTCGCTTCCGGGCTGCCCTAGAGTGGTTTCTAAACACAGTCTTCATGTCCTCATAAGGCAGTTGGTAAATATCTCCTCCAGCTAACATGTGAAGGGTATCTAAGAGGTCTTCAGGGACTCCTCGGAGCAGGACCAACTTGAGGGATTCAGGGTCAAGTGTGCACCTGGCCCGTTTATAGCTAAGTTGGAACCTTTCCTCATAATCCTCTAAGGACTCATCATTTCTCATGGTCATCCAGAAGATTTCTCCCTTGGTTTCCTTGGACCTACAGTAGTCCCGGTACTTGGTATTGAAAGCTTGCTGCATCTGAGCCCAAGTGGTGATACTGTTCCTAGGTAAGCCCATGAACCAGCGTAATGCTGCATCCTTAAGGGTTGAGGGGAAGAGTTTCAGCTTCTGCTCATCTTCAGTATAGTCATAGGTTCGACAAAGGACAGCAAACTCAAACAGGAAGGTATCAGGATCTTCAGTAGTCATTCCATGGAAGTGAGGTAAAGCGGAGGGGCTAATGTTCTTCATTTTCATGTCCCCATTGGTCTCTCGGATGGGGAAGGCACCTTCTATTCTCTCATCTTCTCCTCTATTGTCAGCCATAGCTTCAGATGGAATGGTCTCTAATTCTTCTTCTGCTATAGGATCTTCGTATATCTCAGGAGGTTCACCTATAGGTTCTTCTGGATCACTGTCACCGAAGAAGAGAGAAGGGTGACTCAGTGATGTAGTGGGGGTGTTGGGTAAGAATTTGCCTGTTTTATCTCGATTCCTACGAGGCATGAAATGGAAAGACTTTTGATTGCTTTTTTTTTTTTTTTTCCCTCTGGTACCTGCAAAAACTGAAACAGATTGATCTACAACTAACTATCTTGCTGAAATGAAAATGCAGAATTGAAATGAAAGCAGGAAAGAACTAATCTACTTTGCTCAAATGAAATTGCAGGAATGGAAATGCTAGTCTACGCTTGCAGAATTGAAATGCTAATCTATGCTTGCAAAAATGAAATTGCGGAATTGAAATGTTAATCTATGAAAGCAGGAAATGTCTATGCTAATTTTGCCGAATGGAAATGAAATAAACTACTTGGCAAAAGGCGAGAGTAGGAAAATAGAAGAAAAGCAACAATTACTAATACTCTGACACTTCCCCGGCAACGGCGCCAAAAAGGTGGTGGGCTCCAGTATTGTAGCAATAATGCTACAACTCCTGGAGCTTCCTTCTCTAATTTGATCAACCCGGTAGTTCGTAACAAACTTGGAAGCGACGGTGCTGTATGCACAAGTACTAGCTCTTGTCGCAGCTGTCACTTGGTCAGCTGGCACAAGTCCGCTAGGGCTCAAGCCAACTTCTATGAGTTCTCAGAAGAAGCTTTTTAACCGAGGAATGAAAGCTATCTCAAAGGAGATTAACCTACTGCAGGAAGAAACTGAAAGCCAACAAGGAATGAAAACCCTAGCAAACCCTAATTCTACCAGCTAGTCCTACTGATGCAAAGGTGGGAATGCAAACTACTGAAAGAGGTGCCATTACTTCTAGGAAGGTGAGGTGCATGTGTCTAGACTACTTTGATCTAAAGAAAGCATATTTTTGCATTTTTGTTCAAGTTGTTGGAATTATTATGTGTGTGCTTCTAACTGGGTCTTGACTGTGCAGGGATAAATCAAGGAGGGAAGTGCTTGGAGAAGGTCAGGAAGGCTAAGAGAGGGTCCAAGGGATCCATAGCATCCTTTCAGAGAAGTTCATAAAGTTTAGATGCTTGGCAACCGTGTTTACAAGCTTCTACAGGAAGTCCGCATGGGTTCTACAGGATGTTCAGAATTTCTACAGGAAGTCTGTTAATTTCTACAGGATGTTCTGCAATAGGATTTTTGGGTGATGGATGAGTAGAAGAGGCTATGGGGATGGACATGGAGGTAGGAGGGGAGCTTGTGATGGCTTATGGACAGAGAGATGAGATGGAGAGGGGGTGTGCAAAGCTGGTTGGTCTAGAGGAGGTTAGAGGAGATGGAAGGCCGAAAAGGTAGAATCACGTGGGTGATAGAAGAGTTTTGGAGGTAAGTGGTCTAACTGAGGGAAGAGTGGATGGCCTAGGCACGACTTAGGAGGGTAAGGGCGTGAGAGAGTAATACTGCACAGTGTAAATGAAACAAATCATCCGTGTCTTGCACAAAACCGAGATTTCATCAACCTATTCTAACTGTTTTCATAAAACCATAGAACATCAACGTGATTTTGTAAGGAAACTCTTGCATGGTACTGAAACAAAGATTCATTCCACAAGATCTGAATGCATGGATGCTGCTACAACCGAGAACATTTCATTAAAGCTTGTATGAACATGTAAAACTGTGTTTTTGGTGGGTGGCACGGGCTGCAATCCCAATCTCTAAACAGAGGTGGAAGTGAGTGTGCAATCAACCCTTTTTTGGAGCTCTGATTAACTCTAATCTCCTTACTCTAATCTAAACTACTGAAAGCAACTTTGTTCATAAAACTAACCTACTCAATCACATCAAGAAATTCAACTCAGCAAACTGTGTTTCCAAATGCATGTAAAGGGAAAGAAGTACAATGTTGAAAGAAAAGTATCAATACAAGGAAAGGAGGTCTATTTCTCTCAGGTTGGGCCCAACCCCGAGAGCTATAGCTCCTCTAAGAACTCAGAACTGAACTCAAATCTGCCTGCCTTTTATTAAAAGATAATAGTCATAAGTCTAATAACATGCCAAAAATGGCTTACAAAGAGAAAAACAGAGCTATCAGCTCGTAGTCTAGAATAAACAACAAAGTTCCAAAAAGTCCCCATCGAAGGCTACAACCTCATCATTTATACATTACAAGGGCCAAGCTGGCCTCCTAAATTAGTGGGGTTTGGCTGCCCAAACTAAGAGTAATCTATTGTTTCCTTTCAATCCGTTTGGCTGCCTTCTAGCTCGGTGGTGGTTGGAGCTCGGAGTTGGGGTGGAGATCACGAGGAAGGCCATTCAATGCTGTGGACAGCCTTCCTACAAAACCGCAATCCCATCTTGGGTGTCTCCTAGCCTTCATCTGCGTGGTTTTTCTCCATTAAATGTCAAAAAAACCTGAAATAAACATGTGTTAGCCACCTAGGAATAATGACTGCCCTCCTTCGTACAAATAACATGAATATACTAAAAAATGATGCATAAGTGATGAAAAATGAAGGGTTGAGCAAGGGTAAGTAGGCCAAATGAGCCCAAAATGTTACCAAATTTGGGGCTCATCAACAGAGATATCAGGAAGAGTACTACATGATATGTATTTATTGTAGGTGGAATAACTGTCAGTTGGGTTTCAAAAATCCAAAGTGTTGTTGCACTTTCAACAACAGAAGCAGAGTATTTTGCTGTTACAGAGGCTAGTAAAGAAATGATTTGGTTACAAAGGTTTCTGGTTGGATTGGGTAAGAAGCAGGAGTTGGGCAGATTATACAGTGACAACTAGAGTTCCATACATCTTGCAAAGAACTTGGCATTTCATTCCAAGACTAAACATATACAACTCAAGTACCATTTCATATGGTCAGTATTGGAAGATGGACAATTGAAGTTGGAAAAGATACACACTAGCCAGAATCCTGCAGATATGCTAACAAAAGTTGTAACCAAGGAGAAACTGAGAACCTGCTCAGTTTCAATTGGTCTTCAAGTATGATGAAGAAGATGAGAAACAATCAGGTACAAAGTGGAGTCATTGTCTAGCAAATGAAGCAGTGGTGGAGTTGTTATAATTAGTCTCCAAGTGGGAGATTATTGGGTGTGGAGCCTAATTATCTTCTGTATTCAAAGGTTTCAACCGAATGTATACCCCAGGAAGATTGTACACCCCTAAAAACAGATGTAAAATTGCCTTGTAAAAGTATAGTAATTTCTAGTCAATTTGGGTCGTTCATTAGGCGGATGATCTGACGTTAGAAGTTATGTTTAATTTAGGTTTATTTTTCCCTAGAAGGCAACCCCTCACTATATATGAGGTAATTGTATTGCGTCTATGTAGATCTGTATTCTGAGTGAGGAAGAGAGAGGAGATTGAGAGCGAAGAGGGAGTTACAGCGAATCTGATGTAGGTTGTATCTCTTCAGTTTGCTGGATAATATAAAAAGAAGGACTAGTTGTGTCTCCGTGGACGTAGCCCAAACTGGGTGAACCACGTATATCTGTGCCTCTCTTGCTTTATGTGTTTTCTGTTTTTATATTTCTGCAATATTTTATGTGTTCCATTGCTCTGTAATATATAAATTTCTAACACTAAGGACAATTTAACGACATTGAAGACAAAATCTCTGATTATATTACATGGCAGGACAGTGCAGATGGAAGAACAACGAATCCTCCAAGGATTCAGGATTCACAAAAATAAATCCTCTTTAGGGACTGGGATATAAAACTAAAGCAATATGGGGAGCCATTTTTAACGTGAGAGACATCACAAGCAACCTTATTGAAACCATCTGTGAGAATCTTTTTGGAGCTAATCTAATTCGAGAATGCCTAGTTGATGCTTTGCTCGATGTCAAGACATTGATGAAATATTGGCAGGATTGGTCCAAGACAAAGGAAGATAACATTAAAAAGTTATCTAAGCTAAATTTTGAACATTATTGGCAATGCCAAACCACATAGCCAATGGTTGATGTTATGGTGCGTAGCCAATACCACTTATCATATGCTCCCATTGCTCTCCAGTGTTGTGTAAGTGGGACAAATGCATCTAAAGCTAACACATCCTCGTGAATTGAAGCCCATGGTGGATATCTATGAACTAAGGCAACAAATGGGAGGGCAACAAGCTTCTCATTCCTGATGAATTGTTGAAACAAACTCTATTTTTGTCCTTTTTGATTTATTTTGAGGATGGTTTGTTTAAAACTCATCAGCATTTTATGTATTTGCTATTATTCCAATTCGATTTCTAAGTTATAAATACCCTTTCATGTCTTTTAAAAACAGGTTCTCAATTTTTGTAAAGAAGACTTAAGAAAGTTGCACTACTGTACATTTTCAACAATCTTAATAGAAAAGTTGAACCAAGACTGCTTTTCTCATGAGAAAAACATTGATATATCGAGTACTTATATCTCTATGTTATTGTTGTGTTTATATCTGATTAATAACCATATTTTCTAAACTATTTCGCTATATATGAGCTTTGAATGCATTTAAACACTTATTCACTATTGAAAGTGCGAAATTGTTATCTTTGAATGTATGTGGAAAACAACGAGATCTTTTATGCGATATGCGTTAACAATTATTTTGATTAACTATTTAATCAAATTAATTATCTTACTTGTATTTACTTCTTGAAATGTTGGATGATCTACATTATCTTGCATATTAGAGAATCTTTAAAATTGCACATATAAAGACAAGTTAAGTCCCAGGATATAGATAGTTATATATATTGCTTTCATTTCCATTCATCACTTCTATTTCTCTTCCTTTATAGCTCACATTCCACTATATATTTTTAAAGGGAAACTGGTCCCATTATCCCCAGTCAGAGCCACTATTCCAAACAGAAAAGGAATGGTTTTCAAGTTCCCGACTAGGTGGTTATCAGCGTTGTTGAGGTAGTGACATTTTGAGCCTTCAACATTCTGGCGCTAGAAGGAGGGCCCCAACTATGAATGGCAACAAGTTTTGATCCCAAATCAAAAGGCCATCAAAATAGTCATTCCCCCTCAAGTTCCCCTCCAACTTCCAGATCTCATTCCAAATCTCCTAATCCTAGACCGGAAGTTGTGAAAACAACCACAAAATCTCCTAGCACACTCCCTAAGTCAGTTGATCAACCTCCTTCTCAAGAGATACTTGAAGTTTAAACTTTAATTCAGAAATTAGAAGGAATTTCTATTTCAGAAGAAAAGCCACAATAATCTGGGTTTCATGAAGGTAGTGTTTCTTCATATTTCCAAACTACTCATATTATAATTTGATCCCAAAATGAGGAGCTTGGTGCTACTCCGTTCAAGTTTCCCTTTGATCCAAAATGGATTTTGTAAGTCAAGTCAGAATCTTACCATATGTTGACCACCAAGATGGTCATAGGTGGTAAAGTTGTTCTCAAATTGTGCAGAGTTTGATTGTCTCAATTGATCCTGAAATCTAGTGCCACGATGAAGGGTTCGACACACTAATTCCATTAATGTCTCCGGATTTCTGTTTGGCCTCCTGGTGATGGAGAAAACATCCGTCAAAGTTGAGGTGTCATAGAGGGCCTTGTCATCCATGTGACATTTTGCAGTGCAATGGGGCACAAAACTTCATCTCCAAAATTCTGCAGAAGAAAGGTGGTAAGAATCAAAGGTTGATTTGTATTTGGCACATTTGTAATTGGCGCAAATAATAAGGTGCAATAATGATAATGATGTCAAAAACCCTAAGGTGCTAAAACCTAAGATGGCATTCATAATAGGTTTCATTTCAAATAGGGCGCATATGTTAAACATGGTGGCAAAGACATTATGGCGTAAAAACCTTGGTGGCAAATAGTATGTAATACATTTTAATATGGCGAATTTTAAAAACTATATGCTATAGTTTTCAAATGGTGTTATTACATCGCATTTAAAATATGTCACAAAAAGAATGACAATTATCAAAGGTTATATATTGTTGCATTAAATTTAGTGCAATCCATGTCATTACCAAAGCATATGGCAGAAGGTATGACAAATTCCACATAGCATGGACAATTGGAACCGATGCTCGAAGGCATCGGAAGTCAAAGCATTCGAACGCGACATTCCAATGGAACCGCTGAGGATTGTGGATGTATTAAAGTCTAATGAATTGTGGAAACAATGAGCTAAGTCAGCAGTCAATTCAGGAACAGATGGAGCCAAGGAGGCTACGTCATGTCATGCAGTAGTGTTAGTCTGCCATAGGAGGTGGCTACGTCCGTAAACAATTTTCGTTCAGTGCCACGGGGATTTACGGAATGGATAAACATAGTCCTGGATACATGGCATGCGAGCGCAGAGAAAATCCAATTTATGTGGCAACAGAGGCATAGTGAAAGCTGTCACATTATTGCGAAGTCCCAAAACCGCACCGGAACCATCAGGCTTATCCTCTAGGTGCCCGCCGAGGGTTAGACCGTCTGGTCACATGCCAGCGGTTAGCCCATTCCTCCGCATAGTTTGCAGAACCGCCAGACCATACTTGCAAGGTGGAAATCAGCTAGTCGACCGCCAAGGATACAACCCACTCACGTATTTGCGGTTAAGCCTTCCGTGCTGTTAGTTGACTGCCAACGGATTTGTGTTAATCCAAAGTCTTTTTTTGGGTTTTTAGTTGTTTTTTTAATTCAACCACCATGCAACTATTACGCTATGTGTCACTAGACGAGACCTATGTACACTTAATGCTTAACCATTCATGCCATGTTTACCCAAAGGAGATCAAATCTGAACCCGCAAAACTATAAATTCATTGCTTGTTTCCATTTAGAGAGGAGAAGAGAGAGGGAGAGAAGGCAGATCGGAATGGAATTCAAAGTTTCTCATCACGAGGTCATTCTTCCTCAAGCATAAAGGGAGTAGGAAGTTACAGTCTTGGGAAGTAATTCCAGCCTTGGCGAGAAAAGAAGAGAGGCGTTTCAGGAGCCCATCTGTTAGGTCCCTATAATACTAGTGATTCCCCTATTACTATTGTTGTTGTATCCCTTATTGTTATTTTTGTGCTCCTATTGTCCCCATATTTTCATTATTGTGCCCCATAGAATCCCTCTATTATTATTTTTGTGCCTTTATATTATTATTGTTAGGTCGGCTTGGTTATATTGTAACCCCTTAGACTCCTATTTATAGATAGGAGGTTTTGTCATTTGAATCATCTAAGAATTGTTCATTTGTGTAATGTAAAGGAGGTTTCCCCCTCGAAGAGGCTTATTTCTAAGGCATTCATCTCTCTTTTATATCTTTTTGTGAGTTGGTTTCATAACATTTGGTATCAGAGCTTTGGATTCTAGGGTTTCACTGCTCCAAACTGGTCATCGTGGCATTTTCAAATCTTGTGTCACTATATTTTTAGAGATATAATCTGAGGAAGTTAGGGTTTTTGCAGACCCCCAAATTACACTCCAAATAGGTCACCTTGGGAAAATCGTCATAACTTTCGCTCTAAGCATCAGATTGAATTTTCGTCAGAAGGTACAGAGAGAGGACGAACTATAGTTATTTTGGGTATCATTTTTAGAACCTAAGGTTGAAACAATGACCCGCGGCACGTCATACAAGTTCGCTCTACTGAACCAGTCTATACTCAGGTCATCGTGGGAGACTTGGCATAACTCTTCATTGGAGAATCCAATCTTGATCAGACTTGTAAGGTTAGAAATATTACTCGGGGGGTTAGCACAGGAAGAAATTTCAGACCTGTGAGATCTAAAATTACAGAGATACATCAGATTCAATATTGAGCTCCTACAAAGTGAAAAAAGGTGTGTAGTTTTTTTTTTTTTTTGCATAAGCTTGGTTTGAAAAATTAGTTTGAAGGAATTCAAAGGGCATAGTGAAGCATTATTATCGGTAATTGATGCCTCGAAGAAAGAAAATGGAAACACCTAGTAAGCAACTTAAAAGCTCTAGCATGACTCATGAAGAAGAGGAAGAAATGCAACATGATATATCAAAATTATGAGACCAAGTGAAACAAATTTCACTTGCACAAAACTAACAACAAACAAGATAGATTTTTTAAAGAAAGACATAGAACCTAAGATGGATGGTTTGAAGAAAGGCGTAGAAGCTAAGATTAATGGTTTAAAGAAAGGCGTAGAAGCTAAGATGAATGACGTGGAAGCTAAGATGGATGGCATGGAAGCAAAGATGGATGGCATGGAAGCTAATATGGATGGCGTGGAAGCTAAGATGGATGATTTAAAGAAAGGCATGGAATATTTGCATACAAATTTGAAGACAGATTTGACAAAGTTTCTACAACAAATGCTTACTAATGGCGAAAGGGTTCTAAAGGAAACTCATGATGAGAACAAAATAAATGTTAATCATGATTTCATAGACTCTTACATTGGATCGAAGAACCACCATGTTCCAAAGATCGATATGAGGAAGTTTGATGGCAAGGATCCCGAAACATGGATACTACAAATGGAGCAATTTTTCGATCTCCATAATGTGCAAAACACACAAAAGGTACGCATTGCAACTTTATACCTGGAACCAAATCATTTTGTATCGTATCGATGGCTTTGCTATCGTAAACAAATTGTCACTTGGGCTATTTTTATGGATGAAATGATAACACATTATGAGGATACAAAAAGCAACATTTTTTTTAGCCAATTGATAAATCTCAAACAAAAGGGTTCAGTGATGGAGCACATTGAGGACTTCCAAAAATTGAATATAAGGGTAAAAGATATACCAGAGGAGCATAGGATTGATGTGTTCATAGGGACTTTAAAAGATAACATCCAACATGAGGTTTGCCCTTGGGAACCAGATTCATTGGAGAAGGCATTCAGGTTGGCAAGAAAAATGGAAAGCAAAATTATGGCAACAAGGAATCCTACCACTCACAATCATAAAGATGGAAGTGTTACTACCCCTAGCCATCCACAACCTATAAGGTTGACACCACAAAAATTGGAAGAAAAAAGAGCAAAAAGGCTTTGTTACAGTTGTGATAGCAAATACACTAAAGGTCATAAGTGTGTAGAGAATAAATTATTTTACATAGATTGTGAAGAGGTGGAATAAAAGGAACAAGAAACATCAAAAGAAGAAGATATACACCAAGAACAAAAGAAGAAATGAATCCGACCATATATTGTAATGCATTGGCTGGAAGTACCACTCCTCAAACTATCAAGATAGAAGGGCATATCAAGAAGAAAAAGGTAATAGTGTTGATTGATTCTGGAAGTACCCATAATTCTATTCATTGTAAGATAGCCAAGGAATTGAATTTCTTTCTATATCCAGCACCAAAGTGTCAAGTGATGGTTGCAAGTGGAGGAACCATAAATTGCTCGAGAAAGTGCCATACTACCAAGCTATCCATGGGAGAATATGTATTGAATAGCACAATGCTTTCCATTCCAATGGATGGTGCTGATGTTGTACTAGGAGTCTAATGGCTACAACCCTTGGGTACAATAGCTTTTAATTTTCAAGAACTTTTCATGAAATTCTCTTTAGAAGGAAAGGAAATTGAATTAAGGGGTATCATAGGGAAACCAAGAAAGATAATCAACTCTAACAGAATGACAAAGCTTCTAAAGAAAAAACAATGAGGCATAACTGCACAATTATGTTCACTAGAGGTTCCCACATCGAAATCATCCATTTCTCCAGATCTCCAAAAAGTCTTGGAAAATCATTCCAAGGTATTTGAGACTCCCAAAGGTCTCCCACCTATTCGTTAGCATGATCATGCTATTAGTTTGATTCCAGGAAGTGTTTCTCCAAACATCAGGCCTTACAAATATCTCTATGTCCAAAAGAGTGAAATTGAATGTATGGTTGCAGAAATGCTAGAGGCTGGTATAATTCAACCTAGTCAAAGTTCTTTCTTTGCTCCAGTAGTATTGGTTCACAAGAAGGATGGATCATGGCACATGTGTCCATATTATAGGGAGCTCAACAAGCTCACTATTAAAGATAAATTTCCCATTCCCTTCATTGATGAATTATTGGATGAATTGCATGGATCAATTTACTTCACCAAGTTGGATCTTCGTTTAGGATATCATCAAATTAGAATGAAGACTGAAGACATTCCAAAAAAAACATTTAGAACTCATGAGGGTCATTATGAATTTTTGGTCATGCCTTTTGGCCTTACTAATGCACCTTCTACATTTCAAGATTTGATGAATTCCATTTTCAAACCCTTCCTTAGAAAATTTGTGTTAGTATTTTTTAATGATATACTAATTTACAAAAAGTCTTGGAAGGATCATGTCCAACATGTTGACATGGTGCTCAAACTATTGGAGGAGAAAAAATTATATACAAAAATCTCCAAATGTTTCTTTGGAGTACAAGAGGTGGAATATCTGGGTCATATTGTATCTCATGAAGGTGTTAAGGTAGACCCTAACAAAATTAAATCCATTAAGGAATGGAAAATCCCCACTTTCATAAAGCATCTACGAGGATTTCTCGGGTTGACAGGGTATTATCGCAAGTTTGTTAAGAATTATGGGAGAATAGCAGCACCTCTAACAACATTATTAAAGAAAGATGCATTTTCATGGACTCCAAAAGCAACGAAGGCCTTTGAACATCTTAAAGAGGCAATGTGCCAAGCACCAGTCTTAGCTACAAAAGACTTCATAAAAACCTTTATAGTGGAATGTGATGCCTCAGGAAATGGAATTGGTGCTGTTTTGATGCAAGAAGAAAGACCCATTGCTTTCGAAAGTCATCCAATCAAAGGAAAGTATTTACACAAAGCTATTTATGAGAAGGAAATGTTGGTAATACTACATGCACTTAAGAAATGGCGATCATACCTAATGGGAAGACACTTCAAGGTAAAAACAGATCGTGATAGTCTTAAATACTTTTTGGAACAAAGATTATCTTTAGAAGAGCAGCAAAAATGGGTCACAAAGATGTTGGGTTATGACTTTGAAATCATCTACAAAAAAGGGAAGCAAAATGTTGTGGTAGATGCACTCTCAAGAAAGGATGAGGATGTGGAAGCATTTCTTTGCGCCATTTCTATTATCGAGCTAGATTGGATAAACGAAGCAAGGGATGAATGGAAGAACGACAAGGAAGTGTGAGCACTCATTCAAAAGATACAACAAGATCCTAGTACATCTGAAACATTTAGCTGGAAAAATGATTCGTTATGGTACAAGGATCGGTTATACATATGTAAGAGTTCCCAACTCAAACAAAAGATTCTTAGGGAATTGCACACCTCTCCCTTAGGAGGGCACTCAGAATTTCTAAAAACCTACCACAGGGTTAAGAAGGATTTTTTTTGGGGATGGCCTTAAATCGGATATTCAAAAGTTTGTGGCGGAACGTTTGGTTTGCCAACAAAATAAAGTTCAAACAATTAAGACCCCAAGACTATTACAACCTTTATCCATTCCAAGCCAACGTTTGGAGGAGTTTTCAATGGATTTTATCATAGGTTTACCCAATTCCAAAGGAAAGAGTGTTATCATGGTGGTAGTTGATAGACTTACCAAGTATGCACACTTTTGTGCATTATCTCATCCATTTAAAGCAAGTACAGTTTCTACTACATTTATGGAAACTATTCAAAAGCTACATGGAAACCCAAAGATTATTGTAAGTGACAGAGATCCCATTTTCACTGGAGATTTTTGGACAGAATTATTTTCTTGTCTTGGTACTCAGTTAGCCCATAACTCATCTTATCATCCTCAATCTGATGGGAAAACTGAGATAGTAAACAAATGTTTGGAAGGATATCTTCGTTGCCTTGTATTTGATAAACATGCACAATGGGTCAAATGGTTGCCTCTGGTTGAATGGTGGTATAACACTTCCTTCCATAGTGCAACAAAAATGACCCCATTTATGGCACTTTATGGATATCATCCACTATCCATCACATCATATTTAAGAGAAAATTCTAAGGTTCAAGCAGTGGAATATCACATCGAGCATCAACAACAAGTCCTCCAACTCTTAAAGGATAACCTCACCTTGGCGCATAATAGAATGAAACAGCATGCAAATCAACATCGCAACGAAAGAAGCTTTGATGTAGGTGATTGGGTATTCCTACAGCTACAACCATATAAGCAAATGTCCCTCAAGCAAGCTAAGAAGGATAATAAATTATCACCAAAGTATTATGGTCCGTACAAGGTGTTGCAAAATATAGGTACTATGGCATACAAATTGGAGCTTCCTGCAGATTCCCGAGTGCACCCAGCTTTCCATGTTTCGTGCTTAAAGAAGGTTATAGGTGACAAGCTTCCAGTTCAAACAATATTGCTAGAACTTGATGAGGAAGGAAAAATCATGTTGGAACCTAAAGCAGTCAAGGAAACAAGAACTTGACAGCTACGGAATTAATCAATTTCAGAGTATCTCATCAAGTGGAAGAACTTACCTGTTGAAGATTCCATATGGGAGGATGAGAATTTTATACAGAAGCATCCATAACTAATCAAGCGTTGAGGACAACATTTTTTTGAAGGAGAGGGACATGTTAGGTCCCTATAATACTAATGATTCCCCCATTACTATTGTCGTTGTATCCCTTATTGTTATTGTTGTGCCCCTATTGTCCCCATATTGTCATTATTGTGCCCCATAGAATCCCTCTATTATTATTATTTTTGTGCCCTTATATTATTATTTTTAGGTCGGCTTGGTTATATTGTGACCCCTTAGACTCCTATATATAGATAGGAGGTTTTGTCTTTTGAATCATCCGAGAATTGTTCACTTGTGTAATGTAAAGGAGGTTTCCACCTCGAAGAGGCTTATTTTTAAGGCATTCATCTATCTTTTCTATCTTTTTGTAAGCTGGTTTCATAACACCATCAAGTCTCTTCCATTTCTAGAGGAGAAAACCTTCAAGAAAGATGTTGCACTTCAGTTTTCAAGTGACATTTCAGTGAAAGAAGCCTCAGGGTCAGAGTTTCGACATTTGTCTGCAGAAGCTCTTTTGAGTGTTTCCTGGCCATCCTTGGGCCGATTCAGGAACGAAGGCAGGCGCTAGAAATATGTTACAAATGACTTTCTTTCTACAGTGTCCAGCAGTGCCTGCGAGAACATATCAGCTAGCAAAATCACATGTAAATAAACTCTTGAAGAACTTCTAATAGAACGGTTGCACTTTTGAAGCGGAACCAGACACGTAGTCCATAAGGGACGAACTCGGTCATCAAATTCTTATTGAGTTTGTGTCTTTTATTTTGCTACTTATGTGTCATTTAATTCTGAAGTTTTAAAGCATAAGGACAACTTAATATTCCTCTTACATTTCCCATTTATGCAATTCATGGTTCAATGATCCATTTAAAAGACAATTGCCCATTAGTTTAATCTTTCACTTTTAGAGAGGATGATCTAATTTCAGCATTTCAGATCATTTTTGGTATGAGAGCATGTTGGCTCTTTTTTTAGGTACAAGAATGGAAAAGAGTTCCAGGTAGCTCAAGCGGGAGAATGATGCTTTGCGGCGGATGGAGATATCTCTGGAGGAAGACAAGAAAAGACTCTAAACAAAGATTGAAGTTTTGCAAAAGAGTCAAAGGATAAACAGTCCATCAGTTCAAAGTGCATCCACTGAAAGGAAGAATGAGGTCTCCCCTCTTCATCTGGATGATAAAGGCAGTTCATCATTATCCACGATTCCAAAAGCTCAGTCGGTAGAAGAAGCTATCAGAAGCTTTTCCTCACCTTCTAAAGAAACTTCTTATGCACCAACCTCACCAAGAAAAGACTTGGAGAAGAACGAGTCTTCCAACGATAAGGAGATTGGAGCATTTGAAAAGCATACTAAAAGAATGGGCATGAAGCTAATGCAGAAGATGGGTTACCAGGAAGGGTAAGGTATTGGCAAACAAATCTAGGGCATACTCCAACTGATCTCAGTACGGGAGAGGCCAAAACATGAAGCATAGGCTTCGACCAATCAATATGTGACTACTGGAGGAAGAGGGATCACATTGCAGATCAATATTGGTCCCTACATCCTGACTTGATGCCAAATAAGTTGAAAGATTGAAAAGGTAAAAAGACATATCACTCAAACAGTGATTCGGAAGGTAATACCTTAGACCAAAGTTTTATGCTAAACGTCATTAAAAGGATTTATCAATGTACCTTTTGCGGCAGTAACACACACTGTGTAGAAGAATGTTGGAAGCAGAAGGCATTCAACAAAAAGGTGGGTGTTGTAAAGACTAAACCACATAAAGAAGATGCAACATTGCAAGTAAAGAAGCATCCTGGGAAGATCTTACTTCAATCAGACAAAGTACGGGAAAGTCCAGTAACATCCAGAAAAAGTACGGGAAAGTCCAGTAACATCCAGACAAAGTACGGGAAAGTTGAATAAAAAGGCAGCTAGCACAAACTCGGGAGAACGAGTTTGTCGACATTGCAAGATCAAAGGGAATTAGAACAGAAAATGTCCAATGCTATCCCGAGAGACAACATCAACATCAACAGGGTAAGAGACATAAAAAAAACCTGGAGCCGAGGAACATTAGTCTCCATATTGGAATTGGGCAAATTACATGCCATATGTATAAACTGTGAGTTTGTAAATTATTGATAGTAGGCCTAGTCAAAGTTTGTAACTAGAGTCTAGATGATTTTTACATTAACTCGTGTTTGGATTCAAGTTCATGTTTGTAATAAAACTTTTGGAGTTCCTCTTTCTATTGGGAGGTGTGATCCAGAATGGATTTTTCAAGTCAAGTCAGAATCTTACCATATGTTGACCACCAAGATTGTCCTAGGTGGAAAAGTTGTTCTCAACTTGTGAAAAGTTTGATTGTCTCAATTGATTGTGAAAACTAGTGCCAGGACGAAGGGTTCTATGCATTGATTTTGGTGATGTCTCCGGATTTCCATTTGGCCTCCCGGTGATGGAGAAAACATCCGTCAAAGTTGAGGTATTGTAGAGAGCCTTATCAGCCATGTGACATTTTGCAGCGCAATGGGGCACAAAACTTCATCTTCAAAACTCTGCAGAAGAAAGGTGGTAAGAATCAAAGGTTGATTTTCATTTGGAACATTTGTAATTGGCGCAAATAATAAGGTGCAATAATGATAATGATGTCAAAAGACCTAAGGTGCTAAAACCTAAGATGGCATTCATAATAGGTTGCATTTCAAATAGGGCGCATATGTTAAACATGGTGGCAAAGAAATTATGGTGTAAAAACCTTGGTGGAAAATAGTAAGTAATACATTTTAATATGGTGAATTTTAAAATCTATTTGCTATAGTTATCAAATGGTGTTATTACGTCGCATTTAAAATATGTCACAAAAACAATGGCAATTATCAAAGGTTATATATTGCTGCATTAAATTTAGTGCAATCCACGTCATTACCAAAGCATATGGCAGAAGGTACGACAGAATCCACATAGCATGGACAGTTGGAATAGATGCTCGAAGGCGTCAGAAGTCAAAGAATTCCAACGCAACATTCCAATGGAACCGCCAGAGATTGTGGACATATTAAAGTCTAATGAATTGTGGAAAGGATGAGTTGATTTATTAGTCAATTCAGGAACAGTTGGAACCAAGGAGGCTATGTCATGTCATGCAGTAGAGTTAGTCTACCACAGGAGGTGGCTATGTCCACAAAAGATGTCAGTCAATGCCACGGGGATTTACGGAATGGATAAACACAGTCCTGGAGACATGGCATACCAGCACAAAGAAAATCCAAGTTATGTAGCAACAGAGGCGCAATGGAAGCTGTCACATGGATGTGCATTCCCAAAAACACACTGGAACTATAGGGCTTATCCTCCAGGTGCCTGCCGAGGGTTAGACCATCTGGTCACATGCCAATGGTTAGCCCATTCCTCCACATAGTTTGCAGAACCGTCGGACCAGACCTGCAAGGTAGCAGTAAGCCAATTGATCGCCAGGGGTACAACCCGCTCACATATTTGTAGTTAAGCCTTCCACTCTATTAGTTGAATGCCAACAAATTTGTGTTAATCCAAATTCTTTTTTTGGGTTCTTATTTGTTTTGTTAATTCAACCACCATGTAAGTATTACCCTATGTTTCACTATGTGACAAGACCGAGACCTATGTACACTTAATGCTTAACCATTCATGCCATGTTTAGCCAAAGGAGATCGAATCTGAACGTCCAACACTATAAATTCATCACTTGTTTCCATTTAGAGAGGAGAAGAGAGAGGGAGAGAAGGCAGAGAGGAGTGGAATTTAGAGTTTTCCATCAAGAGGTCATTCTTCCTCAAGCATAAAGGGAGCAGGAAGTTCTAGCCTTGGCGAGAAGAGAAGAGAGGCATTTCAGGAGCCCATCAAGTCTCTTCCATTTCCAGAGGCGAAACCCTTCAAGAAGGAGGTTGCGCTTTAGTTTTCAAGTGATAGTTTAGTGAAAGAAGCCTCAGGGTCAGAGTTTTGACATTTGTATGCGGAAGCTCTTTTGAGCATTTCCTGGCCATCCTTGGGTCGATTCAGGAACGGAAACAGGCACTGGAAAGCTGTTACAGACGACTTTCTTTCTACAGTGTCCAGGAGTGCCTGCGAGCACAAATCAGTTGGAAAATCCACATGTAAAGAAACTCTTGAAGAAATTCTAATAGAATGGTCGCACATTTTGAAGTGGACCTGTAGACGTAGTCCATGAGGGACGAACTCTGTCATCAAATTCTTACCGAGTTTGCGTCTTTTATTTTGCTGCTTATGCATCATTTAATTCTGAAGTTTTAAAGCATAACGAAAACTTAATATTCCTCTTGCATTTCTCATTTATGCAATTCATGGTTCAATGCTTTGTTTAAAAGAAAATCGCCCATTATTTTAATCTTGCACTTTTAGAGAGGACGATCTAATTTCCGCATTTCAGATTATCCTTACCTTCCAACCAAAGAAAGACAAAAAAATCTGAATCAAAATCATCTACTAGTGAGATTTTATCTTCTTCTCCACCACAAACACCTTCATTTCACCCCTCATCATCAACTTCCTCTCCTCCAATCAATCCTTCCACTTATACCCCTCATTTCAAATCAATCGGTGCTAGTTCAACTAACACTAGCACAAGGGATACTTCTTCTTCCACACAGCCAACTTATTCTATTATTACAACTCCTTCTACAAAAGTTCCCATAATGGCAGGCAAACAAAAAAACCCACCGACAAACATACCATGGACCAATCCTGGAGCTGTTCTGATGGCATCACCTCTCCATCCGCTACCTAGGCATCTTGAAAAATGGTTGCCTAAATTTAATCCTTATGGTGGACTCCCTGCTGAAGAACATCTCCATAATTTCATGTTAGCCATTAATCTTAATGGAATATTGAAGAATATTATGTAGTTAGATTATTTCCCTATACCTTTGAAGAATCTGTAGGTTCATGGTATTTTTCATTACCACCAGGATCTATCAACAACTGGGATACATTTGAAGAACAATTCTTGACTAAATTTGGTGATGATCACACAATTGCCACTCTAATTAATGATCTCTCCAATCTCAAAACAAATCCAAATGAAAAAATCAAGGATTTCAATTCTAGATTTAATAAATTATTAAACAAAATTCCAGATACTTCTAAACCTGGTGATGATGTTCAAATCGAATGGTATATTTCTGTTCTTCCTTCCAATATCACAATTTTTGTAGACAGGGCTAATAAAGCCACTTTAGTGGACAACATGAAAGAAGCTCTATCTGTGGAAAAAAGGATACTAGCATTGGAAAAGAAAATTGCTCAAGAAGAAAGAAATACTAAGAAGGTTACCTTCAAAGAGGAATCAAAGAAGAAAACTCCCAAAGATCCTTTTGATCTAGAAGGATTACAAAAGGTCCTTAAATCCATGTCGAATGAAATGGTAGAAATTAAAAAACAGGTAGTTGAGTCTTCTAAGAAACCTTTCATACCTTTTAGGAAAGCCCAAACATCAAACTCTCAGCCTCCTAATGTCATATCAAATGCTGAATATGATCAAGACGAGGATGAAGAAGAAGCAGCATTATCTACCGATGATTCCCATGAGGAAGAATCAGTTGAAGTTCATGGATTATGGGATTTTATTCTTCCTACTTCAGATAATGAAGAAGAACATGAAGCTTTTCCAGTTAGCACACGGAGTAAGGGTCCTGCAGATTCATCACAGTCAATCCAAAAGCATAAATCTTCTACTCCTACTACCAAGGACAAAGGTACAGCCAAAAAATCCCCTTCTACATCTTCTGATTTAATTCCATCTTCTTCAAATTCTCCATCTACATCTAAAACTCTGGTTGTTTCTGACACCATAGAATATAATATAGTAGAGGATATGAAGAAGGTCAAGGCTAATATTTCCTTATATGAAGTAATTAAACTAAAGCAACAAGAAATTTTTTTACTTAAAGAATTGAATGTAGTCCCTGCATCTCCTCTGCCTATTGCTGTCACTTCTAAAGCTTCTAAAGGAAAAGGAAAACCTCCCAATGATTCTTTAGATAAGATTGATCCCACCGATGCTATCCTAATTGGAGATAGGTCAAATTCTCATACCCCCTTTTCTTTTGACCTTTTAGATCTTCAATAATAATGTGCACAATTGTATAGTAGACTCTGGGGCATATTCAAATATAATGCCTTATTCAGTTTGTCTTAAATTGAACATTTCACCCCAGAAGTCTGTTGTTCATATTTTTCGACTTGATAAAACCAAAGTCAAAGTGCTAGGAGAAGTCAATTCCGTTCTCATAAGACTTTCTTCCAATGCTAAAGTTTTTCAAATCATTGATGTACTTGTTGCTGGTATTCCTGACTTTTATGGTTTAATCCTAAGCAAAGTTTGGTAAAAAAAAGTGCATGGTTATTTCTCTACAGATTGGTCTCATATGTGGCTTTCTTACAATGGTAAGCCCAATCAAATTCTCATCGACCAAGAAAAGCACATGAAATATTCAGTAATTGACTTGCACAAGGAGAATGAACCGACAATCTTTACTAATAACATTCTAAGGAACTATTATTCAGAGTCGTTCTTGGGTAGTTTGAATGCATAAGAATCTCCTTTCTTGACTGATTCTTTCACCTCTCAAATTGAAATTTTTTCACAGATAGACTCCAAGATGTGTAAATATTGTAGATAAACCAATAGTTAAATCTTTGTTTTGGACTTTATATTTTGATGGTTCTAGATCCAATGATGGTGTTGGAGCAGGATGTATTTTAATAAATCCCAAAGGAGAAAAAAAAATGATAGCATGCAGATTGGAGTTTGAATGCACTAATAATATCATTGAATATGAAGCTTTGGTTCAGGGCTTGTACAAAGTGATAAATCTTAATGTCAAATACCTTCAACTATTTGGAGACTTTGAAATCGTAATTAAACAGGTGAGAAACACCATCCATTGTGTCTAAAGTCACTTGAAACATTATCAATATCTCATTCAAACTCTCACTTCTCATTTTCTAGCATTTAATATTTCTCCTATCCCAAGACTTCAAAATGCTAGTGTTGATCTGCTAGCTAATGTCACATCCAAGCTCATTCCTCCTGAGGATTATAGTCCAGATAGGTTTTCGCCTTTCAATTCTGGATAGTGTTACTAATTGGCGTGTATTCAATGATGACGAAGACATTTTAAGTTCCTTAACATCATAAGGGTCATATATCGATCAGATAATCAATGAAGACGAACATGATAAACATATGAAGCAATCAATAGAGGAAAATTATCTACCCAAGTCTGTGGTCAAGCTTGAAGATTTGTATGACTTGAAGGACAGATTTAAAAAGGTCACTAACTGCAAACTACAAAGTTCAACTTTGAGGTTTGAATTGGTAAACCTTGGATATGATCTTAAACCTCAAAACATTAATTTAGGCCTAGGACTTTCATCAGATGAGAGATTGACCTTTATTCATCTATTGAAGAAATACAAAAATGTTTTCGCTTGGAATTATGATGATTTGAGGACTTATGATACCTCCATCATTCAACATACTATCCCAATGATACCTCATGTTAAACCTGTTCAACAAAAGCTAAGAAAGATTCTGTTAGGCCCCTATACTACTAGTGTAACCCCTTATTGTTATTATTGCAACCCCCTTATTATATTGTTGTGCCCATGTAGTCCACATATTGTTATTATTATGCCCCATATAAGCCCACTATTGTTATTGTTGTGCCCTTACATTATTATTGTTATGTCGGCTCTGATTATATTATGACCCCTTAGACTCCTATATATAGAAAGGAGGTCTTATTATTAGTATCATCCAAGCCTTGTTCATTTTTGTAATGTAAAGGAGGTTTCCCCCTCGAAGAAGATGATTTGGAAGGCGTTGATCTATATTTTCTTATATTTGTGAGTTGGTTGCATAACATTTGGTATCAGAGCTTTGGATTCTAGGGTTTTGCTGCTCCAAACAAGTCATCGTGGAATTTGCGATATAACATTTTTTCTGTGAAGTTTCAGAAGCTAAAAAAAACCAATTTGAGTCAAAATCATTTTGAACATTGGGTTTGAATTTCAGATCTTGTCTCACTATATTTTTTGAGATATGATCTGAGGAACTTAGGGTTTCTGCAAGCTACAAAATTCCATCTCAAATGTTGAAAAATGTGCAACAAGAAATGTTAAATTTAGAATGTTCTAAAAATAGCATGTCTAAAAATAGCAGTTTGGCCAGTGAGGTCATTGGCCACATTGGGTGAGAGGTGAAACTGCTAAAAATAGCATTTCTAGGTCCCTTCCTATTTATAGCAGTCCCTAGTCTATCTATAGGAAGAAAAAATAATTTTGGTCTTAACAGCAGTTGGAAATATTAATTAATTAATTCAGTTGAGTTAATTAGTTAAGGAAATTCAAATTTGAAGTCTTTGTCAACATGCACATGAGTTTTCCCACCGATTGAGGAATTTATCCTTAATTTCCTCCACTGATTGAGGGAATAAGTATGAGTTCTATAATGAGAGAATCAGTTGACTTAGTTCTAACTAGTCAAGTCCAGTTAGATTATTTTAACAAGTTGTTAAAATAATAAAATATAGTTTGTTAATGTTTGCATGCATGTGACAACTATTATTTTAGATAACTTAGAATTCACTCATGGATAAATGTTGCATGTTAGTTCTGTCAGAGACCGAGTTGAAATTAGATGTGGGACAATGTACTATCAGATGCTTGGATATTTCTAGTAAGTATTCCTTGCATGGAGAAGGATCTATTATAGGATATTGGAGGACTTATGGCCTATATATTGAGGCCTAGGTAGTCCATGATTTTCATCTTCTGATTGAAGACCATCAGAGTACAGAGAGAGAGCAGGATAGCTATTGAGCTGATTCTTTTTGTATGTTGAAGAGGATTTCCACTTGATTGATAATACAATGTTGGGGTTTTATGCTGGTGCTTTCCCCAGTGATATATTTTGTGTTATGTGTGATTGATTCATTCTTATCAGTTATATGTGTTCTTATTGATGTTGCTCATGGTTGATTAAGCTTTCGCTAAATTGTTTGTAGAAGTAGATCAAGTGTTTTGCTTTAGTACATTGCATTACCAGGTTGATCTACATGTGGGAAATTTCTACATGGTATCAGAGCTAGCTGATTTGTAGAAAAAGTTCTACATGGTATCGAAGCACAGGTGATCAAGCAAGAACAATATACTAAGAGGAGATTTCAAAGTTTTGAGTTTTGGGCCGAGAGTTTGCAGAGCAGATCTGAAAATTTATGTACAAAATTTTCAAAAATAAATAGCATATTTGGATTCCTTGCAGAAAAATACCAAAAAAAAAAAAATCAGCTAAATCGGAGTTCGGATGAGGGAGATATCGCTGATTTAAAATCAGCTCTTTTTCTAGAAAATTTCGTGATGACGGGAAAGTGGAAATAGATTGGTATGCTAGCCAAGAACCTGTATGCACTTGAGGTACAAGATGCATGCAAAGCCTTGAGGAACAAGGCAAAGGTTAGAGACTTGGTGGTTAAGAGGAGGAGTATATACCTCTCAACATGCAGTGCAAGAAGAAGTCTCAGACGATTGTGGAGGAGCCACGATTGGTGCAACAGCTTCAAGAGGTTGTGGAGCAGCCACAACAGGGGAAGCTGAGAGGAGATCGAGTAGAGACATATACTCATGCAGAGACCTCTAGTAGGGGGAAACTTCGAGCCAGGTGGGCAGAGGGATCACATGCAGCCATACCTCCAGGTAGGAGGTGGGGCGATGTGGAGTGATCGTCCCATGGATGAGGGACAAGATCCTTGAGGTACCCAACCTCTTGGATGAGACCTTGCTACAGGAGCCCTGATGTGGAGTAGAAAGAACTGACTGATTGGGTAGAGACAAATGCAGATGGAGCGGCAGAGAGAGCGACAGTGCATGGAATCCCAAGACAGCGCATAGCTAGCAGGCTGCAGCAAGGCAAAAGGCACAAGTGTTTTGCACAGTGCTAGGTGGCACAGAGAGGTGTGCAATGGTGCGAGATGCATGGAGATGTTGCAGTAGCGCAGATGTCAGAGAGGGAGCACTTGTCAGCAGCAGGTAGAGCTTCAGCATCAGAGTATGTTCCTAGCCCAACAGAGTGGTCAGTTGGGAGTGTTTTTGTTCCAAGTGTTGTTGGAGCAAGTGGACCGGGTAGATGTGTTGCATGCAAAACATTCCAGAGTTACAGGATCGGGTTCAAGAGAAAGCCTTTCTTGTTGAGAGGGAGTGTTGAAAAATGTGCAACAAGAAATGTTAAATTTAGAATGTGCTAAAAATAGCATGTCTAAAAATAGCAGTTTGGCCAGTGAGGTCATTGGCCACATTGGGTGAGAGGTGAAACTGCTAAAAATAGAAATTTCTAAAAATAACATTTCTGGGTCCCTTCCTATTTATAACAGTCCCTAGTCTATCTATAGGCAGGGATAATTTTAAAAACCACCCTAAATTTATATGTATAATAAATGGGCTAATCCCCATGATACATAGGAAAAATGGGAGGCGATTTTATCAATAATATAATATGTATATATAATTTTTTTGGCGAATCTCTCACCAGATTATATTATCTTGTACAGTGATGAAGAATCTTTCACTGAATTATAAAATCTTGTAAGATCTTGGCAAATCTTTTACTGAATAATAAAACATTGTGAAGTCTTGGCGAATGTTTTGTTAAAATATGAAACCATATATGATAATAAGAAAACATATTCATTAAACTGTAATATACTAACATACATGTTTGGAAAAAAGAAACATAATTTTCTCTTCCTACAAACAATGTTCCAAGTTTCAGTGGTCGTGTTTGTCAAGGTTCTTACAATACACTCTTTCATATCCTTCTATTAGTTTTGATAATATTCCACAACAAAGTTCTTGTAGGTGTTGATATTGACAACGAGTTCTGTCAAGGTAGGAGAGATTAATCTTTTCTCTACAACTTTTCTCAAGCTACCACTTTTTTCAAGTTATCAAATTTCTTTCTTATTCCATAGACTTCAACTGCGAGATAAAAAAAAAACACATCAAGTTTGTTTACCCCAACACGCCAACAAGTAGCAAGCCCCAACTATATTATATAAGAAAGTATTAGGTATCCCAAAGGCTTGAAGGGGATCTAATTGAAAGAAGTGACCATTGTGAGAATCCTTCCAATCAATATATGAATATTTAAATGTAGATTTATTATTATTTTAATTGGAAATATTCAATTAAATAATAAAATTTAATTACGTCTCTCCCAATCTAAATTGCTTATTAGCATAATTCACTACCCTCATAGGTTTCGCATTTTTTAACAGCGTTGTAACATGTAGATTAATTTCCTTTTTGGTGAACAATCTCCACCTTTTAGGAAAATATGGTGCAGTGGCTCCAACCCCTACAGACAAACTAAGAATAGTACAGAAGATGAAAGGTTGTACAAACCAGCTTATTTTTCAAACAACTAATCCAACATCAATACCTAAACTTTTTCATGAAGATATCATATTGAGAATGTTTGAAAAATGGTGAGAAATCTTTTGTGAGGGTGATGCGGAAAGAGTGATAAGGTTTCATTGTTTTGAATTTTTTTTGTTAAATCAGAAAAAGTTAAAAATCAATATTAATGGAGATATTAGTATTTTTTACTAAATTTTGTGAAGTGACTAAATGCAGCTTTAACCATTCACCTTAAGATGTTTTTACAATATAATTTCCTAAGTCTATTTAATATCTTCATTATCATAAAAACCAACCTATATCCATCTTAACTCCACATCTACCACTCTTAGGGGGATGAAATCTATTTATCCCTCTGAGCACTTGGTAGACCTAGAATTAAGATGGATCTAAGATGATAGAATTTCCCCTTTAAATAGTCTATGATCACATGAATACCATGGTATTACCATGGGTTATCATAAACCTAGAGCTTAAAAATTACTATTAGTAATTTATAAAATTAATAATTGATTTTTATTTTATTTTTTATTTTAACCAAGTTAAAATGCCTAACATACATTAAATTGCAACATCCATTTTTACTCTTGATCCACCAAGCCCCGAGAGGGATCAAATATTTTTTCACTCTATGCTAGTTTGCATATCACGATATTTGATCCCTCTTGGGGCTTAGTAGATCCAGAGTAAAGATGGATCTATGCTGGTTTAATTCCCCCATTTTAATAGGCTACATTCCACATGAATACAATGGATCAATACCATGTGCCATTTTTATTTTTATTAATACTAATATTAGGGTTAATAATGTTTTTTTGCATGGTATTAATAATAATGTAGCCCATGGAATTTGGCCCATAGTATTTTGCCCATAGGTTTCACCTAAATATAACGCATTTTTTGAGTGTTTGTAAATATAAGGTGATTTATGGAGTAAATATAAAAAAATGTTTTATTTGTTTACCATACCTTTCGTTTATTTATATTTTTATTAATTTACCATACCTCTTTTACAAATATGGTATTTGGCCCATAGGATTCACTTAAATAAAACCTCTTTTTTGAGCCTTCATAAATAGAAAGAGGGTTACAGACTAAATATAAAAAGAGGTTTTATTTATTTACCATACGTCTAGTTTATTTATATTTTTATTTATTTACCATACTTTTTGAGTAAGTATAAAAAATGTTTTATTTATTTACCATACCTCCACTTTTTTTTATATTTTTATTTGTTTACACCCTTGCATGTATATAAGGTGACTTATGGAGTAAATATAAAAAATGTTTTATTTATTTACCATACCTCTCATTTATTTATATTTTTATTAATTTACCATACCTCTTTTATAAATATGGTATTTGGCCCATAGGATTCACTTAAATAAAACCTATTCTTGAAAATTAGGGCGAATGGAAGGTTGTAACTCCTAATTTCAAGGGCTAAATTACCTTTTTTACCCTCTCCCTTTGGGCTATTTGAGACGATTTGTAAAAATGTACTATGATACAAAATATTTGCCCACTAAAAATTTAAAACCCCTTAATTTCGCCTAAGGGCAAACATTCGCCCGTAAAATTTTCCATGTCTATAGGAAGTAAAATTAATTTTGGTCTTAACAGCAGTTGGAAATATTAATTAATTAATTTAGTTGAGTTAATTAGTTAAGGAAATTCGAATTTGAAGTCTTTGTGTGCATGCACATGAGTTGTCCCACTGATTCACGAATTTATCATTAATTTCCTCCACTGATTGAGGGAATAAGTATGAGTTCTATAATGAGAGAATCAGTTGACTTAGTTCTAACTAGTCAAGTCCAGTTAGATTATTTTAACAAGTTGTTAAAATAATAAAATATAATTTGTTAATGTTTGCATGCATGTGACAACTATTATTTTAGATGACTAAGAATTCACTCATGGATAATTGTTGTATGTTAGTTCTGTCAGAGACCCAGTTGAGATCAGATGTGGGACAGTGTATTATCAGATGCTTGGATATTTCTAGTAAGTATTCTTTGCATGGAGAAGGATCTATTATAGGAGATTGGAGGACTTGTGGCCTATATATTGAGGCCTAGGTAGTCCATGATTTTCATCTTCTGATTGAAGACCATCAGAGTACAGAGATAGCAAGATAGCTATTGAGTTGATTCTTTTTGTATGTTGAAGAGGATTTCCACTTGATTGATAATACATTGTTGGGGTTTTATGCTGGTGCTTTCCCTAGTGATATATTTTGTGTTATGTGTGATTGATTCCTTCTTATCAGTTATATGTGTTCTTATTGATGTTGCTCATGGTTGATTAAGCTTCCGCTAAATTGTTTGTAGAAGTAGATCAAGTGTTTTGCTTTAGTACATTGCATTACCAGGTTGATATACATGTGGGAAATTTCTACATGGTATCAGAGCTAGCTGATTTGTGGAAAAAGTTCTACATGGTTTCAAAGCTAGCTGATTTGTAGGAAAAATTCTACAAAATTTCTACATCAAATAGGTCATTGTGGAATTTTCGCTATATTTTTTTTTCTACGAAGGTTCAAACTCTAAAATTAAAACCCGTTTGAGCCGAAATGGTGGTGAAGCTCGGGCCCGAATTTTAGATCTTGTTTTGCTATATTTTCAGAGATACAATCCAAGACATTCATGATTTCTACAGGCTCCCGAATTACATCCCAAACAGGTGACCTAGGGAAAATCGTCATAACTTTCTCTCTGAGCGCTAGATTGAAATTGCGTAAGCAACATAAATATGATGAACTGTAATTTTCTGTGTATTGTTTTCAAGTTCGAAGGTTAAAACATTAATATGTGGCACTTCGTACAAGTTCTTTATATTGAAAAAGTATATAGCAGGTCATCTTGGGATATTGGGCATAACTCTTTATTGGAGAATCCAATTTCGATCAGACTGGTGGCATTAGAAAGAGGACACGGAAGGTTGTTGTAGGTCGCAATTTCAGACCTTGGAGATCTAAAATTTCAGAGATATAACAGATTCAATATTGAGCTGCTAAAAGCAAGAAAAAAATGACTCAAATCAAGAAAATAGAAACACCTAGTAAGCAAAATTGGATGGAGGATATGAAGAATGCGATCGAAGCTAAGATAAATAGTTTTATATGTGCCATGGAAGCTAATATCGATGGTAGGGAAGCATATTTGAAGAAAGACATGGAATATTTAAAGAAAGACATGGAAGGTTTGAAGGAATTAGGTGGGACAAAGTTGCTATAAGAAAGGCCTACTAATGAAGAAAAGGTAGTAGAGAAAACTCATGATGAGAAAAATATAAATGTTAATCATGATTTCATAGAATCTAAAATTAGATTGAAGACCCACCATATTCCAAATATCGATATGAGGAAGTTTGATGGCAAAGATCCCATAACATGGATACTACAAATGGAGAAATATTTTGATCTACATGATGTGCAACTGTTACAGAAGGTACGTATTGCATCTTTATAGTTAGAACCAAATCAATTTTTATGGTATAAAGGGATTTTTTCTCTTAAGACACTTGTCACTTAGTCAATTTTCACAGAGGAAATGATAGCACATTATGAGGATACACAGAGAAACACCTTCTTTAGCCAATTGATAAATCTCAAACAAAAGGGTTCATTGTAGAGCACATTGATGACTTCCAAAAATTGAATATAAGGTTAAATGATACAGAGAAGCAAAGGATTGATGTCTTCATATGGAATTTAAAGGATAACTTTCAACATGAGGTTTACCTTTGGGAACCTAATTCATTGGAGAAGGCATACAAGTTGGCAAGAAAAATTGAAAGAAAAATTATGGCAACAAGCAAGCCTACCACTCGTAACTATAAATATGGAAGTGTAGTTTCTCCTACCCTTTCACCACCTACAAGGTTGATACCACAACAATTGGAAGAAAAAAGAGCAAAAGGGCTTTGTTACAATTGTGATAGAAAAACCACTAAAGGTCATAAGTGTGCTGAGAAGAAATTAATTTACATAGATGGGGAAGAGGAGCAAGAAAAGGAACAAAAAACGTCAAAAGAAGAGGATATACACCATGAACCAATCCCAGAGAAAGAAGAAATGAATATGACCATATCTTGTAATGCATTGACATGAATTACCACTCCTCAAACTCTCAAGATAAAAGGACATATCAAGAAGAAAAAAGTAACAAATTTGTTGATTGATTCGAGTAGTACCCATAATTTTATTCATTGTAAGATAGCCAAGGAATTGAATTGCTTCCTATATCCATCACCAGAGTGTCAAGTAATGGTTGAAAATGGAGGAACCATAAATTTCTTTGGAAAGTGCCATAATATCAAGCTGTCCATGGGAAAATATGTCTTGAATAGTCCAATGCTTTCCATTCCAATGGCGGTGCGGATGTTGTACTAGGATTTCGATGGCTACAATTTTTGGGTACGATAGCTTTTAATTTTCAAGAACTTTTCTTGAATTTTTTTGGTAAGGAAAGGAGGTTGAATTAAGTGGCATTGCAAGGAAACTGGGAAAGATAATCAGCTCTAACAGGATGACAAAGCTTCTAAAGAAATAACAAGGAGGAAAAATTTCACAATTATGTTCAATAGAGGTACCCACATTGAAATCATCTATTTCTCCAAATCTCCAAAAAGTTCTAGACAATCATTCCAAGGTCTTTGAGACTTCCAAAGGCCTCCCACCTATTCGTGATCATGATCATGTTATTCATTTGATTCCAGGAAGTGTTCCCCCAAACATCAGGCCTTACAGATATCCATATGCCCAAAAGAGTGAAATTGAACATATGGTTGTAGAAATGTTAGAGGTTGGTATCATTCAACCTAGTTAAATTTCTTTCTCTGCTCTAGTGGTATTGGTACACAAGAAGGATGGATCATGGCACATGTGTCCAGATTATAGGGATATCAACAAGCTTACTATTAAAGATAAATTTCCCATTCCTGTCATTGATGAATTATTGGATGAATTACATGGAGCAATTTACTTCACCAAGTTGGATCTTCGTTCAGGATATCATCAAATCAGAATGAAGATTGAATACATTCCAAAAACAACATTTAGAACTCATGAGGGTCATTATGAATTTTTGGTAATGCCTTTTGGCCTTACCAATGCACCTTCCACATTTCAAGGTTTGATGAATTCCATTTTCAAACCCTTACTTAGAAAATTTATGTTAGTATTTTTTGATAATATACTAATCTACATCAAGTCTTGGAAGGATCATGTTCAACATGTTGACAAGGTGCTCAAACTATTGGAGGAGAAATAATTATATGCAAAAAGCTCCAATTGTTTCTTTGGAGTACAAGAGATGGAATATTTGGGTACTCAGTTAGCTCATAGCTCATCTTATCATCCTGAATCTGATGGGAAAACTGTGATAATGAACAAATGTTTGGAAGGATATCTTTGTTGCTTTGTATTTGATAAACAAACACAACAGGTCAAGTGGTTTCCTCTGGCTGAATGGTGGTATAACACTTCCTTCCATACTGCAACAAAAATGACCCCATTTATGGCACTTTATGGATATCATCCACCGTCCATCACATCATTTTTAAAAGAAAAGTCTAAGGTTCAACCAGTGGAGGATCACATCAAGCATCAACAACAAGTTCTCAAACTCTTAAAGGATAACCTCACTTTGGCGCAAAATAGAATGAAACAACATGCAGATCAACATCTCAACGAAAGAAGTTTTGATGTAGGTGACTGGATATTTATAGGACTACAACCATACAAAAAAATGTCCCTCAAGAAAGCTAAGAAGGATAATAAACTATCGCCATAGTATTATGGTCCGTACAAAAGATTGGTATTATGGCATACAAATTGGAGCTTCCTGCATCTTCCCAAGTGCACTTCGTTTTCCATGTTTCATGCTTAAAGAAAGTTATAGGTGAGAAGCTCCTAGTTCAAATAATATTGTCGGAACTTGACAAGGAAACAAAATTCATATTGGAACCTGGAGCAGTCACGGAAACAAGAACTCGACAACTACAAAATCGATCAATTTTAGATTATCTCATAAAGTGGAAGAACTTACTCACTGAAGGTTCCACATGGAAGGACGATAATTTTATACAGAAGCATCCATAACTACTCAAGCATTGAGGACAACACTTTTTTAAGGAGAGGGGCATGTTAGGTCCCTATACTACTAGTGTAACCCCTTATTGTTATTAGTGCAACCCCCTTATTATATCGTTGTGCCTATGTAGCCCCCATATTGTTATTATTGAGCCCCATAGAATCCCACTATTGTTATTTTTGTGCCCTTACATTATTATGTTATGTCAGCTTTGATTTTATTATGATCCCTTAGACTGCTATATATAGAAAGCATGTCTTGTCATTTATATCATCCAATAATTGTTCATTTGTGTAATGTAAAGGTGGTTTCCCCCTCGAATACGCTAATTTTGAAGGCGTTGATCTATCTTTTCTTCTATTTTGTGAGCTGGTTGCATAACAGATTCATCCGAATTTAGAAAATCAAATCAAAAGTGAACTGAACAAACTCCTTAAAGCCAAAATCATTTTTCCAGTTAGGCATTCTAAATGGGTTTCAAATCTGGTACCTGTCAGGAAAAAGAATGGTGATATTCACATTTGCATCGGCTTTAGAAATTTAAATAAAGCATGTGAGAAAGACAATTTTCCACTTTCTCCCATGGAACAAATCTTACCATCAGTAGCTGGTTCTGAACTTATGTCCCTCTTATATGGATTCTTTGGGTATAACCAAATCCTTGTACATCCAGATGACAGGTTGAAAACTGCTTTCAGAACTAAATCGGGAAGTTATGCACTTCAAAGAATGCCTTTTGGATTAATAAATGTAGGAGCAAACTTTCAACGAGCTATGGACATTGCCTTTAGAGGTTCGATAAATAAAATTGTTGTTGTTTACTTGGATGATATTACCATATATTCCAAGAAAAAGAACAATCATTATCGTGATTTAAAACAGATTCTTGAAAGGTGCATAAGATACATAATCTCATTAAATCCCAAGAAGTCGTACTTTTCTATTAGTGAAGGAAAACTTCTAGGGTTTATTGTATGTAAGGAAGAAATTTGCATAGATCCTGATAAAATCAATACAATTTCTGAGATCCCTTTGTGTCATAAAAAATAATCAATGCAATATTTCTTAGGACATATTAAGTTTGTTAAAAGATTTATTCCGAATTTTTCTCAAATTGTTTTGCCTCTGCAAGCCATGATCAAGAAAAATTCAGTTTTTAAATGGGGACATAATGAAAGGGAATCCTTCGAGTTAATCAAACAAGCCATTATCGATGCTCCCTCTTTAATAACTCCCAATTTTTCTGATCAGTTCATTTTGTATACTTTTGCTTATGAACTATCTTATGTTGCAGTTCTAACACAAATCAATGATAAAAAAAAAATAGAGGCACATATCTCATTCTTTAGCTTGAACTTACAAAGGGCATAACTCAATTGTTCAGAAGTGGAGAAACAAGCCTTTGCAGTCTTCAAGTCCATCAAACATTTTATACCTTTTCTTTTGAAAACTCATACTAAAGTAATTGTCCCATTCCCAACAGTAAGACAATTGCTTGTTCAAAAAGAGTTGGGAGAAAAAAGGGCAAATTGGATCACTGCTCTGCAAGAATATGACATTGAAATCGAACCTGCTAAAATTGTTAGAGGTCAAGGTTTTTGTAGACTAATTAATAGAGCTTCTAACATATCCATTGATGAAGACTCATGGAACACTGTTCAGATATCTAAGGTATGCCTTACCGATACTGAATCTCAATACGTTGATTTCAGTTTTTTATCTAAAGAATTGTTATGCTCCACCTGAACTCAATTACAAGAGAAAAATGGCTTTAAGGATGAAATCCAATCAATATGAACTCATTGATAATCAGGGAAAATTTTAAGAACCCCCCTAAATTTATATTTATAATAAATGGGTGAATCCCCATGATACATAGGAAAAATGGAAGGCGATTTTATCAATAATAAAATATGTATATATAATTTTTTTGGCGAATCTCTCACCAAATTATATTATCTTGTAAAATCATGGCGAATCTTTCATTGGATTATAAAATCTTGTAAGATCTTGGAGAATATTTCACTGAATATAAAAGACTTTTTAAACGGCTAACAAAGTTCATAATGAGTATTTCTTGTAATGGCTTGAAGCCTTTCTAATCAATCCATCAAGAACCAAAACAATTATGTTCCTTATAATTATATTCCTTATATGGAATAAAAAGATTTTTCTCATGGAAAGTCAATTAGGTTTAGCGCAGGTGGTAGGGAGAAATCCTACATGTGACAATGTGTTGGACTCATAATGAGTATTTCTTGTAATGACTATGAGCCTTGTTTTCTATGAAATCCCTCGAGGACTGAAATATGTATATTACTCATATGGAATATAAATATATTTCTCATGTATTGGAATATAAATATATGAGTGAGAAGTGGGAATGAGCCATAATAAGTCCTTAGAAAATTGACATGAAGAAGATAAGTGCAAAAAATAAAAAGGTGAAAATGGAAAAATTGAGAAGAAATACAAGGGAAAAATGGTGAAACAACAAACTAATAATCCATGGGAGGAACAATGATTAGAGATAGTGAGGGAAGATGTTCCCTCAGCCTAGGGGTAACAAAGGTAGACATTAGAACTCTCACTTATGCAAGTGTAGCTAAACAAACATTAAGCTCTATGCCAGTCATGAGAGGGAGGAAATTTGGGAAAGAAATGTGAGAACAAGAATTTAAATGGAACAAAGCATTGGGATTACAATCCTTGCTTGTTGAGTTTGGGTACTTCCTTTGAGGCCTATTGAAAAATTAGGAATGATTTATCTATGTATCTTGTTATATAATTAGTTTGTAAAATAGTTGCCAAGTAGCAATGTTAGAACATGGATTTTGTGAAATGTTTTTTACTCATCCTACCTATCTTTAGATGGAGATGAACAAATATGAGTATTGGAGATAGAATTCTCCCATTTTTTTGTTGTAACAAATTGTACAAGTATAGCCATGTCCATCATTAAGTATGCCCCAACTATATCGAAAATATTCCCAAACCAAAAACTTTTTAGTACTAAAAAGCATAAAAAATTCCAACATTACATACTAAAAGAACATATTAATAAAATCTGCATGGTGAAAATCAACACAAAAGGTTATAGCGCATAAAGTTTTGCAATAGAAATCAGCCTTAAAACTCATGCGGCTAAGCAAAACAATGATAATAAGCCTGCGTCTCCCTTGGAATTTTATGTATCAAGATGAAAGCCCAAAACGCAAAGCCCTAGCCAAAAATAAGTCAGAACCCCTCGCATCAGTCAAAGAAGAGGTTTCTACCCTGCAAAAATGCTCAACATTTCAAAGCGACGTCCTTAAAATGTAGAGCCCTACATATATTCACAAGAGATAAGAAGGAAGATGAGATTTTACTATTTGCGAGTAGGTAAATAGCCTGATCATGATTTAAGTAATGTTTTGTTAAATTTCGAGGGTTGCGGCTTGCAATTCAACTCAAAAAAATTATAATATAATTAACTTATTTATTCTTTATCTTACATTATTTTTTGAATTGCCAATTTTTACATCTTAGTATCATCCTCGCAACATTCTGAGTGCAAAGAAGCCTATCATGTGGCAAGGAATATTTTTTCTACTAGGGTTTTGGATTTTAGACCATCATTGGAAAACTTGGCTCGATGTGAATAAAAATAAGTTTTGAATATTTAGTTTTTAAATATGTACTAATTAAAAAAGATTTTATATAACATTTGAAACTAAGGAGAGATTTAGTTTTCAGTTTTGAATATTTATTTTTTAAATGTATATTAATTACAAAAGTCTAGGGAGAGATGTAGTTTTGAGAGAGATTAGTAGATAATTGTTGTTATGATTTTTCTTAGTGAATTTCAGTTTTAAAATTGTCTATATTGACAAAAATTATTACAAAATATTTAAATTTTAAAATGAATATACATGGTCACCTTAGGTACTATGATTGTTTCCTTAACATGATAAAAAATGAACTAGCTAGAATCTAACAACACTTTAGGATACCTCTAAGGACACATATAAAATAATAATTATAGTTATCATATTAAAATAATAATTTATGTTTTAATTCCCTAGATGCAGGTGTTTAGCGTTACATTCATTGCGATGGGACTGGAGTGGGCGGAGCCGAGACGCCACCTGCCAGCCTTTTACAGAAGACCGAAAGCCATGTGGAGGGAGGATCATACGCAGGTGGGTTTAACAGGGTGTAAGGGAATGCTTGAGGTTAACATTAATGCGTCGTCCCTCCTCGCACGCGCTGACTGTTATCGGCTCTCAGCTCCCATGAATACCATAGTTAAGGCAGGGGAAAATGCTTATTAACCAGTTTCCACCATGGTTACACTCTGCTGTTTCTGTGTTGTGTTGGATGGTTACGGTTGCTGCTAGTGCGAAGTCTCCGTGGTGGTTGGGCTCTGGCTCTACTTCACCGTCCCCCGCTGTGGCTTTGGGCACCCGTCGGCAGGCCTGTGTGTTTGGTCTGCGTTACACCTCTCCTGTGGTTTGTTCTGTAAACATTCACGGTGCTGTCATGCCTCGGCTCCGCCAAAGGATGCTCAGCCGCAGAGGCACCGCGCGGGGCGCTCCTTCTCGCCCTTCCTCCGGTGATGCCGCCTCGAGTCAGTACCCACACTCTCGCAGCGGAAGAGGGAGCATTCTGAGGCCCAGCCAATTTCTCGAACCCAGCTCCCCAGGCTCCTCGTCTTCGCCCTCCTTCGGCTCAACAATCTTCACCTTCAACTGTTCCCTTAATCGCCCACGGATCACTGCACATGTTTCAGTCCTCTTTCTAGAGGAAGCCCAAGAAGAGGGCGAATCCAGTGCTCCGATGCCAATTGCAGGCTCTCCGCGAGAGATGGAACCGCTGGCCAGCATTGTCAATGACACTACAATGACGCCTGTTCCTCCGGTCACGCACGAAAATGAGGCGACCCAAGCTCAGGACCTGGCTGACGGGGGGTGGTGCAGGATCGTGGAGGAGATACTGGATGTTTAATCAAGCTTTGCAGCTTCTTAACAGGTTTTGCGGCCCAGTTGAGAGGGCTTTTTTGTCAAATGTGTCGATCTTAGTTTCTGCTATTGTGTCGAGGTCAATCTTTTGTTTCTGCTGTGTTTTTTTGCTGTTTGTGTTCCTCTGGATCCCCTGCGTGGGACTGCAAAACAAAGTCTTGTCCAACATCTGTGTTCTGGACACTTGCTGTTTCAAGCGGCCTTCCTTTCAGGCCAGCTGGCTCATTATGCTCACTATGTTGTAATTTTACACTTTTAATGTGAATAATAGTATAGTCTTATTTAGAAAAAAAAAAAAAATTATGTTTTAATTTAACGGAGTCAACATAATATTATATTGCATGATGGTTAATTTTCATATATATATATATATATATAAATTAGACAAACCCTTGTAACTTGAAATGACCTCTTTAGTTTTGGAATTAAATAATATATATACTTTTTATTATGTTTTGTGAGTGACCTCCTTGTGGAAAAATATCATGTTTGAGTGATGATTATATAAATAAACCATTACAAATTTAATTATATCTCAATTCAGAAATTGAAAGTGAAGATAATCATTCACTCACAAATTTGGACAACTTGTAATTATAATTATCAAATCACTTTCCCCTTATATAATATTGTCTCATCAATAATTTTTATATCGAGTTGATTAATTATAATTTAAATGAATTTAAAAAAATTAACCATCAAGATAGAAAGTGATTAAGTCATTAATATACCATATTTTACTGTACACAAACTATAAAATACAAAGCAACAAAAAAAACATTTTTCTCATGATATTAGAAAACCTAAAATCTCCCATTAACTACTAGTGCTTCTAGCTTTTTTCAGCCTCATAATTGATATTTTTATTATTGATTTTTTTTTTTTTTTAAATTTAGAAAAAAAAAAAAAAGATTAATTAAGTGGATAGATGTCTTTGTTTTGGAATAGGATTTCACAATCATGATCAACCTATGCAAACCTCCCAAGTGATATGTATAATATGGGCACTTAATAGGCAAGGGTCATAGATGCTTCACCTGATCAAAACCATAATCAAAAGTAAACCATATCCCTATATAAAAAAACCTTACATTTTGCAAATCCAATAAAATATATGCCTATGTAAAAAAACCTTACATTTTGCAAATCAGAGTATACTACTTTAAGAATTCACAATATACCTCTCTTTTGTTACACACCAACCTAGATTCATCCTTAGTTAAGGTGAATGGGAAATGAGAATCAAAACCTAGTGAGTGGGAAATGAGAATCAAAACCAAGGGTTTCGAGGGCCACCTAGAGGAAGAGGGAGAAGATGGATCTAGGCTAGTTTATGAGAATCAAAACCTAGCGAGTGGGAAATGAGAATCAAAACCGATGGTTTCGACGCATAGGAAGATGAAGAGGGAGAAGATGTATCTAGGCTAGTTTAATTCCCCCTTTAAAAATACTATATTCCACATGAATATCTTGGGAAATACCATGGGTTCTCATAAACCTGGAGCTCAAAAACCACTGGTAACTTCACAGAACAAGACAACATCCTTGGATGCAATAAAAAAAACCTCCCAAATGATAGCTAGAATATGGGCACTTAATAGACAAGGGTCATAGACGCTTCACCTGCTCAAAACTAGAATATAGACACTTAATAAGAAAGGGTCATAGACGTTGCACTTGATCAAAACCATAATCAAAACTCATCAAAACCAGAATATGGGCACTTAATAGACAAGACCATAATCAAAAGTAAACGATAACCCTATGTAAAAAAAATATTACATTTTGCAAATCCAAGTATACTACTTTAAGAAATCCCTATGTAAAAAAAATATTACATTTTGTAAATCCAAGTATACTACTTTAAGAATTCATAGCATACCTCTCTTTAGATATACATGAGCCAAGATCCATCCCTCTCTAAGCTTGAGAGATCGACAAATCTTGAGAGATCGACAATTAAGGCTAATGTGAAATGTGAATCAAAACTGAGGGAGAGAGAGAGAAAGAGGGAGAATGAGAAGATGGATTTAGGATAGTATAATTCCCCCCTTTAAATAGACTATATTCCACATGAATACCATGGGTTCTTATAAACCTTGAGCTCAAAAACCAGTAATGGACAAAACAATATCTCTTGATATAATAAAAAAATAATAATGTAGAATTTTCATTTTTACATAGAGTTATTTTTATTTTTATTTCAAATTTACCTTTACTCAACAAAAATTGATTAAAAAAAATAATAACCTAAAATTTTTACATAAAATAATAATGTAGACTTTTCATTTTAACATAGGGTTATTAATTATCAAATCTCTAGATAGATCCAAAGTTAAAATGGATCTAGGTTTGTTTAATTATTAATTATTATAATTATTAATTTTATTTTTTTAATGTAATTTCTATTTTTATGTAATTTCATTGAGTCAAAATATTTTAATTTTTAATTAATTAATTAATTAATCAATTTTTTTAATTTGATTGAGTCATAATGTTTAGATAACATAACATGACATTACAATATCTCTTCCATACCAAAAATGTTTAAAAAAAAGAAAAAAGAAAAAAACAACAACTATAAAATATTTTGATTGTAAAATGAGAGATGGTTTTTGGGCATGTGGTATTGATAAGTCATGGTATTGGCCCGTGGCATTGTAACAAAGCATGTTCACAACTTAATAATGTCCATGGTAAAGTGGGGGTGAATATCCATGGTTAAAAAAATTGTTATATTATAAGTATTAAATTTTTATGTGCTTATTAATAAAGTTTAAATATGGTTACAAAATTATTAGACTGACTTATAGGGTAAAATGGATCTTAATTTATAACTGTTATTTATATCTCATATATTATGAATGTGATAAGGGATTTAGATATATCTTAAAAGTAATTATAATATTTTTGCTTTTAGATTTAATTAAAAAATGTTATAAAATTAAATTCAAATAAAATATTTATAAATATTTTGATTGTGAAATGAAAGATGGTTGTTGGGCATGTAGTATTGGCCCATGATATTAAAAAAAAGTGTGCCCAATGTAAGGTATTAAATCATTTTAATCTCCCAAACTAGGGGCAAATATCAAAATTCGGCGATTTTGAGGGAATACGATTTCCCAAAACTAGAGAATTGGGCCAAATGAAGGTTCTGTTAGTTTATCCGCCCTTTTTTTATTTTGGGCTAAAATCAAAAGATTAATTATTTTTTAAATAAAATTGGGGCTAACTATATGAAAAGGGTTTTTAATAAAAAATTCACCCTCTTAAAATGTAAAAACCCTCAATTTTCACCTTTGGGCTATAATTCGCCCCTAAAATTTACCATGTTGATAATGTGTTATTTAGAAAAAAAAATATGGTTCAATTTTATTAAGATGCTTAGAAAAATCTGAAGCACAAAGGGTTTTGCAAGAATTACATAATGGACCAGCTAGTGGACACTTTGGAGGAGACACCACTGCTCACAAATCCCTGCATGCCGGATGCCACTGGCAAAATCCTTTTAAGGATAAACATGCCTATGTGAGAAAATGTAAAATTTGCCAAACTGCTGCAGGAAGACAAAGAAAACCGGCCTTACCTCTTCAACTAGTCAACATTGAACAACCCTTTGAACAATGGGGATTGGATATTATTGGTGATATTGTTCCTCATTCTTCTAAGCAACATAAGTTCATCCTTACTGCTACAAATTATTTCACAAAATGGGTAGAAGTGATACCACTTAAGGTAGCCAACTCTGACAATTTTACTGAATTCATTGATCAACTTATTATGACCAGGTTTAGTTTACCTAATGCACTAATTTTTGATAATGCCTCATACTTTTTGGGAAATATCATGACTGGATTTTCTTTAAAAAGAGGATTTAAACTTAAATACTCTTTTAATTACTATCCTCAAGGAAATGGTTTAGCAGAATCAACTAATAAAAAACTCATTAGGATTATTAAACGAACTGTTGATCAAAACCAAAAGAATTGGCATAAATACTTGATTTTTGCACTATGGGCTAATAGAATAACTAAGAATGCCTCCATAGGTACTTCTCCTTTTAATCTAGTATATGGGAAAGAGGTTATACTTCCTCCGAATCTAGTCCCTCCCCTTATCAACCCTTATAGAATTTATCGAAGAAAAACCTTCTTCTTCGCTGCAATTAAGGATATAGCAAATACTTAAATTAGAAAAAGAAAGGGGCAAATCCAAACAAATACATGCCCACCATTAATAACTAGTAAAATCTTCCTTTGATGCAAGCTTAGTTGATAAGAAAAAAAGATTCAAGTTGGAGACTTAATCCTGAAATGGAACCAGACACATGAAGAAAAAGGAAAGCATACTAAATTTCAAAAATTGTGGCTTGGACCATTTCAAATTGTTAAGCAATTAGGCCCATCAACTTTTATTTTACAAGATTTACAAAGAGAGGGATGCTCTTCCTGTTAATGGGCTAATTCTCAAAAAAATCTTTACTTAAAGGAACATCTATTCTGATGTAAATATGTAAATATTCATATGTACATATAGATGTCTTTTAGTATAAATAATGTCAGGTAACACATAATTGGCTTGTTATCATTATCTCTAGTCATTCTATGGTTTTTTGACTTTTCAAAGTATAAAATTTTCAGGAAATAATTACAAAATTGAGAATTCGGCAATTATTATATAACTCTGAAATCCTTTATCCATTAAAATTGTAGCCTCTTCTAGGAGATAGATGCGACAAACTAGATTCTTGATCGAGCTCTGCAACTCCTCTAGGGTTCGCATCAGGCAAACGCGGCAGTGCTTAACCCTTTCTCGTGCGGTGCTGGCTGGTAGTGGCCGCGGTTCTGCTGGAGGCTACAGTGCCCTAGCATGGGGGCTCCATTTACGGCCTAGCACGGGTTGATTCCCTCCTTAAAGGTGACCTCCTTTTCCATGGAACATGGCAACGGTTCCGAAGACCCTCCTCCACCTCCTCGTGAACTGGAAGTGTTTAGGTCTCTTGTTGCAGCCTCAAGAAAACGTCAGCCTTCTGGACCTCAGCTCAGGTTCATCAAGAAACTAGGAAGTATTCCAACGGTGTCTTTTCCAGTGGAAGACACTTGCATATCAGCATCGAATCTCCCTGAAAGAGGACTAATCGGCCAGTTCACAGGGTTATGGCCCTCCCCGAAAGCCGTTGAAGATTGGGTAAAGCGCAACTAGACCCCCCTGGTCAAAGAAGGAATAAAAAGTTATTTCGTGGGAAAGGGTCTTTTTGTGTTCGTGTTCGAAAATGCAGAAGATAGAAGCCTGATTTTCAGAAACGGGCCATATTTTATGGGCCCTCAAGGACTATATTTGAATAAATGGTCCCTCGACTTCGATCCAGCTCAAGACGTGCCCACGGCGGTGCCAGTCTGGGTGCGCCTTCCTCACCCCCCCCTCCATTGCTGGAGTCAGAACTCGCTGCAATCCATCGGAAATGCTCTCGGCAGATATATAGACCAGGGGCCAAGGAAGGATCAATACTCCTGTGCGAGAATCTGCGTAGAGGTAAACCTAGAAATCGGGCTTCTTGAAGCCAATAAGCTCTCGGTGGCAGACTGGACGCATATCCAAGAGCTCGACTATGAGCAGCTTCCCTTCAAATGTCGATATTGCCACGAATACGGACACTTCGCAAGATACTGTAAGAAGAAAAACGAGGAAACTACATAGAGAGAAAAAGGAGAACAATGGAAGCAAGTAAAGAAAGCAACAAACAACAGGCAGAACAACAAAAACAAAGGCAAGGAGACAGGGAATAAATCAGGGCAAGAAATTGAAAGTCACCAAAATGCCGGGAACAAGGAAGTCACTAGCGCAGTGGAGGACAAAAACCCCTTCGAATCTCTCACACCTCCCTTAGAGCCTCTGGAGACAGAACAAGAAGATCCTCCCCAGCTAAACAACAACGACTTTCAAGCTCCAGGTAACACATCAAATCTGAACCCAAGTAATAACTATTCCCCTTCATATGCGGACATAATAAAACAGAAGAAGAAGAAGATAGAAAATGTTGGCTCCTCGGATGATGAGACCTTTGAAAGGCCATCCAAGCGAGTAGGAAGGAGATCAAACAAGGAAGCTAGGGAAGAAGAATCAGAAAGGAAAAAAACCCTCAAAAGTCAAGCTACTATTGAAATGACACTTGGAAGGAATACCAGACCAAGGGCCCCCAAGGGAGGAGTTCCCACACCAACAAGCTGTAAATGATGAATCTGGTCTCTTGGAACTGCAGGGGTTTGGGAAATCCCACTAAGGCAGAGGCCATCAAAGATTTAATGAAAATGGAACCCATAGACATACTCATGCTCCAAGAGACCAAAATAGAAGGGGAGATTCTTCTTAACACCAGCAATACCAAATGGAAATTTGATTTGGGGAAGGTAATCAGTGCAAGAGGCTCGACTGGAGGAATAGGCACATTCTGGTCTAGGAACTAATTCACTCTTGGCATATTTTACGAGTCCCAACATTGGATATATATAGAGTTATGGCACACAGAAAGTAAAGCTAAACTAGACTTGTTCAACATGTGCATCTCGGTGCATTATGAGGAAAAAAAAGAGTGCTGGAAGACCCTATCAGATTACTTAGAGCATTGCAGCCCCACGAATATTGTCATAGGAGGAGATCTGAATATAATTCTAGATCCTAAAGAAAAGCGAGGCGGATCCTCTACAAGAGATGCCTTCCTCTCCACTGTGGAAAATCTCATCCAGTTATGGGACTTAGTAGACTTTAAGCCGGTGAAAGGAGCATACACTTGGACAAATAATAGAACAGGGGAACATCACATTTCAGCAAGGCTAGACAGATTCCTCACCAACAGCTCAATCATGATGGACAACAGAATAGTTTTCTCCAGGATCCTTCCTAAAGTAACTTCGGACCATAAGCCAATCCTCCTGCGCATAAAGGAGGAAGAAGATCTCGGTCCCTTCCCATTCAGATTCAGCCCTCTATGGGCCGAAAGAGAGGGGTTTCTTGAAACTGTACAAATAGCATGGAAAACAAATTTCTTAGGCTCCCCAAGCTTTGTATGGGAGCAAAAAATGAAGAACACCAAGAAGGCACTTAAAGAATGGATAAAGAAAGTCGCCAGCACTCCCACCAGCCAAAGGAAAGAAGCAACAAAACAATTGGAAGAACTCCAATTTGGACTGGAAGAGAAAGACATTTCAACCATGGACCTAGACAAAGAAAAATACGCCCAAAGGAAAGCATACAACTCCTTTAGAAATGAGGAAGAATACTGGCGATTAAAGTCCCGCAGCTTGTGGCTCAAAGCAGGGGACAGAAACACTACATATTTCCATAGACAATACAGGGCTCGGCTCTCGCGAAATCACATTGCAGAAATTACTACATCCAGTGGACATGTATGCAGAGGATTTGAACAAATAAAGGAGGCCGCCGTTAAGCATTTCCAAAACCTTCTCAGTGCTGGAAAAGATGGGAGCGAGGAGGACATAGAAGAATTCCTCACAAACATTCCCCAGCTAGTTAGTTCAGATGACAATGAAACCCTTCTAAGACCAGTCTCAGAAGAAGAAATATCAAACATAGTCTGGTCCATGGAGCCAGATAAAGCTCCCGGGCCCGATGGATTTTCAATTCACTTTTATAGATTATGCTGGGAGATAATCAAATCTGATCTCCTGAGAATGGTTCAGGGTTTCATGAGGAAGGAAAAGGTCAGAGGCGGCATAAACTCTACTTTTCTCACCCTAATTCCAAAGGAAGCAAACCCAGGTTCATTCGATAGATACAGACCTATCTCATTATGTAACTCATCCTACAAGATACTGGCCAAGTTGTTGGCAAATAGAATCAAACCACTACTTCAAAAATTAATTTCTCCTGCTCAAGGTGGTTTTGTGAAAGGGCAACGCATCTTGGATAACGTCACCCAAGTTCAGGAAGCTCTGCATTCCAGTCAGATGCGAAAAGAACAAGGTATGCTAATCAAAATGGATATGTGTAATGCCTTTGATAGAGTTAATAGATCTTTTTTGTACAGGGTTCTATCATCTTTTGGTTTCAACTAGGACTTCATCAACTTAATCAAAGCCTGCCTGGAGAAGATATAGATAGCACCAATGATAAATTGCATACCTGCAAATTTCTTCCCAGCCACCAGGGGCTTGAGACAGGGTTGTCCCCTTTCACCCTTTCTCTACATCCTGATGGCAGATTCTTTAAGTAGAAAGCTGACTATGGAAAAACAAAAAGGCAGTATACCAGGGATCAGAATCGAGAAAGGCATAGAACCAGTGAACCATGCACTATTCGCTGATGACTCGCTCTTGCTGGGGGGGGCCTCTTCAAGAATAGCAACAGCCTTCAGAACCATATTACAGAAATTCTGTAGCATCACGGGCGCATTGGTTAGTGAAAATAAAAGCGCGGTCTATGGTTGGAATACAGACCAACACTCAATTGGGAAAATCGCAGAAGACCTGGGATACACATGGCACACAGAATGGGAAAGAATCAAATACTTGGGACTTCCAATAACGCTGGGCTCCAATAGAAATCACCTGTGGGAGGAAGTAATCTCAAAATTCAAGAAGAAGATAGCAGTGTGGGGATGTTTTTGGTTATCTACAGGCGGCAAACTCACCTTAATCAAATCTGTCCTCTCGGCTCTGCCCACATTTCAAGCTTCACTGATGATGGCACCTAAATCCATTTCATATCAAATTTCTAGATATATATGCAACTTTCTGTGGAACGGTGAGCGAGGGAACAACAATTGATTTCACCTAGTCTGCTGGGAAACAGTGAAAAGACCGATGGCGGAAGGAGGCCTCCAAATCCGTGATCCCGTGCATGCAAACTTGGCTCTAGGTTGCAAATTGCTATGGCAGCTCTGCGCTGAGCCCAACCATCCAGTAAGCCAGATCTTCAAAAAGAAATACCTCAAGAATCGGATCATCATGACTTACAAGCTGGAGAAGCATCCAAAAGGCACGCAGGCCTGGAAATTGTGCAGCAAAGGCATAGAGTCCTTGAGAAGCCATTTATACCGCATTCCTGGCAATGGGAAAAAAACCAATTTATGGAAAGACTGTAAAATGGGACACCGGCCTCTCATCGAAAAAATGGAGATCGATGAGATCAAAGACTGGCTCCGAGTAAAATGCATCAGGAAAATCGAGGATTTATCAGAATGGGACAGCAATGGCAACTGGCAGAGATGGAATTTACCCAGAATTCCAGAACAATTAAAAAATCATTTGGCTGTCCTCATCGAAGCAATCTTTGATTTTTCTCCAGTTCACATCGATGATGAAGACGTTTGGGGCTGGGGCAAGAACGGAGTGTACGCAACAAGCCAAGGATATTATCAATTGCAAAGCAAACAAGACTCACCATACCAGGGAATTGTGTGGAAGCAGATTTGGGACAGCTTCAGCATCCCTAAAATCAACTTCTTTTTTTGGACATTATTTCACAACAAAATTCTTACGGGAGAAAACTTGTGCAAAAGGAGCATAGCAGGGCCACATAGATGCGCCCTCTGCAAAAGAGAACTGGAAACTGCAAATCATATGTTCATAGTGTGTGATTTCGCGAAGGAGGTATGGTCCATTTTCTTCTCCGGACTAAATGTGAACCCCCCTACTAAAAGCACGATAGCCTCCATGTTTACATCCTGGAATGCCAGCTATCCCCACCGTATTGTCAGCAAATCAATTTGGCACAAAGTATGCACAGTTGCTCCTAAATATGTTTGCTGGAAAATCTGGCCAGCCCGGAACGAGATTATTTTCAATAACATTGAGATGTCAGCATTGAAAGTGGCGGAACACACAAAGAAGCTCCTCTTAGAAACTCTCAATCACTATACAGCAAAGGAAGGCAACTCCCTAAGAAGTGAAGAAAGAGCGTGGTTGGAAGACTCCACAGGAAAAGATAGACATCCAACAATTAAGCGCCCAATCCACAAGGAAAGATGGCAGATCCGTGAATCTGAGGACAACTTCCAAAAGTGGTGAAAATCCCAGGACAAATGCACCATTTTCTTTGATGGAGCCTCAAAAGGCAACCCAGGGAGGTTAGGAGTAGAAGGTGTGATATTCTACCGAAATGGGGAAAAAGACGAATTCAGCTGGGGCCTGGGACTAAAAACAAACAATCGAGCTGAAATTCTTAGTCTCTGGAAAGCTTGCCAAATTGACAAAAAAGAAAATCCAAAGGAAATCCTAATCATAGGCGATTCAGAATTGCTGATAAAAACAATGGTAAAAAAGAAAAGTCTCAAGGATCCGACACTGAACAAACAGCTTGCAAAGTAAACAGAATGCTGAAAGATCTCCATTCGGCTCAAATATGCCACATTCTTAGAGGATTAAACAAAGACGCAGACAGATTGGCAAATATTGGATGCTCTCTTCAAGAAGGAATGATCAGCATAAATGTAGAACTTCCCATCAAGGCAAACATTCCTTAAGAGGAAAGAGTGCTTTAGTTATTATTGGAAAGTGTAATGGTCGTTTAGGCTATGCTTGATCAACTTTCTATCAATAAAAAATAACTGTTTCAGTTAAAAAAAATAAAAATAAATAAATAAATAAATAAATAAAATAAAATAATATTGTAGCCTCTTCTGACCTAAAAAACTTATAAAATCTTCGATCTAGTTATCAATCAAGAAAGTTTTTCTTTAAAAAGTAAGGATTGTTCGGAGCTTTATCACCTTAAACTTCGATTGTCATCCAACACTCTTAAGGAGTAAATGGACCTCCCCATCCATTAATCATATATTTTTAGAGTGTAATTAAAAAATATAATAAATTTAAAAGATACGAGGTCTCATCACGAGCCTACTTACCATGATCATGGGAAAATAATAGGTTGACATTATCATTACTCGCTACCAAACCAGGATAATGGCTTATGGTTATATAACCATAGGACACAAAGTCTCATCACAAGCTAGGTTGTTCAACTTGATTACAACCTGTGAATGGCATTATAATCATTTGGTCACCAAACTAGGATAGTGGCTTTTAAGTATCTTCAAAGAAAAATAATTTTTTAACACATTACCTCTAAAGATTACAATTATAAGTGGATGGGATACTCGTTCATTATTGGTTAAAAGGTAACCCTGTCGAGGCTATGGACGTCTGTTGGCAGCATTGGCTCTACCTATGACAAAGAAAGTTCATCTAAAAAACTAAGCTTCAATAGTTCCCTACTTTATCTTTATAATTGACTAAGGATTGATTCAGATAGTGAAGATTTTCATCTATAAAAGGTTGCAAGTAAGTTACAATGAAATTAGTTTTTTTATTATTATTCAGAGTAATCTTATTCACCTAACATTTCAAGATAGTTTTTCTTTCCTAATTATTTTTGTTGTTGATTAAGTTTAAATTTCATAATATATATTTTTTTAGAGATAACTGGTTCTTCCAGTGAATCGTCAATTGTTGTGTCACTCAACAACCCCCATTATGATTAGATAATTTAACTTAGCCAATAATGGGGACCCTTTTTAATTTTTAATTTAGAGTCTTTTTAGCAATTAAATAAGACAAAATATTCCTAAAAAACCAAAAATTATGTCATCCGAACCTAAGTCTTAAGTCTAGTGGCATTAAAATGACTTAAGTGAAAAGTTGTATAGACCTTTCACATATCACATATCACTAATCGCAATAGGTCAAAACATCCTACCAAGGAAAATCGCGATGTGACTTGCTTAGACTTAATGAATTAACGTAAAGTCTTTTATAACTTTAATAAAGAAAAACCCTTAGCGCATGCAAATGTCAGACCCGGTCCCACCAACAAGCCACGTCATCATCGCAATACTAATATAGCAAGAGGAATATCGACATTCATTGTTGTTAAAAAAACCTCAAACTTCCTATAAAACTCTTCTTCGATATCACAAAATACTCCATCGCAGTTTCCTCATCGAGATACTAATATTGCATCGCAAAATTCAAATCAAGTCTTGCCTTAAGAACTTCTGATGCGATAAACCCCGCCATAAGCCTTTTGCCGCATATTTTAATGATTATTCAATCGCATATTGGCAAAGGGTTAATCTCGCAGATTGAAAGATATGCATCACAAAGAAACTTGCGATGCAAAAAATCTGATGAAGCGTTGACCTGTATAGCAGACCATGTGAACGCACGTTTTCCATTTATGATCAGTTATAATGGAATTTATGATTCTCAATAATGTAAATGATTTTAATCATTATCATTTAGTGCTTCATGATTTTGCGTTAATCATCAATTTTGATACTATTTGGTCATTTGTTCCATAAGTTTCGAGCTCTAAGTGTTTTCTCCTCATTCTCCGCGTTTTCTCTTCTGCGGGCTAGTCCCAATGAGTAGAACCTGGGCAAAATGTCGAGAGATACTAAGAAGACCAAAAACCTGTGGCACCACCACATCCGGCTCCTCCCACTCCAGAAGTAAACGAGATGCCTCCGTTATTCTCTTATACCACATCCACTATAGATTCAGGAAGTTCTTCCTGGGAAGCCATGTACAAACTCTTTGAAGAGGAAGAACCTAGAGTGGTTACAAGACAAGTCATGGTGGATGACTCAACATCAACTTCTGAAACTACTTGGGAAGACATTGCTAATTATCACCTTCATCGAATTGCCGCTCGGCACAAGATTCTACCCTACACTGATTTGGTCAAATGGGTCATCAACAAGGTGGACATTGCATATAGGACCTTCCTAACCTTGAGGAAACAAACGCTAATTGGGTCATTCAGAGATGAGGACTTGAGAAAGATGTACCATCTCCCATAGCTGCAAAAGATATATAATGCACAATTCCTTTAGAAGTTCGCAGCAGAAAACATAGTTCAATCAGAGCCAATAAGGCAGTGGAGGCACGATCTGAGCAAACACAAGCATGAAGACAAGGGTATGTATTCTATAACTTCCCTTTCTGGTCCTCATTTCCAAGTTGTTGCTATATTATGTAGATTGTTTGGATATCCCAATACACAAACGGTTGAATGGGTACCCTTGATTGAAGCCACCTTAGATGCCTATATTATGGATTGGGCCACTTTCTTATCAAATAATTTAGCTTCCCAAATCCTAACCTACAGAATCAAGCACAATATTTCCACTAGAGTTTTGCCCCCTTTCTATATGAGTGCATACATCATGTATGCAATTTGTTTTACCTTTGATTTTTCATCCATGGGATGGAAATGGACCCTAGAAGACCCTACCCCTATCCACATCTATCATAATATCCTCTAGGAGTCCAATTTCAAACCCCATTTTTACAAAATCTGTTATGGAGTAATGTTGCCTTTATACGAAGATATTTTCGATGAAAACCCCCCTAGATTTTCTAGAGAAGCTCGCGATGACCTTACAGCTGTATGTAAATGGTTTGGTGAGGAATCTTTCACCTATGTTAGGATTTTTGGTAGCCTAGCTGCTCCACATGTTCTCCCCATTTATGTACCTAAAAAGCTTTTGGCCCGAGAGGTTGCCTATCAAACCATGGGTAATGGCCTATCTAAATTCCTCATGGAAGCCAAAAAGTCCATCTTACCATCATTCCCTGTTCGTTGTGGAGTATATACTTTGGAAAATTTTAGACATGCAGTGCTTGAGATTGAACACATACTATGCTTAAACTTTCCCACTATCCCACCTTGGCAATATGACCCAAGCAAAGTGGCTCAAAATTTCACTGCTCAGGTCAAAGTCAGACAATTCCAACATGAACCTGATGTTTTTGATGACTTATTTGAAACAACCCGAGACTATGAACAAGTGGAAAAATTAGCTGAGGCTCGCCTAAATCTAGAGGAATTAAATAAATTCAAGGAATACAGAAGAAAAAGGTTGGAGAACCTCCCTCTCGATGTATTAAAGATTTCACAACTAGCCATACAACAGGAACAGGTTTCGGCCCAATTTTCAAAGGATTCTGAGGCCAATCATGAAAACGAGGAAAGCACAACATCAACGCAACACACTGGTGAATCACATTTTTCCAGCGGTTTGGATAAACTATGGAAAAAATTTGACCAAATGATCAATACAAGATCACATGAGGCACAAATTTCACCTCCAAAAGAAACACTTAATACTCTTTAGATCACTAAGAAGATCCCACTTACTATTGGGTCTTCAGGTAAATATGTCAACAATGATGACTTGGAAGTCATCCTGGTTCACCTTACGTCTGGAGTTGTTCTTTGTTATATACCTAGGGGGGATAACATGGGGTACAAAGGGAGGTACCCAAGGGAATAATATAATAATGGGATGGGCCATAGTAATAAATAAGGTGGTTAACCCATATCATGTAAGGGACCACAAGTAGTTAGTAATAATGTAATGGGCCCATGGTATTAGATAGATGGTATTGAGGGAACCATGGTAATGACCCATGGTATTATATGTATGAGGCCTATAAAGAGGCTAGAGACTCCACATTAAGGGATGTGAAGGATTATTGTATGAACAGGCATATGGCTTGTGGAGTCTCTAGCCTCTTTATAGGCCTCATACATATAATACCATGGGTCATTACCATGGTTCCCTCAATACCATCTATCTAATACCATGGGCCCATTACATTATTAATAACTACTTGTGGTCCCTTACATGATATGGGTTAACCACCTTATTTATTACTATGGCCCATCCCATTATTATATTATTCCCTTGGGTACCTCCCTTTGTACCCCATGCTATCCCCCCTAGGTATATAACATTCTTAGAATTGAAGAAATACCTCCTCTCGATGTATTTTACACTCTGAAACACTAGGCTATTATGAGCAAATAGAGGAAGAGAAAGAGATTTGAGTAGTCCCGGGCACTAGCTCCTGGAGATATATTGTTGGATGTTGTGTGGAAAGATCCACAAACAAATACTTCTGATGATCTAACCAGGATATCATAGTTTGTAGGAGCATATTCTACAACCACTATTGATAAGGCCTCGGAGGTACAACAATCACTCAAAGAAAAGGACGACAATATCCTATAGTTGGAATAGGCATTACTAAATGCAAAACAGAGTATTGATGAAGGCTAGCAGGAATAGGTAACCCAATTACATAAAATCTTTGATGAGATGAAACTTTGGCATGAAACTGACATCAAAAGCAAAAATGATTAGTTACAACAACTCCATCATAGGATTGATCAATTGAAAGATAATCCTAAACTTGAAGATTTCAAAAAAGAAGCAGGAGAACTCAACACTCTCCTTGCTCAGCAACATGTGGTTTTTTTCCAGAAATTAGCAACAATCAACGATCTATGTCAAACAAGCAATTCACTGATGAATTAGTTGTCCAATCTCTGGACATACTTTGACGACATTGAAGAAAAAATACTTGATTATATTACATGGCAGGAAAATACATATGGAAGAATGATTCGAATTTAAACAAGAACGCAACAAATTACATATATAACCATAAACACAAAGATGCATCAGAAATAACACTCCCTTTGATTAATATCAAGTAATGAAATATGCTTACAAACAATATGAAAATGAGACTAACTTGGCGATGGTAGCTTATCTCTGAGAAGAGATGTAGTGGCTACATGCCTCTGAACTGTGCTAAAATGAGGATCAAGGGCCTTTTTATTATTGAACAATAAGAGAAAACCTTAAACAACCAAAACCCTAACCTAAGGAGATGTAACACCAAGAGTTTATGGGCCCTGTTGGGGTTAGTTGGACAACCAACTTCCCGGGGTCGTGACTTGGTCATTTATCTTCGTTTGACGCGCATGATTCCTCGTTGGAAAGATATCTCCGAGGAATACAATGGAAAAAGAGGATTTTTTTTTAAATCATTGGCAGTAGATTGCCATAAAAATGTTGTTTAGGGCCTCAAAATGGCTCCAGAAGTTTAGGACCCCAAAAACTGCTAAAAATAGTAAACTGTGCTACAATTAAGGAAACTGAAAAAACGGAAAGAAACAATGGTGGGGGTCCAAGTGGAATTGGCTAGTGGCCACCAAAAATCACATGGATCATTCCCCCCCCAGGAAGTAATGGTACCCATTGCATTGAGTGCCTCAATGAGATGGGGAAACTTTTGTTGAACTTGGTCCCTGGTGAGCTGTTCTGCAATCTCTGATGTGTTTAGTAATGGTGGGAAGCATGGTCAAGGGCAATCCACATTGAACACTCGGTGCAAGCCAAGGAATGGGGGAATGTTGTGCTCCAAAGCATTGTTTGCCACAACCTTGGTAATGGTGTAAGGACCATATTAGAGTGGTCTGAGCTTCTGATGGGCTCTTGTAAGGCATCCTTTCTACCAATGCAACCAGACTTTATCACCCACTTGAAACTTGTGTGGCACCCGATGTGGATCATGTCGCTGCTTGTAGTTGGCATTTTCCATAATGGGGCAATGATATATCGGCCTGTTGGGTAGGGGTGCTCCGACCAAATGCTTGACCTGACAATGCAACGGTACCCTTGTGGGAGGAACCCTTCCCAGGGGCCATGGATGTGGCTATGATCTTCCCCTTACTTTGAGAGCAAACCAAAAAGAAAATAAATTTCCTAGTCTGGGAGATGATCTTATTTCCTTTCTTAGCATAGATCAAAGAAGTGGCGGCAGGTGGGGTTACCTCCGATATCTTGTATAATGTATTACACAAAGAAATAATAATAGCGCGAGGCCTTGACTCATACATAGCATGTCGCTTCCACAAGTATGGTTGGCCTAATAAAACATCACAAACATCAAGAGGTGCAACATCACACAATACCTCATTTGTGAAGGGCTTGATGTTGTAGGGAAGGCGACACTACTGGCGGACTCAAAGATCTCGTGCTTGGTGAAGCCACCCAATGCTGTAGGGAAGGCAACACTACTGGCGGACTCAGAGATATCATCCTTGGTGAAGCCACCAAATGTTGTACGGTTGTAGGTGTGGTATTAGTTATAAAATTAATACTCGTAGATTATCAAAAAAACATCGTTGATATTTGCGGGGCTGGTCTTGCAAGGTTCGACCAGTTCAAGCCCTAACTCCTTATATCCCAACCTTGTTGGGGATATGCAAAGAAAAACAGAGAACAAATAGACCCCTCTAATACCACTAATACAGATTTAAAGAGGAACGCAACAAATTACATATATAACCATAAATACAGTGATGCAGCAGAAATAACACTTCCTTTGATTAATATCAAATAATGAAATATGCTTACAAAGAGTATGGAAATGAGACTAGCTCGACGATGGTAGCTTATCTATGAGAAGAGATGTGGTGGCTACATGCCTCTGAACTGTGTTACAATGAGGTTTAATGGCCTTTTAATTATTGAACAATAAGAGCAAACCCTAAATAACCAAAACCCTAACCCTAGGAGATGTAACACCAAGAGTTTATCTGCCCCATTGGGGTTAGTTAGACAACCAACTTCCCGGGGTCGTGACTTGGTCATATTATCTCCGTTTGACGTGCGTGATAGCCCGTTGGAAAGATCTCTCCGAGGAATATGACAAAAAATAGGATTTAGTTAGAAAATTAACACTCATAGATTGCCAAAAAAACATCGTTTAGGAAGTCAAAACAACTCCAGAAGTTTAGGACCCGAGAAACTGCTAAAAATAGTAAACTGTGCTACAATTAAGGAAACTGAAAAAACTAAAAGAAACAATGGTGGTTGTCCAAGTGGAATTGGCAGGTGGCCACCAACATCCACCTAGATTATTCCTCCCCCTTTAGGAAGCAATTGTCCCCATTGCATTGAGTGCCTCCATGAGATGGGGAAACTTCTGCTGAACTTGGTCCCTGGTGATCTGTTCTGCAATCTCTTATGTATCCAGTAATAGTGGGAAGCATGGCCGAGGGTAGTCCACATTGAACACTCGGTGTAATCCAAGGAATGGGGGAATGTTGTGCTCTAGAGAATTATTTCCCATAACCTTGGTAATGGTGTAAGGACCATATCAGAGTGATCTGAGCTTCTTATGGGCTCTTGTAAGGCGTTCTTTCTGCTGATGCAACCAGAATTTTTCGCCCACTTGAAACTTGTGTGGCAACCAATGTTGATCATGTCACTGCTTGTACTTGGCATTTTCCACAATGGGGCAGTGATATATCGACATGTTGGTTAGGGGTGCTCCGATCGAATGCTTGATTTGACAGTGCAACAGTACCCCTGTGGGTTAGGAGAAGATGTTCCTATATTATTTCATGACCGTATCCACCTTCTTCTACTATGTGGAGGAACCCTTCCTGGGGGCCATGGATGTAGCTATGATCTTCCCCTTAGTTTGAGAGCGAACCAGAAAGAAAATAAATTTCTTAGTCTGGGAGATGATCTTACTTCCTTTCTTAACATAGTTCAAAGAAGTGGCAGTAGGTGGGGCTACCTCCGGTATCCTATATATGTATTACATAAAGAAATAATAACACTGCGAGGCCTTGACTCATACACAACATGTCGCTTCCACAAGTATGGTTGGCCTAATAATACATCATAAACATCAAGAGGTGCAACATCACACAATACCTCATTTGCGAAGGGCTTGATGTTGTAGGGAAGGTGACACTGCTAGCGGACTCGGAGATCTCGTCCTTAGTGAATCCACCCGATGTTGTACGATTGCAGGTATGGTATGGTCGGTAGTCCAAGCCGCTTCACGAACTCTATTGAAATCAGGTTATTTTGGCTCCCACTATCAACAATGAATTGCAGCAGTGAACCCTTAACCCTTCACCTAGATATGTGAGTGGAAAAGACGCTCCCCCTCTTCTGGATCTTTGGGCTCATTATTCTAGATATTGGTGGTGGCAACAGCGGCGCTGGTCTCCGCGTCAATGATATGCTTCCCTTCGTCATTCCTCTTGTTGGGTTCTGACTCTGGGTCAGAACATGGATATGATTCTGAAGCCTTCAACTCGACCACCAGGGACTACTTGGTCCGACACTCACTTGTGTTGTGAGTGGGGCTCTTATGGAACTCACACCACTTTCCTGTGTCCTTTGACTTCGTCGTGTTGTTCTTTTCTTGCGGTTTTGATGGGTTTTCTTAGGTCACCCTGCCTTGGCTTTGTCCTTTGTTCTTCGGATTCACAAATCCAAAGTCTCACTTCTTCTATTTAAACTTTTGCTCGATCTTGACAGTGTATTGGTACGCCGTTTTGAGTGAGGAGATGTACAGAAACTCCATGTCGTCCTGGATGTATCTATGTAGGCAGCCGTGGTACTTGAGTACCAAATGTTTCTCAGAATCCTTGATGCCCAACTTCATGCCTAGCGTATGAAAAACATGGTAAAATCTGACACATCTTGGTCCCTTCCCTGCCGCAGCATGGTCCACTTTAAGTATTTGTCCTCATATCTCCCGACAGGGTAGTACTTCTCCTTGATGGCGTCCTGGAATGAATTCAAGTGGGAGTGGCTAAAAGCAATGAGTTTGTACTTTCATCCTTCTGCTCGCAGATTTAGGTTTCCCACAGAAAAATGCCCTTCTCGAAGATTTAACCATTTATTTACGACATCTGCATCTATCTGACCTTCAAATATGGGGATTTCAAAGTTAACTTGTACCTTAAAGGGTCTAGCATTTCCAGAGTAGCTATTAGATGTGTTGCCCTGTGGTAGCCGCTGAAGGATGTGGGAAAAGTTGTCCATCATTGCATTCCTTTGTCTCTTGAGGGATTCTTCGAGTAAGATTTTGATAGGATCTCTTGCGCCCTTGTCTTTCTTTTCATCTCCCATGGGAGGCCGTCGAGATTTGCGAGGTTGGTCTTGCAAAGGTTTGACCAGTCCAAGCCCTAACTCCTTATATCCCGACCTCGTTGGGGACATGCAAAGAAAAAAAGATAAAGAGCAAACCCCTCTGCTACCACTGATCCAGATTTAAACAGGAATGCAGAAAATTACAGATATAACCATAAATACAAAGATGTAGCAAAAATAAGACTTCCTTTGATTAATATCAAATAATGAAATATGCTTATGAAGAGTATGGAAATGAGACTAGCTCGGCGATGGTAGCTTATCTCTGAGAAGAGATATGGTGGCTACATGCCTTTGAACTGCGTTACAATGAGGCTCAAGGGCCTTTTTATTATTGAACAATAAGAGCAAACCATAAACAACCAAAACCCTAACCCAAGGAGATGTAACACCAAGAGTTTATGGGCCCCATTGGGGTTATTTGGACAACCAACTTCTCGGCGTCATGACTTGGTCATATTATCTATGTTTGATGCACACCCTGTTGGAAAGATCTATCCGAGTACTACGACATAAAAGAATGTTTTTTCAAAAAATCGTTGGAAGTAGATTACCAAAATAACGTCGTTTAGGGCCTCAAAACGGCTTCGGAAGTTTAGGACCCGAAAAAATGCTAAAAATAGTAAGTGCTATGATTAAGGAAACTGAAAAAACTGAAAGAAATACTGGTGGGGGTCCAAGTGGAATTGGTGGGTGGCCACCAACATCCACCTGATCATTCCTCGCCCCTTAGGAAGCAATGGTCCCCACCGCGTTGAGTGGCTCCATGAGATGGGGAAACTTCTGCTGAACTTGGTCCCTAGTGAGTTGTTCTGCAATCTCTGATGTGTCTAGTAATGGTGGGAAGCATGGTTTATGGCAGTCCACATTGAACACTCGGTGCAAGCCAAGGAATGGGGGAATGTTGTGCTCCAAAGCATTGTTTCTGATCAAGTGCTCATGTCCTAAGTGTCGGAAAATGCTCAAAATTTAAAGTGCTTAGAACTGGTTCAAAGTTGAATGACTGGAAATTTCTCGTCTTCCCGATTCCGGTGCCGCAAACGGTTCGAAAAACGGTCGCCGTATGAGGAAGTTATGGCAAAAAGAAGAACTTGTCCATAACATTAGAAATTTTAATTTTTCAAAAAAAATTAAAAAAGGAATATTCCGCCTGGCACGAAATCCGAGGCAACCACCAAACATTAAATGTAACTGCAGTTAAGTTGGCGGAATTTTGGCAGGAGCGCCAAATTTTGCGGACCCGCCATAATTGGCGGAGCTATATGGAGTTAACTAAAATTAGTTGGAGTTTTTCTAGGGAAAAACTGGAGAAACTTTAAATGGCCATAACTTTGGCTAGGAAAGTCAGTTTTGAACGAATTTTTTTTTTGATTTTGGATATTTTCGACCTTATGAAGCCATTGGTGGAGGGCTCACAGCCATCTGAGGTCATTTGTAGGTGTTTTTTTGCTTCGTGGAAGTTCCAGGAGCCACAAGGGCCAAACCAGTTTGGGAGCTGCATTGGGAATTGTGCAGCGAGTGAATGTGGAACGAAGGTCATTTCTGAAGGTTTTCAGCATTCTGAATCCATTTCTACAGCTCGTTTTTCCTTTTGAGGAATTCTTCTCACTGTTTAGCTTCAGGGAAGCTTTCAGGGCCACTAGGGCCATTTCAGTGCAGGAGTTGTTTGGGGGCTCTGTTCATCCGTTTTTGGTGATTCAAAAGCCTATGTTTGCTATTTTCGAACTTCTGAGTCTAATGGCAGAGGTTTCAGAACCAATTGAGGTCATCTTCACCTCGAAATTCTCCATTAAAGTTTAAAGGGCCACCAGGGCCAATTGGGGAAAGTACTGTATAAGGTACAAAATTCACTGTTTAGTGTTTGGGAAAGAGCATGTTTGGCTAATTCCTATCTTCTGATTCTGTATTTACAGTCAGATCTGTCCTTTGAGACACCCATATTCTTGTATTAGTCTTTGTAGCAATTTTAATACAAGAGGACAAGCCTAGTTGGAGAGGTTTGGTCCAACAGATGTAGCCCAGAGGGGGGGTGAACTGCTTTGTCATTTTGATGTCTTTATTTGCTAAAGATGATATGCTAAAAAAACTGATATAAAGTATTAAACAACAAAAAAATATAACTTGCATACACACATAATCACTTATTCAGCTACAGAAAGACTTGTCTTATTCCGCAAGACCTTAACCTTCAAGTATGTGTATGTCAAAGACTTCTAAGTGTTTACTTTGTTATTTCTTTAGGCAGAGCCTGTAGAGGGCCAGGTAGCCTCTGGAACTCATCCTCTTTTTAGAGGTGACATGTCCGGTGAATGCCCCTATAGTCTATCTCCGTATAAGAAATAAGAAGTTTATACATTTTTAGAGGTCATTTGGAGTGTCTAGCTCATAGTTGAAATTATTGAAAATGGATACCTTGCACCCTTAAACAAGTACATTCCATTTTCAGATCAGATGGTATCAGAGCACTAGGTTTGCTTGACTGACATCACTAGCTTGATTGTGTAGCTTGAAAGGTGTCTTAAGCAGTGTTGAAGATTGACTGCTTTACTACTTGTTGTTTGAGTTTGCTGAAGCTCTTTTGTTCATTTGTATAATGACAATTTCCATAAGTGAGTTCTCAAAATCGTCCTCCTTCACAAGATTCTTTGATGAAGGCTTGAAGCAAGAATTTTTCATCATGTTGAATATGGTGAGAGAAATGTATGAGGATGAAAGAAAGAGCTCTAGACTTCAAGAGCAGTTGAATTCCATGAGGGAAGAGAAGCAGTTGCTTTCTAACCAATTGCAGGAAATGGAAGGCCAACTTCATATTGCAAACATGAAGCTGGAAAGGATGCATGAGTTGGAGACACAACTCCTTGTTGCCAAAGAAGCCTTAGCCAAGTATCAGCGTGAAGAAGAGGTAAACAATTCTAGTTTGTCTTCAAATTCTGATAAGAATGTTTATGTTGGTTCTTTCGAGAAACATACTAGAGGCATAGGGTCCAAGTTGATGTCCAAAATGGGATATGAAGGAAAAGGATTGAGAAAACATGCACAGGGTATAGTTGAGCCAATAATGGTTGAGGTAAGGCCTAAGAATTTGGGTCTTGGCTATGGACAATCTTGTGGAGAAAGTTCTAAAGAAGCCATGAAGGCAATTGAAACAGTTCCTAGAAGGAGTTTCATTTCAGGTTCTTTATCTCAAGGTTGTAAAGGTTGTATTCTTGAGGAATGCAATAGTTTGAAACATGCTTTGTAGGAAGAAGATGTGCATAAGAATGCACTTGAACAAGAGAATGGTGAAAGCTCTAAAACCATTGAAGGGATTGATGGTGTTCCAAAAGGAGCTTCTTCTTCGTTTGATTCATCTCCTCATGAAGGTGAAAGGGAAAGGTATAAATCTGATTTTAATCATATTTCCTTTGATCATGTAAAGCATGGAAAATTTCCACATAAGCATTGGAAAAGAATTGCATGTTCTTTTTGTGGTTTGTTTAACCATAGTGTTTCTAGATGTTGGAAAAGAATGGCAACATACAGGAAACTTTTGAAGGAAAGGAGGCAAGAAGCCAAAGTTCCATTGAACAATGCAAATCATGCTATCAAGAAGATGAACCTGTGTTGCACTTATTGCCATAAGCAAGGACATTCTGTTGAAAGGTGTTGGACTCTGAAGCCAACAATGCTTCCACAAAAATTGAAGAAATGGGAGAAAGAGTATGGAAAGAATGGGAAGGAAGTTTCCATCATTGATATGTGTCAGGATGATAGGCATGTTAATATTGATGTGCAGTTAAAGGAAGCACCTTTGAAATGGATTGGTAAGAAATGGTTAGAATTCTTATCCAATTAAAGTGGCATGTCTTTTGATTGAATGCATTTCTTTGTTAAGGGAATGCAAGTTGCAGGAAGGAAAAGCTGAGTATGAGACTCACTCTATTGCAGCGGAAGTTATATTCATTTCAGCTTTGAAAGTACATGTACATGTGATTGAGGATCTTGTACTTATGATTGTACTTAAGAGAAAGTTGAAGGATAAACTGCATGCATGAGAATGATATGCATGAGCACAGGGATCATGATGATTTGCTTGTATTTTAAACATGTATGTGTGATTAACTTGAAGGGTTGATTACTTTGTTTTTAACCATGCATGTAATGTAATATTGACTTGGAAAAAGTTAATTTGATCTCCAAGATTGTAAAGAGGAGAAATGATGAGGTGTTTCATCTTTGTAAAAGCCTTCTCATTTGGGAGGTAGCTCTTCTGCTGGAGCGGAGGTGCCATGGATGGGCATCATGATAGTTGGCAAGCCCACATGTTCAGGAGAATATTTCAGCTCATATATTAGCAATTTTCATTGCTGGTTTCTGCAAACTTTCAGTTCGTCTGGCGAACAAGCTTGGTCGGGACTCGACGAGTACTTGGTTTATGCAGCGACATTCGCCATGACGACAGTTGATAAGGCATGACATTTTGACATTAGTATGCTCTTTTGGCTGAATGGAAGAGGATATTTCTGTTCCTCAAGTGCTGTACAGTTCAGTTCAAAGATACAGTGAGCTTTTGGGGACCAAAAGCCTTCTCATTTGGGAGGTGTGATCAGGTGCTCATGTCCTAAGTGTCGGAAAATGCTCAAATTTTAAAGTGCTTAGAACTGGTTCAAAGTTGAATGACTAGAAAGTGCTCGTCTTTTTGATTCCGGCGCCGTAAACGGTTCGAAAAACAGTCACCGTATGAGGAAGTTATGGCAAAAAGAAGAATTTGTCCATAACATTAGAAATTTTAATTTTTCAAAAAAAATTAAAAAAAGAATATTCCGCCTGGCACGAAATCCGAGGCAACTACCAAACATTAAATGTAACTACAGTTAATTTGGCGGAATTTTGGCAGGAGCGCATAATTTGGCGGACCCGCCAAATTGGCGGAGCTATCTGGAGTTAACTAAAGTTAGCTGGAGTTTTTCTAGGGAAAAACTGGAGAAACTTTAAATGGCCATAACTTTGGCTAGGAAAGTCGGTTTTGGACGAATTTTTTTTCGATTTTGGATATTTTTGACCTTCTGAAGTCATTGGTGGAGGGCTCACATCCATCTGAGGTCATTTGTAGGTGTTTTTGCTTCGTGGAAGTTCTAGGAGCCACCAGGGCCAAACCAGTTTGGGAGCTGCATTGGGAATTGTGCAGCGAGTGAATGTGGAACGAAGGTCATTTATGAAGGTTTTCAGCATTCTGAATCCATTTCTACAGCTCGTTTTTCATTTTGAGGCATTCTTCTCACTGTTTAGCTTCAGGGAAGCTTTCAGGGCCACTAGGGCCATTTCAGTGCAGGAGTTGTTTGGGGGCTCTGTTCATCCGTTTTTGGTGATTCAAAAGCCTATGTATGCTATTTTCGACCTTCTGAGTTTAATGGCAGAGGTTTCAGAACCAATTGAGGTCATCTTCACCTCTAAATTCTCCATTCAAGTTTAAAGGGCCACAGGGCCAATTGGGGAAAGTACTGTATAAGGTACAAAATTCACTGTTTAGTGTTTGGGAAAGAGCATGTTTGGCTAATTCCTATCTTCTAATTCTGTAATTACAGTCAGATCTGTCCTTTGAGACACCCATATTCTTGTATTAGCCTTTGTAGCAATTTTAATACAAGAGGACAAGCCTAGTTGGAGAGGTTTGGTCCAGCAGATGTAGCCCAGAGGAGGGGTGAACTGCTTTGTCATTTTGATGTCTTTATTTGTTGAAGATGATATGCTAAAAAAACTGATATAAAGTATTAAACAACAAAAAAATATAACTTGCATACATACATAATCACTTATTCAGCTACAAAAAGTTACTTGTCTTATTCCGCAAGACCTTAACCTTCAAGTATGTGTATGTCAAAGACTTCTAAGTGTTTACTTTGTTATTTCTTTAGGCAGAGCTTGTAGAGGGCCAGGTAGCCTCTGGAACTCATCCTCTTTTTAGAGGTGACATGTCCGGTGAATGCCCCTACAGTCTATCTTTGTATAAGAAATAAGAAGTTTATACATTTTTAGAGGTCATTTGGAGTGTCTAGCTCACAGTTGAAATTATTGGAAATGGATACCTTGCACCCTTAAACAAGTTCATTCCATTTTCAGATCAGTTTCCCACAACCTTGGTAATGGTGTAAGGACCATATCGGAGTGGTCTGAGCTTCTGATGGGCTCTTGTAAGGCATTTATTCTGCCGATACAACCAGACTTTGTCACCCACTTGAAACTTGCGTGGCACTCGATGTTGATCATATCACTGCTTGTAGGGTAGGGGTCCTCCGATCGAATGCTTGACCTGACAATGCAACGATACCTCTGTGGGTGAGGAGAGGATGTTCCTGTATTATCTCATGACCGTATCCACCTCCTTCTACTGCATGGAGGAACCCTTCCCAGTGGCCATGGAGGTGGCTACGATCTTCCCCTTACTTCAAGAGTGAACCAAAAAGAAAATAAATTTCCTAGTTTGGGACATGATCTTACTGCCTTTCTTAGTAGAGATCAAAGAAGTGGTGGTAGGTGGGGATACCTCCAGTATCCTGTGTAATGTATTACACAAGTAAATAATAACAGTGCGAGGGCATGAATCATACACAACATGTCGCTTCTACAAGTATGGTTGGCCGAATAATACATCACAAACATCAAGAGGTGCAACATCACACAATACCTCATTTGTGAAGGGTTTGATGTTGTAGGAAAGGCACCATTGCTGGCAGACTCAGAGATCTCGTCCTTGGTGAATCCGCCTGATGTTGTATGGTTGCAGGTGTGGTATGGTCGGCAGTCCCAATCGCTTCATGCAATCTACTGAAATGAGGTTCTTTTGGCTCCCACTTTCAACAATGAATTATAGCGGCGAACCCTTCACCCACATATGTGAGTGGAAAAGACGCTCTAGTACCTCTTTTGGATCTTCGGGCTCATTCTTCTGCATCTTGGCAGTGGCAACAGTGGCGCTGGGCTCCATGTCAATGATCTACTTCCCTTCATCATTCCTCTTCTCGGGTTCTAACTCAGGGTTGGAACATGCATCTGATTCTGAAGCCTTCAACTCGGCCACCAGAGACTACTTGGTCCAACACTCACTTGTGTTGTGAGTGGGGCTCTTATGGAACTCACACCACTTTCTTGTGTCCTTCCTTGACTTTGTGGTGTTGTTCTTTTCTTGCAGCTTCGACGAGTTGTCTTGGTTCACCCCGCCTTGGCTTTGTCATTTGTTCTTTGGATTCGTAGATCCAAAGTCTCGCTTCTTTTGTTTAAACTTTTGCTTGATCTTTATGGCGTATCGGTACACCGGGCTGAGCGAGGAGTTGTCCAGGAGCTCCATCTCGTCCTGGATGTATCTATGTAGGCAGCCGTGGTACTTGAGTACCAAATTTTTCTCAGAATCCTTGATTCCCATCTTCGTGCGCATGGTATGAAAAACATTGGTATACTCTGGCACATCTTGGTCCCTTCCCTGCCGGAGCGTGGTCCACCTTATGTATTTGTCATCATAGCTCCCGACAGGATAGTACTGCTCCTTGATGACATCCCGGAATGAATTCCAAGTGGGAGCGACTGAAAACAGTGAGTTTGTACAGTGAGGTTTCCCACCAGTCCTTAACGTGGGGGGTTGCTTTGAGAAAAGTGAAAGTAATCTTTTCTCGGCTGTAAAAATCATGAACAGAAAAATACCCTTTTCGTAGATCTAACGATTTATCTACGACATATGCATCTATCTGACCCTCGAATATGGGGATTTCAACGTTAATTTGTAGCTTAAAGCGTGTGGCATTTCCAGAGTAGCGATTAGATGCGTCACCCTTGGGTAGCCGCTAAAGGATCTGGGCAAAGTTGTCCATCATCGCGTTCCTTTATCGCTCGGGCTTCTTTGAGCAAGATTTTGATAGGATCTCCTGCCCTCTCATCTTTCTTTTCATCTGCCATGGGAGGCCGTCGAGATTTTTGAGGCTGGTTTTGCAAAGGCTTGACCAGTTCAAGCCCTAACTCCTTATATCCCGACCTTGTTGGGGACATGTAGAGAAAAACAGAGAAAGAGCAAACCCCTCTGATACCACTGATCCAGATTTAAACAGGAACACAACAAATTACAGAAATAACACTTCCTTTGATTAATATCAAATAATGAAATATGCTTACAAAGAGTATGAAAATGAGACTAGCTCGACGATGGTAGCTTATCTCTGAGAAGAGATGTGGTGACTACATTCCTCTGAACTGCGTTACAATGAGGCTCAAGGGCCTTTTTATTATTGAACAATAAGAGAAAACCCTAAACAACCAAAACCCTAATCTGAGGAGATGTAGCACCAAGGGTTTATGGGCCCCATTGGGGTTAGTTGGACAACCAACTTCCCGGGGTCGTGACTTGACCATATTATCTCCATTTAACGCACATGATATCCCAATGGAAAGATCTCTCCAAGGACTACGACGAAAAAGGGGATTTTATCACAAAATCACTTGTGGTAGATTTCCAAAAAAACGTCGTTTAGAGACTCAACACTGCTTCGAAAGTTTATGACCCGAAAAATTGCTAAAAATAGTAAATTGTGCTACGATTAAGAGAGAGAGAGAAAAAAAAAAAAAACACAAAACAAAACAAAAAAAACTGAAAGAAACAATGGTGGAGGTCCGAGTGGAATTGGCGGGTGGCCAACAACATCCACCTGGATCATTCCTTGCCCAGGAAGTAATGGTCTCCATTGGGTTGAGTGCCTCCATGCGATGGGGAAAATTCTGCTGAACTTGGTCCCTAGTGAGCTGTTCTGCAATATCTGATGTGTCCAGTAATGGTGGGAAGCATGGTCAAGGGCAGTCCACATTGCACACTCGATGCAAGCCAAGGGATGGGGAAATGTTGTGCTCCAAAGCATATTTTCCCACAACCTTGGTAATGGTGTAATGACCATATCTAAGTGGTCTGAGCTTCTTATGGGCTCTTGTAAGGCGTTATTTCTGCTGATGCAACCAAACTTTGTCGCCCACTTGAAACTTGTGTGGCAACCAATGTTGATCATGTCGCTACTTGTACTTGGTATTTTCCACAATGGGGTGGCAATATATCGACCTGTTGGGTTGGGGTGCTCCGATCGAATGCTTGACCTGACAGTGCAGCGGTACCCTTGTGGGTGAGGAGAAGATGTTCCTATATTCTTTCATGACTGTATCCACCTGCTTCTGCTGCGTGGAGGAACCCTTCCCAAGGGCCATGGATGTGGCTACGATCTTACCCTTATTTTGAGAGCGAACTAGAAAGAAAATAAATTTCCTAGTATGGGAGATGATCTTAATGCCTTTCTTAGCAGAGATCAAAGAAGTGGCGGTATGTGGGGCTACCTCCAATATCCCGTATAATGTATTACACAAAGAAATAATAATAGCAGTAGGCCTTGAATCATGCACAACATGTCGCTTCCACAAGCATGGTTGGCCTAATAATACATCACAAACATCAAGAGGTGCAACATCATAAAATACCTCATTTGTGAAGGGCTTGATGCTGTAGGGAAGGCGACACTGCTGGCGGACTCGAAGATCTCGTCTTTGGTGAAGCCACCCGATGTTGTACGGTTGTGGGTGTGGTATGGTCGATAGTCCCAACCGCTTCACGACCTCTGCTAAAATGAGGTTCTTTTGGCTCCCACTGTCAAAAATGAATTGCAGTGGCGAACCCTTCACCCACATATGTGAGTGGAAAAGATGCTCCACCTCTTCTAGATCTTTGCACTCATTCTGCTAGATCTTGGTAGTGGCAACAGTGGCGTTGGGCTTCGCGTTAATGATCTGCTTCCTTTCGTCATTCCTCTTCTCAGGTTTTGGCTTAGGGTCGGAACATGCTTCTGATTCTGAAGCCTTCAACTCGGCCACCAATGACTACTTGGTCCGACACTCACTTGTGTTGTGAGTGTGTCTCTTGTGGAACTCACACCACTTTCATGTGTCCTTCTTTGACTTCGTGGTGTTTTTCTTTTCTTGCGGCTTCAACGGGTTGTTTTGGGTCACCCCGCCTTGGCTTTGTCCTTTGTTCTTTGAATTCGCAGATCCAAAGTCTCGCTTCTTCTGTTTAAACTTCTGCTTGATCTTGATGGCGTATCAATACACCAAGCTGAGCGAGGAGATGTGAAGGAACCCCATATCGTCCTGGATGTATCTATGTAGGCAGTCGTGGTACTTGAGTACCAAATGTTTCTCAGAATCCTTGATGCCCAACTTCATGCGCGAGGTATGAAAAACATTGGTAAACTCCGACACATCTTGGTCCCTTCCCTGCTGCAGCGTGGTCCACTTTATGTATTTGTCCTCATAGCTCTCGACAGGGTAGCACTGCTCCTTGATGGCGTCCCGAAATGAATTCCAAGTGGGAGCAACTGAAAATAGTGAGTTTGTACTTTCATCCTTCTGCTCATTGCAGGTTTCCCACCAGTCCTTGACGTGGGGGGCTGCTTTGAGAAGAGTGAAAGTAATCTTTTCCTGGCTGGAAAAATCATGAAAAAAAAAATACCCTTTTCACAAATTTAACGATTTATCTATGAAATTGTTGGGCATGGGATCCCCCAAGAGAAGGTTTGCGGTTTAGAGCCCAGATTTTGACCAAAGATTGTAATTCTGATGTAAAGACTCTGCATATGGTTATATGGTTTTGTGATTCTTCTTCATGTGGTATCAGAGCGAAGTGAACGATTGGGAACGAAATTTTTATGATTTGAGCTTTTCTGGACTTGCAACTGAAGATTTCACATTTTACATTACGGCAGATATAGGTGCTTTTTTTGTTTTAAAATTATTGGTCCCGTGTAGTTCCATCAATGCCTTTCATTCACAATGGATTGCAGAAGTCTCAGGCAAAGAGATTTTAAAATCTAGCAGTATTCCAAATTTCTTATTTGATTTACTATGATTGTTTAATAGATGAAGTTTATTGACATTTGGCAGTAAACCATCCTCCGTGTTCCTCGTCATTGGTAACATTGAAATGTGTGGCTCTGGCTGTACCCAATCCACAGTGCTTGCATTTCTCCGATGGAATTGAGATATCGACTCTTTACATTTGGAATAGGAGATACTGCAATCAGACACTTGCAGAGATTGGTACGTCTGAAACCCATGCATGAACTTAGCCATAGATTGTCTATATATAGCCTCATTATATCCATAACCATCAAGGCCAAAATCTTCATCTGAAGAATAGGAGCATTCATGCCCATGCACAACCAAACGTTGAATACCCGTTAACTCGGAAAGCACAGATATATCAAAGTTTTCCTGAAGCCTTTTCCCGCACCCAAACATAAGATACTGTAGGATCTTTTCATGTTGCAAGCACTGCCCAACAATCCCAGAGCAGAATAAAATAAAGCCATCGTGGGATTCTTGAATATCAACCAGAACAACCAAATAACATCTGTTTTATTGCTTTGATCTTGCACCAATAATACAAATCCTCTCTTGGTCGATTGAACGAAGTGCCTGGGCAACTTCTTTGAGGGGTGAATCACGGCTCTGGAAAGCAAAATAGCAAAGGGGAGAACGCACAGATCCGCCATTACTGCAGGATCTCCAATTATAAGTGACTGGTTATTTATTTCTCTACACCTTCTGATTTCTATTACAGTCCACCACCACCTATTCTGGTGTGACCATATTTTTTGAAACATTTCTGAGCGTGGAGAAAGAACTCTTTGTTGTGGGCTTGGAGGAGGCCACAGTACGAGGTTAGATTCCTTTAGTGGATGATCTGGTGAACATTGTCAGATATTTGGAGCGAAATTTTGAAGATAAAGAGCCTCCTCCTTCAAACTTCAGAATGTTTAGTTTTTGGGCATGAGAGTTTGTGATGTGTCTTCTATTGAATATTGATCTTTTACTGGAGCATTATTCGATGTTAGAAAGCGTTGTTCAAATTATGCACACTATGTAGAAGACCGACAACATGTTGGTGTAGAAGAGCTTTAAAAGACCTACTATTATTCAACAATAGCAGTGTTGAAGAAGTTTCCTATCATTATGGTACTTTGCGTAATGAACCTCTTTTATTATACTCACTTTTGAGTGGAATGTTAAATTTAGCTCGTAAAACAAATATATAAGAGCATGGCTTTATATAGGTTCATGTAAAAACTTGAGTTTTGGGAGTGATTAAAAAAAGGGGGATGATAAGGTGATATCATAAATTCATATAAGTTTAAAAGGGATGATAAAGTAGAGTTTTTATGGAGGGACAATGAGGCTATATTTTTTGTATTTTGGAGTGATAAGTTTTGGAGAGATTAGGAGTATTTGTAATTTTTTATGTAATGGAGTCATAATTGCTTTTTTGGAGTCATAAGGTGCATATTTTGTAATTTTGGAGTGATAAGTGAATATTTTTAAAAAGGAAGCTCATTGTTGTATTTTGAAGAAAGCTTTTTAGCAAAGTGTATTTTTATTTTTGAAGACAAGGGGTTGTGTGAGCATGGCATTCTCATTGTTGGAGAAATTTCATTCATGATGTTGTGAAGGTGAAGGTTAATGTACTCCCATATTTAAATAAAAACATATCTTTTTTGTGGTGTTTGTGTCCTAGATTTGCCCAAAAATGAATAAGAGGATCTTAGGTACACGATGTGTAATGAATGCATGTGCATGACTTGTGTTCAAATTATCTCTTTGTATTATGCTTAAAACAACTACATGCACATAAGTACACAAGCACAAAGCATCACATCATCAACTTGATAGGATGATCTTCCAAGCAAGCACATTTCACATTATGTAATCAAAGAAATCAAGTTAAGGATGCTACAAATCAAGCACTTCAATCATAACGACATCAACGACACTTTTGTTTTACTTGCAAATAAACCTATTTTAAACTGAATTTTCCGGGTGCATTTTTGGTTGTAACCGACACCCTAATTTGAATTGTTAAGGTGAATACATTAAGTCAAGTAAGTCTTCAACTGAGTCATCAAGATTGAACTTGTCATTTGTATCTTGGGCGCAATTTTCAACAGTGTTCGACACCCTTTCTTTTTTAATCAACACATTCAGTGAGTACATTGAAGAAAGCACAAAGTGTCAGTGATCAATCAAGCAAGTTCAAGCAAGCCATCTAGAAAGCAATCATCACTCAAACAATCAAAGCAAGCGAGCATGACATTCAAACAACCAAGCAAGCGAGCATGTCATTCAAACAATCAAAGCAAGAGAGCGTGTCAATTAAACAAACAAGCAAGCGAGCGTGTCAAAATCAAGTGTGAAAGTTCAAAGCACGACATCTACAACAAACGAGCCAGTGTGAAGTTGATTGAAGCATTCAAAAAGTGTGAGTGAAGCATTCAAGCAAAGGGATCATCATCAAGCGAGCGTGACATCAAGAGTTCAAACAACCAAGTTATAAAACTATAGCAAGTAAAGCATCAGCATTCAGCAACAGTACAAGCGAGCCTGAATTCAAAGTGAGCAAGCTAAACATGGTGACACACATTAAACTATCCCAAATTCTTAACAATTTTATTTTATCATCAACGGGCGACATGGTGAACATCAGCAAAACAAATCTTGCTGATATTCAAGTGCATATTCAACATGCACATGAAATGATTGAGTTTCTTCAACTGGAATCGCAACTTCAAAGAGATGAGTTGCAACAAAGGAGTGATGTTTCCAAGTCTTTCATACGTATAGATGAAGATACCATGATGATTCCAAGTCACTGATCCACCCAACTTCTAGTGTTGAAGTGGTCCCTGATCCAGTTCAACTTTCTTCCAAACCAATCATCAAGCCATGGGAAGAAACTCATAGTAACAAAAATCGCTGAGGATTAGGATATGACAAAGATGAAAACAACTTGCATATGCCCGATTATTCTAAACCGATCAAGTTCATTAGTGTAGGATTTATTGATCAAATAACATCAACAAGCCATGAGAAAGTAGCAGACAAACCAAAATGCCTTCATTGTCAAAGAACCAGTCATTTGGAAGATCAGTGTTTTGATCTCCATCCTTGTCACCATTGTGGCAAGAAGAATCATTCATCAGAGAAATGTTGCAAATAAAACCCACCTGCCAAATTAAAGATAAATTATTCATGGATTGATCCCTGGGAATGGTCATCCACAGCTAGAAGATTGTCCAAGTTTTACAATCGGATTCACTCACACATTGCATCCAACAGTCAAATGAAGATGGTACTCTCATGCAGTTGAACGGGGGAGTACACCAGTGAAATACTCCTCCACCTACAGGGGGCAGTTTAGATATATTTTGGAGAAAATTGCCTCTCCTTTCAGTTGATAAAGGGGGGGAAATGTCAATGAAATTGACAAGTGGTTGTCAAACTGAAAGTCTTGACAACATCAACGAAGCAGCCAGTGGGCATCTCCATCAGTCAGTGGGCGATCATCATCAGCAAATACGCCATTGGCCATTCATCAAATTGTGTCAGTGGACATCGGATGTTGTTTTCAAGCAAAATACAGTTAGATCCTTTTGTGGCTTGGCACATGATGGTGTTGTCAAGCGACATTCAAAGATGAATCAGTCATGCAACTGACTCATGGTCTCTTCATATTGTAGTTTTTTCAATATCCAGCTTTGGCGATTTTTCAGGCAAATGTTTTTTGAAGATCAACTTGAGAACTTGGAAGATGGTTCCTTGTTCGTTTTGGATTTATCATTGGGGGGGGGGGAGTTAGCCTCACTCTTTTAAAAATCAATAATAAATCCAATTATTAAATTAAATAAATAAAATCATGAGAATTCTTCAAACTAAGGAGTCTAGTTTGGATGAGAGATTCTCTCCAACTAGCTCTCCTAAATTAGTGTGTAAGTTGAGAAATTGTCTCAACCAAGTGAGTCTAAGATAGAAGCACTATCTTAAGATCACTTACTCATGTATTTAAATGTATTATTGAATTTTTTGAATAATGTAAATTGCATGAGCATGAGAGACCACATGATGGCTCTCTGCCTTTTCCACCAATTTAATTTGTGTGTTAATTTGTTGTGCATATGGTTATATGGCATTGTGATTCTTCATCAATATCTCTATATCTTGAGAGTAAGTGTGTATCTAAACCCCTTTTGAAACTAACAATGTATCTCTCAATGTAGATATCTTTAGGTAATTCATCCCTTGGGAAACCCCCAAGTACATAGACTTTGAGGATACCTCCATCTTGTTTGGCTTCTCAGTTTGATCTAACAATTTTTTTGCAAGGAGTTTGGTCAATACATTAAAACAAAAATTCATATCTTACTTATTTTCAAAATATACTTGTGCTACAAAGATTTATCTACTAATTAGAGCTTGGAATTTCTTGTAGATATTGTAAATAATTTGTGAATATTTTCTACCAACCCTTGTAATTATTTTCTACTTTGAGTATATTTATTTGGGGTATTTTGGGTTTTTTATTTTGAATTTCTTGTGGATCTTGGATTTGGCTCTATTTATCTAACTTTCAATGCTAAGGATCAAAATTTTCAAAGAAAAATTCAAAGTTAGATGGTTTGAGCCCTCACCTAGCTTAGACGACTAGGGTTTGGGCACCTTGTTTCTTTAGAGGAGTTGTCCAACCTAAGGAGGGATATTCTTCCCCTTTTGGGGGTGGATCTAGGGTCTAGAATCCCTTATCTACAAGACCCATATCCTAAAATATCCTTGTGAGAGTCACTAGCCCTAGAGGGCCTAATTCACTGCATAGACCAAGCTTCTCATAACATTTGACATCAGAAGTATTTTTGTAGGTGGATTCCTTGTGGTTACAATCATTTTTTAGCTTGAATTTAATCATTTTTGCTTGTGTAGGAGGACTGCAAGAAGATTAGAGGCTAAGAGCTAACGCTGCATGCCTAAGAGCCCCAGAGGCCCTAGTTGCAGCTCTCTTTGGGCTCTTGGGACCTTAACGCAAACCTTGGAGGGGGCCTTAAGCTCTAATGCAAGGGTTTGGGGGATTTTTTCTTGATCATATTTGCTTGACCTCTGATCTAACTAATGTTTGCAGGCTTGATTACAATTGTGGCAAGGGTTTGAATCAGTTTCTCATTGACTATTTGTCATTATAAGTCTCTGATCTCTAAAGGATTGGTATTTGGTTTTATTTGTTGGCTCACCTTTGGTTTTGCATGCTCGTATTCATTTGGAAAGGGTATTACAAGGGTTATTTATCTTACGGCTATCTTCTAGCCCTATCTGCAAGGCCTAAGGCCATTATCTCATTAGACCGCAAGCCTCTAAAGGCCTTCTAGGCCTAGCCGCATACACTTAAAGGTATGATCTATCATTATATTTGTGTTTGAAGGCTAGTCATTTGTGTTTGCGGTTGTTTGGAAGGGTGAAAAGCCTCTTTGGTGTCTCAAATTAGCATACTTATTCTTGGAAGAAGGCTTTAGTGCCTCAAGGGTTCAATCTCTTCTTACACTCACTCTTTTCTTAACTATCATAAGCATTTCCATATCTAAAGTAACATAAAAGTGGCATAAAAATCACTAAGATCTAAGCCTAAATCAAGTCCTAAAAAAGCCTAATAAACTTTAAAAGGTCATCACACATTATCTTAAGCACTTGATTAGTGGTTTTTAACCATTGCACAAGTGATTTATGGGATTGTTTCCATGTTAATAGAGGTTTGATCAAGTAGTAGTAAATTTTGAGGTCTGATACATCTCCTTAATGATCATTGAATTAGAAAAGTACGAGTTGGGATCTTGCATTTGTCTTGAGGATCGCTAGCTTGCATTCTAACTCTTGCATCCTTGCACCCTTGCATCATTACATGAATGTCATTTTTGCATTATATCGTTAGTTAATTGCATTTGTTAGTTTTGTTCTTGACATTGCATATCACTGTTAGCAATCTCATTACTCTATTAACGTTTGTTGCTATTATGCTTAAAGAAACATTGCAAGTCTCTATTGTTTTTAATTGTCTCATAACATAAGCATAAGAGAACTATAATAAGAACTCTAATTAACACATTAATGAGCTCTAATAAGCACCTTGGATCATTGAGTAATTAATAATGCTAATCTTGTTTCATTGGAATAATCTCCAAGTGTTCTCTGAAGTGCTTCAGTTATTGCTTTTGTCATCTCGTGATTTCAAATTGATAAGTGATATTTGAAATATCTTGGTTGCAAGTGCTCTAATATTGTCATATTTAAACATTTTATATATATAATCTCATTGAAGCAAGCTAACATCGTTTGCATCTTCATTCTAAGTTAGAAGTGCATGTTTAAAATTTACCTCCAAGCATAAGCTTGGTTGTAAGAGAGATAGGACCAATTTTTTCACCCAATCGGAGAAGTCTACACCCTCATTTGCAGTTAACACAAGTGAACTTGGAGTTCCCTTGTGGACAATCCCTTGTAGGAACAGAGGCATCTGAGTCATTAGAACTTCAAGAGAGGTATAATTAATGAGGCCTTAGCCTCCTTCTTGTGGACTTATCTCTACAACTTGCATTTGTGACTAGCCTCAAAATAATTGAGAAGAGGGATTCACTTAAAATAGGCATTTAACTAAAATTTACCAAGATCTTACATTTCACAATAGATTAGATCTTGCATTTCATCTATGATAGATCTTCCATGTTGTAGCAACTATTCATATGGTAACTTGACGTATTAATATTTGTTGTGTGAGTGATTAATCTTGAGGCACTGGTATATCATTTATATCTTAAGGAATCTAATTTGGTTGTGCTTAATAGTATTACTTGTCACATAGTTTTAGTTCAAGATGCTAAGACATTCAATTGTATCTCCTGAACTTGTTGGTTTCCAACAAGTTTCTTATCATTCCATCCGTAGGGACAACCCCCCTTAGCCTACAGTTAGGAGATAACTTAAACAGAGAGGTAAGGGATCAAAGTTACAGCCCCTTCCCTGAGCGTTGTCGCATTGGGTGTACAATTTGGGCAACAACAGTTCCTAAATAAAGTATTGCACATATTTCACAATGTGCAAAACAAAAGGTCCCTTTAAGCCTAAAAAACCACAATGGGTGTTACAAAACTCACAATAATGAATCTACAAATGAAATACATTATACAACATGTTACATAAGCCCTCCAATAACCAACTTAACAACTTACACGTACACTTTGAGGCTATTCCTTATTACATCATTTTATTTCGTGTAAAACCTATTCAAACAACCTCTCAAAGGGGCTAAGGAGCTAGTGTGGTCCCAACATGGGTGTTCTTTGCAAGGTAGAAAAAGAAACGATGTATCATTTATTTGTCTCTTGCTTATTTGTGACTCAAGTTGGCATAAAGTCTTGTTATGCCAACTCCATTATGGTCAATGGACCTTCACCTCTTTGGAATCTTGTTTATGGGATTGGATATGAAAGTCTAGTGAGAGGTCTTCTCTAGTGCGTGCCTTGGCCAAAAAGACCTCAAATTGTCCTCAAGAGATAGACTTTAGTTGTGGTGAGCTAATTTCTAGTTTATGGGAATAATCATCTCAAGTTCATGCATAGAGTTGGAGCTCCTATTAAAGGAGAGTTTTCTTCAATTAACTACAAAATAAATGGTAATACAAATTTAAGAAAGGATAAATTGGGAACTTCTTTCTTTGATTGAACAAAGATGAATTACAACTCCTAGTGATGATTAGAGAAGAGAACAAGTTCAACTCAATTAACTAGTCAATCACAACTCAACTTCCAAATTTGTAACTTGCCTATTATAGAGTGGACAAAATCTATAATGAAAGGATGAAAGGCACAAGTTTTTCAATTTTCTTTGTGCACAAGTTTGTGAGACAAAGCAAGCTCATGAGTTAGTGAGAGAGATCTTTTCTTGTTGGGTGTGTATTGAGGAGGCTTCCATTGTGGCAATTTTGCGCTAAGAAATGGGAGTTGCGTCCTAGGAATTAGGAGGCCCTTTGCGCTAGGAAATAGGCAACTTGTGCACAAGGAATTCACGCCAAGTAGTGGAGACTTGTGCGCAAGGAATTCAAGCCAAGTAGTGGAGATTGTGCAAAAAGAATTCGAGCCAGGCAGAGAGCAAAGAAGCAAGAGCTAGGTCAACATAATTGCAGGGTGGTCCAAGTTAGTATAGTAGATAACAAGTGTGTTATCAATTGAACAGTTTGCCTTGCAATTGATTCAATTGCTCAATCAATAAAAGACCACATCAAAGAGGGTTTTCCGAGTTAAGTTTTCCAAAAAAATAATTGTGTAATTGTGTGACTTTGTTTTTGAAACGAACAAAATTCCTTCTTCAAATTAATTACTCCAAATGACTTGGAATATAAAGATATCCATGAAGATACAAATATTATGTATTAAATGTATGAATAAAAATGATGTTACAATGAAAACAAGAGGCTTGCTTATATACCAAGCAGGTGCCTTTTAATGAGAAGTCATGTCTCATTTAGACATGCCTTTTCAACCTAAATACTAATTAACTAATAATTATTTGTGATTATTGTCATTTACATTATTTCCTATATATTTATTCATAACATTGCCTTCTTCCTCAAAAAGCTTTTTCCTCAAAGCTTGTTAATGAAAAAGGCTTGATCTCTTTTTCGGCTTCGAATGTCTTTCTATCTCGGAATTGTCATCTTTGTCAATACATGTTGATATGATTCTCTAATTGACAAACAAAACTGTCACAGTGAGAAAAGATTAGACCATCCTAAATTAATCTTCTGTGTAATATTCTGATCACCGCAATTTTGTAACTTGTTATCATAGGACTAGATTGAAGTTACATCACTCTTCTCTAGAACATCAATTTGTTGTTTTTGTTTTGAATGGTCCCGATATGTAGCATGGTTGAGTTGTCTACTTTCATGATTTAAATGCTGATAAGGAACTTTTTTTGGTTTGACATTCCCTTATTAAATGTGTGGAAATTTTTTGATTTACTTCAGGTGACAACGTTGTTGAGTTGATTACAAAACCTTCACTTGGGGTGTTAATCATCTGAATTGCAACATCTAAGTGTGTCGTTTCTTCAACTGACTTGTCTTCTTGAGTTGTCATATTCATTGGATCGGTATTCGTTCCCTTATTTTCAACTTGCACTGTTACGACTAGAGATTTCGATTCTTCTTGAGTAAATTGTTCTAACTTGTTTTTTAATGCTTTCTTATCATCCTTAAGTTTGTTAATTTGAGTCAGTAAACTTGGTTTCTCAGACGTAAAAGTTCTTTGGTTTCTGATTCGTCAATCTTATTTTCAATGCTTTGACTTTTAAGTTTTTCATCTTTTAAATCTCTTATTTGTTCTAATAAATTTTTATTAAAGTTCTTTAAACGTACAATTTCATTTTCTTGTTCTGATAAGTGCTTCTTGAGTTCTTTTTTTGTGACTTTAGTCTTCTTCACTTCTGCAAATAATTTTTCAACGTGGTCCTTGAGGCGAGAGATTCCTTCATCCTTTTCAATTACTTCCTTGTAATGCATATCCATAAGATTTTTATGTTATTGTTGTAACGCTTCCCTGTTTTGCCGAAATTTGGTTATTTTTCCTTTTTCTTGATCTTCTAGCAGTGATTTCTTGCTACACACAATTACATCGTTTTGTAAGAGTGATGATGGGATTTCAAGTTGCAATGTGGATTTCATTTTCTTTTTCTCATTAAAATCTGCATGTTGTCGCTTAAATGTAGTCATTAATTGTTCTATATCTCTTGTGATTGACTGAATTTGTGCATTACTTAGAAATTCGACTAAGGTAAAAACTTTGTAACGTTTTTTGTAAATGATGTTTTGATTTCTGAAATGTGGATTCCATTTTCTTTTTCCCCTCATTAAAATCTGCATGTTCTCCCTTAAATATTGTCATTAATTGTTCTACATCTCTTGCGATTGAGTGTTTTTGTGCATCACTTAGAAATTTGACTAAGCTAAAAGTTTTGCAACATTTTCTACAAATGATGTTTTGATTTCTGAATGATTCTTGACAATTAAGATATCCTTCTGAACAAAAAGAGCATATTGCAAAGAAACCATTGCTTTTGGTGGACAACATTTTTTTGGTTTTTTTTTTTTTTTTTCACTTATTCTATTTCTTTTTTTTAATTAATTTTTATTGTTATTTATTCCTCTTTTTTTTCACCTTTTTAATAATTTTTTTTTTTTAAATATAATTATTTTTTGGGTCATACTTTTTAATAATGTTCCTCTAATAGCTCGTATCAGTATCATTTTTTTTAAAAGGTTGTGATCTTATGATTCAATAACGATGCAACTATTTAATTTTTGTTGACCAATTGATACAACAGTTGACCAGTGATGCAAAACGAAGGTAGACAGAGCATAGACAAAACAGATTGTCCACAAGGTTATACAAATTGAGTCACTATTTGATGTGGCCACAACAATGGATGATTATTTTTTCTGTTGGTCGTTGTCGGAATGCAGGGCAAAGACTTTAGTAAAAAAACACTAAAAGTGGTAAGACGTTGATGAGGACTTCGCAAGGTCGTCAAGCTGATTGTGTGTCTGAGGTGGCCAGTCAACTTGAGTGGTAAGTCAAACAGAAGAAGGGTTGGCGATGGAAGATTAGAACCAATTACAACAACGCAATGGGATCAAGGAATGATAGCGATGGTGGCCAGCATCGGTGGGGGTCGTCCATCGATGGTTGTGCAAACTCTCTTCCCAGCATGGACGGACATGGAATACGACAATGTTCAAAATACGACAATGTTGAGGCAACCGAAAGCACAAGTAAGTTTTGTTGGTGTTTTTATTTTTTAATGTCTTTTCGATAAAATCTTTTATTTAATTTGATATTTTTGATATATATATATATATATATAAATGTAATTTTTTCTAACATTTTTTTTTGCATATATATAATTTCTCTTTTTATTTCTAGTTTTTTAATTCAACTATATTATTTTTTTTTTTCTTTTTGAATGGCCAAAGGCCTTGTAGAATGAAAAATCTCGAAGATATGTAATGAAACGCTTCGATTATGAGGACAACGAAGTTGACAAAAAATTGATGGCCAAAGGCCTGGTGATCAGCGAACGTGGCTCTAAGACCAAATGAAGCAAACAAAGTTCATTTTTCAAATTAATTACTCCAGAAAACTTGGAATATACAAATATCTACGAGGATACAAATATTATATACTAAATATATAAATAAAAATAATGCTACAATGAGAACGAGACTTACTTATATACCAAACAAATGCCTCTTCATAGAGTCATATCTCATTTAGACATGCCTCTTCAACCTAATTACTGATTAACTAATAATTATTTATGATTATTGTCATTTACATTATTTCCTATATATTTATTCATAACAATTTTTATCTCTGTGTTCTAATTTCAAGTGTTAAAAAATTTGTTGTCTTCGTCAACGAAAATTTGATTTCAACTTGCAGTTGCCCTAGTTTCAAATTGTTCATCCAAGTAGTTGCGGAATTTCATGGAAAATCAACATATTATAGGTTCCTAAAAAACATATTACACATATTTCACAATGTGCAAAACAAAAAGTCATTTTAGGCCTAAAAACCCACAATGGGTGCTATAAAACTCACAATAATGAATTTGCATATATAATGCAACATATTACACGAGCCCCAACAACCAACTTAAGAACTTACACCCACACTTTGAGGCCATTCCTTATTTATATCATTCTATTCCTTGTAAACCTCTTCAAACAACCTCTCAAAGGGGTTGAACTAGTGTGGCTTATTTGTGATCTTGTTATGCCTGCTCCATCATGGTCAATGGACCTTCACCTCTTTGGAACCTTGTTTATGGGATTGGATATGAGATCCCTCTCATAAACATTTCAAAGATCTCACATGCTATGTTATATGGGGAATTCGGTTGCATCGAAATCAGGTTATTTTTGGTGAGTAGATTATAAACATTAGGCTGGTAGTTCTCAAAGTTCAGTTTGATTTTCTGGAGATCAAAATATCTTCTCATCAATCAGCTCACTTGCATGTAGCTCCAGCCTTCAATTACAAGATAGCATTGACTTTCTTTGACAATGCAAGTCGAGCGATGCCAAATAATTGTGGAAATCGGAAGGTTTTATTCATATCACAGATCATTACTTTTATTTAAAAATGGGAGCAAGCTATGGATCAAGGTCTCATGCTGAATTGATTTCCTTTTGGGCTCTCCTTGTGTTTCAAAATGAAAAGAGGAATCTGTCATCTATAAATTGCGGGGAAGTCTTCTAAACATATGATCCTGCAGCCATGGCAGAGACAAAATCGTGAGCTACATGAATCCTTGGACGACATTGAGATTAATCATATGTACAAGATTCATAATCAAATAGCAAATCTTCTACCAAAAGAGGCTCTTGTTCTCAATAATGACTTTTCGGTTAGTTCAAAATTTCTTAGAGAATCTCTTCCAGAGGTGGTCCAGAAGATGTACTGATGTCATCCATGACGTAATTAAGACTTTGAAAATGAACCCGATGTAGTAATTTCATGACTAGCAATGCATAGATCATTTTATGCAGAGTGGCTCAGTTCTGGTTTTTGTTTTTGTTATTTGGACTAGCAATGCATAGATCATTTTATGCAGAGTGGCTCAGTTCTGGTTTTTGTTTTTGTTATTTGTATAGACTTAAAATAGTCAACTATGGATCCTGGCTGCAATTCCGGAACAAAATTTGCTCTCATGCCCTTTTTTTTTTTTAAGATATAATTTGATTCTTATGAATGGCAATCATACGGTTTTTTTCCTTGGGGATTAAAAAGACATTAAGCAAGAGATAAGTTGGGAGTAGTACCATTCATATTAATGTGAAGCAGAATCCTAATCAAGGGATATGTTCAAATGGAAAAATAGTAAAATAGATGAGGAATTTTATTTTATTTACATAAAGCAATTGACATTGCAAAAGTAAAAAAATTGGCCACAAAAGAGGTTGAAAAACGATATTAATGATGGATCAAGAAAACGGAATGCAGATTTATGAAAGTACGTGGAGATGCGAGATGAAGGAAAACATAGGGAATCTTTCAATGAGGGAGACTTGAAAATGGAAAGCGAAAAAAACTCGCCACTATAAATCTTCTAAATCAAATAAGGAGGAAGCATTGTTCAAGAATATTGATGTACAATTGGCGCTTGAGAACCCATCTAAAGAAGTTTAGACACAAGAATAGAAATATAAGAGAAAAAAAAGCACTGTTCTAGAATGTTAATATACAATTAGCCCTTGGAGAACCCATCGACAAAACAATAAAAATACAAGAGAAAGAAAAAGGCAAGACTAGAAAAATTGCTTCACGCAAGTCTGGTTACTTTTTGGGTTGTTTTTCGGGTCAATGTCAGTCGTGCATGGAAATCCTTATGGATATTATTGAGATACTGTTGAGTATCGGTGAAATATAACTTCTTATTTGTAATTAATGAGAAGTTACAGATTCTTTTCAGAGAAAAAAGATACAATATGATGAAATGAAAAATTGTTCCAAGTAAAACCATCATGCCTTTTTGTATGCAGAGGGAGGGACACGAGACATTTGATTAGGAGAATCAACTTGAAGCCAATATTAGGAGAATCAACTTGAAGCCAATATTAGGAGAATCAACTTGAAGCCAATATAAAGAAAGTTAAAGACAACAAAACAAAACCAATAGATTTAAAATTCTACAATTTTTTGAGGCCCTAAAAAGGATGACCAACCAGATTCTTATGTTCAAAAGCTAGAATGCCACTATTATTGGCCTTAGCAACAAACCATTTTAGGAACCTTCGCCCAAAATGTCTTTGGACACCTTCAAATTAGAAAATGAAGTCTCATCGTTGTTGTCATCAACTCTTGCACAGTTTACTATCAGCAACTTTGGGATTAGTACATCGAGAACCACTAACAAAGAGGCAGCTTCTCTCCACATCTAAATCCTTGTTACTTGCAACTTTGGGTTTAGAACATCAAGAACCACTTACAAAAGGGTATCTTCCCTCCGTATTTAAATCTTTGAATTACATACATGTTCTAGCTTTAGGATCTATTCACTTGGTTGACAAGCATATAAACATTTTTAACTTGCTGTGTATTTGTTAATGCATTTTTCATTTAAGGATCAAACAATGTTGCAAAAAAATTCGAATACCATAAACAGAATAGGCAATAAGCAGAGCACCGACCTCCATCAAAGGTTCTGACCAACTCCTTAATTTAAGGATGGATGGCCAATCTTTTGAGGTGGAGTAAATTACAATTAGTCTTTAATGGTTAATCTTCTGAGATGTAGAGTAAATTATCATTGGACCAATTTGACGTTTAATTATTATATAAAATCATGCAATGAGAGCAGCCAAACATTTGATGCATAGACATTCTGTAATAACACTTATTGTCTGTAATAACATGGTTTGTTAATGGATGATGTGTAATGAAATACGTTATGTTATAAAGCTAATGCTTTGAAGTAATTTAAAATGTCATTGTGAATGAGTGACAGTTCCAACCTGCCTGTGCATGGATACACCCATTTCAATATTAGGAGCCTGCATGGTGCTGAAAGAATACCCAGACGGACTGGGTTTATAAACCTAACTACTCTAATACTGCAGCTACCTCTAAATTCCTAATGGATGGACGTATGAAATTACGCTTTCTGCAAAATAACAAATTCATTGGTTTTGAATTTAATTTTATAATTCTAAAAAATTGGAGTCGGTGATTTCATGTATTAATCTCTTTTTTTTATAAACCATTTCAAATAAATCCCAACGGATGAAGCATGAAATTACAATTTCCCTTATCTGAGATTTGCTGCAAAATAACATATTCGTTAGTTTTGAACGTAATTTTAGATAATTAATGGCACTTTCAGGGTCAGACATTTTAAGTATTAGTCTTCTTTGTAAACCAGTATATCTGCTGCTCCTGAACAGAGTTACATGTTGGTGGAAGATGTTATAATCGTTGTAGATGTATGCAACGTTACGGTTTATGCATTTCAAAAACAGTGAAAAACATATAAAGGCTGGCTTTAGGCACCAATCTGAAATTGCATAAATGGCTATGATGGACTTTACCTTTGGAACTTGAGCTTTCATGGTTATTTTATAAGTGTCCTTACCTTGACCTGTACTCATTTCCCCTCGTTATGTGATTCTTTTACGTATCTTACATGCACTGAAAGCTTAAGCTGTCCTGGAACCAAATCACCTTTAAGTCCCAATTGGGTATTAATAAAAGAATCAATAAATGGTTACAGCAGGTAAAGACGGCAAAGCTCCTTTGGGACTAAAGCTTTCATCGTTGAATTAAAAGTGTTCAGCTTCGTTTTGTTCAGATGAAAGCAGCAAAGCGATTGATTGTAATGGGTTTATAACTTTAATCAATGATCCGGATAAATTAACTTTTGCACCAACCTATAAAGTTGAGGCATATTATTGCTTATGGGCTTATGTGAAACCAATAACAGAGGTGCGCCTTTTGTGATAAGCAGATAGACCATGATAATCGAAAATTCATATGCAGCAATAATGCAGAGCTCCCAAACCACAGTGAGAACATGGGTGCCTTACAAGAACGGACTTAGATTTGAACCATGAGCTTCGGGGCTTCGTTAACTCAAAATCGTTGCCACCAAATTCCTTACAACGACAGCAATGGACTTAATGCCATAGGCAGATTGCCTTCTATCACCTTTGAATCCAGACTCGTGCAATTTCTCTCTATGATCAACATGCAATAAATCTGCTACAAAGAGATCATATATAAGAAGCAATCCACATATCCATGGAACAGAAATGCTTGCAAGAAAGCGATAATCTTTTAAGCAATTTCTCACTTGAAAAGAAATAAGCTTCAGTCCACCATAACCTATTTTGCTATTATATTTACAAGAGACAAAAGTTCTAATAGAAACAGTATTAGTTAACTATAACTCATCTTGACAAGTTTCAGTGAACGTATATGCTGCATGTACATTTTCTAATTTCTTGTTTTCTAAGATTCAATACAAGCAGCCTTAAAAATTAAAATAGTAATTATCCATTGAAATGAATTGATGGAAAGAAAGATTTCATTTAGATACCTTGCATCTTGAGAACTTTAGCTGATGTCTGAAGATGTCTTAAGATCTTAAGATGAATGAAAATGAATAAATCTCTGCAAAATCTACCTTCCAAATGCTGCATTATTGAAGACAGTTTCTGAAGAACCGTATTCCCTGCAATTTGAGTTTCAAAAGCTTGTCATCCACAAGTATCCAATATGAAGAGCAACCTAAAATAATCTAGAGTACATATGAAAGGATCCAAAGAAAGAGAATGTATGTTGAACTTGTTAGAAATGTGGCAGAGCTGTATACCTGTAAGGCAAAATTAACATCTCCTTCATCTATTCTTAAGGTCACTCTCCTTAGTCTATCTTCTCGGGATTGACCAAGGTTAAGAAGGGCCTATTTTGCAACCCACATAAGAGTTAACACCCTGCATTCATATCAAAAGCTTTCATCCCTTCTAACTCGTATCATGGTTTAATGATTCAAATGCATACCTGATCACTAAGCACCCTACACGTGCTTGAAAACTCAGGACCAGTGAGAGGGTACCTTGAAGTTGTTTTACAGAAGTCCAATTAGGCTACATTCAGCTGCATCGGAAGCAATAGATGATGAAGAAATGAAACAAAATAATAATAATAATAATAATAATAACAATAACAATAACAATAACACTAGCACTAGCACTAACACAAACACTAACACAAACACAAACACAAACACAAACACAAACACAAACACATAGGAGACCTAACGGAACCAAGAGAATCGTGTCCCAACATTTCGAAATTCCCGGCTCATGCATAAGGGAAAATTATTGTATGAACTACAAATAAAGCATTAAACATATCATCATATAAGATGCACAGTCCAACAATAAAGTAGCTACAACATGCCAGCTTATGCAATGCACAATTCAACAATGAAAGAGCTACAAAACCAAAGACCCAAAGAAGCAAAATAGATTTAACAATAGAAACTCAAACAAAAGTTACCTCTCCTAGTGTGGCATCTTTCTTCCGACGCCGAAAAAACTTAACTGCTGAAAATAGCACTATCTGTACAATAATTAATTCAATGTCACATTCCTTCGTAATTTGATAATACTAGCCTACAATTCCTTGCTAAAGAAGATTTAAAAGCATACCTGTCTATGTTAGTTTTGACAACGATTTAGTCGGTTTAGGAAATTTAGGTATAGACAGTTCCTTGTAACGAATAAATCTGTAACAGTTAATTAGTTATGTAACTATAAAACAGGCAATTTCCCATGAAATGAAAAGCGGTGAAAACTCATTGTTAAATAAAATCAGTCCGATCCAAGAATTCAGTCACATGTCTCAGAAAATGATACCTTACATCAATGTGCTTGGTTCTGCTATGATAGGCAGGGTTTGTAGCCAAGTGAATAGCGCTTTGACTGTCACAAAGTACATTCACTTTCTCTTGCGTCCTTCCAATCTCATCGAGCAAACCCTTTAACCAGATGGCTTCTTTACTGGCATCTGAAGCAGCTATATATTCAGCTTCGGTAGTGGACAACGCAACTGTTTCTTGAAGCTTTGACATCCAACTAATTGCTCCACCTGCAAGAGTAAAGACATAACCTGTAGTAGATCTTCTTTTGTCCAAATCACCTGCATAGTCAGCATCTACATATCCGCAAACTGATCCTTCACTACCATTAAAGACGATGCAATGGTCACTTGTGCCTCTTAGATATCGAAGCACCCATTTCACTGCTTGCCAATGTTCTTTACCTGGATTTGCCATGAACCTGCTGACAACTTCAACTGCATGTGAAATGTCAGGTCTTGTAGATACCATCGCATACATTAAGTTGCCTACAGCATTTGCATATGGTACATGAGACATATACTGCTTTTCTTCATCAGCTCTAGGACTCAAAACCGAAGAAAGCTTAAAATGGGAAGCTAAAGGAACATTAACAGGTTTCACATTATTCATAGAGAACTTTTCAAGTACCTTCTCCACATACTTCTGTTGTGACAACCAAAGCTTACCATTTTTCCTGTCTCTGTGTATCTCCATGCAAAAGATATGTTTTGCTACTCCAAGATCCTTCATATCAAACGTCCTAGAGAGTTGAGCCTTTAACCTGTTGATCTCTTCCATGCTTTTGCTTGCAATAAACATATCGTCAACATACAAAGCTAAGATAATGAACATGTCATTGAAACTTTTGAAGTACACACAATGATCATACTCACTTCTTATAAAGTTCTGGCTCACCATGAAGGAATCAAACTTCTTGTACCATTGTCTGGGAGACTGCCTCAGACCATACAATGATTTCCTGAGCTTGCAAACTAATCTTCTGCTGCGACCTCGTACAAAACCTTCTGGTTGTTCCATATATATCTCTTCGTTCAAATCACCATGTAGAAAAGCTGTTTTAACATCTAACTGTTCTAACTCAAGATTAAGCAACACAGTTAGTGCCAACACAGTACGTATAGAAACAAGTTTTACAACTGGAGGAAAAATCTCATGAAAGTCTATACCTTCAACCTGAGAATCCCCTTTCGCTACCAGTCGCGCCTTATACCTTTCAATACTACCATCAACTTTCCGTTTCAGCTTGAAGACCCATTTACATCCAACAACACTTCTCCCTTCAGGAAGCTCTACAAGATCCCAGGTATTGTTCTTGGCTAAGGAGTCCATTTCTTCTTCCATAGCCATTTTCCATTTCTCGCTATCTATATCATCTACTGCTTCCTGATAACAAGAAGGTTCCTCATCTTCAGTAACCAAAGCAACAGATGAAGCAGAATCTTCATACCTTTTGGGAGTTTTCCTTTCCCTTGTAGACCTTCTCAGAGCGACTGGTTGTTGAACTGGTTCAGAAGCTTCAACAGCTTCCTTTGTGTCTTCAACACCTTTGTCTCCAGAAGTCTCTCCTTCCTTTCGACTGTCACCGAAAGATCTAGCCTCCAACTGAACTTGTTGACTCGGCGATACCTGTTCCTATTCAATTCTTTCAACATTTGATTTTAACAAAGAGGATTCATCAAATGTTACATCTCTACTAATGACTATCTTCCGCAATGTAGGATCCCACAACCTATATCCTTTCACTGCATAGTCATACCCAACAAAGACATAACATTTCGACTTTGGATCTAACTTTGAACGTTGATTTTTCGGAATAAGAGAATAAGCATCACAGCCAAATATCCTCAAATGAGAATAGTCACAAGACTGACCTGTCCAAACTTCTTCAGGAATTTTACAATCAATCGCTACTGAAGGTGATCTGTTAACTAAATAACAAGCAGTAGATACTGCTTCTGCCCACAACTCCTTTTGCAAGTTAGCATTGCTGATCATGCTTCTGGCTCTTTCCATAAGAGTCTGATTCATACGCTCAGCAATGCCATTTTGCTGAGGAGTATAGACAGCAGTTTTGTGTCTAACAATGCCCTCATCCTTACAGTATTGTTCAAATTCAACAGAAGTGAACTCACCACCATTGTCAGTTCTTAGACATTTAATAGATTTGCATGTTCTTTTCTCTACCATTACTTTAAATTGTTTAAAGACATTGAATACATCAGCTTTCCTTTTTAGCATATAGACCCAAACTCTACGAGAGTAATCATCAATGAACGTTAAAAAATACAGTGCACCTCCATATGACATAACAGGGGAAGGCCCCCACAGATCAGAATGAATGTAGTCTAAAACATCTTTACTATTATGATTGCCAACTTTAAATCTCTGTTTACACTGTTTTCCATACACACAATGTTTACAGAAATCTAAATTCAAGGATTTCAGACCGGGAAGAGATTTACGTTTCATCAGTATGTGAAGACCTTTCTCGCTCATATGGCCCAAACGCTGATGCCACAGACGAGTACCTGCTTCTTCCTTTTCTGACGCAACCGCTGCTTCACCGACCTAAGTACTTCCTTTTAACCTGTAAAGATTTCCGACCTTTTCTGCCTTCATAACCACAAGGGCACCTTTGAAGACTTTCAAGATGCCATCCTGACCTGTAAACTTACAACCATCTGAATCCAACACTCCCAAAGAGATTAAATTTTTCTTCAAATCAGGTACATGTCTAACACTAGTTAATGTTCTAACTGTGTTATCATACATCTTAATCCTGATATCTCCCATCCCAACAGTCTGACATGACATATTGTTACCCATAAACACAGAACTACCGTTTACATTTTCATACGAAGTAAACCAATTTCTATGTGGGCACATATGATGCGAAGCACCAGAGTCTAACAGCCAGCTATCAAAACTCTGAGAGACATTACATTCAGGTGAAGTTTCATCTATCATACACAATTCTTCAGTAGATAAAACTTCGTCTACCATACCTGAATCAACCTGATTCGCTTCGTTCTTCAGGTTTTCGGATTCCTTCCGTTTCCAACAGTCCTTCTTCAAGTGTCCAACTTTACCGCAGTTCCAACATTTTGCCTTACACTTCTTACCCTTCGATTTCGACCTGGAAGACCCCCTTGGTTTGTCTCCTCTTTCCTTTGAGCGTCCTCTAGCGACCATGGCTTCTGATGCAGTTGTATCAGTGCTGGATTTCCTTCGTACTTCTTCAGACAGAAGAGCTCCCACGACTGATTCAAACTTCAAAGAATCAGCAGAGCTGAAGCTGATTGAGGTTACGAAGTGATCCCATGATTCAGGCAAAGAACACAGCAAGGTTATGGCTTTATCTTCTTCCTGTATTTTGACTTCCATATCTGTTAATTGACAAATTAGTGTATTAAAAACATTCAAATGTTCTGCAACGCTTGAACCTTCTTTCATTCGAAGACTGTATAACTGTCGTTTCAGATAAATTCTGTTGGTTAATGATTTTTTCATATAAAGGTTTTCAAGTTTTTTCCCACAAACCTGACGCCGTAGTCTCTTCAACGATGTTGAAGAGAACTTCATCCGCTAGACATAACCGGATGGTACTGAGAGCTCGGGCATCCAAGTCCTCCCAGTCTGAAGTAGTCATGGTTGTAGGTTTCTTAGTAACCCCATCCAATGCCTTGTGCAACCCTTGTTGCACAAGCAGATCCTTAACCTTCAGTTTCCAATGAGCAAAATTGCTCTTTCCAGTGAATTTCTCCACCTCGAATCTTGCATTCGACATCTTGGCCATTTTTCCTCCTTCCTAGGGTTTCAGTCTTTCTAGGAATTTTGTTTGTCTTTCTAAACTTTAAAAAAAAAAAATTCCCAACTCAAGAGTTTTTTTAATTTCAAATCCTTCTTTTCTTTCCCCCTTTGTTTTCCTTCAATTCAAAAAATTTAAAAACTTTCCTTCAATCTACTCACATCGACCCCCCTTTTTTTTTTGTAAAGAATTTTACTCTCACTGTTTTCTGGAAAAAAGTTCTAAGACAAAATTTCTTTTTAAAAAAAAAATACCCGGATTTTCCAAACAAGTTATGGTCGCCGACACTGAAAAACAGAGGTTTTTCCTCTTCTGAATAGGTTCTGGCAGCTAACACAACAATCACGCAGAGGGTTTGAACACACAGCTGGCAGCTTCAGCCTTCACGCCAAGTTCTGGTCTTCACGGGACGCAATGTCTTTCTCTTCGAGGGCACCATCTTTATCTTCGACGGCTCCTAGGCAGAGTCACGGGCTCTGATCTTCACGCAGGGTAGAGCTGGGCAAACTTTCACTCTGCTCCTGGCAGACAGGCTCTGATATCTTCAGGCAACAAACCGCTCGCTTCTGCTGGCTGGTTCTGCTGGCTGGCTCCGCTGGCTGGCTCTGCTGGTTGGCTCCGATACTGGGACTCTGGACACCACATATCTCCACAATGGTATGATATTGTCCACTTTGGGCCTAAGCCCTCATGGGTTTGTTTTTGGGCTTTACCCCAAAAGGCCTCATACCAATGGAGATATTTGTTCATCCTTATATACCCATGATCCTTCCCACTTCTACCACTTCTAATCAATGTGGGACTTTGTTCGTATACCCAACAATCCTCCCCTCGAACAAAGGACCATCGAGCCTCCCCTCAAACCATCCGCAGGATTCTCCCCTCTCTACCAACCAGGATTCTCCGCTCCAATGCGTTGGAAGCACACGCCTTACATGGTAGCACCACCTGTCTCGAGAGCTTGCTCCATCCCAGGTCAACTCCTCTTCACCGTGTTGGAGAACAAGACACGTCCATGAAGAATCCGGAGCACACCGCCTGTTTAACCGAGCTCATCCACAGGCTTACGGGGGCTCACCATCTTTGTTCGGCATTCCGAGGATTCATCCACTTGGGTAACCTCGAACTTGGCTCTGATACCACTTGTTGGGACTCTGGACACCACATATCTCCACAATGGTATGATATTGTCCACTTTGGGCCTAAGCCCTCATGGGTTTGTTTTTGGGCTTTACCCCAAAAGGCCTCATACCAATGGAGATATTTGTTCATCCTTATATACCCATGATCCTTCCCACTTCTACCACTTCTAATCAATGTGGGACTTTGTTCGTATACCCAACAGTCTAAAGAAAATTTAAAAGAATACCTGTTGATGCTGTGGTAAAGTTTGTATTGTGTCAACAACAGCTGACCGGAATGTTTTTGCCAATTCTCTGGCCATATGATCAATTCTTACCTACAAAATAGTTTCAATCTAATATTAGCCGTTTCCATTATTACAGGAAACTCTGAAGAGCCCATTCCACAGTAATCTAGATGAAACAACATGAACATATCATTGATGGTCACAACTTTATCATGTTGTACAAGTGCAGCAATACAAATATGCCAAGGACTACTTGCAAAAATCATTTGTAGGTAGGGATTGAGCTGTCTTCTAGAACTGTAGAGAGCAGCTGAGGGGACTACTAAGGGCCAACAAAAGGAAAGTATTCTAGTCAAATTACCCTGCAGGTTGACTTTCTAAACAGCTTGCCTTGTGCAGTAACAGTTTTCACTAACTGGCATGCTACAAAATATACAGGGCTGACACAACAATGTGATCTTATGGTAGCTTCCAGAAGCACAATTTGCACATGGATTGCCATGATACAACTGTAGAGAGCGGCTGAGGGGACTACTAAGGGCCAACAAAAGGAAAGTATTCTAGTCATAGTACCCTGCAGGTTGACTTTCTAACCATCTTGCCTTGTGCAGTAACATTTTTCACTAACTGGCACGCTACAAAATATACAGGGCTCATACAACAATGTGATCTTATGGTGGCTTCAGAAGCACAATTTGCACATCAATTGCCATGATATCCACATCACCTATAGATTCCATTTAACAATTGTCAACTTCTTGGACACCACCCTAGATTCATCTTAACCCCAGCACTCTCAAGCACTGGAAAAGATTAAATACCTCAAGGTGCAAAAACTTGTGGAAAGGTTTGCACCTCAAAAAAATTGATCCCTCTAGACGCTTGATTGATCTAAGATTAAGATGGAACTAGGCTAATTACTATTTAGGTATATTATTTTTTTTAATGTGAAAAACCATTGTGATAAGCCGTTGTGATATCAACATTACACAAGCGCATGATATACCTTATCCATAACAATATGTAAAATGTGCTTCTCAACACAATAAAACTCTTGACAATGGAACCTTATAACTACAAGAGTGCTCACTAGAAGGGGCAAGTGCAGGGGGGTCATTTACGACCCGTGTACAAAAACAAAGAAAGTACATATGGGGTCTAGGGAATGCAACTAAGAACGAAACAAATACACTAAAGGTCATAAGTGTGCTGAGAAGAAATTATTTTACATAGATTGTGAAGAGGAGGAAGAAAAGGAACAAGAAACACCAAAAGAAGAGGATATACACCAGGTACAAACCCTAGAGAAATAAGAAATGAATCCAACCATATCTTGTAATGCATTGGCTGGAATTACCACTCCTCAAACTATCAAGATAGAGGGACATATCAAGAAGAAAAAGGTAATAGTGTTGATTGATTCGGGAAGTACCCATAATTTTATTCATTGTAAGATAGCCAAGGAATTGAATTGCTTCTTATATCTAGCACCAGAATGTCAAGTGATGGTTGCAAGTGGAGGAACCATAAATTGCTCTGGAAAGTGCCATAATATCAACATATCCATGGGAGAATATATATTGAATAGCCCAATGCTTTCCATTCCAATGGGTGGTGCTGATGTTGTACTAGGAGTCCAATGGCTACAATCCTTGGGCACAATAGCTTTTAATTTTCAAGAACTTTTCATGAAATTTTCTTTGAAAGGAAAGGAAGTTGAATTAAGAGGTATCGCAGGGAAACCAGGAAAGATAATCAACTCTAATGGAATGACAAAGCTTCTAAGGAAAGAACAATGGGGCGTAATTGCACAATTATGTTCGCTAGAGGTTCCCGCATCAAAATCATCTATTTCTCCAGATCTCCAAAAAGTATTGGAAAATCATTCCAAGGTATTTGAGACTCCCAAAGGTCTCCCACCTATTTGTGATCAGGATCATGCTATTCATTTTATTCCAGGAAGTGTTCCCTCGAACATCAGGCCTTACAGATATCCCTATGCCCAAAAAAGTGAAATTGAATGTATGATTGCAGAAATTCTAGAGGCTGGTATTATTCAACTTAGTCAAAGTTCTTTCTCTGCTCCAGTAGTATTGGTGCACAAGAAGGATGGATCATGGTGCATGTGTCCGGATTATAGGGAGCTCAACAAAATCACTATTAAAGATAAATTTCCCATTCCTGTCATTGATAAACTATTGGATGAATTGCATGGATCGATTTACTTCACCAAGTTGGATCTTCATTCATGATATCATCAAATCAGAATGAACACTGATGACATTTTGAAAACAACATTTAAAACTCATGAGGGTCATTGTGAATTTTTGGTCATGCCTTTTGGCCTTACCAATGCACCTTCTACATTTCAAGGTTTGATGAATTCCATTTTCAAACCCTTCCTTAGAAAATCTATGTTAGTATTTTTTGATGATATACTAATCTATAGCAAGTCTTGGAAGGATCATGTTCAACACGTTGACAAGGTGCTCAACCTATTGAAGGAGAAACAATCATATGCAAAACGTTCCAATTGTTTCTTTGGAGTACAAGAGGTGGAATATCTGGGTCATATTGTATCTCATGAAGGTGTTAAGGTAGACCCCAGCAAAATTAAAGCCATTAAGGAATGGAAAATCCCCACATCCATAAAGCATCTCCGAGGATTTCTCGGGTTGACAGGGTATTACCGCAAGTTTGTTAAGAATTATGGGAGAATAGTAGCACCTCTAACAATATTATTGAAGAAAGATTCATTTTTATGGACTCCAGAAGCAACGAAGACCTTTGAACATCTTAAAGAGGCAATGTGCCAAGCACCAGTCTTAGCTACACCGGACTTCACAAAAACCTTTATTGTGGAATGTGATGCCTCAGGAAATGGAATTGGTGTTGTTTTAATGCAAGAAGAAAGACCCATTGCTTTCGAAAGTCGTACAATCAACGGAAAGCATTTACACAAAGCTATTTACGAAAAGGAAATGTTGGAAATACTACATGCACTTAAGAAATGGCAACCATACCTAATGGGAAGACACTTCAAGGTAAAATCGGATCATGATAGTCTTAAATACTTTTTAGAGCAAAGATTATCTTCAGAAGAGCAGCAAAAATGGGTCACAAAGATGTTGGGTTATGACTTTGAAATCATCTACAAAATAGGGAAGCAAAATGTTGTGGCAGATGCACTCTCAAGAAAGGATGAGGATGTGGAAGCATTGCTTTGTGCCATATCTATTATCCAACCAGATTGGATAAATGAGGCAAGGAATGAATGGAAGAATGACAAAGAAATGGGGGCACTCATTCAAAATTTACAACAAGATCCCAGTGCGTCTGATACATTTAGCTGGAAAAATTATTCATTATGGTACAAAGATCGTTTATACTTATGTAATAATTCCCATCTCAAACAAAAGATTCTTATGGAATTGCATGCCTCTCCCTTAGAAGGGCACTCAGGATTTTTAAAGACTTACCATAGGGTTAAGAAGGAATTTTTTTGGGACGACCTTAAATCTGATATTCAAAAGTCATGACAGAATGTTTCGTTTGCCAACAAAATAAAGTTGAAACAATTAAGACCCCGGGTCTACTACAACCTTTATCCATTCCAAGTCAACATTGGGAGGAGGTTTCAATGGATTTTATCACTTACCCAAATCCGAAAGGAAGAGTGTACAGTTTCTACTGCATTTATGGAAACAATTCAAAGCTACATGGAAACCCAAAGATTATTGTAAGCGACAGAGATCCCATCTTCAGTGGAAATTTTTGGACAGAATTATTTTCTTGTCCTTGTACTCAATTAGCTCATAGTTCATCTTATCATCCTCAATCTAATGGGCAAACTGAGATAGTAAACAAATGTTTGGAAGGATATCTTCGTTGCTTTGTATCTGATAAACAAACACATTGGGTCAAATGGTTGCCTCTTGCTGAATGGTGGTATAACACTTCCTTCCATACTTCAACAAAAATGACCCCATTTATGGCACTTTATGGATATCGCCCACCATCCATCACATCATATTTAAGAGAAAATTCTAAGGTTCAAGCAGTGGAAGATCATATCGAGAATCAACAACAAGTTCTCCAACTCTTAAAGGATAATCTCACCTTGGCGCAGAATAGAATGAAACAGCAGGCAGATCAACATTGCAACGAAAGAAGTTTTCATATAGGTGATTTGGTATTCCTACGACTACAACCAATAAACAAATGCCCCTCAAGCAAGCTAAGAAGAATAACAAATTATCACCAAAGTATTATGGTCCATACAAAGTGTTGCAAAAGATAGGTACAATGGCATACAAATTGGAGCTTCTTGCAGCTTCCCGAGTGCACCCAGTTTTCCATGTTTCATGCTTAAAGAAGGTTATAGGTGACAAGCTTCCAGTTCAAACAATATTGCCAGAACTTGATGAGGAAGGAAAGATCATATTGGAACCTGAAGCAGTTAAAGAAACAAGAACTCAACAGCTACGAAATCGATCAATTTCATAGTATCTCATCAAGTGGAAGAACTTACCCGTTGAAGATTCCACATGGGAGGATAAGATTTTTTTTACAGAAGCATCCAAAACAACTCAAGCGTTGAGGACAACACTTTTTTGAAGGAGAGGTACATGTTAGGTCCCTATAATACTAGTGATTACCCCATTACTTTTGTCATTTTATTCCTTATTGTCATTGTTGTGACCCTATTGTCCCCATATTGTTATTATTGTGCACCCCAGAAGCCCACTATTTTTATTTATGTGGCCTTATATTATTATGGTTAGGTCGGCTTGGGTTATATTGTGACCCCTTAGACTCCTATATATAGATAGGAGGTTTTGTCATTTGTATCATCCAAGAATTGTTCATTTGTGTAATGTAAAGGAGGTTGCCCCCTCGAAGAGGCTTAATTATAAGGCGTTGATCTATCTTTTCTATCTTTTTGTGAGCTGGTTTCATAACACCTCATGGTTCAAACATGTGGGCTTTCTCTATATTCTTTGTCTATTCTAGTTGTTGGCTTGTAACCCAATGTTCTATTGAAATTTAACTTGATATTTAGGGGATTTTAAGCTAATTAGTCATTATGCCTGTTAGCTTCGCTGACAAAAGGCCAAAAATTGGATCCAAATATGCTCCAAAGCACTCCCTAAAGTCTTCAAAAGCGCTTAAGATCGTCCATAAATGAGTAGGATTTCATAGTATTGTAGTGTTTTCTGTGTAAAATAGAAAATGCTCATTATTAAACGTTTAAAAGATCACAGAGGCACGCAGACCCTTTCCACTACCTACAGAGGCCGGGAGATAGGGACAGAGGCCGGAAAGCATCAATAGACAGTGCAGCTCACTCCCCAAACTAACATAGAGGCCGAGAATAGACAGCGCAACACAGCCACAACAACAACTGATCATGGAGCATCAACAGCCCTGCCAGCGCAACTAAAATATCTGAAAGTTGTTATTCCTCTGTCAGAAGGAGGAAAAACCTCCAAGCCATGCTTGCCTTCAGGGAATCAAACGGTTAAGGGATAGAGGGGATAGATTAAGACTCCAAGCCTTCTAGAGAGCTCAGGAGCATTGTAAACAACCTATAAAAGGCAGAAAACTAAATGTAATAAGGGTTCAACTTTTGGAGATTATTCCTCCTCTGTTCCTTCAAGCTTCTCATCTTCATTCTAGAAATACAAGCCTCTTTTGCCATTATATGTTCAACATCCATTCTCTTTGTTGTTCTATGCTTGCACTTGAACAATTTGTTCATGTTTCCTTTGTGTCTAAGGCCAGATAACTGTCATCTTATCTCTGCTTTGATAACTTAGATTTGCAAGCTTCTTTGCTGCCTGTAGCTAACCATTCATATGTGGTCATATATGCATCTGCCAGTACAGTCAGTATTCTCTTTTGCTGCCTGTAGCTAGTCATTCATTTATGTTTATATATGCAATCTGCTGATACAGTTAGTATTCTCCATCTATCCATTAAATCTATAAACTATTGAGCATTAGTGGTTTAAAGCCTTGTGTTGTTGAGAGTGTTCATGCATGCCTTGAGTGGGAATAGAGCTGAAATGGTCATCTAACTTGATCCAAACCATCATCCATTCCAATAGTTCTGAGAACAATATTGAAGATTATATGTTACCAAGTATCTCCGATGATCCAGGTGGATGTTGGTGGCCACCCACCTATCCCATTTGGACCCCCACCATTGTCTCTTTCATTTTTTCAGTTTCCTTAATTGTAGCACAATTTACTATTTTTCGCAACTTTTCGGGTCTTGAACTTCCGGAGCCGTTTTGAGGCCCTAAATGACATTTTTTGGGAAATTTGGGAGCAACGTGGGTCCTTGGACCGATGTTTATCTTCCTAAAGTTGCAGTGCTCAGATAGATCTTTCTAACGAGCTATTGTACGCGTTAAACAAAGATTGGGTGCCAAAGTTACGACCCTAGGAAGTTGATGTACCAACTTACCCAAAACGGTGCCCACAATTTGGCGTTTCATCTTCTAGGGTTATGTTTTGGGATGTTAAGGGTTTTCCATTGTTTCTCAACAATAAATAGGCCTTCGAGCCTCATTGTAACACAATTCAGAGGCATGTAGCCGCCACATCTCTTCTCAGAGATAAGCTACCATCACCTTAGCTCGTTTATTTCCATTTCTATTTGTAAGCATATTTCAGTATTTTACATTAATGAAATGAAGTATTATCTCCACTGCATCTTTGTGTATATGGTTATCTCTGTATTTTGTTGTGTTCCTGTTTAAATCCGGATCAGTGGTATTAGAGCCATTTGCTTTTTCTCTGTTTTTCTTTGCATGTCCCAATGAGGTCGGGATATAAGGAGTTAGGGCTTGAACTGGTCGAACCTTTGCAAGACTAGCCTCGCAGATCTCGACAGCCTCCCATGGTGGATGGAATGAAAGACGAGGGGGCAAGAGATCCTATCAAAATCTTGCTCGAAGAAGCCCTCAAGTGACAAAGGAACGCGACGATGGACAACTTTGCCCAGATCCTTCAGTGGCTACCCAGAGGCGATGCATTGGCTTCCAACAACTACTCTGGAAATGCCACACCATTTAAGATACAATTTAATTTTGAAATCCCTATCTTCGAGGGTCAAATAGACGAAGATGCTGTAGATAAATGGTTGAATATGCTAGATGGGTATTCTTCTGTTCATAAATTTTCAAGTCGGGAAAATATTGTTTTCGCTCTTCTCAAAGCAACCCCCCACGTCAAGGACTGGTGGGAAACCTACTGTGAGCAAAAGAATGAAAGTACGAGCTCACTATTTTCAGCCGCACCCACTTTAGATTCATTCTGGGATGTCGTCCAGGAGCAGTACTACCCTGTCAAAAGCTATGAGGACAAATACATCAAATGGACCACATTGCAGCAGGGAAGGGACCAAGCTGTGCTAGAGTTCACAAACATTTTTCATACCCTTCGCACACAGTTGGGTATCAAGGGCTCTGAGCTGCATTTGGTACTCAAATACCGCAACTGCCTACACAGATACATCTAGGAAGAGATGGAGTTCCTGAACATCTCCTTGCTCGGCACAACATACTGATACACTATCAAAATCGAGCAAAAGTTCAAACAAAAGAAGCGAGACTTTGGATCTACAAATCCGAAGACCAAAGGACAAAGCCAAGGTGGGGTGACCCAAGGCAACCCGTCGAAGCCGCAAGAAAAGAACAACACCACGAAGTCGAAGAAGGACACAAGAAATTGGTGTGAGTTCCACAAGAGTCCCACTCATAACACAAGTGAGTGTCGGACCAAGTAGTCACTGGTGGCCAAGTTGAAGGCTTCAAAATCAGATGCATGTTCTGACCCTGAGTCAGAACCCGACAAGGAGAATGGCAAAGGGAAGCAGATCATTGATGCAGAGCCCAGTGTCACTGTTGCCACTGCCAAGATCCAAAGAAATGAGCCCGAAGACCTAGAGGAGGGGGAGCGCCTTTTCCACTCACAGATGTGGGTGAAGGGTTCGCCATTGCAATTCATTGTCGAGAGTGGCAGCCAAAAGAACCTCATTTCAGCAGAAGTCGTGAAGCGGTTGGGCCTACCGACTACACCACACCCGTAGCTGTACAGTATCAGGTGGATTCATGAAGGACGGGATTTCAAAGTTCGCCAGCAGTGCCGCCTTCCCTACAGCATCAAGCCCTTCACAGACGAGGTATTGTGTGATGTTACACCTCTGGATATTTGTGATGTAATATTAGGCTAGCCATACTTTTGGAGGCGACATGTTGTTTATGAGTCAAGGTCTCGTGCTGTCATTATTTATTTGGGTAATTCATTATACAGGATACTAGACGTAGCCCCACCTACCGCCACCTCTTTGATCACTGCCAAGAAAGGCAGCAAGCTCATCTCCCAAACTAGGAACTTCATTTTATGTCTGTTTCGCTCCCAAAGTAAGGGGAAGATCGTCACCACATCCATGACCCCTGCGAAGGGTTTCTCCATGCAGTAGTAGCAACAAATGGATACGGTTATGATAGAACATATGAACAACTTCTCCTCACCCACAGGGGTACCACAAAAGCTTCAAGTGGGCAACAAAGTCTGGTTGCATCTACAGAAAGAACGCCTTACAAGAGCCCATCAGAAACTCTGACCACGCTGACAAGGTCCTTACACCATTACCAAGGCTGCGGGAAATAATGCTTTAGAGCACAACATTCCTCCATTCCTTCGCATGCACCAAGTGTTCAATGTGTACCGCCCTCGACCATGCTTCCCACCATTACTGGACACATCTGAGATTGTAGAACAGCTCACTAGGGACCAAGTTCAGTAGATGGAGGAACTCAACACAATGGGGACCATTGCTTCCTAAGGGTGGAGGAATGATCCAGGTGGATGTTGGTGGCCACCCACCTATCCCATTTGGACCCCCACAACTATCTCTTTCATTTTTTTTAGTTTCCTTAATTGTAGCACGATTTACTATTTTTAGCAGTTTTTTCAGGTCCTGAACTTACGGAGCCGTTTTGAGGCCCTAAACAACGTTTTTTGGGAAATATGGGAGCAACATGGGTCCATGGACCAATATTTCCCTTCCCAAAGTTGTAGTGCTTGGATAAATCTTTCTAACGAGCTATTATACGAATCAAACGAAGATCAGGTGCCAAAGTTACGACCTCGGGATGTTGATGTACCAACTTACCCAAAATGGGGCCCACAATTTGGCGTTTCATCTTCTAGGGTTAGGTTTTGGGATGTTAAGGGTTTTCCATTGTTTCTTAACAATAAATAGGCCTTCGAGCCTCATTGTAACACAGTTCAGAGGCATGTAGCCACCACATCTCTTCTAAGAGATAAGCTACCATCACCCTAGCTGGTTTATTTCCATTTCTATTTGTAAGCATATTTCAATATTTTACATTAATGAAATGAAGCATTATTTCCGCTGCATCTTTGTGTATATGGTTATCTCTATATTTTGTTGCATTCCTGTTTAAATCCGGATCATCCGAGCTGCAACCTAGGAGAGTTTCCTGGAGTGCTAACAATGCCTCCTCATATAAATAGAGGAGAGGATCATTTTGTAAATAATCGTCACTTGGACTTGTGAATTTGGTCTCTTTGAGATTTCAACCTCTTTTTCTAATGGAAATATGTGATCTATGGAGCGAATTTTGTCTTGAGTGTTTGTTCCTGTCTTTGGAGAAGTCACTTTGGATCAATAATTGAATTGTACATGCATATTGTCATGTAAGTGCCATGTTATTGTAAAGTTTTATTTCATGTCTAATGTATGGAATAAATTGGTGATCTAGTTTAAATTTTGTGCCCTAATTTTGTTGAAAATCATTTGGATGGTAACTAGGTCATATTACTGCATGCATTACTCATAGTATGATATGTGAATGGCAATCCCCTTGGTGATCTCATGTTAGCTCTCCCAAGTGAAATTTGATCCCCCACAAAGGTGATAGTTAGGGTTTGATGCTAGGGCATTAAAATATATCCTTACTCCTTTGCAAGATCAAATTAATTTTAAGAACCCATAGACTCCATTGACCCTTGGACTTGGCACTAGCCTTCCTTGTAGGTGATCAACTCAACATTTTATCCATAAATATTCTTTGTCTCTCTCTTGACCTAATTCAACCCCTTTAAGGCCAAGCAACCAAGCTAAGGCTTGGTGTGAATTCCTAGGGAAGAGGTTTTTTTTAAGTTTTGGAGAGTCTAAACATCAAGAGGATAGTGGTTGCCACAAAATCACTTCTTTGGTGGGCATTCAATTCAATTTGATCCATAATTTCCTTTGCGCTAGTTATTTTCCCTAGGGTAAACCCTAACTTGGTTTTACCTTCAATTTGGGGGATTTTTAAGGGTTTCACATGATTTTCCTTGTTGAATCATATTGTGGGAAACCCTTTTTCCTTACCTTGATCCTTGGCCATCCCAACTCTCAACCTACTAATCCATCCCCAGATCTTGTGTTGTACAAACTTATTAGAGGAAATTCGAGCTTAAAAGTGCCCATGAAATTTTCATGTAATTTCCATGTCATAATATGTAAACCAATCAAAATATCTTAATTTAAAAAGAGGTACATGTAAATATTTTGGAGGGAAAAGAAGAAAAAATACTTTTTTTAATTGTATTTTTTGCTTGTCTCATTACAGGTTTACTCAAATTTCAAGTGTAAACACTCGTTGGATGCAGAATTCAATTCCACAACCAACGAGTACCAATTATGCACACTTTTGAGAAGACCCACATTGATAAAAAAAAAAAAGGATACATTATAGAAGAGTTTTCAACACATTTTTTAATGTATCTTCAATTTTTATCAATGTGGGTCTTCTCAAAAGTATGCATAATGGGTACTCATGGGATGTGGAATCGAATTCCACATCAAATGAGTGCCTGCACTTGAAATTTGAGTAAAATTATAGGGAGATAAACCAAAAATACAATTTAAAAAGTACTTTTCTTCTTTTCCCTCCAAAATTCATAACTCTTATTTTAATATTTAAACTATTATTTTTCCTTAGGAGGCCACTTTTAGGTTGGAATTTCCTCTAGTGAAGCATATCTATGGAAAGTGAATTGTCTTCATTCTTTGATTAAAGCTTCATACTTAAGGTGAGCCTTTCCCTTAGAATCTTATTTGGTCATCCTATACCTTTATACTCAGAATATCCATCATAGGTGACCTTATACCCAGACTCCCATTGGTGAATGTCCATAAAGATTAGGGGGCTTAGTTGGTGGTGATAGTGGGCATTAACCTATTGTTGTCACTTGGTCTAGTAATAGCCTTGTAGTGTACCCCTCTCCAAGGCTTGTTGTATTTTTCGCCAACAGGCCCCCTTTCCTCTTTCTCTTTAGTGGACCTATAACTCCTCTCATGCTCTTCATAACCATCATGGACCTTTATATCTTTGTTGAAAATAATATTCTTGAGTGCACCATGGAAGTTCTACCACAAGTACATAAAAAACATAATTACCAGACTTACATGCTTAGCCATTTAGTGGTTGGGCCTTGGTCTTGAGCTCTGCTCTAAGAATCTATAAAATATATATACATCATTTCCACATGAGGTCATTTATTTAAGCTCATATGGATAAATTCCCATTATTATAAACACTTATTTACAATTTACATGTATTAGATGTAATACGTTCAAATGGTAAAAAATTGGGTACTTATTTTGAACATATGTGTGTGTGTGTGTAAAATTAATAATAAATAAACAATGAAGAGACACATGAAAACGACATGTCTCAACTTAAAGGTTATGACTTTTAAACGAACTAACACTTCCATCAAATAATTATATGGAGCCCATTATCATACACTCAACCATCATATTTTTCTATTATCAATTACTTACATGCAATTTATATATTGTCCACATTGGATTTCCTTATACTCCATACATTTTTAATATTGTGTGTGAGAATGAAAATTTTCTATCTTATTTGATATCACAACCACGTCTAATCCTAGCCTTCAATAACACATCTATTGGTTTCTAGTCAAAACCAAAAGAGTTATTCTTACTTGTTGAGTCTTCAACCACAATAACCCACTGGTCATCTACAGTGCATAACAACATAACGAGCCACTGGACATTCAGTGTAATAATACTTTATGTTGTGGGATAACAAAAAATTCAAAGCGGTGTCTCAACCAACCTATCATTAATCACGACTAAAATTAATACCATATTAAAGCATACCCTTGGTGTATAAGGTGATATATTATTATACTTCATGAAATTTATGTTTAAAAGGGGATCTTATTAAGAAAGGGAAAGAAACACACACACACACATGCATTTACAGACGTGTGCGCGTGCACACACACGCATGTACGCACACACACACACACACATATTAAAGAAGTGGTTTTTTAACATTTTGTATGCTCATTTCCTCTAAGGAATATATAAGTTTCATAATCTATGTACAATTTGATATAAATTATTGATAGAAAGGAAAATGGAGTCAATCACTATTGAGAATGAAATGGAGTCTATAGCAAATTGAGGAGAATGGAAGATTTTCTAAAACTTTTAGCAAAGTTGTTTTTACACTATTTCAAATAAAAGGAACAATTGCATGAAATGATGTTATTATCTCTATTGGTCCTACTCAAAATTATAATTATGTTAGCACCAAACATGCTAATGAATTATTGGTTCGTGAGTTGAATATAATTGAAACTATCTATAGGGATGATGTTGTTGGGAAAAGTATCCAATACGGAATGACCCTATCCCACTCTAAGGGTGATAGTACCTCAGCAACAATCGAAGCAAAGCTATCTAAGATTTCTTCTTTATGAAAGTAAAATAGGGGAGAAAGAGATCCACTAACCGATGTCTTTCGCTAATGGTTGACCCAATCTTCTCTCCTTGCTGCTTGCTCCCAGCTCCTTGCTCTTTCGCTGGCCCAGCTACACCAAGATCCTGCAAAATGGCAAGAGAGGGAAACTACAAGAAGCATACATTCATAATTGATTCAAGGATTAGAATAAATCAAATACGCAAGTATTACAATACATCATTGAGACACATGCATATAGAAGAACCTTAAATGCTTTATTAATGGAAGAAGTAAAGTTCAGGAAGTGATATAACCATAAGAGGCCCAATCCAGCATCACCTTCCCAGCAGAAAGAAATCTCCTCTTCACCTCCTTCAAAGCAAATCACCCAATAGTTCTAAACTCAAACCAACAGCACTTCCTTACATTCACAAGATTCCAGCCTCCCTAGACCTCATGAGTAGCCTTCTTTGCAGTTGACATTCAACATAGGTAGACAGTGGAGCAGTTGACATTCAGCGCAGATGCTCAGTGGAGCAGTTGACATGATCCAGAATTGCCTTGTTTTTGAGTGTTTTCAGGTGGAGAACTGTTATTCAGTGTTGTGGTTTGATGACCTTGTTACTCTAGGGGTAGGAACAACATGTTTAGGGACTTTGGATCCCTTATATTATGGACATTTCATGCTTCATGTTGTAAGGCACAAAAATGTCTATAACAGTTGCCCCCTAAAGTATGAGGTCGTTTATCGGGTGAAATTCTTTATCAGGAGGATCCGAAGTTCATTCAATCGCTGAGAGGTGACCTGTAATAAAATACAATACAATACATTATTTTTCATTCTGCTTTCATGATCTAGCTGAGGCGGGCATTCCCATGCTCAGCTTTATAAATTCATTTTGGTACATAGAACAGATGATCGTCTGATGGTAGACTGATAATTCTCTGCTGAAATTATCATCCTTTGAGTAGGATGATCATCTGCTGCAATGATGCACATGTCAAATGTCTTTATATTTCCTGAATATATATCGCAGCCCGGATGGATGAAACTAGATCCGGGGTCTTCAAACTCGTTCGATCTTCACTCTAAGTACAAGTCGATCCATGTGAGAATTGCGCTGAAGTCGAACATGGAAAGACATCGCTTGATTACCGGTCAATGATGTAAACCGTTAACAAGTGCGAGAGGAATCACCGATAATGATAATGACCCTCAAGGTACTGCAGTACAATTCACGTGGTGTGAATAAAGGACTTGGTCTCGAACACCACACAAAATCTTTCGGTCGAAGGTCATTGATGTATACATATCGCCGGAAGTGAGAAACTTGCCATTGAGGCATGCAAGCTTCAAAGTACTGAGGGGGGTGTTCCTAGATCAACTTCTTGGATAATGAGCTGAAGTCGACAAGAAGCGATCCGTCAAAGGAGGGCCTTAATGAATCCCACATCAGTGACACGGAACGGAGCTAATGATTTCAATGGAGGTGAAAACAATCTGTGACATATGATTCAGGTTGGCGGTCATGGATGGATGAAGGATAATGTATGGCAGTGGATGGGACACGGTTGACTCTTTCTGAACAACATCTCTTGAACATATAACGACACTGATGCGATGGATCGGTAGCATTACCCCAAATGTGGATGGTTTGGCGAGACCATGGTGATGAGACCGGTGAATGAAACAACCCAACCCGATGTGGTACAGAGGAAAAGTGTCATGTTGAAGAGCGACTTGCTACCATTAAAGCTTTGAGGTTCTCCCAATTTTTCCCCAGTAATTTCTGACCAGTACCTCTTTATTTTTGTCAAGCTTGAGGAGGATAACATATGCTTGTTCTATAACCTGCCCTTCGGGCAAGCCCATCGCTATGTTTTAACGAGCCTAGCGATAGGGAAACTCGTTCTTGTCTAAAGACAAGTTTGTCGCTATTTAATCATTTTAACGAGTCTAACGACAAGGAAAACTCGGTCCTTTTCATTTTTAGAGAGTCTGAAAAGGTACAGAAAGTTAACTCCAAAATTCCTTTTTCGTCATCTAATCCCTTAAGTCCGAAAAAGTATAAAACAATACAGAAGGGATGAGTTTTCGATAACTTTTACGAGCCGAATAAAACAAGCGCTCGACCTTTTTGTGCAATAATCCCTCAGGTCCAAAAAGATTAAAATCTAGAGGAGGGATAGCTCTTCCGATCACTTTAACAAGCTGGAAGACCAAAACTCGGCAAACTTTTCATATTTTACGAGTCAGTTGAAAAGAGCTCAAAGAAGACTCGTCTTTTGAGGAACGAGTGATAAACAGGGATAGCAGCAGATTCCAGGTACAGGTTGGAATTTTCCAATCACGGCAGTGTCACAAGGATGGCTAGGTGAAATCACTCTTCGCAGTTGTTCCTCAAAATGGGTAAACAATCATATGGAGGTGAACGATTGGCCAAATGAAAGTGGAGGTGGCAGGTGCAAACACGACCAAGGCTTTTATGGCTGATAAATTTACGATCACAGAGGTTATTTACCGGAATAGGTTCATTTTTTATTTAAAAATGAGCTTAAACTCTGGGGGAAACATTTCTCACTGATTTTATTTATTTTTTAACGAGCATGAAGACCGCGTTAAAACTGCTCGGATCTTGCGTTTATTTTTTAACGAGCATGAACTTTATGCTAAAACTGCTCGAAATACCAGTCATAAGATAAGAAATGTCCCCTGTGAGATCTCTATTTTTTAAGGAGTTTCATCTTCACTAAGCTTTACTACATATCCTTTCTTTATGCAAGTTCGGAAACGACTAATCCAAAAAACAGATAAATAACCGCTCTTTACTTGCACTCCAAAAAGTTTGCATGCCCCCAGGTATAAAGTACAATTTCAAGGCTGCCCCTACTTATCCATCAAAACATTTGTTTTAAAGGGTGAGGCTTACCTCTTTCAGGTTACCCAAAGATTGTTCTATTAATCTTTCAAACTGAACACTTCCTCGGCAATGTCTACCGAAATAGACAAGGGTGAATGACCTTTGTCAAACACGTAACTTTGACAAAAGAATCCTATTCCAGAACAACCCCTCTTCCATCCACGGACGGGGTACGGACTAGTCATATTCTCCCGCGGAAATTCTACCTTACACCCAAGGTTTTCTCTGCCCGAAGCAGAGCAGGATGCATGCCCCCTGGGTTCCAGTCCCATCTTTCCGAATCACTCGAACTCATCGGGAAGAAGGACTGGGGGTGGAGACATTTCTTGATTGAATAGACCATTCAGGGTTGGTATGTGACTATTTGCGATGCGTGATCCCGGAAATGAAAGTTGGTCTACGAGCTTGACCATCCTTCCTTCGTGTGGAAAACACATTACTCTAAAGAGTGAGGAGACTATTGCTCCCATGCAATATATATAGTCTCGTCCAAGGAGTAGGTTATAATCCAAGGGTCCTTGAACGACCATCACGTTCATTTGAACGGTCTTCCCTTTCAATGTAACAGGCACATTGGGGAGGATCCCTAATGGTCGACTGGTTCCTTTATCGAAACCCGAGAGATTTCTTATCTCAGGCAAAGCGCCGGGGAACCCAGTGCTTTCCAAGCAATAGAGGAAAGGATACTCACAAATGCCCCCTCATCAATGATAGTGCCAGCCATTACCATTCTGTATATTTGGACTATGATTCTGAATGGTATACTGGCTGGCAACCGGGGTCTGCCTAGTTGATTCAAATCAAAGGATACAACCAGGTTGCTTGGTGGTGGGACCGAATATACGGCCGGATATGACCCTGACGATGTTCCTTCCTGCGATAAAGGAATGGGCGCATTACCCTGATGCTCATCAGAGTCTGTGTTGATGAAAAGAATCTGGATGGTGTCATCCTTATTCTCTTCGGTGAGGGTGTCATTCGAAGATGAATCTTCAGTGACGGTGTCATTTGACGATGAAACTTCTGAAGGAAGAACCGGGTCAACTGCCGTTTCGACCTTTGGACTTTCATCCGGTCTGGATTTAGTAGGTTCATTTTCAATGACTGACGCTTCAGCTGACCACTTGAGCGGACCAGCTATATTTTCAACCAACGAAGGACTTGGCACGAGTTTTTTGTATCCAGGAGGAAGTCTTAACGGTGAAACCGGATGATCTTCCAAAACTCTCTTCGCTTCGTCTAAGAAGGGACAACGGTGGATGGCGTGATCGCCTTCACACAGTCTGCAGGGGGATCTTACTCCCCCTCTTTGTCTTGAACCTTCACTTTCGCTGGTTGACGGTAAGCATTCAACATGGCTATCAGAGGTTGATGCTACCGAATTGTGCAAACGAGGGGACCAGTCCCTTAGTATCCGGGGAATACAGGGACAATCTCTATGGAAGTGGTCTCTTCTACATATGACACATGGCGATTTAGGCCCGGTCTGTGCTGTGTGTGGATTTTTGTCAGATGTCTTTTGCTTGCCCCCAGTCGCCTTAGGCTCCTTCTTCTTCTTCTCTCTCTTCTTCTTCTCCTTCTTCTCCATGGGAGCTTGGCTTTTGCCGGCTCTACCTTGCGAAGATGAAGGATTGGAGGAAGAGTTATAGGAAGTAGAAGGCTGGTGGGCAGCTCTAGACTGATCTGACTGTTGACTCGACTGTTCAGGAACCATGGTGTTCTGAACTACATTGGTTGAGAATAGCCATATTGGCAGGCCAATTGTCAGTTCTGGAAGCGACAATGTGGCCATGTGGGGCGCACCAACTTCTCCCCAAGAGGAGAAAGGACTAGGATTTCCATCATGGGGAATTCCTTGGTTGGGGCGTTCCATGTTCTCGACCTACAGATCAACGCAGGAATAGGAGGTGATTATGTTCCGTTTAAAATAAATTTTATAACGACGCTTTAGACACAACTTGCTTTTTCAGTTTTTAAGAGTCGAGAAAAAGCTAAAGATGACTCTAGTCTCCTTCGATGTTTTAACGAGCCCGAAGTGACAAATGCTCGGATGGACTTTTTCAGTTATAGAGTTTGAAAAAGGCCAAAAGAAACTGCTCTGGAGATCTAAGCAGAGGGTGTGCCAAACTTTTCGCAAAACCACAGAATACGTTTTACGGTACGAGTGGTCTATCTTTGTGAATGCTGTGTTCACTGCATTGCGATCAGTAGGGCGGCCGACACGGCTTCCTATGGATAAATGCTTTGTTCCTATAGGGGTCTCCCAATATATACGCGACGGTACGTGGGAGCACAAGTTCGTATTGATACTTATCGCTTCACCGTGGAGGAATCACCCAACCACTCAACGCTAAGATATCACGTTTAACGACGCCGGAACACGTCTCTAGCTTAGACCTCTATGTGTTTGCGTTATGTTTCAAAGCGTTGTTATGTAAATTCAATTCATTTTAATGTTGATCTTGTTTAGCAGTTTGCCTTTATGGATCACCACGAGATGTATAATACAACTTCCTAAATGCAGTCTAAGATGATAAGCAAGCTTTTCAATCTTTCAACTTTGAAAATCTTAACTACTGAGGGAAAAGAAAGACATCATCTTTTCACACAGATCATAGAGCACACACTAATGCACTTTTCCCTAAATCAAAATACAAGCTGTCAAAATGCACATGCACAATGCAGGTATTTCTTTTCTCTTTCTTAATGTTGATGTACTACAAAAAGAAAGCTGTTGTATAACTTTGAATTCAATTTCAAGTGAAAGCAAACAAGCTTTGTCCAAAATCAAAAGACACCTTAAGATTTACTTGTTTCGACACTAGAAATACATAAATTCAAACCATATGACGAAAGCAAATGCTCAATCAGCTATGAACAACAAACAAACTAACTCTTAAGACCAAAACGACACTTATCACAGGTCTAGATCTAAGAGGCCACAGCAAGATTAGTTCACTTTCGTTATGGGAAACTGCAAATGATGTAAGAAATACACAAAGAACAAATACATTTTCTTTATACAACCGAGGCAGAATAGTGGCAAAGAAAGGTGGTTTCAGATAGGTACATTGACTGATAACAGGTTGCAAAAACAAGGATGAAAACAGGGCAATAGGAAGCAGAGAACCCCAGTTGCACAAGGCAAAACTGGTTCAGCGCAGGTAGTACACTGTCAATTTGACATTCAGCGCAGGTAGCCCCTTCGGGACCTGCGATGAAATGCAGACTGCCTTCACAGTGCCTGCAATGAAGAGATAAACTCTCGTTTCTCTAGGTTTCCGGGTTACAGATTGCTCAAAAATCAACAGTTTTTGGCCAAATCAAAAGCTATCAATCAAGTACACACTAAAGGGTAATTAGGAGGATGAAAAGCTATCACTAAGAGTTGTTCAGAGTCCTTGTGGATCAGCTCTTCAATTCATAAACATGCCCAGAAACTGAGCTAGAGTAGTTGCCCTCTACTTTGCATTTGAAAGATCCAAATGCAGTTCGATTCGGTACTCCCTGTGTTTATGAAATGAATAGCAAGAAACACAAACAACCAACAAGATACGATCCCCAGCAGAGTCGCCAATTTGTTGTTGGGAAAAGTATGCAATACGGAATGACCCTATCCCACTCTAAGGGTGATAGTACCTCAGCAACAATCGAAGCAAAGCTATCTAAGATTTCTTCTTTATGAAAGTAAAATAGGGGAGAAAGAGATCCACTAACCGATGTCTTTCGCTAATGGTTGACCCAATCTTCTCTCCTTGCTGCTTGCTCCCAGCTCCTTGCGCTTTCGCTGGCCCAGCTACACCAAGATCCTGCAAAATGGCAAGAGAGGGAAACTACAAGAAGCATACATTCATAATTGATTCAAGGATTAGAATAAATCAAATACGCAAGTATTACAATACATCATTGAGATACATGCATATAGAAGAACCTCAAATGCTTTATTAATGGAAGAAGTAAAGTTCAGGAAGTGATACAACCATAAGAGGCCCAATCCAGCATCACCTTCCCAGCAGAAAGAAATCTCCTCTTCACCTCCTTCAAAGCAAATCACCCAATAGTTCTAAACTCAAACCAACAGCACTTCCTTACATTCACAAGATTCCAGCCTCCCTAGACCTCATGAGAGAGATCTATATATAGGAGTTTTGGAGAAAGGATGAGTCAGCTTGAGGCTGGCATGAAGCTGACTAGTCTTTCTCACTTCAGTTATTCTTCAGTTCTTGAGTCCACTTGGAGGTTCTTGCTTCCACTTGGAGATCTAGAACCTCTTACTCATCACCAGTCGAATTCCCTGATCCAAGTGTCATTTTGGAAGCTTCCTGGGCATTGACACCTTGAGGAATGACTGTGCCACATGTCCAAACTCGCCCAGCACAGGTAGCCTTCTTTGCAGTTGACATTCAACGCAGGTAGACAGTGGAGCAGTTGACATTCAGCGCAGATGCTCAGTGGAGCAGTTGACATGATCCAGAATTGCCTTGTTTTTTAGTGTTTTCAGGTGGAGAACTGTTATTCAGTGCTGTGGTTTGCTGACCTTGTTCCTCTAGGGGTAGGAACAACATGTTTAGGGACTTTGGATCCCTTAGATTATGGACATTTCATGCTTCATGCTGTAAGGCACAAAAATGTCTATAACAGATGAAAAGCAATATGACATAAGCAATTTACTAATAGAGTTGGAGATTATATTTTTGTCTCAAATTCAATATTAAATCTTTATTTTGTGATGATAGTGACACATTTCTAGGACCGCATTAGATGGAAGCACTCGGGACTTTTATCATCGACATGAAGAAGAATTTCTCAATATTTTCCTGTAAGAAGAAAAAGATAACATTACAGGAAACTATATCGAAACCAAATTCAGTGACACATGAAGAGTTTAAAAATATCAAAGGTGATCTTTCAAGAAAATCAAAAGTTAGTGCAAAATATGCTAAAATAAATTGACAAAACTATCATAGACAAAAAATGAAGAATTTCTTTCCTCGAGAACCATAATGAAACTACTTACACAAACTGTGAAACTTAAGAAGGATAGGAATTTGTTGGAAAACAAAGTACAACAACTAATCAAAAGGGAAGCATCAAAATCTTCAAATGTGAAAATTCAAGTGGAAGAAAAGGGAACAAATACATATCATATTAATATGATGTCTTAGAAAGATCTCGACCCAACTAAAGTGAAGACATACTTGGATATTGTAGTACAAACAACAAAAATCCCAAGTGAAGATGTGATGTGTAAAGAAAATCATTTACCTAAAGTAAGCCAAGAAAACGTTACAAACATGATAAGAGATAATCATATTACAAGAATTATTTATTAGTATCCACATCATACGAGCAAGTATATTAAATAATAAATGTATCAACATCACTCAGAAAGGAAACAAGTAACCCATCTTTATAAGTATATTGATACCAACACACCATCATGTCTCATGCTAATAATTTATCTTTGGAAGCCTAAAGTGCAACATTTCATAGAAGATCAAATTAGGATGGTCAAATCATTTTTTAGTTTGACAATTTTGCTCATCATTGAGAGGTTCATATCATATTTTATCATCGAAAATGACAACTCCAGGAATTAGGAAATATGTGAAGAGAACAAAACAAACAAAAAGAATCAAGCCTTTTCATCAACATGCTTTTAGGACAAAGTATTTCTAAAAGGGGAAGGCAATGTTATGAACATAATTATATATATCAACAAATAAATATAATTATAAATTAGCAATGGAGAGAAACATGAAAGGGCGTGTCTCAACTTAAAGGATATGAATTTTAAACAAAAGGGCACTTCCATCAAATATTTATGTGGAACTCATCATTATACAATTAACTATCATGTTTTTTCTACTATCAATTACTTATACACAATTTATATAATGTCCACATGGATTTCTTTATATTCCATACATTTTGAATAATTTTTGTGAGAACATTTTTTTTTCATCTCAGTATTACATTCTGCTCCCCCTTGGAATAACACTTAATTTGGTGTAAATTAAAATCATAGCAAAAATATAGGTATGCCTCCTTCATTGCAAACTCCAACTCCCATGTAACTTCAATGAAATCGAAGTGCTTCCATTGCACCTTTACTTGTTCGATGGCTTAATTCCACAATAATGTTACTTTCATATCAAAGATGTGTAGTGGTTATGTTTGAAACTCTCCCTATGGTTCCACCTTGATCATGATGTAATCACTCACATGGTTAGGATCATGTACATGTTTCTCAAACAATGCAACATGGAAATTGTGAGCTCTAATGTTAGCTAGCAATGTAAATATGTACAAGAGTTACCTTCTCATGTTCAGGATTTCAATTGGATCATGGTATATAAAAGCCAACTTACTACAACTTCCAAGGAATACATGATTCCCAACTTTGAATTATGTGTATAATTTTCTATTATTTGCATAAATTTTATCCATGTCTCGTGTTTCCCTCAAATTCTACATAACTTGTATCCATGTCTTGTGTTTCCCTCAAATTATGCATAACTTTTCTCATTGTCTTATGTTTCCTTCCAATTTTGATTGATCCTAACAACTTCTTGCTCCATCTCCTTCAACATTTATGACCCAAGTACAATTAATTTCATTGGGTTATCCCAACTTATCTGAGTATTACATCTTCTACCATGCAAAGCCTCTAACGGATTCATTTTTAATGAAACATGATGCCCATTATTATGTAAAAACTCCATAAGATGTAGAGAATATTCCCACTTGAAAGTTTTTATCGATCACATACATGAGAAGTGTGTCTTTAATCACATGATTCACTCTTTCAGTCTACCCAACTCTATTGTAGGTGGTACGTAATAATCAAATTCAAATTAGTTCCCAAGTATAAAAAAGACACTTCTAAAAAAAAAGCAAACTTTATGTCTGTGTTTGAAACATTGTCACGGGCACTCCATGCAACATAAAATTCAAGTCCCAAATATTTATGCAATGTTTGCTACTTTGTGCATAGACTCCATGGAAATAAAATGAGTTACATTAGTCAATTTATCAATTACAACCATGGTGGAATCATGATACTTCATTGTCTTTGGCAGTCCAATAATTAAATCCATTATTATTACCTCCCATTTCCATTAATAAAGTGGCAAAGGCTTCAACAAACCTACTAAGTGTTGATGCTTAGTTTTGACTTCCTAACATTCCATACATCTAGTAATAGATTTGAAAACATTCATTTGCATTTGTGTCCAAAAGTATTTCTTGATTGTTGTTAACATGTGACTCCCTACACAATCATTAAGTTCTTCACTACCTCATGTATTTCACATTTCGGGACATGGTTTTTTATGTAGAGTATGTATTAGATCAACATGAGAGAAAATATAGTATATGAGGTGGTTTCATTCATGTATTATAAATTGCATCATTAGAATGAATATTGTACAATATATTGAATAAGAATATGGCTTAAAGCCTTTTTTTTCACCAATTTCTTGTGTCTTATCTTGTAACATGATATGAGATCTCCTTTAGCCTTAAGTGACCTAATAATTCCATGGTAGTAATCCATGAGAATGTTGAGGAAGGAGTGCATGAGATACCACACTATGAAAGGAGCCTTGCTTAGAAAGGATGGTGAAGAAGGATTTGATTACAAAAATATCAAACAACCTTCAAAAGGCATAAAAGACAATTAATCACAATTTTCTATGATGCAGATGTTGAAGAGGAGATTCCATTGCCAAAAATCTTGGAATACTCCGTAGTGTTGGATATTATTTGATTGATGATATGTTTGTTGTCTAATTTTGTTAAGGAAAATAAAATTGAAAATTTTAATCCAAATTCTTCTTAAATTTTAATAAATCTATAGATATCTTACTATGTTCAAGTTATAGATACATAGATTTGTAGGTTTGTAAAATCACTCCCTTAAGGACTCCTATTTAAAGAAATACTTGATAATTTTCCAAAGTAATTTATGGAAATATTGTCCAACGCCAAGTCAACAAAAGGATGCAGAAGAGTTACAACCTTGATTCAGCATAAAATCTTATTATTAGATCTTGTAACTAAACCAATAAATTCTTGAATGTTTAAGCAGTTAAAAAAGTTGGATTCATGAATGATAAATGCCAAGGCTTTTGTCATTTTTTTCGAACTTGATATTTTGTGCAATGAAAATGTAAAGTCACAATTCCATGAGTCGATTTAGCCTTAATAGTTCATATAGCATAAATGACAAGTCATGGTGCCATGAGCCACTTCAACCTCTATGGATTTTTTCATGAAGGAATACTAACAAATCTGTCATCAAGCCAAGGGATACAAATTCATGTGCCAAGAAATTGTTCACACATGATAGATTTGTGTTCTAGGGCCTGAAGGGGGATCTCGCACTATCTCTCTATCTCATATTGCACAGATATAAGAGACTTTAGAAAAAAAACCTGCAAACTTATATGGATTAAATCCACTCCTTCATCCAAACTCTGGATGGATCGAACCTTTGAACTAGTGTGGATGGAACCATAGACAATGGCTCTGCTAACATGAGAATTTAAACAAAGGCTCAATTATTAGAATCCCAATCAAGCATTCATTGATTTGAGTGATTGATAAGATCTAGCATATATTCCATCAATCAATTCCATTACATGTGTAGTTGAAAAGAAATGTTTTGAGATATATTGTTTTCTGTTTGAGGTTATATAAAAAGGAGGAGGTTTTATTGGGCTATAAGAAAAAGGCAAAATTATGAGACAATAAGCTTTAATCCATAAATAATAGTAGATGGATGGCTTATATCTTAAGTTGGGCGATAATCATCACATGTTTTGCAATGTTATTAATTGGTGTAGCTGGATAATGCTTCGAGTAACTTTATCGGCTTTTGAAAGTTGCAATATTGGCTCAAAAAATATTTTTGGAAGTTGAAACATTGCCAAAAGATTGACAAAGTATCATGAAGGTTTGTAATTAGGAATAGAGATATGGCTTCCTTATCTCCTCAGTGTTAAAAAAAACTATATATTACACTCTTCAATGTTAAAGAGTAAGTCATAACAACCATAATAAAATTGCTTCATTTTTTATGGTAATCTTGTCCTGGACCCATCATGAAATTTGAATAAGGATGTCTAAGGTAAGTTGCGCTTGTGTGTGGGTGGATGGATTTTTTTATGCTTGATGGTGTATTGTTTCTAGTATTTTACACTAATATTTATAGTTTCAAAACACGCTCTCACGAAGTGCATATAAAACAATGTTGCATGAGATAGTTAAAAATCTTTAATTCCTATGAAATTTACAGTATTTGTAAATTTAAAATAAGTTCAATGACATTTACATTGAGTGGAAAATTGTAAATCAAAAGTGTCTCTTTGAATCAATGGTTGTTTGATTCATTCAAATCAACATTGTTGAGTCATTGAATTGCAAAAGAAGATTAAGAGATTGAATTGTACAAAGGAGAAATTGCATGAAACTCTTTGAAGTAAATAAAGTGTTTCAAATTCAATTGTAACATTGCCAATGGGTCCCTACCTGAAATGGAATAGGGAGATCATTGTCTTCTTCTTTTGTAAACAAGCTTCTTTCTTTTAAACTGATATTGGATTACATAATATCAAAATCCTTTTATCGTGGTCTATTAGATTGGACACTAGACCAATGGAAAAAGTTAATGTCTTTTGTCGTAAATGTCCATATACTAACCAAATACATACAAAAAGTCTATTGACCAAGTCTTCATTATGCAAGAGGACATGGAAACATCAATGGTGCCTGAAATGGTTGCATTGATTGGAGGTGAAGGATTTGGTTTGTTGCAAATTTGTTCATCAATGCAAGCTAGTTCTTCATGTTCTTCCACACCAACTGGGGCGAATAAGGAGGTAGTTGTCATCAAAATCAAATTATTGTTAGAAATCACAAGTTGGGGTGTGTTCTCAGTTGAACCCAACACCCTATTATTGTTGGTGCCTAGTTCAAGTGAGTGAATACAATTGAGGGTGAAAACACTAATGACTAGAATAATGGAATTGGTTTCCTTATTAGAAACTTTGCTTGAAACAATAGAAATTAATTCAATCATAATGACCAATAGAACATGAAAAATTATTCTGACCTATTTCCAATTCATGGAAACAAAGGTCCATTCACAATAAATACAACTCCAAAAATAAGAAGTTAAGGGAATTCAAAAATCATAGTAATCCTCCTCAACATGTAGTTCAAGGTGTTGGACGTTTATTGGCATTGATGACAATTGTTATCCTGATGTCAAAGGAAGTATGGTCGGTGCATACATGCCTTACCATGTGCAGAGATGTGATCAATGTGTTCCATGAAGATCATGTGTTATCAATGTCAGAAATGTAAGAGTTCAGGACCAAAAGTGGATTTGGGGTGATATAATAAATGAAATAGCAGGGGTCAAACCACAAATCCAATGTATTTGATGCAAGATGAAATTGTGTTGAACAATCCAAAATTAGAAATTGTGTGTGTTCATGGAAAACCCCAAAATTCCCTTGATCCATTTTTGAACCCAAAAATTCATTTAATCCATTTTCAAACCCCAAATTTCCTATTTTGTTCACATGTTATGAAGTGACCATAAGTGGATTGGGTAGGGTAAAGTGATCAACGGTTGGTAGAGTCTAAAGAAATGAGGGAGTCACGTTCAATCTTAATTGATCTAGTTGAGGTTCAAGACCGACCAATTCATCTTGATCACGCCCCCCACTCACCCCCCCGTGCCTTGTTTCAAGGGTTCACATAAAGGGGGATTGCGAAGGTGTTTTGTGCCAAACTGTTAATCTTTGTTGTTAAGTTTATCAATGGTTGTGGTGGACTACGAACCCCCTCCCTTAAGTACAATACCTAATCCGAGTGGATATTGGTAACCACCCGCCTATTCCACTTGGACCCCCAACATTGTTTCTTTCAGTTTCCTTAATTGTAGCACAAATTACTAATTTTGGCAGTTTTTTGGGTCCTGAACTTCCAGAGTTGTTTTGAAGCCCTAAATGATGTAGTTTTTGGAAAACGAGCAAACTTATAGTTTGCAACAATATTTTGGAATCGAAAGTTGTATTTATTGGATATATCTTACTAGCAAGTTATTGTATGTGTCAAATAGAGATCATATATCAAAGTTACGACCCCATGAAGTTGATGTCCTAATTTACCCCAATGGGGCCCACATACTTTTGGCGCTTCATCTCCTAGGGTTAGGTTTTGGGATGTTTAGGGTTTTCCATTATTTCTCAATAATAATATGCCTTCGAGCCTCATTGTAACACAGTTTAGAAGGCATGTAGCCACCACATCCCTTCTTAGAGATAAGCCACAATCACCTGAGCTAGTTTATTTTCATTTTGCATGTAAACAATTTTCAGTACTTTGTTATTAATGAATTGAAGTTTTGTTTTCGTTGTATCTCTGTGTTTCTATTTATATTTATATTTCATTTCGTTCCTTCAAAAAATATATATCAGTGGTATTAGAGTGGTCTACTCTTTCTCTGTGTTTTTGTGCATGTTCCTAACAAGGTCGAGGTATAAGAAGTTGGGACTTGAACTGGTTGAGCCTTTTCAAGACCATCCTCGTTGACACCGAAAAATTCCCATGGCAGAAGAAAATAAATATGAGGGAACATGAGATCTTATCAAACTATTGCTCGAAGAAGCCCTCAAGTGGCAAAGGAATGAGATGATGGACAACTTTGCAAAGATCCTTTGGTGGATGCCCACCGACGATGCATCTTCATCCAACAATCAATTCATAGGTGTCACCCCCTTCAAGGTACAAGCGAACTTCGGTAACCCTATATTCGAACGTCAAATATATGCAAATTTGTAGCTAAATGGTTGAATATGTTGGAAGGTTATTTTTCATTCCATAGTTTCTCCAATAGGGAGAAGATTACTTTTTCACTGCTTAAGGCTACCCCCTATGTCAAGGACTAGTGGGAAACTTACTGTGAGAAAAGGGCTGAGGAATCCTCTCTATTTATAGTCGCCCCCTCTTGGAACTCTTTCTAAGACGTTATCAAGGAACAGTATTACCCCATGGGGAGCTATGAGGACAAGTACATATAGTGGACCACATGACGATAACAAAGGGACCAAGATGTGCATGAGTTCACATACATTTTTCATACTCTCTGCACAAAGTTGGGTATCAAAGACTTTGAGTGACATCTGGTACTCAAGTATCGTGGTTGTCTGCACAAATACATTCAGGAATAAATGGAGTTCCTCGACATCTCCTCACTTGGTGAAACATATCGATATGCTGCCAAGATTGAACAAAAGATTAAACAAAAGAAGTGTGGCTTTGGATCTGCAAATCAGAAGTAGGGCAAGAGTGCCCCCAAATGGTAGAACAAAGGACAAAGCCAAAGTGGAGCAACCCAGGACAAACCATTGATGCTGAAAGCAAAGAATGGCACCAAAAATATGAAGAAGGACATGGGAAAGTGGTGTGAGTTCTGGAAGAGCCCCACTCACAACACAAATTAGTGTCACGCCAAACAGTCATTGGTGGCCGAGCTGAAAGATTCAGAGTCCGATGCATGTTCTGATTCTGAGCTAGAAATCGACAAGGGGAAAAACAATGGGAAGTAGATTATTGATGCAGAACCCAGTGCCACCATTGCTACTATCAAGGTCCAGAATGCAATAGCCCCTAGTTGACTTTCCATGTAAATAATATAAGACCAAGGTCATGGGACATGTATTCCAAGCTGAATGTTGGGAAAAACATAGTGATGGGCATCACTGGTGATTAATTAATGGCTATGGAAATTGGCAAAGGAAAAATGGCAATAATTGGCATTTTATTTATGAAATAAAGGAAAATAGGAGAAAAGGGAGATGAAGGGTCACATATTTGCATGTGAGGAAAAAGGAAGGAAAATGAAGAAAATAGAGGCCTCAATGATAAAAAGGCTTATGAGGATCAATTCACAGCTTTTTGTCAGTCAAGCTTTGGAGCTCTTTTCTATTCTCTCATTCTCTCATACTATTGCACACTTAGAGCATCCTTGGATTTGGAGAAAGATAGCAAAGAAACACAAGGGAACAAGTGGATCAACAACTACAACCAAGTTGCTATGCAATAACATGTTTCATGTAGGGTTTCCATCATCCTTGTATTTGGAGAAAGAAAGCAAAGGAAAGCAGAGAAGTGCAAGGGAACAAGTGGATTGGCAGCTACAACCAGGTTGCTTTGTAGGTAACATGTTCCATGTATGATTTCCTTGTTGGTTTATGGATGCATGGTATATGCATGTGATTATCTAGTTATGTGTTGTCATTAGCATGGATATTTGTCTGGATTTACAATTGTTTTAGCCTTGCCTTTTCATTTACTAGATAGCCATGGTATTGTGGGTTTTTCCACTTGATTATTTTCTGGTTGGTGCTCATAATTTGTTAAGGTTGTGGGTTGGAATAAATGCTCTAGAAGCCCTGGAACAACTTGGGTTGAGTTACTAGTTCTGGAACCTAGGTTGGGACAAACACTTTGGAACCCTTGGTGGGTTGAGTTACTAGTGCCTGGAGCCAGGTTGGACAAACGCTCTAGAGCCCTGGAAGGTTGTATATTGAGTTACTAGTTCCTAGAACCCTAGACAACTTGGGTAGAGACTGATATGGTTGGTGTTAGTGATGTCCGACCGTGAGGTGGAATCATTGGTTGAGGGTTGAGTTGGTTTAGCCTCTGGAAGCCCTAGTTTGTTTTGTCTTGGTTTATTCCATGAGATCCAAAATTCATGCTTGGAATATGGCACAAAGGGTGATTGACTAAAAGAGATATTTGGTTCAGCACAATCTATGGTCAGTTGGTACGCGGAAGTCCCTGACTTGGTTGGTAATTTCATATATTAATAAGATTTATTATCCTACTGCGATTCATGTATACTTGTAGTAATTGTATTGGTGATATTATAGTTGAGTTGCCATGGTTTCAATGCTGGTTATTTTCTGGTTATATGATGTTTTATATGTATGGAAATTTACATGTTTTGAAAAGTTATTGAATGGTTGATGAATTCATGGCCTAACAAGTGTTATTGCAGCTATGTGGAGAGGCAATAGAGCCTTCTTGGTGATTCTTAGATGAATCTTAAACTATTATAATCAGATATGCATTCATGACCAATAACCTCTATGTTTTCCATGTGTTTGACGAAATGTCTAGTGTGTTTTGGGCAATCTAGGCCAAGTTTCTGATTCAAGTTTGAATGTTTAGCTTTGTCATCGAGTAAATTATGATTCTAGAAAGTATCAGGAAGTTCCGGTGAGCTTATGATGACTCTTTAGTGAGGTTAATGAATTAGTGAACAAATATGTGTTTATAACTTACAGGTACTATGTACACAAAGTGTTTGTATAAATGAGTACTTTGGACCTCCTACTTCCTGGAATCGTAAATTTGGCATATGATCTCCGTTTGACTATCATAATACCTCATTTCGAAGATATCCATAAGGAGGCCAAGAAAATTATCCATGAAACATATGTAAGTGCTTTTTCAATCTCTCTGTTTTCCCTGAAATTATCATTTAGGCCCTCAAGATGGCCTCGAAAGTTTAGAACCCGAATAACTGCCAAACATAGAAAGTTCTGTTAAATTTAAGGAAGCACAACTAGAAAGAAATAATGTTGGGTCAAGTTAGGCTGATAACAAGGTGATCATGTGTCACTGGGTGTTTGCAGTCAGTTCTGGACATGTGAACTCCATTTTCCATAAGTGCATCTTGGAAATAAGGTCTCACATAATAACTCTCATCTCATGTTTTGCCCTCGTTAGTAGGTTATAGTGGATAAATATGGGGTGAGGTGGTTATACAGAAGATTGAGCCCGTAGATCTAGAGGGGGAGCGTCTCTGCCACTCATATATGTGGGTGAAGGGCTCTTTGTTACAGATCATTTTTTATAGTGGTAGCCAAAAGAACTTCATTTCAATAGAGGTCATGAATCGGTTGGTCCTACCAACCACACCACACCCGTAACCATACACCATCAAGTGGCTTCACCAAGGATGAGATCTATGCATTAACCAACAACATCGCCTTCCCTACAACATCAATCCCTTCACAGATGAGGTGTTATGTGATGTTGCTCCTCTTGAAGTTTGTGATGTGTTATTAGGCCAACAATACTTGTGGAAGCGTCATATCATGTATGAGTCTAGGCCTCACATTGTTATTAATACTTTAGGCAAAAATTTATACAGGATATCGGAGGTAGCCTCACCTACTGCCATCTCTTTAATATTTGCTAAGCAATGTAACAAGATCATCTCCTAGACCAAGCAATTTGTTTTCATTTTGATTCACTCTCAAAGCAAGGGGAAGATCATGGCCACATCCATGACCCCCAGGAAGGGTTCCCCCACACAACAGAAGAAGGTGGATAAGGTTTTGAAGAATATAAGGACATATTTTCCTCACCCATAGGGGTACCTTTGCATTTCCAGGTCAAGCATTCAATTGATATGAATCCTTGAGCATCTCTACGCAATGGGTCGATATGCAACTGTTTCATTTTGGAAAATGAAGAAATCGGGTGCCTGATCTTGGATTTGCTACAAAAGGGGCACATCTAACCAAGTTCCTCACCCTGTGGGAGCCCAATTGTACTTGTAAAGAAGAAATATGGAACCTGGAGACTTTGCATTGATTATCCGGCACTAAACAAAATCATTATCAGGAACTGGTATCCAATCCCACAAATTAATGACCTTCTTGACCAACTCAAGGGGGCCAAGTATTTCAACAAGATCGACTTGAAGTTTGGTTATCACCAAGTGCCAATAGAACTCACAAATGTATGGAAGACAACCTTCAAATCCAAGGAGGGCCTTTCTAAGTGGTTGATCATGCTTTACGGGTTGACAAATGCCCGTGCAACTTTTATGAGGCTGATGGATGACATTCTGCAGCCCTTCACGAACTTGTGCGTGGTTGTATATATGGACAAAATCCCCACCTTCAACAAGAGTTGGGAAAAGAACCTACAACACATTCGAAAGGTCCTTCAAACCCTGCAATAACGTAAACTATGTGCCAACTTGGAGAAATGCACATTTGGCATGACCTAGGTCCAATATCTAGGCTACACCATTGATTAGCATGACATGCATGTGGATTCGACTAAGATCCAAGCCATTCAGGATTGCCTAGCCCCGACCACTCTAACATAGTTTTGCAACTTTTTGGGCCTTGGAAATTTTTAAAGGAGGTTCATGTTGGTATTCTCTCATATCACTTGGCCTCTGAGTCAGGTTACCAAGGGCGGAGCAAAAGAATTTTTTTTATGGTATGAGTCCCAATAGAAGGCGTTCGTTGAGTTGAAGCACAACCTTTTCTTTGCACCTGTACTCACATTACCAGACCTGTAACAACCATTTGAAATTGAGACAGACACCTTCGACTATGCTATTGGTGCAGTTCTCACCCAATAGGGGCATCCAGTGGCTTATCACAGTGAGACACTTTCTGATACATTTAAGAAAATACCCCACCTATGATAAAGAGACGTATTCCATCGTGCAGGTGTGCTCACAATGGAAACACTACATTATGGGGAATGATACAACCATCCACACAGATCACCAACGTATTAAGTTTATCTAGACATAAGGGAAGTTGTAGAACAATCGACATCCAAATTGGTCTACATATCTGCGACAATTCCACTTGAACATTAAATACAATAAGGGCATCACCAATCATGTTGCAGATTGTCTCAATTGGCCCCTAGTTGAAACATTGACCACTGTTCTCAACTCTTGTGGTCATGAGGCCTTCATATGGTTGCAATTGTACAAAAATGATCCAGAGTTTGCCACAACATACCAGATTCCAGTGGATGGCAAGAAAGTTCCAGCTATCCACCTCCAGGATCCCTTATTATGCTACCTAAGCCACCTTTGTGTTCCTTCAAGTGAGCATGTGTAGGGTCTCCAAAATGTATTCAAAATATCATCCACTTCACCTTTATCGCCACCATTTCACTCACATGTCGCAACTCCATGACCATACAACCTTTCATTAGCCTCCATTTTCATAATTATATGGGTTCCATTTGTGCTTTCCAAAAGTTAATGATTTCTAGTATTATAGGTGAATTAAATGGTTAAAACTTAGAAAAATGACATATACTTACTAATACTTAAAAGTGGCTTGAGTTTCATGACTTGTGTAGGTCATTTGGAAGCTTCCAAGGCACCCTTGTGTGGCCTCCAATGCTCAAATTCGACTTCCCTCAAGATATGGAAGAAGATTTGGATAAAGGTCAAAGAGGATATGTGTTTCATAATCACCTATTTGAGTTGTAACTCTATAAGATTTTCTAAGGATCTAGGGAGAGAATAATGGACCTCCATTAATGAGGTAGCTTCTTATGTTTTTGTATAAATAGGAGAGCCTCCTCCTTTCAAAGGCATGTGTAAAGTTGGGGAAATGATCATGTTTTGAATATAGAATTTGGATTTGGCACCATGCTCATGGGTGATTTTCACTTTGATTTGGTTATGATTGCATTTGGAGCCTCTCAACTTTCCATCCCTCATGCTTTTGGATTGGCCACCTACAATGTGTGAGATTTATTTTTTTTAGATTTATTGTTCTTCATAGATTGAGATTTATTGTTTTCATAGATTAAGATTTATTTATTTCGTATCTTTTCCAATATGAGAGGTTAAGAGTGATTTTTTTATTTGCTTTCTACCTAAAAGTTAAGAGAAATTGTTTTTATTTGCTTTCATATCTTTTCATGTGTGACAGGTTAAGAGTGATTGTTTTTATTTGCTTTCTACCTAGAGGTTAAGAGTGATTGTTTTATTTGCTTTCTACCTAGAAGTTAAGAGCAATTGTTTTTATTTTCTTTCATATCTTTTCCTGCGTGAGAGGTTAAGAATGATTGTTTTTGCTTTTATTTTTGAAAGAGTGGTGTGCTTTTCAACTACTACAAGATTTAAAGATTAAGATTTCAATTTCGCGTGATGTACTATAATTGTACTAAAACTTCTTTTGAATTGATTATTGAATTAGAATAGGTGAATTTGGTTTGTCGTTATTTGGTTTCATAGTTTGGTTGATCTAAATTGTAAGTTAATTTCTACCATATATAGTGCACGCAAGCTTTGCAATTTTTATGAACCCCCAGGTTGACAATTAAATGATAGGTAATTAATTTGCCTCAACAACATGCAAAGTTGATTTGGGAAGCACACTACAGTTAGGTCGCAGGACACTTTGGTGTGGAGAAAACCATGGACATACTACAAAAGTATATTTATTGGCCAAAACTCTGACATGATGTTAGCAAATATATTAGATCTTGCACTACCTGTTCCATCGCCAAGCCAACCATCAAGAAGTAAGGCCTATGCACTCCTCTACCTACTCCCAACCAGCTCTGGGAATCCATCTCCATGGACCATCTGTCGAGCCTCCCTTATACCAAGCATCGTAATGATTGTGTATTTCTGGTAGTGGAAATATTTTCTGAGATGGGTATATTGGCAGCTTGCAAGAAGAGTATCACAACAAAGGAAACCGCCAAACTCTTCTTTTAATGGGCATGGGTACATTTTGGAATCTCACAGACCATTATATCTGATTGGGATAGCAGGTTCCAGGGCACATTCTAGCCGAGCCTCTTGGCATTATTAGACATTAAGCTCACCAAGTCGACTACATTTTATCTTTAGACTGAAGACCATACATAGGTCATCAACAAGATGATAGTGCACATACTACGCATCTACAACTCCAAGCATCCATGAACCTGGGATGAGAGCCTTCATTATGTGCAGCACAATTATAACACAACTCTCCATAGCTCGACTAATTGTAGTCTTTTTCAAGTGGGTCTGGGTTTTCAACCATTGTGTCTGATCGATGTCGCCATGCCTCATCTGACTACACTAAAAAAATCCACACATGTACAGTCTGAGGCTAATAAAGCAACCCAATTTATTGAACACATCCAACACATCTTCCAACAGATGCATGACATCTTGGATAAGTCCAATGCAAAGTACAAACAATGACATGATCAACATTGGGTGTCACACAAGTTTCAGGTGGGTGACAAATTTTGGTTGCATTTGCAGAAAGAATGCCTTACCAGAGCCCATTAGATGCTTAGACCACTTTGCTATGGGTCTTACACGATCACCAAGGTTGGAGGATATAATGCTTTTGAGCTCAACATTCCCCCATTCCTTGACCTACACCCAATTTTTAATGTGGACCACCTTCGACAATACTTTCCACCATTATTGGACACATCAGACATTGCAGAACAACTAACACCAACAAAACTAAACCTAGATTGCATGGAATAGGCCATAACTGATTGGATCATGGACATGGAGATCAAGAAAACTCACCAACAAAAGATCCAACTGTATCGGGTTGTCAAAGCTAGACAAATCTTGCACCAAGGCAAGTGGCTCACAAGGGACCAAGTTGAACAGAAGTTTCCCCATCTCATAGAGGCACTCAACGCAATGGAGACCATTGCTTCCCAAGGGGGGAGGATTAATTCAAGTGGATATTTGTGGGGTTCCTACTCCACTTGGACCCCCACCATTATTTTATTTTATTTTATTTTATTTTATTTTATTTTATTTATTTATTATTATTATTATTATTATTTTCAGTTTCCTTAATTGTAGCACAATGTACTATTTTTAGCTGTTTTTTAGGTCGTGAACTTCTAGAGCTGTTTAGAGGCCTGTTTTTTGTTTTTTTGTTCTTTTGTTTTTGTTTTTTTTTTGTTTTTTTCTAATGACATGTCAAACAAATATCGTATGCCAAAGTTGCGACTCCAGGAAGTTGATGTACCAATTTACCTCAATAGGGCCCACAAACTTTTGGTGCTTCATCTCTTCGGGTTATGTTTTTGAATGATTAGGGTTTTCCATTGTTTCTCAATAATAAATTGGCCTTCGAGTCTCATTGTAAGACAGTTCAGAAGGCATGTAGCTGCCACGTCTCTTCTCAGAATAAGCTGCCATCGCCTGAGCTAGTTTATTTCTATTCTGCATGTACACAATTTTTAGTAATTTGTTATTAATGAATTGAAGTTTTGTTTTCGTTGTATCTCTGTGTTTCTATTTATACCTGAATTTTATTTTGTTCCTTCGTAAAATCCAGATCAATACCACCAAAGTGGTAGTCACGATACAAGTCATTTCACGAATAATGGTTTTTGTGTTTATGTCATTAAATCAGGTGATGTGGGTGATAGCACAAAAAGGCACCAACAAAGCTAACACTTGGTAGATTGACGAAATCACATATGACATAGGTGGCAGTCTAATCAATGCTAACGTGGCCCTGACACGTGGATGTATTGAAGGATGGCACTGTTGGGAAAAATACTGAGAGGGGGCAGGCGTGAATCAGTATTTTTAAACTCACTTTAAACTTTTCATTTCATATTATGATTTCCATATGCTACTGTCATTCATGCAACCAACATATGTACGCGACTTTAGTAAAGGAAAACAATGTATATTCAGTTAACTAACTTTTCATATATTTCATCATTTGTTCATCTTTAACCAATGCATCATAAGTTCATTATTCATTAATTAAACAATAACCATGAGCAATAAGAAGCAAATAGATCATCAACACACAAGAAACATATCAACAAACATGAACACTAGGATTGTAGGTGGAAACCTAATATGGGAGAAAACCACTGTTGTTCTCATCTTTGTCTTATTTTATTCTAAAGGAAAACTTATTACAATCTTGTATGGGTGAAAACTCATGCCAGTACACAAGCACCCACCTGTAGAAGGCTAAAACCTTCTCACATTCTCTAGCACCCACTAGAAGGGAGCTCCAACCCCCTCATCTCGTTTACCGACTCCTACTAGTAGGGAGCTCTTGCCCCCTAAACAGATATACCAGATACCACTAGAAGGCAGCTTCAACTCCCTTACTGAAGGCTCCAACCCTCAACTCCTCTTGTGGACCACATTTAATAATATTTCGTACAAGATCCACCTGACTCAAAACATCAAACCTGTAGGACACTTTTCATCATATTTTTAGAATGGACCCACTTCCATCATTAATCTCAAACAAAGTAACAATTCTGAAACCAAATACATATTCAATCAATTGAAACATCAATAAGCCAATCACTAAATCTCAACCAATTATTGCAACCAATGCAACTAGATGAAACCAAACCATAACAAATCATATCAGTGCACAACCATTCATCAATATAACAAGCCAAATATTGTTACCCATCACAAGAACACATTGCTGCCACTGCAAACCTTGATCAAGCATACATCAGAATGTATATAGTACTATTATGAATCATAACCGTGTATGTACACGCTTTCCCTAAAGAATATGTAGAAATTACCACTATAGATCACCTGATAATGCAATATACTAAAGCAAAATACAAGATCTACTTCTCCAACAAACTTTTTGGAAGCTTAATCAAATATGAGCAAGATCAATGAGAACACATATAACTGAGAATGAGAATTCAATCACACATAACACAGAAGAAATAACCTGGGGAAAGCCTCAACCTAAAACCCCAATCTCTGTATTATCATACAAGTGGAAATATGTTCGAGTTACAAAAAGAATCAGCTCACAAGCTATCTTGCTCTCTCTGCAATCAAACAATACTGCTCATAGACAGTCAAAGGCTCTCACAACCTTCTCCTCTACTCTCCAAGCCTCATATTTCCTTGCGCAGTTTTTCCTGGGGTCCATTGCTTCCACTTGTGTGAATTCCCACCTCACACTGCTCACTTGGCTAAAAAATAACTGCACAAACCTAAAGGAGATAAATCCTTCTGCATGGATGATTTTCCTTTATAGGAAAAATTCATCCAGCTGATAGTACATTGTCCCTCCTCTGATCTCAAATGGGTCTCTATCTGAACTGACATGCATGAGTTATTTATGAGAGAATATTCAATTATCTGGAGAGCAGTAGTTACATTCATGCAAGCATTAAGTAACTGAACTCACATTTAATTCAACAAACTGTTTGAATTAATCTAACTGGATTTGATTCAGTTAACTGAGCCAACTAATTGCAACTCAATATTACAACTCATCCTTATCTCTTTAACTGATGGATAAATTCCTCAATCAATGGAGAAACTGTTACATGTCCCCACATAGACTTCATGTTTGATTTTCTAAAGCTAATTAACTCATGGTGAATTAATTAATTATTTTACAAATAGATGCTAAGATCAAATTCGAATTTTACTTCTCTATTTTAATTCGGGGACTAACTAAAATAGGAATCCATCCCAAAATTATATTTATAGCAAAGCTATTTTTAGCACTTCCATTTTTCATTCCTTGTTGCTATGTCCAACACCGGTACTCAAACTGCTATTTATAGCAGTGCTATTTTTAGCACTTCTATCTTTAGCATTCCTTGTTTCCATTTTCAACACTCCCTCTCAACAAGAAAGGCATTCGACTCCAACCCGATCCTGAACCTTTGGGATGTTCTACATGCAACACTTCTCCCAAGTGTTGTTGCTCCAGCAACTCTAGAAACAAAAAATCTCCCAACTGACCTCCCTGTTGGGCTAGAAACACCGACTGATGCTGAAGCTCCCTCTGCCACTGAAAAGTGCTCCCTCTTTGACCTCTGCACTGCCGCAACAACTCCCTGCATCTCGCACCATTTGACACCTCTCTGTTCCATCCTCCACTGATGCAACACTCTTGTGCCTCTCTCATTGTTGTATCCTACTAGCTCTACACTATCTTGGGATTCATGCACTGTAGCTCTCTCTGCCACTCCATTTGCATCTATCTCTACCCACTCAGCCAGTCCTGCTACTCCTCATCGGGGCTCCCAAAGTAAGGTCTAATCAAAGAGGTTGGGTATCTCAATGATCCCGCCCCTATTCTAGCCTTCTTGGGACTATCACTCCACATTGCCTCACCTCCGAACTGGAGGTATGGATGCATGTGATCCCTCTGCCCACTTGGCTTGAATTTTCCCCCTACTAGATGTCTCTACATGAGTGGATGCCTCCACTCGATCTCCTCTCAGCTTCTCTAGTTGTGGCTGCTCCACAACCTCCTGAAGATGCTTCACCAATTGTGGCTTCTCCACAATTGTCTGAGACTTCTTCTGGCACTGAATGTTGAGAGGTAATGTACTCTCCCTCTCAACCACCAAGTCTCCATCAGTTGCCTTGCTCCTCAAGGCTTTGCATGCATCTTGAACGTCAAGAGCATACAGGTTCTTGACTCGTGAACCGATCTGCTTCACCTGTCTTGTGGTGATGTGTCGAAGGAAAACCTTTCCCTTACGAAAGAATACATCACAGCCTTTGTCTCCCAGCATTGTGATCGACACCAAACTTTTCCTCAGTCCTGGTACATACTTGACATCAGTCAAGGTAATGCAAGCTCCATGCTCCTTCTAAAAAACAACCTTGCCTACACCTGAGACACTATACTTTTCATCATTACCCATCGCTATGAGTATCTGGAGAATTTTTTCCTTGATCTAGGTCCAGATGTGAAGAAGGACCCTTCAAGGACCTTTTACTTTCGTGATGTGTTAAAATTTCTTTTTAAAAGAACATTAACTAATACATTTGCATGTGGAAAAAGAAGAGGAACATAACAATCATCAACACATGAAAACATAAGCATTGATAACGGAGTTCGTCCAGAAGGGACTACGTCTCCAGGCCCTGGTGTCAAGATTGTAGGTTTTAACCCCGTAGAGAAATGACCTATATACGAATTCTAAAACACATAAAATAGACAATGTGAGAGCATAACACATAAAACACATATACACAGAGATTTTCCCCTGGATCCCAAAACCGGGACTTCCAGCTTGATTTTTCATTATGTTCCTTTCAGTGTTACAATGCATATTTATACATCCCGAAGCATCCAATACCATGGACCGAAAACCATCACATCCAATACCATGGACCGAAAACCATCGCATCCAAAAAACATGTGCGAAAATCATGCACAAAACCATAAGTGGGTCCGCCCAACCTAACATAGGTTCCAAAACCAAAATTTTCCGGGGTGCTGCCCCATACCCCATAAAGTGGGGTTAAAAGTACGCCTCAAACCCCATGTGACCCCCCCGTTAACTACGTGGACTAGTCGTGGAAAGAATATAACACAACCCAACATTCTCCCACTTGTTGCTTTCTTTCCACAGGGGGCCACAAGAGAGCTTTGTCATTTTTCTAGCCCTGAAACGCCCATTGTCTCTCTACACCAAGAGAACTTCTCAAAGCTCACAAATTTTGTCAATGCATTTGCAGTATTCTTCAAAGTGTCCACCTTTACCAGCAACACCTTTTTGTCTTCTATCATAACCCTCACAAAGTGATACTGAACATCAATATGCTTTGTCTTTGAATGATATGCGGGGTTCTTTGCCAAGAAAATTGCACTTTGGTTGTCACAGTCTATCCTTATAGCTTCCTGTACTAACCCCATACTTGAAAAAAATATCTGCAACCAAACTGCTTCCTTGCTTGCATGAGTGGTTGCCATGTATTCTGCCTCTGTAGTTGATAGTGCCACTACAAATTGTTTCTTACTCATCCAACTGACTGCACCTCCAAATAGGTTAAACACATACCCACTTGTAGATCTTCTGTGATCCAGATCTCCAGCCCAGTTTGCATCAACAAAGCCATGAATATCCAAAACTCTGTCCAATCCTGGTCTTCCTTGGTACCACAAACCATAATCAATAATGCCACGCAAATACCTGAAAACCCACTTCACTGTTGTCCAATGCTCCTTCCCTGGTTTTGACATAAACCTGCTCAATACTCTCACTGCATGTGCAATGTCTGGTCTAGTACAGACCATTGCATACATTAGGCTACCGACTGCACTTGCATATGGAACATGGGACATGTCCTCTTCCTCTTCTTGTGTCTTGGGACACTGTTCAGCAGATAACCTCACACCTACACGAATAGGAACCTTCACTGGTTTACTATCCTGCATATTAAACCTCTGTAGTATTGTCTTGACATACTTCTTCTAGTTTAACCAAAGCTTCCTCTTTTCCCAATCTCTTTTAATTTCCATGCCCAAAATATAGTTTGCAGCACCACGATCTTTCATGTCGAATTTGGAGGACAATTGGGTCTTCAAATCCTGGATAATTTCTTTGTCATTTCCAACCAGCAACATATCATCCACATACAAGACCAGATAAATAACACGGCCACCAATTAATTTAAAATACACACAGTGATCTGCTTTTCTTCTGGTGAAGCCAAGTCCCCATATAAATGTATCAAATTTCTGATACCACATCCTTGGTGATTGTTTTAACCCATACAAAGACTTCTTTAACTTGCATACTAGTTCTTTCTTACCCTTCTCCGCAAAGCCTTCATGTTGCTTCATGTAGATCTCCTCTTCCAGATCCTCGTGAAGAAATGCTATCTTCAAATCCATCTATTCTACCTCAAAATCAAAAGCAATAGCAACAGATAAAAGTAATCTAATAGAAGTTTCCTTGGCAACAGGAGAAAAAATATAACCAAAATCAATTCCCGGCACCTGGGAATAACATTTTGCTACCAACCGAGCTTTGTATTTCTCCACTTTTCCTTCTACATTTGTCTTCTTCTTGAACACCCATTTGCTGCCAATGGGTTTCCTTCCAGTCGGAAACTCCACCAGATCCCAAGCCTCAATTTTGTGCAAAGATGCCATTTCATCAGCCATGGCCTCTTTCCAGAGTTTTCCATCCTCTGAATCTACTGCTTCCTTCGCAATTCTGGGATCATCATCCGTAATAGATAAAGAAAAATTTGAACAGAAAGCAGATGGACTATACCTTTCTGGCTGCCTTCTTTCTTGAACTAATCTTCTCATAGCCAGAGTTTGTGGCTCTTCATCTTCTGATTCCTCCTCTGTTGTAGAGTCTGATTCTTCCTCCTTTAGCTTAAACTCTATCTTCTCAGGTTCCTTTGGTTGAACTTCATGTTTAATAACATCTTTCACCTCTTTGAACACCACATCTCGGCTATACACAACCTTCCTTGTTACTGGGTTCCAAAGCTTATAACCCTTTAAACCATCCTTATACCCAATAAAGATGCACTTTTAAAATTTACTATCCAACTTGGTTCGTTTCTCCTTTCGAACATGTACATATGCATCACATCCAAATACCCTCAGATGTGAAAGAGAGGGTTTCTTACCAGTCCGTACCTCTTGTGGAGTCTTATCCTCCAATGTTGATGAAGGTGACCTATTGATCAGGTAACATGCAGTATCCACTTCCTCTGCCCATAATTCTTGTCCTAAACCCGCACCACTGAGCATGCTTCTTGCCCTTTCGATCAACATCTTGTTCATTCTTTTTGCAACTCCATTTTGATGAGGTGTATATGGAGTAGTATTTTGCCGTGCTATACCACACTTCTTACAGAATTCTTCAAATTCCTTACTGCAAAACTCTCCACTATTATCTGTCCTTAGCACCTTTATCTTCTTCTTTGTCTGATTTTCCACGAGAGCCTTAAATTCTTTAAACCTCTCAAAGACTTCATATTTCTTCTTAAGGAAATATATCCATGTATTCCTTGAGGAGTCATCTATAAATGATACATAGTACACAGACTTACCCAGTCATGGAACCTTCACAGGTCCAAACACATCACTGTGCACAACCTCTAATATATGTTCCGCCCCCTTACCACTAGAGGGGAAACTCACCCGATTCAGCTTCCCGTATACACAATTTTCATAGAAAACAAAATCCAGAGAGCTACTACTCATACCTTATACCATACCTTTACCATGAAGTATTCGAAGGCCTTTCTCTCCAATATGTCCAAGCCTTTGATGCCACAACATAGTCTTCTCACCAAAGACCATTGGATTTTCTGCTCCACTTTCAGGAACCACAGAACTGTTGCACCCATCAACAATCGTGCTACCTTACAGCGTGTACAGAGTTCCAATCCGAACTCCCCGCATCAATACCAGTGCTCCCCGAACCATCTTGTAGGTATCCTTCTCGAACACTGTTTTTACAGCTGCATCATCAAACTTGCTTACAGAAATTAAATTTCTGGCCAATGCAGGAATATGTAGAATACCTGGAAGTGTTCTAACTCTTCCACCTTGCAACTTCAACTTTACCCTTCCACGACCAATGATTTTAGCCTTCCTGTCATCCCCCAAGAAGACATCACCACCATCATATTTCTCATACTCACAGAACCACTTTCTATGGGGAGTGAAATGAAAGAATGCACCTGAGTTAATCAACCATGTCTCATGATCTACATGTGTACTTGAAGAAGCCAAGTACACATCCCCAACTTCATTTGAGGTGGTTTTCGCCTCTGCAGACGGAGCCTCATTAGATCCCTTTCCTTTTTTAGCAGCTTTAGATTTACAGTCCCTTTTGAAGTGGCCTTCCTTTTCGCATTTCCAACACACCACCTTTACAGGTTTTCCTGGAGATTTAGATCTCCCACTCGATGACTTATTTTTGTTTTTGTTCTGGGACCGTCCTCGTATAGATAAGGCATCACCATTCTAGCTCTCCATATTTTTCCATCTCATCTCCTCCGTCAGCAAGGCTAAGACTATTTCTCAAATTGCAAGGCAGTTGCATTGCTACCTATTGCAATAACTAGACTATCCCACGAATCTGGTAGAGAACACAAGAAACTGATGCACTTATCTTCATCTAAAATTTTAATATCAACATATGCTAATTGACTTATCACAATATTAAATGCATTCAAATGCTCTGTCATCGAGTCTCCATCTTTCATCCTCGGGTTATACAGCTTTTTCCGCAGGAACAGTTTATTCACCATAGACTTAGATTGGTACAAAGTCCCTAACTTGTCCAACAAAGCCTTCATCGTAGCTTCTCGTGATACATTCAACAATACTGAATCTGAGACACACAATCATATTGTTCTCTTTGCCTTCTGATCCAACTTATTCCATTCTTCATCGGACACTCACGTTGGTTTATTACCTGGATCTACCGCGATCCACTGATCTTTATCCACCAATAGATCCTCCATCTTGAGTTTCCACAACTCAAAACTCTGACCATTAAATTTCTTGATCTCTATCTTTCCACTGCTCACCATCTTCTTTCACCACCAAAATCGATCTCGCAGATCTCCCACTGAACAGGGTCTACCACAGGCCTGAGCGAAACCCCTTAGCAATAAATTCATCCCCTTGAAGCCAAAACAACTCTGATACCAAATGTAGGTTTTAACCCCGTACATAAATTACCTGCATACGAATTCTAAAACACATAAAATAAATAATGCGAGAGCATAACACATACACAGATATTTTCCCCTGGATCCCAAAACCGGGACTACAAGTTTGATTTTTCATTATGTTCCTTTCAATGTTACAATACATATTTATACATGCTGAAGCATCCAATACCATGGATCGAAAACCATTGCGTCCAAAAAACATGTACGAAAATCATGCACAAAACCATAGGTGGGTCCGCCCAACCTAACATAGGTTCCAAAACCAAAATTTTCCGGGGCGCTGCCCTGGACCCCATAAAGTGGGGTTACGGGTATGCCTCAAACCCCATGTGACCCCCCCTCTAACCCCCCGGTTAACTACGTGGGCTAGTCGCGGAAAGAATATAACACAACCAAACAAAGATGGTGTAGATCGCTGCATTAAGTGCTGTCAATAAAGTTTATGTACACAAGAGATGATGTCACAATCATACAAGGAAAAATGCCCTCACACAGGAGTGGCTCTAAGAGATATCCCACAACTTGGAACTCTCAATCAAACTCCTATCAGTATGACACAAAAACATGCATGGTGAGCATCCCGCCAACATGGCACAAAAGGGATGTCAAAACAAAACACATGCATGATGACATGTAATAAACAAGAGTATCCCAGCAACATACAATAAGGGATCTCAAAGCATAACATGAAGAGTTATGACAACAAGTACATCATATAGAAGATTCCACATCAAATCAGCAAGGAATCATGACAACAGATAATAAATAAGATCCTGCCTCAATATCAATCAATGATCCGTGCAACATAATGTAATAAGAAGAAATACATGAATAAATCATATACCTCACACTATGGGTCATCTGAAGAAGTGGATGTTCATATATTTAAGAAAACAATCCACGATGGATAACTGTTCACATTGTCGAAGCATAGGCAGGGCCGTTACCATTCCGAACTTTGGCTTCCCTTGCATTGTTAATTTTCTGGCTTGTCGCCATCAGAGGCATCAGAAACAAAAATTGTCACAATGCTGAACCATTGATCTCACAGCACCGCTCAAAAAGAAGATTGTTCTGGACTTCTCTACAATGTAGCTCTCAAGCTATTTGGTGTTTACAATTTGGCTACATTATTGCAGCTCTGTAGCTCTTCCTAACCTTCTGGTTCTTTGGCTGCCTTCTTGCGCTGCCTAGATCATGCTCTGTGGCACTCAGGCTCTGCGACGCTCTCGCTGGCAAGCTTTCTAGCTTCTCTGAGTGAACGCAACATCATCTAGCTACCTCTGGCTATCTGGTCCTCTCATGCTGTGGCTCTCCATCGAGCACAGCCTCCTCATTGAGTTGATTTTTTCCCTCAGCATAGACTCTCGGGCTCTCTCTCTCCCTCTGGTACATAGACTCTCTGGCACAGTCTCTCTTTGGCATTTTTCTTCCTCTGGCCCGTAGCCCCCCGGGCACTCTGCCTCCATCATGTTTTATAACACGTTTGGGACAAGGCCGCATACAAATCGGAGGTATATTGTTTAGGGATAGAATTTCATTCGAACAGAAGGTTGGGTCGGTGCAACAAAACTACAATAATAGCCGTTTCTCTGTTAGAATAGACAATACACAGAAAAAATCAAAAAACTCGAAAAAACTATAAAGCTAGACTTCAAATTTCATCTAATCGTCGGGTACGTGATATATCGCAATCGTATCGCCCCTTGGTATCGGGATCACTGATCTCCTGATCGACGATTTAATCATGGTTATGTAGATTATCTTCTGGATACATCACATTAGGTTTCTTTTATATCGATGTTTCGAACCAGCAATGGTGGTTCATCTTCACATCCTGAAGATGAACCACCATTGCTAGTTCGAAACATCGATCTAAAAGAAACCTAATGCGACGTATCCGGAAGATAATATACATAATCATGAAACTCGCAGAAACCTCAAAGACATTAATCATGGTGGTTGATCGGTTTTTTATCCAACGGCTAAGATCGCACCGCATATCTCTATCGCTTATCGCAGTCGCTTCCGCCAATAGCCCTGCACATCGAGGGATCCACCGACGCCGATCATCGATATCGGTAATCGCTAATCGCATTCGCTACAGCCAAGGGTCTTGGTCCTTGGCCTTTGGGTTTCACCGACCCGATCCAAAACTCCATCGCCAATTCGCAAGCGCCGATATCGGCCATCGCTTGCCTCTGATTGCGATTTGCCTTATAAAGGCTTAAAACCCATTTTTAAAGGAAAATGCATCATTTTCCTAAGGAACAAAGCAACCTTCTTTTCATGATAACTTCATTATCTAGACTCGGATTGAAGTGTCATTTGCACCATTGGAATCAGAACGACAATATCTACGATCTGGTCCCATGTCGACATCATTCTGATCACTTTTATCTTCGAGTTTTCCCATGCCATTGTGTCTGAAGATCCACCTAGATCAATCCTCCCTACTAAGGAGATTTTGGTCCTCCAAAAGCATAAAAAGTAATCTGAAACTCTCTCTATACCCTGTCTACATCACAATCATCCTGAAAGGTCTCGCTTCTATCTCCTTCACCTTTGTTCTTCAGAGCCTTAAGCGATGAACTAACACCTGTTACATCTACAAAATGTAGTATATTGTTTTTTCAAATTACATGCTTTGAATGACATGACCAACTAAATACCCAAATGTCCCACACTTGCCACGAGTTTATAATACATACTTAGTGGTCAAGTTTACATCAAGATGGACGCAATACTCCAGCTATGACAACAAGGCCAACATATCATGGTTGCTTCAAAAAGAGATGGAAAACACATCATCACTGCAACACGTGATTTACAATCATAAGGCCAAACACTATTGTGTGGACAAGTGATGGAAACATAAGATCACTTTCAGAGTTTTAATATGCGACTCAAAACATGACCAAAAATCGTTGTTGCTGACCACGTGATGGAGACACATCATCACATTTACATTTAAAAATGCAACAAGTGATTTACAAAAGAATGACCATAAAACGACAACATGTCTAAAAACCATTTCTCGCTTATCTATGAATGGGTCACCTCCTTGAGGTGTTTTTGCTTGTCGAACAACTACTTTACCTAGTTCACGCACTGACGCTTTGTCTTTAAGGCGCTGCTTTTGAGAACTACTTTTTATGTCACATGGGTTATGTTGCAGCTTTTCTAAGGCCTTGTCCTTTGCTTGCAGCTGTCGTAGCAAACTTTGTTTTTCCTCTTTCTCTTCATGTAAGAGCATCTTCAATTCATCATTCTCTATTTGAATATTATGTTTGTTTTGCTTCAGTTCTTTCATGGCCTCTTCTATGGCTTTCAACTGACGTTGTAATCACTCCTTTTCTTTTGTCTCTTTTTGTAGAGTTTCATACACAATTTCCACTTTCTTGAAAATGTAGAGCATGGTCTCGTACATTGCTCTTTCATCCTCTATCATTGCATGTTCCATTGTTCACACTGCAATTCACATACATGTAGAGACCGCTCTGATACCACTTGATCTAGGTCCGGGTGTGAAGAAGTACCCTTCCAAGACCTTTTACTTTCGTGATGTGTTAAAATTGCTTTTTAAAAGAACATTAACGAATACATCTACATGCGGAAAAGAAGAGGAACATAACAATCATCAACACATGAAAACATAACCATTGATAACGGAGTTCGTCCAAAAGGGACTACGTCTACGGTCCCCAGTGTCAAGATGGTGTAGGCCTTTGCATTAAGTGATTTCAATAAAGGTGATGTACACAAGAGATGATGTCGCGATCATACAAGGAAAAATGCCCTCACACAGGAGTGGCTCTAAGAGATATCCCACAACTTGGAACTCTCAATCAAACTCCTATTAGTATGACACAAAAACATGCATGGTGAGCATCCCACCAACATGGCACAAAAGGGATGTCAAAACAAAACACATGCATGAAGACATGTAATAAACAAGAGTATCCCAACAACATACAATAAGGGATCTCAAAGCATAACATGAAGAGTTATGACAACAAGTACATCATATAGAAGATTCCACATCAAATCAGCAAGGAATCATGACAATAGATAATAAATAAGATATTGCCTCAATATCAATCAAGGATCTGTGCAGAATAATGTAATAAGAAGAAATACATGAATAAATCATATACCTCACACCACGGGCCATCCGAAGAAGTGGATGTTCATATCTTTAGGAAAACAATCCACAGTGGATAGTTGTTCACATTGTCGAAGCGTAGGCATGGTCGTTACCATTCTGGACTATGGCTTCCCTTGCATCGTTAATTTTCTAGCTTGTCGCCATCAGAGGCATCAGAAACAGAAACTGTCACAATGTTGAGCCATTGATCTCACATCACCGCTCAAAAAGGAGATTGTTCTGGACTTCTCTGCAATGTAACTCTCGGGCTATTTGGTGTTTGTAATGCTCTGGCTACATTACTACAGCTCTGCGGCTCTTCCTGACCTTTTGGTTCTTTGGCTGCCTTCTCGCGCTACCTCGATCACGCTCTATGGCACTCAGGCTTTGCGGTGCTCTGGTTGGCAAGCTTTCCAGCTTCTATAAGTGAACGCGACACCGTCTAGCTACATCTGGCTATCTAGTCCTCTCGTGTTGCGTCTCTCCATCTGACGCAACCTCCTCATTGAGGTGATTTTTGCACTCAGCACAGGATCTTGGGCTCTCTCTCTCCCTCTGGTACGCAGGTTCTCTGGCACAGTGTCTCTCTGGCCTTTTTTCTTCATCCAATCGGGCTTATAAACCCGTCGGGTTCACACTATATTGCAATCGCATCACCCCTTGGTATCGGGATCGTCGATCTCCCAATCACCAATTTAATCTTGGTCGTTCATTAGTTTTCAATCCAACGGCTGAGATCACATCGCATATCGCCATCGCTTATCGTAATTGCTTCCACCAATAGCCCTGCACATCAAAGGATCTGTCGACACTAATCATTTTGATCCCTAATATCGGCGATCACTAATCACATTCGCTACACCCAGGGGTCTTGGTCCTTGGCTGTTGGGTTTCGCTAACCCGATTTGTTGACCTGACACTCCATCGTCGATTTGCAAGCACCGATATTGTCGATTGTTGCTTGAATAGCGCCGATATTGGCCATTGCTTGCTTCCAATTTCAATTTGCCTTATAAAGGCTTAAAACCCATTTTTAAAAGAAAATGCCTCATTTTCCTAAGGAAGAAAGCAACCTTATTTTCGTGATAACTTCATCATCCGGACTCGGATTGAACTGCCATTCACACCATTGGAATCAGGATGACGAGATTAACATTGTGGTCCTATGTCGACATCATTCTGATCACTTTGATTTTTGAGCATTCCCATGCCATTGTGTCTGAAGATCCACCTGGATCACTCCTCCAAGGTACTGAACAAACTCTTATCGCAGGTCATGAGGAATGAAGCTCCACTATCAAGAAACCAACCACATCCCACCATGGATGAAACCTTGCATGGGAAGATGGTGAAATCCAAATCAAACTGTGAGGCCAATGCCTGACCTTCAGATCCCTTCGAGGAACCCTTCTTGGATTTCTTCTGTGGACAATTCATAGCATAATGGTCCACTTCATGACAATGAAAGCATGGCACTTTCGATTTGTCAAACTTCTTCCCACCATGGGAAGAACCGGATTTGGGATGGGACACTTTCCCTTTCCCTTTCCTCGCCTTACTCGCTAAGGCTAGATTTTCCTCATCATCTTGCTTCGATTAGGATCCATCTCGGGTGCTTCTTCTTATCTCCTCCTGCATCAGATCCAACCAAAGTCGTTCCCAATCTGGCAGTTTTTCTCTTCCATTAACCAAGTCTTGGTAGCTATGCCAGCTCTTAGGAAGACTGAGGAGTGCAAGACTCACCATGTCATCATTAAAAGTTGCGATCCCTACACTTCCAAGCTCATCTCTGTAGGTGGTGAGCTTGTTTAGACATGTAGATATTGTGTCGCACTTTTCACGCTTGATTTTCTGAAGCTTGTCTTTCAGCGTCGGCTTCCTCTGATCATTGTTGTTCTGATATAGATATTTCAATGTTTTATACATAAAAAATGGTGTCTCCTTCCCATGGAGACTCAAGACTATGTGGTCTCGAACTCCTTCCAGAAGGATTCTCCTTGCTCTAGCCACACATTTCTTCCATTCCACCAATTGAGTAGCATCAGTCGGCTTGGGGACTTCTTGATCAATGAAGTCCTTTAGACCATTATCCTATAATATTACTTCCATGCAATCCTTCTAGGCTATATGATTCGAGTTGCCATCAAGGGCATACTCAAGTCTTAAACCGTTGAATGCCATTAGTGAAATTGATATCTGATAAGAACTCGATTTCTATATTTAGAAACCTCAAACTTCGACCTTCTCCCTTCTTGTATATTGTTCTTCACCTTGATCACCTTTGCTTCGATACCATGTAGAAATTCCCACTGTAGATCACCTGATAATGCAATATACTAAAGCAAAATACAAGATCTACTTCTACAACAAACTTTGCGGAAGCTTAATCGAATATGAGTAAGATCAATGAGAACACATATAACTGAGAATGAGAATTCAATCACACATAACACAGAAGAAATAACCCGGGGAAAGCCTCAGCCTAAAACCCCAATATTTGTATTATCATACAAGTAGAAATATGTTCGAGTTACAAAAAGAATCAGCTCAAAAGCTATCCCGCTCTCTCTGCAATCAAACAATACTGCTCATAGATATTCAAAGGCTCTCACAACCTTCTCCTCTTCCCTCCAAGCCTCCTATTTCCTTGTGCAGTTTTTCCTGGGGTCCAGTGCTTCCACTTGTGTGAATTCCCACCTCACACTGCTCACTTGACTCAGAAATAACTGCAAAAACCTGAAGGAGATAAATCCTTCTGCATGGATGAGTTTCCTTTATAGGAAAAATTCATCCATCTGATAGTACACTATCCCTCCTCTGATCTCAACTGGATATCTTACTGAACTGACATGCATGAGTTATTTATGAGATAATATTCAGTGATTTGGAGAGCAACAGTTACATGCATGCGAGCATTAACTAACTGAACTCACAATTAATTCAACGAAATGTTTGAATTAATCTAACTAGACTTGACTCAGTTAACTGAGCCAACTAATTACAACTCATCCTTATCTCTTTAATTGATGGATAAATTTCTCAATCAATGGAGAAACTATTGCATGTCCCCACATAGACTTCATGTTTGATTTTCAACAACTAATTAACTCATGGTGAATTAATTAATTATTTTACAAACAGCTGCTAAAATCAAATTCGAATTTTACTTCAGGGACTAACTAAAATAGGAATCCATTCTGAAATGCTATTTATAACAAAGCTATTTTTATTACTTCCATTTTTCATTCCTTGTTGTTATGTCCAACACTGGTACCTGAACTGCTATTTATAGTAGTGCTATTTTTAGCACTTTTATTTTTAGCATTTCTTGTTGTCATTTTCAACAGAATATATGCATACAGATCTCAAATTAATGACTACTGAGATTTTTGTCAAAATGAATCACTGGGTTAGTTACTAAATACATAATCATAATAGACACATCAATACCACCTTACTGAAAACCCAACCATAATGTAACACCATCGTTGATTAATCTACCAAGTCTTATTCAACCCAATTAGCATTTTCAAACACAAATTATCATGATAGAGACATCATCGATGGACAACAACAAATAGAACAAATATCATCAAAATGCCATACTGCAAAACCCTAGAATTTGTATGCAACTTTCACAAAACACATCAACGTATGTACGTACTTACTATGCATAATAACCGCATACAAATATTCACATACTGAAGATAATTTTCGTATAATATATATGTGATTACCCAGAAGCAGATATGCATATGTATGCACCTAATCTGAGTAAGATTAGCGTACATAACATACATATTGTAACAAAGCATGTTCACAACTTAATAATGTCCATGGTAAAGTGGGGGTGAATATCCATGGTTAAAAAAATTGTTATATTATAAGTATTGAATTTTTATGTGTTTATTCATAAAGTTTAAATATGGTTACAAAATTATTAGACTAACTTATATGGTAAAATGGATCTTAATTTTAACTATTATTTATATCTCATATAATTGAATGTGATAAGGGATTTATATATATCTTAAATTAATTATAATATTTTTGCTTTTAGATTTAATTAAAAAAATGTTATAAAATTAAATTCAAATAAAATATTTATAAATATTTTGATTGTGAAATGAGAGATGGTTTTTGGGCATGTGGTATTGGCCCATGGTATTAAAAAAAATTGTGCCCAATGTAAGGTATTAAATCATTTTAATCTCCCAAACTAGGGGCAAATATCAAAATTCGGCGATTTTAAGGGAATACGATTTCCCAAAACCAGCGAATTGGGCCAAATGAAGGTTCGGTTAGTTTATCCACCCATTTTTTTATTTTGGGCTAAAATAAAAAAATTAATTATTTTTTAAATAAAATTGGGGCTAACTATATGAAAAGGGTTTTTAATAAAAAAATTCGCCCTCTTAAAATGTAAAAACCCTCAAATTTCGCCTTTGGGCTATAATTTTCCCCTAAAATTTACCATGTTGATAATGTGTTATTTATAAAAAAATATGATTCAATTTTATTAAGATGCTTAGAAAAATCTGAAGCACAAAGGGTTTTATAAGAATTACATGATGGACCAGCTAGTGGACACTTTGGAGGAGACACCACTGCTCATAAAATCCTGCATGCTAGATACTACTGGCCAAATCCTTTTAAGGATACACATGCCTATGTGAGAAAATGTAAAATTTGCCAAACTGCTATAGGAAGACAAAGAAAACCAGCCTTACCTCTTCAACTAGTCAACATTGAACAACCCTTTGAACAATGGGGATTGGATATAATTGGTGAGATTGTTCCTCATTCTTATAAGCAACATAAGTTCATCCTTACCGCTACAAATTATTTCACAAAATGAGTAGAAGTGATACCACTTAAGGTAGCCAACTCTGACAATTTTACTGAATTCACTAATCAACTTATTATGACCAAGTTTAGTTTACCTAATGCGCTAATTTTTGATAATGCATCTTACTTTTCAGGAAATAGCATGACTGAGTTTTCTTTAAAAAGAGGATTTAAACTTAAATACTCTACTAATTACTATCCTCAAGGAAATGGTTTAGCAGAATCAACTAATAAAAACCTCATTAGGATTATTAAATGAATTGTTGATCAAAACCAAAAGAATTGGCATAAATACTTGATTTTTGCTCTATGGGCTGATAGAATAACTAAGAAGGCCTCCATAGGTACTTCTCCTTTTAATCTAGTATATGGGAAAGAGGTTATACTTCCTCCGAATCTAGTCCTCCCCTCATCAGCCCTTACATAATTTATCGAAGAAAAACCTTCTTCTTCGTTGCAATTAAGGATATAGAAAATACTTAAATTAGAAAAAGAAAGGGAAAAATCCAAACAAATACATGCCCACCATCAATAACTAGTAAAATCTTCCTTTGATGCAAGCTTAGTTGATAAGAAAAAAATTCAAGTTGGAGACTTAGTCCTGAAATGGGACAAGGCACATGAAGAAAAAGGAAAGCATACTAAATTTCAAAAATTGTGGCTTGGACCATTTCAAATCGTTGAGCAATTAGGCCCATCAACTTTTATTTTACAAGATTTACAAGGAAAGAGGGATGCTCTTCCTGTTAATGGGCTAATTCTCAAAAAATTCTTTTCTTAAAGGAACATCTGTTCTGATGTAAATATGTAAATATTCATATGTACATATAGATGTCTTTTAGTATAAATAATGTTAGGTAACACATAATTGGCTTTTTATCATTATCTCTAATCATTCTATGATTTTTGACTTTTCAAAGTATAAAATTTTCAGGAAATAATTACAAAATTGAGAATTGGGTAATTATTATAAAACTCTGAAATCTTTTATCCATTAAAATTGTAGCCTCTTCTGACCTAAAAAACTTATAAAATCTTCGATCTAGTTATCAGTCAAGAAAGGTTTTCTTTAAAAAGTAAAGATTGTTCGGAGCTTTAGCACCTTAAACTTCGATTGTCATCCAACACTCTTAAGGAGTAAATGGACCTCCCCATCCATTAATCATATATTTTTAGAGTGTAATTAAAAAATATAATAAATTTAAAAGATAAGAGGTCTCATCACGAGCCTACTTACCATGATCATGGGAAAATAATAGGTTGACATTATCATTACTAGCTACCAAACCAGGATAATGGCTTATGGTTATATAACCATAGGACAAGAAGTCTCATCACGAGCTAGCTTGTTCAACTTTATTACAACCTGTGAATGGCATTGTCATCATCTGGCCACCAAACCAGGACAGTGGCTTTTAAGTATCTTCAAAGAAAAATAATTTTTTTAACACATTACCTCTAAAGATTACAACTATAAGTGGATGGGATACTCGTTCATTATTGGTTAAAAGGTAACCCTGTTGAGGCTATGGACACCTACTGGCAGCAGTGGCTCTACCTGTGACAAAGAAAGTTCATCTAAAAAGCTAAGCTTCAATAGCCCCCTACTTTATCTTTATAATTGATTAAGGACTGATTCAGATAGTGAATATTTTCATCTATAAAAGGTTGCAAGTAAGTTACAATGAAATTAGTTTTTTTATTCAGAGTAATCTTATTCACCTAAAATTTCAAGATAGTTTTTCTTTCCTAATTATTTTTGTTGTTGATTAAGTTTAAATTTCGTAATGTATATTTTTTTAGAGATAGCTGGTTCTTCCAGTGAATCGCCAATCGTTGTGTCACTCAACAATCCCCCATTATGATTAGATAATTTAACTTAGCCAATAATGGGGACCCTTTTTAATTTTTAATTTAGAGTCTTTTTAGCAATTAAATAAGACAAAATATTCCTAAAAAACCAAAAATTATGTCATCTGAACCTAAGTCTTAAGTCTAATGGCATTAAAATGACTTAAGTGAAAAGTTGTATAGACTTTTCACATATCGCATATTGCTAATCGTAATAGGTCAAAAAATCCTACAAAGGAAAATCGCGATGTGACTTGCTTAGACTTAATGAATTAACATAAAGTCTTTTACAACTTTAATAAAGAAAAACCCTCAGTGCATGCAAATGTCAGATCTAGTCCCACCAACAAGCGACGTCATCATCGCAATACTAATATAGCAAGTGGAATATCGACATTCATTGTTGTTAAAACAACTTCGACTTTCCTATAAAACTCTTCTTCGATATCGCAAAATACTCCATCACAGTTTCCTCATCGATATACTAATATCGCATGGCAAAAATCAAATCGAGTCTTGCCTTAAGAACTTCTGATGCGGTAAACCCCGCCATAAGCCTTTTGCCGCATATTTTAATGATTATTCAATCTCGTATTGGCAAAGGGTTAATCTCGCAGATTGAAAGATATGCATCACAAAGAAACTTGCAATGCAAAAAATCGGATCAAGCGTTGACCTATATAGCAGACCATGTGAATGCACGTTTTCCATTTATGATAAGTTATAATGGTATTTATGATTATCAATAATGTAAATGATTTTAATCGTTATCATTTAGTGCTTCATGATTTCATGTTAATCATCAATTTTGATACTATTTGGTCATTCGTTCCATAAGTTTCGAGCTCTAAGTGTTTTCTCCTCATTCTCCGCGTTTTCTCTTCCACAGGCTAGTCCCAATGAGCAGAACCTGGGCGAAATGTCGAGAGATACTAAGAAGACCAGAAACCTGTGGCACCACCACATTCAGATCCTCTCACTCCATAAGTAACTGAGATGCCCCTGTTATTCTCTGATACCACATGCACTACAGATTCAGGAAGTTCTTCCTGGGAAGCCATGTACAAACTGTTTGAAGAGGAAGAACCTAGAGTGGTTACAAGACAAGTCACAGTGGATGACTCAATGTCAACTTCTGAAACTACTTGGGAAGACATTGTTAATTCTCACCTCCATCGAATTGCTGCTCGGCCCAAGATTCTACCCTACACTGATTTGGTCAAATGGGTCATCAATGAGGTGGACATTGCATATAGGACCTTCCTAACCTTGAGGAAACAAATGCTAATTGGGTCATTCGAAGATGAGGACTTGAGAAAGATGTACCATCTACCATAGCCGCAAAAGATATATAATGCACAATTTCTTCAGAAGTTCACAGCAGAAAACATAGTTCAATCAGAGCCAATAAGGCAGTGGAGGCATGATCTAAGAAAACACAAGCATGAAGACAAGGGTATGTATTCTATAACTTCCCTTTCTGCTCCTCATTTCCAAGATGCTGCTATATTATGTAGATTGTTTGGATATCCCAATACACAAACGGTTCAGTGCGTACCCTTGATTGAAGCCGCTTCAGATGCCTATATTATGGATTTGGCCACTACCTTATCAAATAATTTAGCTTCCCAGATCCTAACCTACAGAATCAAGCACAATATTTCCACTAGAGTTGTGCCCCCTTTCTATATGAGTGCATACATCATGTATGCAATTTGTTTTACCTTTGATTTTTCATCCATGGGATGGAAATGGACCTTAAAAGACCCTACCCCTATCCACATTTATCATAATATCCTCTAGGAGTCCAATTTCCAACCCCAATTTTACAAAATCTGTTATGGAGTAATGTTTCCTTTATACGAAGATATTTTTTATGAAAACCCCCCTAGGTTTTCTAGAGAAGCTCGCGATGACCTTACAACTATATGTAAATGGTTTGGTGAGGAATCTTTCACCTATGTTAGGATTTTTGGTAGCCTAGCTACTCCACATGTTCTCCCCATTTATGTACCTAAAAAGATTTTAGCCCAAGAGGTTTCCTATCAAACTATGGGTAATGGCCTATCTATATCCCTCATGGAAGCCAAAAAGTCCATCTTACCATCATTCCCTATTCGTTGTTGAGTATATACTTCAGAAAATTTCAGACATGCAGTACTTGAGATTTGAACACATACTATGCTTAAATATCCCACTATCTCACCTCGGAAATATGACCCAAGCAAAGTGGCTCAAAATTTCACCGCTCAGGTCAAAGTCAGACAACTCCAACATGAACTTGATGTCTTTGATGACCTATTTGAAACAACCTGAAACTATGAACAAGTGGAAAAATTAGCTGAGGCTCGTTTAAATCTAGAGGAATTAAATAAATTCAAGGAATACATAAGAAAAAGGTTGGAGAACTTCCCTCTCGATGTATTAAAGATTTCACAACTAGCCATACAACAGGAATAGGTTTCGGCTCAATTTTCAAAGGATTCTAAGGCCAATCATGAAAACAAGGAAAGCACAACATCAATGCAACACATTGGTGAATCACATATTTCCAGTGGTTTGGATAAACTATGGAAACAATTTGACCAAATGATCAATACAAGATCACATGAGGCACATATATCACCTCCAAAAGAAACACTTAATACTCTTCAGATCACTAAGAAGATCCCACTTGCTATTGGGTCTTTAGGTAAAGATGTCAACACTGATGACTTGGAAGTCATCCTGGTTCATCTTACGTCTGGAGTTGTTCTTAGAATTGAAGAAATACCTCCTCTAGATGTATTTTACACTCCAAAGACTAGGCTATTATGAGCAAATAGAGGAAGAGAAAGAGATTTGAGTAGTCCCAGGCACTAGCTCTTGGAGATATATTGTTGGATATTGTATGGAAACATCCACAAACAAATCCTTCTGATGATCTAACTAGGCTATAACACTTTGTAGGAGCATATTCTACAACCACTATTGACAAGTCCTTGGAGGTACAACAATCACTCAAAGAAAAGGATGACAATATCCTATGGTTGGAATATGCATTACTAAATGCAAAACAAAGTTTTGATGAAGGTTAGCACGAACAGGTAACCCAATTACATAAAATATTTGATTAGATGAAAATTTGGCATGACGCTGACATCAAAAGAAAAAATGATTAGTTACAACAACTCCAGCATAGGATTGATCAATTGAAAGATAATCCTAAACTTGAAGATTAACTCAATACTCTCCTTGCTCAGCAACATGTGATTTTTTTCCAGAAATTAGCAACAATCAACGATCTATGTCAAACAAGCAATTCACTGATGAATTAGTTGTCCAATCTCAGGACATACTTTGACGACACTAAAGAAAAAATATTTGATTATATTACATGGCAGGACAATGCATATGGAAGAATGATTCAAATTTAAACAGGAATGCAACAAATTACAGATATAACCACAAACACAAAGATGCATCAAAAGTAACACTTCCTTTGATTAATATCAAATAATGAAATATGCTTACAAACAGTATGGAAATGAGACTAACTTGGCGATGGTAGCTTATCTCTAAGAAGGGATGTGGTGGCTACATGCCTCTGAACTGTGTTACAATGAGGATTAAGGGCCTTTTTATTATTGAACAATAAGAGAAAACCCTAAACAACCAAAACCCTAACCTAAGGAGTGTAACACCAAGAGTTTATGGGCCTCGTTGGGGTTAGTTGGACAACCAACTTCTTGGGGTCATGACTTGGTCATTTATCTTCGTTTGATGCGCATGATTCCTCGTTGGAAAGATATCTCCGAGGAATACGACGAAAAAAGAGGATTTTTTTTTTTGTTTTAAATAATTGGCAGTAGATTGCCAAAAAAATGTTGTTTAGGGCCTCAAAATAGCTCCAGAAGTTTAGGACCCAAAAAACTACTAAAAATAGTAAATTGTGCTATAATTAAGGAAATTGAAAAAACTAAAAGAAATAGTGGTGGGGGTCCAAGTGGAATTGTCTGGTGACCACCAACATCCACATGGATCATTCCCCCCCCAGGAAGCAATGGTACCTATTGCGTTGAGTGCCTCCATGAGATGGGGAAAATTCTGGTGAACTTGGTCCCTGGTGAGTTGTTCTGCAATCTCTGATGTGTCCAGTAATGGTAGGAAGTGTGGTCGAGGGCAGTCCACATTGAACACTCAGTGCAAGCCAAGGAATGGGGGAATGTTATGCTCCAAAGCATTGTTTGCCACAACCTTGGTAATGGTGTAAGGATCATATCAGAGTGGTTTGAGCTTCTGATGGGCTCTTGTAAGGCGTCCTTTCTACCGACGCAACTAGACTTTGTCACCCACTTGAATCTTGTGTGGCACCCAATGTGGATCATTTCGCTGCTTGTACTTGGAATTTTCCACAATGGGGCGGCGATATATCGGCTTGTTGGGTAGGGGTGCTCCGACCAAATGCTTGACCTGACAATGCAACAGTACCCCTGTGGGAGGAATCCTTCCCGGGGGCCATGGATGTGGCTATGATCTTCCCCTTACTTCTAGAATGATCCAAAAAGAAAATAAATTTCCTAGTCTGGGAGATGATCTTGTTGCCTTTCTTAGCATAGATCAAAGAAGTGGCAGTATGTGGGGCTACCTCCAATATATTGTATAATGTATTACACAAAGAAATAATAATAGCGTGAGGCCTTGACTCATACATAGCATGGCACTTCCACAAGTATGGTTGGCCTAATAAAACATCACAAACATCAAGAGTTGCAACATCACACAATACCTCATTTGTGAAGGGCTTAATGTTGTAGGGAAGGCGACACTACTGGTGGAATTAGAGATCTCGTCTTTGGTGAAGCCACCCAATGCTGTAGGGAAGGCGACACTACTGGCGGACTCAGAGATATCGTCTTTGGTGAAGCCACCCAATGTTTTATGGTTGTGGGTGTGGTATGGTCCCAGCCGCTTCATGACCTCTGTTGAAATGAGGTTCTTTTGGCTTCCACTGCCAACAATGAATTGCAACGATGAACCCTTCACCCACATTTGTGAGTGGAAAAGACGCTACCCCTCTTTTGGATCTTCGGGCTCATACTTTTGGATCTTGGCGGTGGCAATAGCGGCACTGGGCTCCGTGTCAATGATCTTCTTCCCTTCGTCATTCCTCTTGTCAAGTTCTAACTTAGGATGGGAACATGCATCTGATTCTGAAGCCTTCAACTCAGCCACCAACGATTGCTTGGTCCAACACTCAGTTGTGTTGTAAGTGGGGCTCTTATGGAACTCACACCACTTTCCTATGTCCTTCTTTGACTTCATGGTGCTATTATTTTCTTGCGGCTTCGACGGTTTGTCTTGGGTCACCCTGCCTTGGCTTTGTCCTTTGTTCTTTGGATTCGCATATCCAAAGTCTCGCTTCTTCTATTTAAACTTCTGCTCGATCTTGACAACGTATCGGTACGTTGTGCCGAACAAGGAGATGTCCAGTAACACCATCTCATCCTAGATGTATCTATGTAGGTAGCTATGGTACTTGAGTACCAAATGTTTCTCAGAATACTTGATGCCAAACTTCGTGTTCAGGGTATGAAAAACATTGGTAAACTGCTGCACATCTTGGTCCCTTCCCTGCCGCAACATGGTCCACTCTATGGATTTTGTCCTCATAGCTCCTGATAGGGTAGTGACGCTCCTTGATGGTGTCCCAGAATGAATTCCAAGTGGGAGCGGCTAAAAATATTGAGTTTGTACTTTCATCCTTCTGCTCGCAGTATGTTTCCCACCAATCCTTGACGCGGGGAGCTACTTTAAGAAGAGAAAAAGTAATCTTTTCCTGGCTGGAAAAATCATGAATAGAAAAATACCCTTCTCGCATATTTAACCATTTATCTATGACATATGCATCTATCTGATCCTTGAATATGAGGATTTCAAAGTTAACTTGTACCTTAAAGGGTGTGGCATTTCCAGAGTAGCTATTAGATGTGTCCCCCTGGGTAGCCGCTGAAGGATCTAGGCAAATTTTCCATAATTGCGTTCCTTACTCACTCAAGGGCTACTTTGAGCAAGATCTTGATAGGATCTCCTGCCCCCTCATCTTTCTTTTCATCCGACATGGGAGGCCGTTGATATTTGCGGAGCTGGTCTTGCAAAGGTTTGACCAATTCAAGCCCTAACTCCTTATATCCCGACCTTGTTGGGGATATGAAAAGAAAAACAGAGAAATAATAGACCCCTCTGATACCACTAATCTAGATTTAAAGAGGAACACAACAAATTACATATATAACCATAAATACAGAGATGCAGCAGAAATAACTCTTCCTTTGATTAATATCAAATAATGAAATATGCTTACAAAGAGTATGGAAATGAGACTAGCTCGACGATGGTAGCTTATCTATGAGAAGAGATGTGGTGTCTACATGCCTCTGAACTGTGTTACAATGAGGTTTAATGGCCTTTTTATTATTGAACAATAAGAGCAAACCCTAAACAACCAAAACCCTAACCCTAGGAGATTTAACACCAAGAGTTTATCTGCCCCGTTGGGGTTAGTTGGACAACCAACTTCCCAGGGTCGTGACTTGGTCATATTATCTCTATTTGATGCGCATGATAGCCCGTTGGAAAGATCTCTCCGAGGACTACGACAGAAAATAGGATTTAGTTAGAAAATTAACACTCGTAGATTGCCAAAAAAACATCATTTAGAGCCTCAAAACAGCTCCAGAAGTTTAGGATCCGAGAAACTGCTAAAAATAGTAAATTGTACTACAATTAAGGAAACTGAAAAAACTAAAAGAAACAATGGTGGTGGTCCAAGTGGAATTGGCGGGTGGCCACCAACATCCAACTGGATCCTTCCTCCCCCTTTAGGAAGCAATTGTCCCCATTGCATTGAGTGCCTCCATGAGATGGGGAAACTTCTGTTGAACTTGGTCTCTGGTGATCTGTTCTACAATCTCTGATGTGTCCAATAACGGTGGGAAGCATGGTCGAGGGTAGTCCACATTGAACACTCGGTGCAAGCCAAGGAATGGGGGAATGTTGTGATCCAAATAATTATTTCCCACAGCCCTGGTAAGGTGTTCTTTCTGCCGATGCAACCAGACTTTGTCGCCCAATTGAAACTTGTGTGGCAACCGACGTTGATCATGTCACTGCTTGTACTTGGCATTTTCCACAATGGGGCAGTGATATATCGACATGTTGGGAAGGGGTTCTCCGACCGAATGCTTGATCTGATAGTGCAACAGTATCCCTGTGGGTTAGGAGAAGATGTTCCTGTATTATTTCATGACCGTATCCACCTTCTTCTGCTACGTGGAGGAACCCTTCCCGGGGGCCATGGATGTGGCTACGATCTTCCCCTTACTTTGAGAGCAAACCAGAAAGAAAATAAATTTCCTAGTCTGGGAGATGATCTTACTGCCTTTCTTAACATAGATCAAAGAATTGGCGGTAGGTGGGGCTACCACTAGTATCCTGTATAATGTATTACATAAAGAAATAATAACACTGCGAGGCCTTGACTCATACACAACATGTCACTTCCACAAGTATGGTTGGCCTAATAATACATCATAAACATCAAGAGGTGCAACATCACACAATACCTCATTTGTGAAGGGCTTGATGTTGTAGGGAAGGCGACACTGCTTGCGGACTCGGAGATCTCGTCCTTAGTGAATCTGCCCGATGTTGTACGGTTGCAGGTATGGTATGGTTGGTAGTCCAATCCGCTTCACGAACTCTATTGAAATGAGGTTCTTTTGGCTCCCACTGTCAACAATGAATTGCAGCGGTGAACCCTTAACCCTTTACCCACATATGTGAGTGGAAAAGATGCTCCCCCTCTTCTGGATCTTTGAGCTCATTCTTCTAGATATTGGTGGTGGCAACAATGGTGATGGTCTCTGCGTCAATGATCTGCTTCCCTTCGTCATTCCTCTTGTCGGGTTCTGACTCTGAATCAGAACATGCATCTGATTCTGAAGCCTTCAACTCAACCACCAGGGACTACTTAGTCCGACACTCACTTGTGTTGTAAGTGGGGCTCTGATGGAACTCACACCACTTTCTTGTGTCCTTCTTTGACTTCATGGTGTTGTTCTTTTCTTGCGGTTTCGATGGGTGGTCTTGGGTCACGCCGCCTTGGCTTTGTCCTTTGTTCTTCGGATTCGCAGATCCAAAGTCTCACTTCTTTTGTTTAAACTTCTGCTTGATCTTGATGGTGTATCGGTATGCCGTTCCGAGTGAGGAGATGTCTAGAAACTCAATATCGTCCTGGATGTATCTATGTAGGCAGTCGCGGTACTTGAGTACCAAATGTTTCACAGAATCCTTGATGCCCAACTTCGTGCCTAGCGTATGAAAAACATTGGTAAACTCTGACACATCTTGGTCCCTTCCCTGCCGCAGCATGGTCCACTTTATGTATTTGTCCTCATAGCTCCCGACTAAGGATAATTTTAGGGGCGAATGTTTGCCCTTTGGCGAAATTAAGGGGTTTTAAATTTTTAGTGGGCGAATATTTTGTATCATAGTACATTTTTACAAATCACCTCAAATAGCCCACCTTATTTTAAGGGAGAGGGTAAAAAAGGTAAATTTAGCCCTTGAAATTAGGACTTATAACCTTCCATTCGCCCATTTTCAAGAATAGGTTTTATTTAAGTGAATCCTATGGGCCAAATACCATATTTATAAAAGAGGTATGGTAAATTAATAAAAATATAAATAAATGAGAGGTATGGTAAATAAATAAAACATTTTTTATATTTACTCCATAAGTCACCTTATATACATGTAACGGTGTAAACAAATAAAAATATAAGTAAAGTGGAGGTATGGTAAATAAATAAAACGTCTTTTTATACTTACTCAAACGGTATGGTAAATAAATAAATAAACTAGACGTATCGTAAATAAATAAAACTTTTTATATTTAGTCTATAACCCTCGTTCTATTTATGAAGGCTCAAGAAAGAGGTTTTATTTAAGTGAATCCTATGGGCCAAATACCATATTTGTAAAAGAGGTATGGTAAATTAATAAAAATATAAATAAACGAGAGGTATGGTAAACAAATAAAACATTTTTTTATATTTACTCCATAAGTCACCTTATATTTACGAACACTCAAAAAATGGGTTATATTTAGGTGAAACCTATGGCCAAAATACTATGGGACAAATACCATGGACTAGATTGTTATTAATACCATGCAAAAAACCATTATTAACCCTAATATTAGAATTTAATAAAAATAAAAATGGCACATGGTATTGACCCATGGTATTCACCAAAATGGCACATGGTATTGATCCATGGTATTCACCTGGAATGTAGCCTATTTAAATGGGGGAATTAAACCAGCATGTAGGTTATGCTAAGATTCACTAGGACTTTACAAAGTTTTATTATTTAGTGAAAGACTCACCCAGATCTTACAAGATTTTATAATTGAGTAAAATATTCGCCATGCCTGGTGAGAGATTCGCCAAAAAATTATATATACATATTATATTATTGATAAAATCGCCTTCCATTTTTCCTATATACCATGGAGATTCACCCATTTATTATATTTATAAATTTAGGGGGGGTTCTTAAAATTTTCCCTGCTCCCGACAGGGTAGTACTTCTCCTTGATGGCGTCCTGGAATGAATTCCAAGTGGGAGTGACTGAAAGCAGTGAGTTTGTACTTTCATCCTTCTGCTCGCAGATTTAGGTTTCCCACAGAAAAATACCCTTCTGGAAGATTTAACCATTTATATACAACATCTGCATCTATCTGACCTTCGAATATGGGGATTTCAAAGTTAACTTGTACCTTAAATGGTTTGGCATTTCCAGTGTAGTTATTAGATGCATCGCCCCGTGGTAGCCGCTGAAGGATGTGGGCAAAGTTGTCCATCATCGCGTTCCTTTATCGCTTGAGGGATTCTTCGAGTAAGATTTTGATAGGATCTCCTGTGCCCTTGTCTTTTTTTTCATCTGCCATGGGACGCTGTCGAGATTTGCGAGGTTGGTCTTGCAAAGGTTTGACCAGTTCAAGCCCTAACTCTTTATATCTCGACCTCATTGGGGACATGCAAAGAAAAACAAAGAAAGAGCAGACCCCTCTAATACCACTGATCTAGATTTAAACAGGAACATAACAAATTACAGATATAACCATAAATACAAAGATGTAGCAGAAATAAGACTTCCTTTGATTAATATCAAATAATGAAATATGCTTACAAAGAGTATGGAAATGAGACTAGCTCGGCGATGGTAGCTTATCTCTGAGAAGAGATATGGTGGCTACATGCCTTTGAACTGTGTTACAATGAGGTTCAAGGGCCTTTTTATTATTAAACAATAAGAGCAAACCATAAACAACAAAAACCCTAACCCGAGGAGATGTAACACCAAGAGTTTATGGGCCCCATTGGGGTTAGTTGGATAACCAATTTTCCGGCGTCGTGACTTGGTCATATTATCTATGTTTGACGCGCATGATACCCTATTGGAAAGATCTATCCGAAGACTACGACATAGAAGAATATTTTTTCAAAAAATCGCTGGCAGTAGATTACCAAAATAACGTCATTTAGGGCCTCAAAACGACTCCGGAAGTTTAGGACCCGAACTCTGCTAAAAATAGTAAATTGTACTACATTAAGGAAACTAAAAAAACTGAAAGAAATAATGCTGGGGGTCCAAGTGGAATTGGTGGGCGGCCACCAACATCCACCTGGATCATTCCTCGCCCCTAGGAAGCAATGGTCCCCATTGCGTTGAGTGCCTCCATGAGATGGGGAAACTTCTGCTGAACTTGGTCCCTAGTGAGCTGTTCTGCAATCTTTGATGTGTCCAGTAATGGTGGGAAGCATGGTCGAGGGCAGTCCACATTGAACACTCGGTGCAAGCCAAGGAATGGGGGAATGTTGTGCTCCAAAGCATTGTTTCCCACAACCTTGGTAATGGTGTAAGGACCATATCGGAGTGGTCTGAGCTTCTGATGGGCTCTTGTAAGGTATTTTTTCTGCCGATGCAACCAGACTTTGTCACCCACTTGAAACTTGTGTGGCACCCGATGTTGATCATATCACTGCTTGTACTTGGAATTTTCCACAATGGGGTGGCGATATATCGACCTGTTGGGTAGGGGTCCTCCGGTCGAATGTTTGACCTGACAATGCAACGGTACCCCTATGGGTGAGGAGAAGATGTTCCTGTATTATCTCATGACCATATCCACCTCCTTCTTCTGCGTGGAGGAACCCTTCCCAGTGGCCATGGATGTGGCTATGACCTTCCCCTTACTTCGAGAGCGAACCAAAAAGAAAATAAATTTCCTAGTTTGGGACATGATCTTACTGCCTTTCTTAGTAGAGATCAAAGAAGTGGTGGTAGGTGGGGATACCTCCAGTATCCTGTATAATGTATTACACAAATAAATAATAGCAGTACGAGGCCATGAATATACACAACATGTCGCTTCCACAAGCATGGTTGGCCTAATAATACATCACAAACATCAAGAGGTGCAACATCACACAATACCTCATTTGTGAAGGGCTTGATATTGTAGGGAAGGCACCATCGCTGGCGGACTCAGAGATCTCGTCCTTGGTGAATCCACCTGATGTTGTATGGTTGCGGGTGTGGTATGGTTGACAGCCCCAATCACTTCACGAAATCTACTGAAATGAGGTTCTTTTGGCTCCCACTTTCAACAATGAATTGTAGCGGCGAACCCTTCACCCACATATGTGAGTGGAAAAGGCGCTCCAGTACCTCTTCTAGATCTTCGGGCTCATTCTTCTGGATCTTGGTGGTGGCAACAATGGCGCTGGGCTCTGTGTCAATGATCTGCTTCCCTTCATCACTCCTCTTCTTGGGTTCTAACTCAGGGTCGGAACATGCATCTGATTCTGAGGCTTTCAACTCAGCCACCAAAGACTGCTTGGTCCAATACTCACTTGTGTTGTGAGTGGGGCTCTTATGGAACTCACACCACTTTCTTGTGTCCTTCCTTGACTTTGTGGTTTTGTTCTTTTTTTGCGGCTTCGACGGGTTGTCTTGGTTCACCCCGCCTTGGCTTTGTCATTTGTTCTTTGGATTCGTAGATCTAAAGTCTCGCTTCTTTTGTTTAAACTTTTGCTTGATCTTGATGGCATATCGGGACATCAGGCTAAGCGAGGAGTTGTCCAAGAACTCCATCTTATCCTGGATATATCTATGTAGGCAACTGCGGTACTTGAGTACCAATTTTTTCTCAGAATCCTTGATGCCCATCTTCGTGCGCAGGGTATGAAAAACATTGGTAAACTCTGGCACATCTTGGTCCCTTCCCTGCCGGAGCGTGGTCCATTTTATGTATTTGTCCTCAGAGCTCCCGACAGGATAATATTGCTCCTTGATGGCATCCCGGAATGAATTCCAAGTGGGAGCGGCTGAAAACAGTGAGTTTGTACTTTCATCCTTCTGCTCGCAGGAGGTTTCCCAATAGTCCTTGACGTGGGGGGTTGCTTTGAGAAGAGCGAAAGTAATCTTTTCTCGGCTGCAAAAATCATGAACAGAAAAATACCCTTTTCACAGATTTAATGATTTATCTACGATATATGCATCTATCTGACCCTCGAATATGGGGATTTCAACGTTAATTTGTAGCTTAAAGGGTGTGGCATTTCCAGAGTAGCGATTAGATGCGTCGCCCCTGGGTAGCCGCTGACGGATCTGGGCAAAGTTGTCCATCATCGTGTTGCTTTTTTGCTCGGGCTTCTTCGAGCAAGATTTTGATAGGATCTCCTACCCTCTCATCTTTCTTTTCATCTGCCATGGGAGGCCGTCGAGATTTGTGAGGCTGGTTTTGCAAAGGTTCAACCAGTTCAAGCCTTAACTCCTTATGGAGGTGATCAGCCTGTGAGGGGAATGCATCGAGTTGTGATCAAGAGGCTGCCTTTGTGTAAGGAAAACACTGAAGCTTGTGTACTTGACGAAGCAAGACTAGGTTTTGTGAAAAGTTGGTAGGGAGGCTCCAAAATGAAGTTGAGGCAAAATTTTGGAGGGTGGTTGTAGCCGCTAGAATATATTCCAATATGATTCATAAGTTGTTGTAGATATTCCATTGAATAGTTAGTCACAAAGGATTTGATAAATTTTTATTGAAATCAAAAAGTTTATACTATAAAAAATAATTTTCCATAGACTTTCTTGAAATCAAAATAACACAATATATGGAAAACCCTTTCACAAGAAACCCAATTGGAAGTCGAGGTTGTTGTGTTTTTTCTTTCTATGAGTAGAAATGGTGAAAATAAAGAGTGAGACCTATGACCCATGGGAAACTATAGAACAAGAACCATTTTTTCTCTTCCCTCTCTTTGTCCACTCTCAAATATTATGTTATACTATGAAACAAAATGCACTAGAACTAAATCAAACCCATTCTTCTCTTAGTGGTCTCGTTATAAAACATTCATATAACCACCTAGGGGTTAAATTTGACGCATTAAACCCTCAGTAGGAGTTGGAACTCAACTCCTTTCATCATGGTCTAGTGGCTAGCCCATTATCCATGAATAATGGGGATAACATGACATCCTCTCGAAGCATGGTGGATAAAACAAGAATGTTAACCTCTAGGTAGCATAATTTTAGCATAAAGACTTAGTTTGAGGTATTCCTTGTGTAGTTGGAGATGTATATTACTAGAGAATAAGGTTGAGGGTTCTAGCATATGAGAGAGTTTTTGTACCCAAAAAAGATTCATTAAATGTTTCAAACTACCTTCGGAAGGTTTAAAACCTCAATTTACCAAAGTGGGAGCTGTTAGTAAATATGGTCCTTTTATATAATTTCTTGAATGTTTCCACTCTCAAAGCATGAATATAAATGAAAAATAATATAATGATGAATCTAGATAATGGATAATATTATTCTAGTGTGATGCATATAATTGTGGAGAAAAACAAGGAAAGTGCAATAAAAATGCATGATAGCATGTTGAAAGAGAGTGGAAAGGGATTTGCAATGAAATTTGACATGGAAAAGAGTAAAAAAGGAGTATTTACAATAAATTAAAGAAGCAAGAAAAGAGTAGTGATTTGACCAAATATAATTTTGCAATAGTAAGTTGTGTTCCAACAAAAAGTAATGTTTCAAAAGATAGTGGAATTGTAGCCGTGTATTTGCAAGGAGATGATGTTATCGCATATGTAATAGCAAAGTAGGTGAATATGGGAATGCTTGATTTACATACAATTTTTGTCCATGACTTTGTTGCAAGTTAGGATGAATGCGCAACACATGGAAAAAATCCAAATAAAATATGCATAATTGTAGTGGAAAAAGTTGTTGCAAAGGAATGTAGATGGAGAAGAAAAGCATTTAGTTAAAGATGATTACAAGAGATGAGTAGTTTCATTAAAAGTAAAACAAATCTAAGGGATACTTGAGTAGCAAGAATGAGTGTAGTTTGTTGATATAGTTCTAATACTATAAAAAAGGGGGATTGGGAAGAACGAAGCATGATTAGGGAGAGTATCTTGAGGCAATGTATCCCATTGGGAAATATTTATAGTAGTTTATAGAGGTATATGAATAGAAATAAGTGTAAAAGAGATCATGATGTTAGTGATGAAATAATCTAGGAAATAAAGATCGAAAAATAGAACAAAGATTTGATATATTATCTATAATGACATATTGAAAATATGTGAATTATAAAAGGAAAAAGAAAGATGTAAATTAGACAATAAAAAAAGAGGTAGTATTATAAGTATGATCACGAACAAATAATAAAATAAAATAAATAAATAAATAACTTAGTTGCTAGTTCTAAACAACATTTTGAGTCAGATTCTAAAAATGTTGTAACTAATGAATTTGATAAAAGTGCATCCCTAACATTACAACTTCCTTGTACATTTGTCTATTTGATTATAATTTTTAAAATTTAGTTATTTTAACTTGTAAAAACAAGATGTTGTAGGATAATATAATTTTTTTGTTTGTCATATATTTGTCGGTTATTAAAACGTAAAATGTTATATTTAAAATTTGAACATTAAAACATTTTTATGACCAAAATACAATATTTATTTTTTATTTTATTTACTTTTGACATAAAAATTTTAAATGTTTGTTTGTATTTTTTTTTTTGTAATTCTTAATTTTAAACTTTGAATGGATGTTTGATCTAAGATTTAAGAGCTTATAGCCATATCCTCACTAAATGTAAAGAGACCTAGTTGTTGTTGTTCTTTTTTAATAGGGTACAAAGGGAATTTGTATGTAGTGTTCAATGGTATATAGATTTGTTTCCTTAAAAGCATTTTTTTTATATACTTATTTTTTACATAATTATTATTTACAAGCTTTTATCATTGTATTTTATATTTTAATGCGTGAAAATTTTGAAATTTATTAATTTAATGGTTAAGATAAACGTAAATTTAAATTTATTTTATTAACTTTGAAAAAGAAAATTATTTAAAAAATAAATTAATAATATATAAAATAATTTATTTAATAGAAAATATCATTTTGTTTGTATTTCAATTTTCAAAACTTTTTCCTTATCTAATATAACTACATTATCACTAACCATACCAAAGAGTGAATTTTCAAGAGTTTTAATGGTTTCATCTTCTATAGTGTAATTAATTAAAGGCGAGTACAATAAAAAATCGTGATTTTATTGTTGAATGGGTGTTTATAAAAAGAGGGGTGGAGATGCGCACAACCTTTGTCCGACTAGGTAATAAGGAAGTTGGATGTGGTAGTGTCCCCCCTATGTTAATTACCACACCCATCACATTGAGCACAATGTTTAATGGCCGATAACTTATGCAATATAGTGAAATTTCTTTCCTCTAGTCCTGGTTTAATTCTTGATTTCATCGACAATTTGAAAGATCCTACCAGCATATGGTTGATTGTCCTTACTTATTAGATGTCATAGTCTTGTTAGCCTCCTACTGTAGCAGGTTAATCATCTTTCATGATCGACGGTTTTACATGCCAAATATGTCGTACTATCCATGCTGCAATGCTCCATATTTGCTACAGATGGCCAAAGAAGTGTCCATAAGAGTATGCTAGTCTAAATGCCACTGTTGTGTTCCAATTTTGATAAGCAGTCCATTTTTCGGTTTAAGGCAGTTTTTCAGTTGGAGGTACTCAGGCTGGAGTTCACTAACCTCTCTCTTCTTCTCATCACCCTTATTATATAAACTCCCTATTAGTTTTCCCTTCCCCTATTAAAATCATGTATATAAATCCCCTTATGTAAATATTCCCCCCTGGCATTATAGCCATAATTCTACTAAGTCCGGGAAATCACAGTCCATCTGGGATTGTTTTTAGCCCATCCGCGTCATTGAGGAACTAGTTTAACATATGGTCAGCTAGTAACCTCCTCCTTAAACCTAAAAACCCATATTCCGCCCCTAAACCAAAGTCTTGTGCATAAATATTAACCTGCGCCTGTAAAAAAGGAATATTCCTGCGAATATTCCCACCCGTTAACCCGCCTTCCCTTCGCGTCCGCCGCCAACCGTTGGATCGCCCGCCCCACAGATCAACGGCTGGCGGGCATCCCCATTCCCGACACGCCCGACCTTTAACGTCCGGGAGTTCGGCGGTTTTGCCGCCGTACTCCCGCCACGCGTCAGGCGCTGGGCTGTGGCGGAGCCCCCTCCCCCGAAACCGCCTTTGCCCATAAGCGGTGCGCCACATACCGCTTACCGCCTCCTGCCGGGTGACGTCACCACCCACGTCACCCCCTGCACAGTCATGCCCACGTCACTCCCCTGTCCAGTCACCCGATGAGTCACCCGCCTGCGTGGCCTCCTGCCACATCACTGCCACGTGTCCCCGCCACTGTACCTGCCACGTCATCGTTCGTACGTGATGACATCATGTTGAAGTCATCCCGCCATGTCGCCCTGCTGACGTCACCCGCCATACAATGATGACGTCATGCTGACGTCATCAGCACTTTTTTGGGCGCAAAGGCGCAAAAGCCACACTTCGGAGCCCCGGAATCGAATTCGCTCATTGCAGGATTTTTTGGGCCAAAATGGAGAATCTCCAGGGAATCTTTAAGGAATCTTCTCACCATGCGGCCCCAGGAAGCCCGAAAAGGCGCAAAAATGATCCGTTTTCTTCACAGAGCATACCAAAATGATCAGAAGACAATTCCAGATGATACAGAGGCCGAACAGCGGCCATTTACTGGTGATTAGACCAGCAGCACAGCAGATCAGCAGTCTAGATTTTGTCAGAGAGTATCAGTGGAAGAAAGGATGCCAGAGAGAATCAGTCACGATTTTTTAGGGGCTCGAGGCACCTGAACATTGATGAAGCCCCCAGAAAGTCAAATCAATAAGCATCAGCCCATCCTTGCCTTCAAATCACCATTAAGGCATTCAAAGCACCAGGACAACAAGGAAGCAGAAACCCATACTCATTTATTGCAGAAAACACTGCAGCAAGCCACCAAGGACAGCATCATTTATTCAGTTTTGACACATCGGCCCTGAGCACGGCCCGAGATATTTTTTGCATTTATTTCTAGATAGGATTAGGTCTAGTAGTCATTTTTTATGACCTAATTAGGTCAAGATGTAATAAAGGAACTCTGCAGAGAGTTTTTGCCCTATATATACCACCCTCTGTATAGTTTTAAGGGTTGGTTAATTGAGATTTTCACTAGAGACTCGCTGTGTATACCTGAACTTTTTTGTAATCAGAGATTGCTTAAAGCTTGGAGAGCGAACTGTTGGTTGTTAATGAATGTTCTGAAGAGTTGAAGATGGAATTCATGCGCTGCGGTCTGAAGCAATAAGTGCCTCTTATCTCTGTTTATGTGTTTGCCATTATCTAAATAGTAGAAAAAAGGAATAGCCTAGAATTAGTTTAAACACTCTCTATGCTCAATTTCTGTTGTTTCTTTATGTTTTCCTCTAAAAGAATTGGTTATGAACATTGAATTCCTCCCGGCTCATGTTTACCCCAATTCACCTGTGCTGGCCAATTATCTAGGGATTCTTAACTGCCCCTAGGTAGCGCCCTGTTATTTTCTTTGCTAATTTGTTGGAGAGATTCTTAACTGCCTCTCTTTCTTTAGCATTCATTCCATCCTTTGAACCTGAAAGTTGCTTCTGCTTCAGTTATCTTGCTCCATTTTCCCCTCACTATTATTAAGGAAAGACACCAGCAGTTCCCCTCCTCGACTCCACGTCCAATGGTTTGAAACATTCAGACTATACTCTGCCTCTCTACCTGAAAGTGTCAGTTTTCCCACCAAAACTTAATCAAAGCCCCTGTGCATCATATCTAGCCTAAAATCACCCTTTTTCAACAAAGCTAAATCATAAAGAGAGAACCCTCTCTGACTGCAGGTAGGCTAGGACCTGCAGTCCAAAGTTGGTTTGTGGTTACCTCGGCCGTATCCCTTTAGGAGTCAAAAGGGACAACCTGAGTGATAATAGTAGTGTCCCCCCTATGTTAATTACCACACCCATCACATTGAGCACAATGTTTAATGGCCGATAACTTATGCAATATAGTGAAATTTCTTTCCTCTAGTCCTGGTTTAATTCTTGATTTACACCGACAATTTGAAAGATCCTACCAGCATATGGTTGATTGTCCTTACTTATTAGATGTCATAGTCTTGTTAGTCCCTCTCGTGTTCATTGGTAATTTTTGGAGGTGGTAGGCTCTCATCATGCGTAATGTCACAGCCATGCACATAAGGATAATTGATTGTCATATAATAATGATGTCACACCTCATTTTATGCTTGTTCATGGATAGGAAGCCCTCTGCTTAGGGAATTATGATGTAGGTAATATGAGCTACATGCATTCTAATTTTTTTCTTATTTTTCTCACTGTAATCCCTTGACCTTCACAATGAGGATGGAGGATTCCATGGTTATTTTCTCTCTAATTATAGGACTTATCATTGTGTATGGGATTCCCTCTTCCTTTATTTTTTCCAAAAAAATTGTGGAGTTCATTCTCTAGTTCCTCCTAGGTGGTATGTACCCCTTCATCCTGTATTTCTTCATATGCCCTCTAGTTTTAAGTCATTCGACTCACCCCTCTCTCCCACGATATCTAGCTTCATGCTTCTCCTTGTTTTAGGTCAAGTGTGGTCTCTTTTGGTTGTGGAAAATGTGTCTGGATCATGGGCATAGGTTCAATGTTGGGCCACCTATTATCGAGAATAGGGAAGCTCTCATTCTAAGAAATGGGTGCAAATATCAACTGCCAAATACAGAGGACATGCTCAGTACAAGAGGATATTGCATATATGGAAAGGGAAATTGATGATGAATTTCATTGTGTAACTAATTCAAAATGATTACTTGAGGTGGCTAACTAGTTCCTAGATATGGGCCACACCAAGGGTTGCTACAACCAATATATGTATACCGTTGATATATACTAGCATTTGAACCTTCTATTGGGATGAGTGTTGGTTGACCAAAATGAAGCTAAAGAAGATATTCTTTTAATGTTGGATGAAATGGAGTTGAATATGCAATCCATGGATTGTAGGTTTGGGAGAAATGAGGGTCACTTGGGCATCCACCTGGAATTGGGTTCTTTTTAGGATGTAACCACAAGCCCATTTTATTGGGGGCACTAGAATATGGTAAGTCCTAGAGATGAGGTCCTTGCTACCTACACTCATTTTTAAATTTTGGTGTTGTCTTTTTATTTTCAGTTAAAGGATGGCCCTAAAGGTCTAGTATATCACCCTGATATTCACTATTTTTGGATAATTATCAGCAAACTTTTTACATGATTAATATGAAAACAAAAGTGTTTCCTATCATTTGTCTTCCTTAGTAGTATACCAAGAGAGGTTTTAGATATTTAAATGTACACCTTTAAATTTTACAAATAGAAAAAATAACCTTTACTAAAGAAATTTCAATTTTTAGAAAACATAAATATTATTAAAAACATCAAATTTTATGTTTACTATTTTACATATATATATCTATATATCTATATATATATATATATATATATATATATATACACAAAAAAAATTTGTAAATTAAAGGCCTTTTTATTATCAAAAAATCTTCAAAATACAGAGTTGTTACATCCAATTGATTGTGATTATGCTTATTATCTCTAGGGAATTCGAGACAATACACTGACCATGATTTTCAACTATTTCTAGAATACAAAAGAAACCAAACATACTAGATAGTCCTTACAAAACATAACAAAAGATCAAATTTACCAGTAAACATAATGGTGATTAAGAGTTAGAATAAGAAATGGGATTAGGGTCCCTAGCACCCAATATTTGAGGATAAACAGTGTCTGAGTTGCAATGAAGGTGTAGTTCCAGATGGGCCAACCTTACATCAAGATTTTCCATGGTGAAATGTTGGTTCCTCAATATCCTTTTGATGTCCTCAAAAGAGGTGAACACATTGTACATTTGAACTTGTTCATATTTTGATACCAAACCAAGCAGAGTCTTCATTTTCCAGTGAAGAGTAATAGAATTGAGGTATTTATTTTTGCGTCCCTTGGTGTACCTAGGGTCTAGAACCTAGAAAGGGACCTCTTCCATTATCTCAAATTAGGAGTAAGATTTGCTTCTTGCATGAGCCTTAGTTTTTTATTTTTTCATTTTATACAAGTTCTCTGGTATCACTGCATTAAAATATGTCATAGCTAAGACTTGGGAAAAGGGTTGAGCCTTCCTCTAACTCTGTGAGTTTCTACCACCTCTACCCTTATTGCATCACATGCATTAACTCGGAGGTGTTGTGAGCTAGCAAGATTCCCACTACTGAAGAATATTCAAGCAATCACTACCATACAACTGATAATATAAAATACCATGGAAAACAATAAAAAAATGTAGGTTCATCAAAACACTAGAGCCACCACCATAAACCATGAACCAAAAAGAACCACTAGAGGGACTAGTGCAGTGAGAGACCCCAAGGCAAAGGACATCCCTCACTTTGGAACCCACTGAAACCTAAAGGTTCAAGTGGACATAGAGCAAAATCCAGGTCTAGATAGCAGAATTTCCACATTTACACCATATTACATTAAACAAAAAGGGTGACATAACATTGTCCCACTTTGATAGAATCAATATAAGAAACACAACAAATTGATCAAGGCTCCCTACTAAATTATTGTAAAAAAACAAACCCATCTAAGACTAGGATTACCTAGAACCACCCCAAATCACAGCCTAATAGAATTATTGTGAAAAGGAACAAGTCTTACAACACTAGAAGGAACAATAGCTAAGCAAAGCAAGGATAGGAGAAAACAAACCTGAGCCAACAAGCCTGAGATGGAAATGGTCAGTTTACACCAATGACCACAATATAATCATGCAACTGGTTCCAAATTCTCCTCACAACAACAAAGTTTCCCCTCGCACATCTGATTCACCAACTTTTGTTGAGCCCCACTCCTTGTAATACTAAATCTAATCCCAAAAAATAACAAGACCCTTCTAGCATAGGACCTAAGAGATATAAATAACAGGAGGGAGGTTAGCTCCTTGACCTCACATCCACTTCTAACACTCACCCAAAAAACTTAGAACAAAGCCACCATCGTCCATCCTCCAAGCCTATTGATAACCATGTCTAGTTCTACATGCAATTACACACTAGGGACGAGCCACACCTCGTGCTCATAAATGCATAGCATTTTGATAGGGTGGTGATCTTTATCCTCGATGCCCCTTTCAGACTGTGTCTCACCCATGGTAGGGAATCCCTATCACTATCCAATATGGATCAGAGCAAATCAACCCATCTTACCTATTCTAATAAATTCCACCTCACATCAAGACTGAGATCTCAGAATTGACAACCTAGTTTAGCCATGAATTTTGGAGCCTTATTCCTCGATCTCCTTGAATGCTAGAATATAACATAGTCTACTTGAAGGATCATTTCTCTAATGTGATCTATTAATAGTTCCAATCAAGAAACTTTTTCCATTTTAGAAGGAACAAATCCATAGATGGGTTTATGAGGGTCATAATTATTGATATCGCGTCACCATATATTTGTAGTTATTGATAATATTTTGTAATCACTATTTCAAAACCTATTTCCATTCCCTGAAACTTCTCCATGTTATTGTTATTAATCCAAAAAATCTTCAAATATACTCGTAAGGTATTCCTATTTCCATCTCTGAAAATATCACCAAATCAAGCAATCTCAGGGTTCCCCTTTGAGGCCTCATCAAAATTTTATTTGATGAAGCCCAAGGTGGGAGATGAAGGGGCGAAAGTGGACAGGAGTATAGACACTAATCTTCATACTTCTAACTTTCACAAGGGAACTCATGTTGTTGCCCAACTCCAATTTTCTCAAGATTATCGCCTCCTCTTGAAATGACTTCTAATCTTCTGCAAACCAAGCTTTTGCTAAAATTGATTCTTTGATATTCTTCTTGATTATGTCCCATGTGTTTTCTGTTAGTTTCTTCTTATTCCTAAAATTCTCCCTTTATTCTCTTTCCATAGGGCTCATGCAGTGAATCCTCCAACCTCAATCCATGCTTTGTTAACTACGTGATTATTAAAAAGGTTACTTCTCCTTTGTAGAACAGGCCTTAGTACCCTTTTATTATAATTTGATCCTAAGTCAATAGTTTTTTTCCTTCCAACCAGCTAGAGGGAAGTGAGCTACTTTGGAGCAAAGGCTAGTAGCATGTATTTTCATCCATAACACCTCTCAATAGGTTGTTATCCCTACCATCAAAGAGTGGGGTTCCTTTAGGGTAAACATGCCTTTAGTTTGATAGCCCCAACATAACTTGTCAAGCTCCTCTGCTAATTAAATTTTTCTTTCCAAAAGTTTTTTCACTTAGACTACCCATAGATTCTATCCTTGATATTCTAGCCATTTCTCCTTTGTCTTCCATCATCTCAAGATCACCCATATTAATTAAAAAAGTCTCAGAGATTTCCAAGTTCCTACATTTTGACATTATACAACTTAATCTCATTAAAGTGGGATAAGCTCCATATTAAGATAACTTTTCTTGTTTTTAATTAGGTTAAAATAAGATACATAAAAAAAATGAATTACATGAAAATTTCTAAGGTATTATGATTAAATGATTTATTTATAATTAAGATTTAATGTAAATAATGAATTATTATTTCCCCAAATGAATTATTATATTATAAAAGATGTTTTTTTTAATAATCACATATTTTTATTTAATTTTAATTATTGTTATATAGTTTAATAATATAAATTTCAAAATTTCAAAAAATTATCTATATATATAACAATTAAAATTATATTAAAAAAAAATACTATAAATTATCAATTCACAGATAATATTCAAATTTTTAACATAAATATTTTATTATATTAATAATAATAATAATATTTATATTATTATTAATATAAATATTAAAAATTACATTGAAGGTTACTAGGCAGAAATCTTAAAAATTGGAAGTCCTGTCCTCATCCCCCACATCCACAAGCTTTTCAATCAAGCAGTCAAGCAAGGGTTCCTTAAACCATGGACTCAGAGCCTCATTATCCCTATTTTTAAAAGTGGGGATACAAATAACCCCTCTAATTATCGGACAATTATGATCAACCCTCTCCTAGCCAAGTTATATGGTATTATTTTGGAAAAGAAGTTGAGCATATGGCTTGAAAGTGAAGATAAGCGGGCTAAAGGCCAAGCGGGTTTTAGAAGGCATCACTCAACAACGGACCACCTCGTTACGCTTAGGATCATTGTGGAGGAATGTTGTAATGATAAATCCAATCTCTTATGTTGCTGTGTGGACTTTAAAAAGACTTTTGATACAGTTCCTAGAAACAACCTTTGGAATAGATTAGAAGAGCTAAAGGTTCCTTTCGAGTTGAGAGCTGCCGCTATAAGGTTATACGAGAATATAATTGCCAAGCTAAAAAGCAACGAGGGGTGGTCAAAAGATATTAAATGTAATATCAGAGTTAAACAAGGTTGCCCTCTCTCCCCTACCCTATTTGGCATTTACATCGACAAGCTTGAAGGTTCTTTAGAGGAAGCAGGATGTGCTGGCACGATCTTAGCTGGGATAATCATCATCCTTCTTCTCTATGCTGACGATATTGTTCTTCTCACGAGGTGCCCATTTGATCTTGATAAGCAACTTAGGCTTCTTAAGGATTTCTGCTCTAACATGGGTATGATTGTTAACACTGACAAAACAAAAGTTATGATTATCAAATCCAAGAAGGACACTTATGTTAATTTTATGTATGACAATAATAACTTGGAGGAAGTGTATTCTTACAAGTACCTAGGAATTGATATTCATCACAAGCTCAAATGGAACTGTAACATTAAGAAAAGGATTAATGGGGGGTGTAAAGCTTATTTTGGTCTTGAAAATAATTGTAAAATGGCAAAACCTGGTAATGTGGGATAAAAAGAAGTTCCTCTTTGAAACTTTAGTCACTCCTGTTATCTTACATGGATGTGAGGTCTCGGGTTGCAGCGTCTCTAGAGAATCCTGGAGAAATATTGAGCAAATCCAGAAGTGTTTTATAACGTATAACTTGAAAATTAAAAGCAATACACCCTATCCTATTCTCCTTATAGAAGTAGGTCTTTCCCCTATCGAAATCCTAGCTATGACGAGGCTTCTGTTGTACAAGCACAAACTCAATAATATAGGAGATCATAGACTTCTTAAGCTAGTTCTAAATTCCATCCAAAACCACCTAAGGCTCAAGCGGGGGTGGTATAAAGATAGGAGAGCCTGGTTAAACCATTGGGAGATCAATGAGAATGATGCATTGCAAAACATTAATAACATTAAAAATATTGTTACTTCTAAGTTCAAAGAAAAAATGTGGTGTGAAAAAGATTTAGCAGCTAAAAGAAAATTAAGTTATTATAAGAAGGTCATCAACCCCACCCTAGAAGATCAAAAGTATCTCTCTATTTTAACTAGCACAAAGAAGAAAATTAATATAGCAAAGATTAGAACAAACTCTCATGAGCTCCATAGTGAAATTGGTCATTGGGCAGTTCCTAAAACACCATGGATGGAAAGGATCTGCCATCTTTGTGAGAATAGGAACATCAAGGATGAAAACCACTTCCTCTTAGATCTCAGTTTCATAATCTATGTCGCAACACTGACCTTCCTAGCCTTTTACGATGTCAAAATTATAGTGAGCTCGGGAGGCTTCTCTCCAAGCTTTTTGAGCATAGGAATAAAATCTTAAATCAAACTAAATAATTTGTTTCTTTAGGTCCGACAGACCAAAATTTGGTCTAAGTGGACATTAACCATCATCATCATCATCATTATAATTAAATTAAAAATTTAATTGATATAGAAAAAAAAATTGCTTTATAATGAATCAATGTGAATCAAACATATTACATTGATATTTTTTAAATTTTATAAATATATTTTTAATTTAATAGATCGTTGCCACTATTACATCGATACAATATTCCAATACGTTAAAATAATTTATTAATCAAAATCAATAAAATAAAAAATGAAATTATAACTTAATAAAATATTTAAAAATATCAAAACTTAAAATCAATTAATTAAAATAAAAATCAACAAAATAAACTATTTAATTTTTTATTTATTTTATTAAAGTTTTATACATATAATAATATTTAAAGTAGGATGGTTCACTGCCATATGTCAACGAAGTTCATCTATTAAACAATCATAGTAAATCAAATAAGAAATTTGGAATACTACTAGATTTTAAAATCTCTTTCTATGAGACTTCTGCAATCCATTGTGAAGGAAAGGCATTGATGGAACTACATGGGACCAATAAGTTTAAAACAAAAAAAGCAATTGTATCTGTCGTAATGCAAAATGTGAAATCTTCAGTTGCAAGTCCAGAAAAGCTCAAATCATAAAAATGTCGTTCCCAATCGTTCACTTCGCTCTGATACCACATGAAGAAGAATCACAAAACCATATAACCATATGCAGAGTCTTTACATCAGAATTACAATCTTTGGTCAAAAGTTGGGCTCTAAGCCCAAAAACTTCTCTTGGGGGATCCCATGCCCAACAATTTCGTAAATAAATCATTAAATCTGTGAAAAGGGTATTTTTTTGTTCATGATTTTTTCAGCTAGGAAAAGATTACTTTCGCTCTTCTCAAAGAAGCCCCCCACACCAAGGACTAGTGGGAAACCTACAACGAGCATAAGGATGAAAGTACAAACTCACTATTTTCAGTCACTCCCACTTGGAATTCATTTCGGAATGCCATTAAGGAGCAGTGCTACTCTGTCGGGAGCTATCAGAACAAATACATAAAGTGGACCACGCTGCGGCAGGGAAGGGACCAAGATGTGTTGAAGTTTACCAATGTTTTTCATACCCTGCGCACGAAGTTGGGAATCAAGGATTCTAAGAAACATTTGGTACTCAAGTACCACGGCTGCCTCCATAGATACATCCAGGATGAGATGGAGTTCCTAGACATCACCTCGCTCGACCTGGTGTATCGATACGCCATCAAGATCAAGCAAAAGTTTAAACAGAAGAGGCGAGACTTTGGATCTTCGAATCTGAAGAACAAAGGACAAAGCCAAGGCGGGGTGACCCAAGACAACCCGTCGAAGCCGCAAGAAAAGAAAAACACCACGAAGTCAAAGAAGGACACTGGAAAGTGGTGTGAGTTCCATAAGAGCCCCACTCACAACACAAGTGAGTGTCGGACCAAGCAGTCGCTAGTGGCCAAGTTAAAGGGTTCAGAATCAGAAGCATGTTCCAACCCTGAGTCAAAACCCGAGAAGAGGAATGACGAAGGCAAGCAGATCATTGATGCGGAGCCCAACGCCACTATTGCCATTGCCAAGATCCAACAAAATGAGCGCAAAGATCTAGAAGAGGTGGATCGTCTTTTCCACTCACATATGTGAGTGAAGGGATCGCCACTGCAATTCATTGCTGACAGTGGGAGCCAAAAGAACCTCATTTCAGCAGAGGTCATGAAGCAGTTCGGACTATCGACCATACCACACCCACAACCATACAACATCGGGTGGCTTCACCAAAGACGAGATCTCCGAGTCCGCCAGTAGTGTCGCCTTTCCTACAGCATCAAGCCCTTCACAAATGAGGTATTTTGTGATGTTGCACCTTTTTATGTTTGTGATGTATTATTAAGCCAACCATGCTTGTGGAAGCGACATGTTGTGTTTGAGTCAAGGCCTACTGCTGTTATTATTTCTTTGTGTAATACATTATACGGGATATGGGAGGTAACCCCACATACCGCCACTTCTTTGATCTCTGCTAAGAAAGGCATTAAGATCATCTCCCATACTAGGAAATTTATTTTCTTTCTAATTCGCTCTCAAAATAAGGGGAAGATCGTAGCAACATCCATGGCCCCTGAGAAGGGTTCCTCCACGCAGCAGAATCAGGTGGATACGGTCATGAAAGAATATAGGAACATCTTCTCCTCACCCACAAGGGTACCGCTGCACTGTCAGGTCAAGCATTTGGTTGGAGCACCCCAACCCAACAGGTCGATATATCGCCGCCCCATTATGGAAAATACCAAGTACAAGTAGCGACATGATCAACATCGGTTGCCACACAAGTTTCAAGTGAGCGACAAAGTCTGGTTGCATCGGCAGAAAGAACGCATTACAAGAGCCCATAAGAAGCTCAGACCAATTCGATATGGTCATTACACTATTACCAAGGTTGTGGGAAAATATGCTTTGGAGCACAACATTCCCCCATCCCTTGTCTTGCATCGACTGTTCAAAATGTGGACTGCCCTCAACCATGCTTCCACCATTATTGGACACATCAGATATTGCAGAACAGCTCACAAGGGACCAAGTTCAGCAGAATTTTCCCCATCTCATGGAGGCACTCAACACAATGGAGACCATTACTTCCTAGGGGGGGAATGATCCAGATGGATGTTGTTGGCCACCCACCAATTCCACTTGGACCTCCACCATTTTTTCTTTCAGTTTTTTTCAGTTTCCTTAATTGTAGCACAATTTACTATTTTTAGCAATTTTTCGGGTCCTAAACTTCCAAAGCAGTTTTGAGTCCCTAAACGACATTTTTTTGGAAATCTACCATGAGCGATTTTGTTATTAAATCCCCTTTTCCGTTGTAGTCCTTGGAGAGATCTTTCCATTGGAGTATCATGCGCGACAAACAGAGATAATATGGTCAAGTCACGACCCCGGGAAGTTGGTTGTCCAACTAACCCCAACGGGGCCCATAAACCCTTGGGGCTACATCTCCTCAGGTTAGGGTTTTGGTTGTTTAGGGTTTGCTCTTATTGTGCAATGATAAAAAGGCCCTTGAGCCTCATTGTAACGCAGTTCAGAGGCATGTTTTCACCACATCTCTTCTCAGAGATAAGCTACCATCATCAAGCTAGTCTCATTTCCATACACTTTGTAAGCATATTTCATTATTTGATATTAATCAAAGGAAGTATTATTTCTGTTGCATATTTGTATTTATGGTTATATCTGTAATTTGTTGTGTTCCTATTTAAATATGGATCAGTGGTATCAGAGGGGTCTGCTCTTTCTCTGTTTTCCTTTACATGTCAAAGTGTATTGCATCCTTATCTGGACAAGTTTGTGATAATATTCACAGATGACATATTGACATATTCTAAAAATAAGGAAGAGCTTGTTGAGCACCTAGAAACAATGTTGAGATTGTTGAGAGAGAATTAGTTGTATGTGAGGCTTAGTAAGTGCAGTTTATTTCAGACAAAAATTCCTTACTTGGGACATGTTGTTCCAAGGAAGGCATAGCAGTGGATCCGGAAAAGATCAGAGTTATCATGGAATGGGCAGCCCCTAATAATGTGGATGAGGTTAAATCATTCGTGGTGTTAGCAGGTCCTTACAGGTGGTTCATCAGTAACTTCTCACAAATTGCTTACTATCACATCATTGTAGAGAAAAGGAAAGAAGTTTGAATGGACAGAGAAATGTGCAGCTAGTGTTGAGCAATTGAAGCAATTGCTTACAAACACTCCAATTCTAAAGATTCCAGATCCAAATAAAGAGTTTGTGGTGGTGTACATATGCTTACAAGAGAGGACTTGTTGGAGTACTAATGCAAGAGGGACAGGTAGTATGCTATGAGTCAAGGAAACTGAATGAGCACAAGCAGAACTATGTGATGCATGATCTTGAGTTGGCAACAATCAATCATGCATTGAATATGTGGAGGCATTATCTTCTTGGAAAGAGGTTTATTCTGATGAGTGAGCAAAGTGGACTGAGATACTTGTTTGACCAACCTAATCTGAATGTTAGGCAAGCTAGGCGGTTAGCTACACTCAATGAGTTTGACTCTGAGATCAGGTACATTAAGGGTAAGGAGAACAGGGTTGTATATTCTCTTAGTAGAAGAGCGTGGGTAAATCACATAGCAGTTATGAGTTCATATGGGATAAATTTACAAGATCAGATCTTACAGGTAGGACAATAGGATGATAGATACTCGCATCTTAAGCACAGGTTACAGTAGCATGGTACAGGTGAACAAAATGTGGATTATCATCTTACGACAGATGGGTTGGTGATATTTAAGCACAGGATATATGTTTTGGACAACAGTGAGCTCATGAATCTTATCTTGAGGAAAATTCAGTTTAATCCATATTCAGGTCACCCGGGATATCAAAAGACTCTAACAACTGTGAACAAGTTTTACTATTGGCCAAATTTGAAGAAAGAGGTAGCTGAGTTCATCGCAAGGCGTTTGGATTTTCAACAGCTAAAAGAAGAGTGCAAGCATCTTGGTGGTTTATTGCAACCGATTTTGATTCCATAGTGGAAATGGGAGGTCATTTCCATGGATTTCATTACAGGTTTTCCAAAACCGTTTATACAACATGATTCCATCATGGTTGTGGTTGATAGATTGACCAAGGTAACTCACTTCATTCTAGTGAAGTCTACTAATTCAGCTAGTGAGGTAGCTTAGGTCTTCATCAGGGAGATAGTGAGATTGCATGGTGTTCCTAAGAAGATTGTTTCTGACAAAGATCCCAAGTTCACCTCCAGGTATTGGAAGGATTTGTTTGTAGGTTTGGCGACAGAGTTGTTTTTTAGTAGAACTTATCATCCATAGACAGATGGATAGATAGAGAGGGTTAACAGGATTTTGGAGGATATGTTGGGGATGTATGTTATGCATCAACGGAGGAAGTGGCAAGACTATCTTCCATTGGTAGATTTTGCGTAAAATAATGGGTATCAAGAGTCCTTGAGGATGAGTACGTTTTAGGCACTTTATGGATGGAGTTGTAATACTCCCATCAGTTGGAGTGATCCAGTGAATAGGGTACTAATTGGATCATATATGATTGCGGAGATGGAACAGGAAATGGAAGCTATTAAGAAGAATTTAAAGGCAACACAGGATAGGCAAAAGAGTTATGTAGATCAACATAGGGAATTTAAGGAGTTTTAGGTTGGGGAGCATGTGTACTTGTACATCAAGCCCAAGAAGAGCTCCTTGAGGATTGGGTTGTGTGCCAAGTTTGCACCTTAGTATTGTGGGCCTTTCAAAATCCTTGAGAGGATTGGAAGAATGTTCCATAGGCTTGCACTACCTCAGACGGTGAAATTCCATGATGTTTTCCATGTTTCATTACTTAAAAGATATGTGAAGGTTGTTGATCATGTGATTGACTGGTCTATACTGCAAGTGGAGCCAAAGGAGAATTCCAACGGAAACCTCAGTGCATATTACAGTGGAAATAACTCATGAGCTTAAACCGAGCAATAAAGCAAGTTAAAGTGCAGTGGAAGCACTATGGGCTTGATGAAGCTATAGGGGAGATGGTTGATCATATGCGGGAGTTGTATCCTTCATTGTTTGTCGATCAAGCCAAACGAGTTTTTGTATATGTACATATCTATGTATGGTTGTTATTATAAATACCGCAATGAGTTGTGCTATAAAGCTCCAATAAGCGGTATGGTTGTCATGTTGTTATGTTTTTTACGTTGGTTTTTCTTTTCAAAATATTGTTCATTGTAAATATTGCTTTGTGCTAATTTATAAAGCTCCATAGGCAATAAGTTTTTCTTTTCAATGGTTTCTTGGTCATAGGTGTCATAGAACACCGAGGACGGTGTTCCCCTAAGGGGGTGGGGTTTGTCACAACCTCAGGTTAAAATTTCATCTAATAAAGTTAATAAAGGAAAAATAAGGCCAAGCTCATGAGACATGTATTCCAAGATGAATGTAGGGCAAAACATCCTAGTGGGTGTCACTTTTGGTTTATTATGGCTAAGGAAATTCACAAAGGCATTGACAAAGGAAAAGAGACATTAATTGGGATTTATTTATGAAAATAAAGGAAAATAGCAGAAAAGGGAGATGATAGTTCACAGATTTGCATGAGAGGGAAATTGAAGGAAAATAGAGGAAATTGAAGAAAATAGAGGCCTCAATGATAAAAAGGCAACTGAGGATCAATTCACAATTTTATTTTATTTTTCAGTTTTGCTTTGGAATTAGTTTCAGAGAGAGAAGAGAACCAAGAAGAGAAAGAAAGCAAACAAGCAAAGGAAGGCAAAAGAAGGACAAGGACAACAAAGGACAAGCAAGGAATCTTAGATCAAGCAACTTCAGCAGAAGGACATTGCAGGTAATAGGTTGCATGTGTGATTTACTAGCTGATTTGTGAATGAATGGTACGTGAATTTGTGTATTTGGTTCCTTTTCTATCATTGGCATAGGTTTTTCCAGGCTTGAGAGTGGTTTCATCATTTCCTTGCCATTTCCAGATAGCCATGGTGTGATGGCATTCTTTTTTGGTTGATATTTGGATTGCCATAAGGTTTTGGAACCGGGTGAGGTGGTCTCAGGAAAATTTGCAAGGGTTGGATGTGGAGGTTGTTTAATCTCTAGGAAACCCTCAACAAGTGGGTGGAGATAGGAAAATTCCTCAAGGTAATGGTGAAGAAATTCTGAGGCATCCAAACTTGTTTTGCGCTTAGTGATCTCTTGATCGGTTTTGGCAAGATTACGATAACCTGAGGATGGAGGTGGTTTAATCTTTCGAAATCCCTGATTGTTTATGTCTTGAGATCATTCATGCTTGGAATATGGTACAGGGGTGATTGGCTGAAAGAAATATTTGGTTCAACACAATATATGGCTAGGTGGTGCGTGGAAGTCCCTAACTTGGTTGGATTTTGCATAACTTAATAAGAGCTATTTTTCCTTTTGTAATCTATGAGCACTTGTACTTGTTATGGTGGTGATTTCATGACTATTATGTCATGGTTAATAATCTGGTTATATGCTAGTTATAAACATGGATTTGCAATGTACTCTAGCTATGTCTTGTTCACGGTTTGATAAGTATTTGATGGTTAATGAATACATGGTATAACAAGTGTTATTCCAGCTATTATGAGAGGGCATTAAACCATCTTTATGATTCTCAAAAACATTTCAAACCCCTATGATCAGATATGCATTCATGACCTATAAATTACATGTTCATCGAATGTTTGACAAAATGAATGTCATGGTTAGGTCAAGTTTTTTTATTAAAGTTTGTATGTTTAGCATTGTCATTAAGTTACTTATCATTCTAGAAAGTCTCAAGAGGTTATAGGTAGTGGTATGGAGGTTGGCCTGGAATTGTGGCTCAGATTTTGGGACCACACCCTTTGAACTGAGGATTTTGGGTCACAACCGCACTCAGGCAGGTTTTTGCATGCGGTTGGAGGGTCACAACCGCACTCATGCAGGCTTGTACATGTGGTTAGGAGTCTAGGTCACTGAAAAACCTATCTAGCTCGGGTTTTCATCACATGGGGTGGTTCTTTGGCCCTTGGGTGTCTTGTAAGCCTTGCAGGATGTCATCTTGTGTTCAGTAAGTCTTAGTTGTCAACCCACTTCCATAATTGAACCTTGCAGGTCCACCCATGTCATAATAATTCTTCATCTCATGTTTAGTCTGTAGGCCGGTGAAATTAGGTAAATGTGGGTTGGTGGCATTACAACTTAACATTGACGTTGGCATTGTTGTTTCATACAACCGAGGGCATATCCATCATAATAAATTATGATCCTATCCTTTTTATAATGAAGGCGCTTGAAATTCTCTAAAACTCCCAGGATTAAAGGCACTGGACGAGAACTCAATTCACTTCAAGAACAAGACTAAAGAATGTTCCAACCTCTGTTAACTAACAATCCCCACCTCTTTCTAAGGAGCCCTTTGTCACCTTAAAAAATGCATAGGGAAAAAGTCTCAAGACGGGAATTGTTCACAACAATTATCGAAAAAATGTTTGTCGCGACCCTTCCTTATGCACTCCAACAAATTTCCTCCGAGGAATCTCCTCCAAGATTCTAATCCAACAGTGAACAACAACATATAAAGTTTTTTGGTTCATCTGTTGATCAATGTTATGCAACCAGCTCACAAGGTAGAAGAAAGGATATAGAAACGACTTAAAAATTATCCTTCGAATGGGAAACATCCTTTATGTTACATAACTAAACAATTCTTGGAAGTTTCAAATGATAATACCTCCTTGGTATATATAAGAGTCTAAGGGGTCACAATATAATCAGAGCTCACATAACAATAATAATGTAAGGGCACAACAATAACAATAGTGGTATTCTATGGGGCACAACAATAACAACATGGGGGATATTCATTGGCACAACAATAACAATAGGGGGCTACACTAACAATAACAATAAGGGGGATACACTAGTACTATAGGGACTTAACAATCGACTCTCAATCTCCTTTAAGATAAATTATGTCTTCTACTTGTAACTGATTCTTGTCTCCAAACAAAAGACTGAAGGGGAACTTAGGTTTTACGATAGAGCCTCTGTCAATTTCAAAGTTAAGAGGATTCAAACACATATACTTTCGCAATGCCCTTTGATGTAACCAAGTCACATGAATTAAAATAAATAGATGAATTTTAACCACTATAAGATAAACTCATATGGGGGATTGGATGTATTTCCATTTATATACAGGTCACTCTGCAAACTATTCATACGCACAAATCCAACCTTTTCATTAGCTTGAGGATTTGATTAATACATTCCATACTTCATCCAAAACCTTGAGAAAAGGATCAAATGAGCCAAAAATAGCTATAGATCAGGGTTTTATTCCTCCTCTTAACAAAATACTAATAATAATTATTACATGGCAATTTGAAATAATTTCTCCTAAACTAGACACAACAAAATGAGAAATTTGAGGAACCAACTCCTCCACTAAAATTCTTTTGACCTTCTAGAGGTCAAGATGAAATTTGACCAATGCTCTTACATAATCAAATCTCTTTTCCAACTAAAGAACTCCCTAGTTGTCACAAAAATTCAAAGCAAATTTATTTTGATCAACTTGTAGATCGACAAGTACTCTTCTAAGAAAAATAGCTTCACATGTCGATTTGGTTATTTTAATGTATTTTTCTCTTGTAGAGGGATGCTAAAGTTCATGTTATTTCTTGCTAATCAAGAAATTTCTCTTATTCCAAAATTGAAGACATGATATTTTGTAGAGTTCATGTCATCCAAGAATCCTACCTAATCTAAGTTTGAATAGCCACAAAAATTAAGCTCCTTTCTATTCTCATACGTAATGCTAATGGTTGAATCTCCCTTCACAAATTGTAGCACCCCCTTTGTTGCTATCAAGTGTTCTATGTTTTATATTATTGTGCATTAGGAGATACAACTGATTATGTAGGTCAATTTAGGACTAATGGAGAGAAGATAGATCAAGCTACCCACTAATTGCCCCTAAATTGATTCATAACAACCTTTGAATCTGATCCGGATTTAAACAGGAACGCAACAAATTACAGAGATAACCATATACACAAAGATGCAGCGGAAATAATACTTCATTTCATTAATGGAAAATACTGAAATATGCTTACAAAAGAGAAATGGAAATAAACTAGCTAGGGCGATGGTAGCTTATCTCTGAGAAGAGATGTGATGGCTACATGCCTCTGAACTGTGTTCCAATGAGGCACGAAGGCCTATTTATTGTTGAGAAACAATGGAAAAACCCTTAACATTCCAAAACCTAACCCTAGGAGATGAAACGCAAAACTGTGGGCCCCGTTTGGGGGTAAGTTGGTACATCAACTTCCCGGGGTCATAACTTTGGCATATGATCTCTGTTTGACGCGTACAATAGCTCATTAGAAAGATCTATCCGAGCACTATCATTGTTGGAACTGGCAACATAGTCCATTCCATGGACTCGTGTTGCCCCCGGATTCCCCAAAAAACGTCGTTTAGGGCCTCAAAACGGCTCCGGAAGTTCAGGACCCGAAAAACTGCTAAAAATAGTAAGTTGTGCTACAATTAAGGAAACTGAAAATGCTGAGAAAGACAATGGTGGGGGTCCAGGTGGACTTGGCAGGTGGCCACCAATATCCACCTGGATCATTCCTCCCCCCTTAGGAAGCAATGGTCCCCATTGCGTTGAGCTCCTCCATGAGATGAGGAAACTTCTGCTGAACTTGTTCCCTGGTGAGCCACTTGCCCTGCTGAAGGAGTTGGCCCGCTTTGACAACTCGATACAGTTGGATATTCTGCTGGTGAGTGTTCTTGATCTGTGTGTCCATGATCCGATCAGTTGCAGCATGTTCCATGCAATCTGGATTTAATTCTGTGGGTTTGAGCTGTTCTGCAATGTCGGATGTGTCTAGCAATGGTGGAAAGTATGGCCGAAGGCGGTCCACATTGAATACTGGGTGCAGGCCAAGGAATGGGGGAATGCTGAGCTCAAATGCATTGTCTCCCATAGCCTTAGTAATGGTGTAAGGACCATATCAGAGTGGTCTCAATTTCCGATAGGCTCCAGTAAGACGTTCCTTTTGCAAATGCAACCAGACTTTGTCGCCCACCTGAAACTTGTGTGGCACCCAATGTTGATCATGTCGCTGCTTGTACTTGGCATTTGATTTCTCAAGAATGTCATGGACCTGCTGGCGAATATGTTGGATGCGCTCAATGAAGCTGGTGGCCTTATCTGTTTCGGACTGCACATGAGTTGAATTCATGTGAGTAGCTGCAAGTGGCATGGCCACATCAATGGGGCATAGTGGCTGGAATCCCAAACCCACCTGAAAAGGGCTATGGCCAGTGGAGCTGTGAAGAGCTCGATTGTAGCTGTGCTGGACGTAGGGGAGGCTCTCATCCCATGTGCGCGGATGCTTTGAGTTATACATGTGCAGAATGTGCACAATCATCCTATTGACAACCTCTGTCTGGCCATCAGTTTGAGGATGGAAGGCTGTGGACTTCGTGAGTTTGGTGTCCAGCATTGACCAGAGACTGGACCAAAAGGTGCTGAGAAACCGACTGTCCTGATCTGAGATGATAGACTGTGGGATCCCAAAGTGCACCCATACTCGTTCAAAGAAGAGTTTAGCAGTGGCTTCTGCTGTGATATTCTTCTTGCAGGCCATCATAATGGCCATCTTTGAGAACCTGTCGACGACCACAAAAACACAGTCATTTCCATGCTTAGTGGAAGGAAGGCCTGACATGTAATCCATGGAGATGGATTCCCAAGGTCGACTAGGGGTAGGCAACGGGGTATAGAGGCCTTTCTTCTTAATGGTCGGTTTGGCAATGGCACAGGCAGTACATGATCGGATGTACTTCCCAACATCCTGTCGAAGATTCGGACAATAGAAATAGTTTTGCAGTACTGCCACTGTTTTCTCGACCCCGAAATGCCCAGCAGCCCGACTGTAGTGTGCTTCCCAAATCATCTTGGCACGCTCGCTTGAAGGAACACAAAGGTGACCGAGGTGGCATAGTAGGGCATCCTGGAGGTGAAAATCTGCAAGCTGCCGACCCTCCAAGAGTGTCTGGTATGTGTGGCCGAATTCTGGGTCGCTTTTGTAGAGAAGTGGCCAATCAGAAGTCTCGTGCCCGCAAGAGTTGAGCACGGTGGTTAGCGCCATGATCGGTGGTCAACTGAGGCAATCTGCAACATTATTGGTGCTGCCCTTTTTATACTTGATATTCAAGTGAAACTGTTGCAGGTATGTAGACCACTTCTGATGGCGATCATTCTGCAATTTCCCTTGGGTCTGTATGAACTGCAGAGGTCGGTGGTCTGTGTGGATGACCGTTTCCTTCCCCAAAATGTAATGCTTCCATTGTCGGCAGGCCTGTACAATGGAATACATCTCTTTATCATAAGTGGGGTACCTCCGAACTGTGTCTGAAAGTGTTTCACTGTGATATGCCACTGGATGTCCATGTTGAGTAAGGACTGCCCCAATAGCATAGTCAGAGGCATCTGTCTCGACCTCAAATGGTTGTTGTAAATCTGGTAACGCGAGCACTGGTGCCGTGCAGAGGCGATCCTTCAACTCCCTGAATGCCTTCTGTTGAGATTCAGACCAAAAGAATTTTGCTTTCGCCCCGCCCTTGGTGACTTGACTCAAGGGCCAAGAAATATGAGAAAATCCCAACACAAACCTGCGGTAGAAGTTGGCAAGACCTAGAAATCTGTGGAGCTCTGTTAGAGTGGTTGGAGAGGGCCAATCCCGAATGACTTGGACCTTGGCTGGATCGACATGCACCCCCTGTTCATCAATGATGTATCCCAGATACTGAACCTCAGTCATGCCAAAAGTGCATTTCTCCAAATTGGCACATAGCTTGTGTTGCCGCAGTGTTTGGAGAACCTGTCGGATGTGGTGGAGGTGCTCTTCCCAACTCTGGCTGAATATCAGAATGTCATCCAAGTATACTACTACAAAGGAGTTGGTGAATGGCCGCAAGATGTCATCCATTAGCCTCATAAAGGTTGCAGGAGCATTCGTCAATCCGAAAGGCATGACCAACCATTCGAAGAGGCCCTCCTTGGATTTGAAGGCAGTCTTCCACACATCTGAGGGTTCAATTGGTACCTAGTGATATCCTGACTTCAGATCGATCTTGCTGAAATATTTCGCCCCCTTTAGTTGGTCTAGGAGGTCATCAATCTGCGGGATCGGGTACCTATTACGAACAGTGATCTTGTTCAGCGCACGATAGTCAATACAGAGTCTCCACGTCCCATCCTTCTTCTGTACCAACACTATCAGGCTCCCACAGGGCGAAGAACTCGGACGGATGTGACCTTTCTATAGGAGCTCCTGAATCTGCCTCTTGATTTCATTGTTCTCCAGAACGGAGCGCCAATAAATTGGTCCATTGGGTAGCGGCGCACCTGGGGTCAGATCGATGGAGTGCTTGACTTGACAGTGCAGAGGAACCCCTGCCGGGGAGGTGAAGATGTCTTCGTACTCCTCCACAATCTTGTCCATCTGTAGTTGCCGTGCAGAGGGACCCCGTTTGGAGGCCGCGGCCACTGTCTTCTTCTTCCCTTGAGCGCGTATCGTCAGGAAAACAAATTTCCTGGTTTTGGAAATGATCTTACTGCATTGTTTTGCAGTAATCAAAGAGATGGCGGCAGGTGGTGCTACCTCTGGTATCCTGAACAACTTATTTCCCAATGTAATAATAACAGCACGAGACCTTGATTCATACACAGCATGTCGCTTCCACAAGTATGGTTGTCCTAGTAATACATCACAAACTTCAAGGGGAGCAATGTCACACAATACCTCATCTGTGAAGGGCTTGATGTTGTATGGAAGGCGACACTGCTGGCTCACGCGAAGATCTCGCCCTTGGTGAAGCCACCCAATGGTGTATGGTTGTGGATGTGCTGTGGTCGGTAAGCCCAACCGCTTCACGACCTCTGCCGAAATGAGGTTCTTTTGACTCCCACTATCAACAATGAACTGTATCGGGGAGCCCTTTACCCACATCTGGGAGTGGAAGAGACGCTCCTCCTCCTCTGGATCTTCGGGTTCATTTTTCTGGATCTTTGCGGTAGCAACAGTGGCGCTGGGATCGGCATCAATGATCTGCTTCCCTTTTTCATACCCCTTATCGGGTTCTAGCTCAGAGTCGGAACATGCATCTGATTCTGAAACCTTTAGCTCAGCCACCAGTGACTGCTTGGCCCGACACTCACTTGTGTTGTGAGTGGAGCTCTTATGGAACTCGCACCATTTTCCAGTGTCCTTTCTCGGCTTCGCGGCGTTGCTCTTTGCCTGCAGCTTCGGCTGGTTGTCTTGGGCTGTCCCGCCTTGGCTTTGTCCTTTGTTCTGTGGTTTAGGGGCACCTTTCCCCTGCTTTGGATTCGCAAATCCAAAGTCTCGCTTCTTTTGTTTAAACTTCTGCTCGACCTTGACGGCATACCGGTATGCCGCGCCGAGCGAGGGGATGTTTAGGAACTGTATTTCTTCCTGGATGTACTTGTGCAGGTAGCCACGGTATTTGAGTATCAAATGTTGCTCCGAATCCTTGATACCCAACTTTGTGCGAAGGGTATGGAAAAGATTGGTGAACTCCGGCACGTCTTGGTCCCTTCCCTACCGCAGCGTGGTCCACTTTATGTATTCATCCTCATAGCTTCCGACAGGGTAGTACTGCTCCTTGATGGCATCCCGGAACGAATCCCAGGTGGGTGCGGCTGAAAATAGTGAGCCAGTACTTTCATCCTTCTGCTCGCAGTAGGTTTCCCACCAGTCCTTGACGTGGGGGGCTGCTTTGAGAAGAGCAAAAACAATCTTTTCCCGACTCGAAAATTCATGAACAGAAAAATAACCCTCTAGCAGATTTAACCATTTATCTACGGCATCGGCGTCTATCTGACCCTCGAATATGGGGATTTCAAAATTGACTTGTACCTTAAAGGGTGTGGCGTTTCCAGAGGAGCTGCTGGAAGCCGATGCGCCGCTTCTGGGTAGCCGCTGAAGGATCTGCGCAAAGCTGTCCATCATCGCGTTTCGTTGTCGCTCAAGCGCTTCTTCGAGCAAGATTTTGATGGGATCTCCTGCCCCCTCATCTTTCTTCTCGTCCGCCATGGGAGGTCGTCGGGATTTGCGAGGTTGGTCTTGCAAAGGTTCATCCAGTTCAAGCCCTAACTCCTTATATCCCGACCTTGTTGGGGACATGCAAAGAAAAACAGAGAAAAAGCAGACCGCTCTGATACCACTGATCCGGATTTAAACAGGAACGCAACAAATTACAGAGATAACCATATACACAAAGATGCAGCGGAAATAATACTTCATTTCATTAATGGAAAATACTGAAATATGCTTACAAAAGAGAAATGGAAATAAACTAGCTAGGGCGATGGTAGCTTATCTCTGAGAAGAGATGTGATGGCTACATGCCTCTGAACAGTGTTCCAATGAGGCTCGAAGGCCTATTTATTGTTGAGAAACAATGGAAAAACCCTTAACATTCCAAAACCTAACCCTAGGAGATGAAACGCCAAACTGTGGGCCCTGTTTTGGGGTAAGTTGGTACATCAACTTCCCGGGGTCGTAACTTTGGCATATGATCTCTGTTTGACGCGTACAATAGCTCATTAGAAAGATCTATCCGAGCACTATCATTGTTGGAACGGGCAACACCAGTCCATTCCATGGACTCGTGTTGCCCTTGGATTCCCCAAAAAACGTTGTTTAGGGCCTCAAAACGGCTCTGGAAGTTCAGGACCCGAAAAACTGCTAAAAATAGTAAGTTGTGCTACAATTAAGGAAACTGAGAATGCTGAGAAAGACAATGGTGGGGGTCTAGGTGGACTTGGCAGGTGGCCACCAATATCCACCTGGATCAGAATCAATCTTGGCTAAATGTTTGAAGGCGTTATCAAAAGGTTTAGTTGATATTTTTTTATTTGCCATAACGAACTTGTCTATAAAATTTAACGAATAGAGTTTGCAATTCATAATAATCTTCAAAGCACTTGGAACATGAAGACATCCATTGAGGTTTGAAAACATATATATTAAATAGTGTATAAAATAACTGATATGAAATATGAGATGATGATTATGAGAATTACAAATGAGGGCCTTCTTACATATCTAGGCAGGTGCCCCTTTATGAATGGTCATGTCCTTAGGGACATGCCTCTTCGTTAACTAATCTATTATTATGATTATTATTTATTTATTTACGTTTAAAAAATATATATTCGTAACATTGCCTTCCTCTTTTGAAAGCTTTGTCATCAAAGCTTGTTGTTGAAAATGTGTGTCATATGTTTCTTGCTTTGTATTTTGTTTGCATCCTTTACAAATTCTTATGGTTTTCATCTTCGTTGATACAAGATGATAGGATACTGTGAGTGATAAGCAAAATTGTCACACTAAGAAGGTATCTCACTATCCTAAATTAATCTTTTTGTGGAATCTTGCGCTTACTATATACTTTGTCACAAGACTTAATCATACTCACATTAGTAGTTTTCAGAACATAAATTCGTTGTTTTTTGTTTTACATGATACATATATGTAGATTGATTGAGTTGTCTGATCTTTTGATTTGGATGTCGATAAGGAGTTCTTGTGGTTTGATTTTCCCTTATCTTATGTGTGGCAATTTATTGCTTTACTTCAAATATTGTTGTTGAGTTGGTTACAAAATCTTTATTTGAATTTTTATTCATCTAAACTACAACATCCGAATATGTTTTTACTTTAATTGGTTAACTATCTTCCTGAGTTGTGATATTGACTGGATCAATATTTCTTCCTTTATCTTCAACTTGGAATATTACGTCTAAAGACTCTAATGCTTCTTTCATGATAAGTTCTTCTAATTTGTTTTTCAATGATTTCTTGTCATTTTTAAGTTTCTTAATTTTCGTCAATAATTTCTTGTTGTGTCCCTTAAGGCGAGTAGCTTCTTCTTTTTTCTATGCAACAGTATTTCCAACTTCTTTTTGCATATTTTGCATCACCTTCTAGTTTTCTTAAAGAATTATGTTTGAGACATGTTTTATGTCTTCTAGTATTATTGAATTTGGTTTCAATGTAACATCTTGCAGCACTATCTTTTTCTTTTGGTAGGAAAATGTTAAAAACTTCCCTTTTGTATTTAGAATAAAGGACTCTAATGATTCCATCAAGGGTGAACCTAGGATTATATCACTATTGCCAAAAATAAGGTTTTGACTGTGAAGCCCCAAGAGTTAGCTCAACCGGTCAAATCAGTGCCTCACCAATCGAGTGGTCACACGGTCAATTCCCTAAAGCTCTTGGGGTCGGGTCTAGATATAGGCCGAGGGGTGTGATCCCCTTTGGGGTTGATCTCCCCAGTTCTTACCATGGACGTAGCGGCTACCCAGTGGCCATGGGTATCCGTGAACCACACTAAAAAAAATGACTGTGAATTGCGAGACAAAAGTATAGTATCCAATACTTAGTTGTAGATTGCTTACATAACATTTTTATTTATTTATTGAATCCATTGTTTTAGTTATATTTGATTCAAGAATCACTATATTGTTAGCACATTTGGTACTAACATAACTATTATTTTGAGTAGGATCGATAACGATTATAATATCCTTTCCTACAAATGATCCTTTTATTTTAAATAATGGATTAACACATATACTAAAAGTTTTAGGAAATCTTCCATTATTGACATCAATTTTTATTTTTTATTTTTTTAGAATGAGCTTAGGGTTTTTAAAATAACCTTAAATACCTTCTTTGTTTTTTAAAAATGCCCATATTTTTTTTATTACTCCTTTTATTTGAATACCCAATATATATATTTATAGTCTTTTATTACCAGTGTAAACATTCTTCAAATTCACCTCTATCTATCTATCTATTATTTTTTGTTTTGTTTTTTTTATCTTTTTCTTATTTAATACTCTTTTAATATCCATATCCATGTATAAAACCCTTTTTGTATCACTATATCAATTCCAACCTTTTAGTTATTTGACTTGGTTCATATTTATATATTTTGTTTTGTCACCCACCAAGTCTACCAATACACTATTATTAAAATGGTGGTTGGTACCGATGCGTCTGATTGGTATGGGAGTCGAGACTTCTCCTTCAGGATTTCTAGATTATTATTTGCCATAAACACTTTGACTATCACATAAATTTGGTTGGTTCAATATGTAAGCTTCTCGGAATAGATAAAATTTTAATCTCTTCTCACTGATTTAACGTTTTGAGCTGAATGCAACGAGCAGTGGTAGTACAAAGAAACAACGAAGGCCACAATAGAGAAACAACTGTGGTAATGGATCATTATCAGGGCAACACTTCAACAATGGTTAATCGTTGATTGTGCAGTAGGAGATGGTGCGGCGACGACATAGGATTAGCCCAACAGAAGTCGTCAAATGGCAATATCAGGCCAGACTACAAACATAAGTTGACGAATGGCTTTGGTGTCGACCAACTACCAGATAACAGCAGAGCAGATGTTGGACTATGACGACTTGGTCATTGGTCATGGTAGTTATCATTGGCAGGTATTGTTTGGAAGTAGCGCTGCGGAGGTCAGAGTGCTAAGGCAAAGGCAATGCCTAACCAACCATACATAGGATATTTAATGCTCAGGGATATGCACGTAGCTTAGCCCGATAACACGCTAAAGTTCAAAAATTATTTAATGCCGAAACTCCCCACTCCCGTGTTATCGCGTTAATCTGCGTGCATATCCCCGGGCATTAAAGACCCTATGTATGGCTGGTTAGGCGTTGCCGTAAGGCAAAGCTAATTTGTGGTTGTGTATGGAGTGTACGTCAACATTATCGCTAGGTTTTTATTTTTCCTTCTTTCTTCCCATATTTTTTTAAATAAATACGTTTATTACTCTCTCTTTTTTTAAATTAATTTTTTATATAGTTTTTTTCTCATTTATATATATATATATATATATATATATATATGGATCTTCTTTTTTAATAAACAATAGGATTTTTTTTCATATATATATATTTTTCTTTTTTTTCAAATGATCTTTTTATATCTTTATTTTATTATTATTATTTTGATCTTTTGATTTTAAATAACGCATCAACACATATACGAAAAGTTTTAGGAACTCTTCCATTATTGACATCCATTTTTTTCTTTTTCAAAATAAGCTTAGGGTTTTAAAAGTAACCCTTTTAATCTTATAAATTATTTTTTAAAAATAACCTTAAATACCTTCTTTACTTTTTAAAAATGCCTATACATTTTTTTGGATTACACTTTTTGTTTTAACACACACACATATATATAAAGATTCTTCAAATCCAACCTTTATATAATAATAAAAGAATCTTTGCAATATATATATATATATATATATATATATATTATCTTTTAATATCTCTGCATAAAACCCTTTTTGTATCAACAATTCTCTTCCAACTTTTTATTTATCTATCTTGATTCATATATATGTTTTGTTTTATCACCCACTAAGTCTACTAATACAATATTTATTAAAATGATGGTTGGTACCAATGCGTCTGATTGGTATGGGTGTTATAGGCCATTTTTTCACATCTGATCAGTGAGCCTAATAATGGGATCAATCAACATCCTATTCCCCCTTGTCACCATCTTGCACAAAGCCCTGAGCATGTTCCCTTCATCCCCCATAGTTCCAGCCCTAAACTACTTCATCTGATCTAGTTTGAGGACCGACACTCCCTCTAAGCCTAATGGGGTGCGTTCTCCTGCAGGTTGCTCCACTGTGGCCTGCGTTGGTCACCAACAAGTTGCTCCCCTTTGTACCTGCGTTGGTTATAGAAATCCGGGAGAATGATCAGGATTCCGTAAGCTTCCCCTTCTAGGATTTTCCAGAAGTTGTTTCAACTACTTACCTTGGATAAAACATTCAGATCTTATCCTTCCCTACTTTGGAGTTTTCACCACTTATCCTTTGATCTTATCCCTCCATCAAAGGTGGATCTCTTACCCTAGATTGGTAATTGGATAAGAACTCCCAACTTACCCTATTTCTCTATATATTCCCAGCCTTCTATGTGGTTGGGGGTTGGCTTTTGGAGAGTGATTATGCCCTTATGCCGTTGTAGTGAGTGGTTATCATCTCATGCATTTAGGATGATTGGAGGTGCATATTGTGACAAGGAAAGAACCAGTCAACAACTTGGAGGAGCTCTTCTACAAGAACAACTGCTACTTATGGTTGTAATCTCCTTCCATTTATATTAATGCAAAGAATTCATTATTTTCCTATATGTGATGTTGTTATTTCACTTATTTCAATACCATGTTGATCTATTGAATGAAGTACTTAGATGATACTGCATATATCTCATAGTTTATTGGCTTGTGTTATCTGACTGTGAAGGTTCTAATTTTGGCGTTCGGAGCTGGAATTAGAGTTTCCAAGCAAAAAAAGGAGCGAAGTGTGCGAAGGATACCAAGTATTCCTCACTCTGTCATCTATTTATTTTAAGGAAAAACATTGTGTTCCTTGTCTCTCTGTTGTTCTAGGTTAGCCACCGACCTAGGGGAGATACTTTTGTCCACAATCATAAATCCTGTATAACAAATTGGTGACCATACTAGGGAACAAAGTATTCCCTTGGTGGTTTCCTTGTCCATTGTGTTTGATTACCTCCTTGACAGACCTTTGTTGTATCATCCAACCAAGAACAGACCTAGGAAGTGATTTCATTGAGCCTTTTTTGCAATTTTTGTGTTGGAATCCTCTTTCCTAGGCCTAACGCTCCCCCTATGCTTTTGACAGAGCGTTGCACCTCACCCTGGCCCACTCTGCACCAACGTTGCAATGCACTGGTGCCTCTTCTGCACCAGCGTTGGCCCTTGTTTTTGCATGAATTTTGCCTTGGTTCTTGAGCTTCTCTTTCATCAACCTACTTCCAGCTGAACTTCCCCGAGTCTTCAGTGTCTTGTGGTTTCTCTAAAGCCTCCATTTGGTTTGCATATGTGTTGTTTGCCTTTGGTAAGAATTGATTTGATTTTTCTTTCTTCTTATCATTTGGTCACTTGCAAGCTAATTTCGTTTGATTGATGGTCGCTTAAATGAATTGTTGTTCTAGTCCTCATTCTTAAAAGTGTAATTGAATTAGTAATTGAACATTTTCATCTTAGTTTTCTTCATTTTGAAAATTAAGTGTGGTGAAAAGAAAAAAAAATCATCGACATTTAGGGTTTTGAATGTGCATTAATGTAGGAACAGTTGCATTAGAAAGTAAATTGCATCTTGCATCTTGTGTTGCTACATATTGTGTGCTACATCTTGATTGTTCATTCCCTTCCTTAACTAGATTTTCATTGAAAGAGAAAGGATTTCTATTCTCTCATGCTACATTTGCATTTTAGGATATTCAGGTGACATTCGTGGCGAGCCCTAAAAATGAAACATAATAAAAGATAAACAACAAAATTTATTGAATCAACCTAAGGAGCATTTGTAACATTAACACAAACATTTAGAGGTCTAGGCTAGAGATGTGTTCCAACATCGTTAAACATAGGAGTTGTCATTGTTTACTAGCGTTGCATCCTGGGGTGAAATCTTGTTTGACGTATGTGAGCGTAGAGGATCGTACTCCACGTACCTTCAGGTATATTGGTGGCGCTCCATGCACGTAAAGTATATGGGAATGCTCTCATCGAATGGTTATAACGATTATAATATCATTTCCTACAAATGATCCTTTTATTTTAAATAATGGATTAACACATATACTAAAAGTTTTAGGAAATCTTCCATTATTGACATCAATTTTTATTTTTTATTTTTTTAGAATGAACTTAGGGTTTTTAAAATAACCTTAAATACCTTCTTTGTTTTTTAAAATTGCCCATATTTTTTTTTATTACTCCTTTTATTTGAACACCCAATATATATATTTATAGTCTTTTATTACGAGTGTAAACATTCTTCAAATTCACCCCTATCTATCTATTATTTTTTGTTTTGTTTTTTTTATCTTTTTCTTATTTAATACTCTTTTAATATCCATATCGATGTATAAAACCCTTTTTTATCACTATATCAATTCCAACCTTTTAGTTATTTGACTTGGTTCATATTTATATATTTTGTTTTGTCACCCACCAAGTCTACCAATACATTATTATTAAAATGGTGGTTGGTACCGATGCGTCTGATTGGTATGGGAGTCGAGACTTCTCCTTCAGGATTTCAAGATTATTATTTGCCATAAACACTTTGACTATCACATAAATTTGGTTGGTTCGATATGTAATCTTCTCGGAATAAATAAAATTTCAATCTCTTCTCACTGATTTAACGATCGCGAGGTCAATGTTTTGAGCTAAATGCAACGAGCGGTGGTAGTACAAAGAAACAACGAAGGCCACAATAGAGAAACAACTGTGGTAATGGATCATTATCAGGGCAACACTTCATCAATGGTTAATCGTTGATTGTGCAATAGGAGATGGTGCGGCGACGACATAGGATTAGCCCAACAGAAGTCGTCAAATGGCAATATCAGGCCAAACTACAAACATAAGTTGACGAATGGCTTGGGTGTCGACCAACTACCAGATAACAGCAGAGCAGATGTTGGACTATGACGACTTGGTCATTGGTCATGGTAGTTATCATTGGCAGGTATTGTTTGGAAGTAACGCTGCGGAGGTTAGAGTGGTAAGGCAAAGGTAATTTGTGGTGGAGTTGTCTATAATGTGATTTTTTGGATTGTTGCAGTTAAAATGTTTTTTAACTGCATATTTGGATTCAGCACCCTGGAAACCCCTAGGACGCTTTGATTGTGTAGAAATTAGCTATCAAACTTGTGATTCCAATAAATTGTTGCAGGATTTTGACCGGAAAAACTTCCAAAAAGTCGCATTATAGACCACTGCATTTGTGGTTGTGTTTGTAGGAGTGTACGTCAACAATATCACTAGGTTTTTTTCTTCTTTCTTCCCATATTTTTTTAAATAAATACGTTTATTACTCTCTCTTTTTTTAAATTAATTCTTTATATAGTTTTTTTCTCATTTATATATATATGGATCTTCTTTTTTAGTAAACAATAGGATTTTTTTTCATATATATATATATTTTTCTTTTTTTTCAAATGATCTTTTTATATCTTTATTTTATTATTATTATTTTGATCTTTTGATTTTAAATAATGCATCAACACATATACGAAAAGTTTTAGGAACTCTTCCATTATTGACATCCATTTTTTTCTTTTTCAAAATAAGCTTAGGGTTTTAAAAGTAACCCTTTTAATATTATAAATTATTTTTAAAAAATAACCTTAAATACCTTCTTTACTTTTTAAAAATGCCTATACATTTTTTTGGATTACACTTTTTGCTTTAACACACACACATATATATATATAAAGATTCTTCAAATCCAACCTTTATATAATAATAAAAGAATATTTGCAGTATATATATATATATATATATATATATATTATCTTTTAATATCTTTGCATAAAACCCTTTTTGTATCAACAATTCTCTTCCAACTTTTTAATTATCTGCCTTGATTCATATATATGTTTTGTTTTATCACCCACCAAGTCTACTAATACAATATTATTAAAATGATGGTTGGTACCAATGCGTCTCATTGGTATGGGTGTTATAGGCCATTTTGTCACATCTGATCAGTGAGCCTCATAATGGGATCAATCAACATCCTATTCCCCCTTGTCACCATCTTGCACAAAGCCCTGAGCATGTTCCCTTCATCCCCCATAGCTCCAGCCATAAACTACTTCATTTGATCTTGTTTGAGGACCGACACTCCCTCTAAGCCTAATGGGGTGCATTCTCCTACAGGTTGCTCCACTGTGGCCTGCGTTGGTCACCAACAAGTTGCTCCCCTTTGTACCTGTGTTAGTTATAGAAATCCAGGAGAATGATCAGGATTCCGTAAGCTTCCCCTTCTAGGATTTTCCAGAAGTTGTTTCAACTACTTACCTTGGATAAAACATTCAGATCTTATCCTTCCCTACTTTGGAGTTTTCACCACTTATCCTTTGATATTATCCCTCCATCAAAGGTGGATCTCTTACCCTAGATTGGTAATTGGATCAAAACTCCCAACTTACCCTATTTCTCTATATATTCCAAGCCTTCTATGTGGTTGGGGGTTGGCTTTTGGAGAGTGATTATGCCCTTATGCCGTTGAAGTGAGTGGTTATCATCTCATGCATTTAGGATGATTGGAGGTGCATATTGTGACAAGGAAAGGACCGGTCAACAACTTGGAGGAGCTCTTCTAGAAGAACAACTGCTACTTATGGTTGTAATATCCTACCATTTATATTAATGCAAAGAATTCATTGTTTTCCTATATGTGATGTTGTTATTTCACTTATTTCAATACCATGTTGATCTATTGAATGAAGTACTTAGATGATACTGCATATATCTCATAGTTTATTGGCTTGTGTTATCTGACTGTGAAGGTTCTAATTTTGGTGTTCGGAGCTGGAATTAGAGTTTCCAAGCAAAAAAAGGAGCGAAGTGTGTGAAGGATACCAAGTATTCCTCACTCTGTCATCTATTTACTTTAAGGAAAAACATTGTGTTCCTTGTCTTTCTGTTGTTCTAGGTTAGCCACCGACCTACGAGAGATACTTTTGTCCACAATCATAAATCCTGTATAACAAATTGGTGACCATACTAGGGAACAAATTATTCTCTTGGTGGTTTCCTTGTCCATTGTGTTTGATTACCTCCTTGACAGATCTTTGTTGTATTATCCAACCAAGAGCAGACCTAGGAAGTGATTTCATTGAGCCTTTTTTGCAATTTTTGTGTTGGAGTCCTCTTACCTAGGCCTAACACTCCCCCTATGCTTTTGACAGAGCGTTGCACCTCACTCTGGCCCACTCTGCACCAACGTTGCAATGCATTGGTGCCTCTTCTGCACCAGCATTGGCCCTTGTTTTTGCATGAATTTTGCCTTGGTTCTTGAGCCTCTCTTTCATCAACCTACTTCCAGCTGAACTTCCCCGAGTCTTCAGTGTCTTGTGGTTTCTCTAAAGCCTCCATTTGGTTTGCATATGTGTTGTTTGCCTTTGGTAAGAATTGATTTGATTTTTCTTTCTTCTTATCATTTAGTCACTTGCAAACTAATTGTGTTTGATTGATGGTCGCTTAAATGAATTGTTGTTCTAGTCCTCATTCTTAAAAGTGTAATTGAATCAGTAATTGAACATTTTCATCTTAGTTTTCTTCATTTTGAAAATTAAGTGTGGTGAAAAGAAAAAAAAAAATTCATCGACATTTAGGGTTTTGAATGTGCATTAATGTAGGAACAGTTGCATTAGAAAGTAAATTGCATCTTGCATCTTGTGTTGCTACATATTGTGTGCTACATCTTGATTGTTCATTCCCTTCCTTAACTAGATTTTCATTGAAAGAGAAAGGATTTCTATTCTCTCATGCTACATTTGCATTTTAGGATATTCAGGTGACATTCGTGGTGAGCCCTAAAAATGAAACATAATAAAAGATAAACTGTAAAATTTATTGAATCAACATAAGGAGCATTTGTAACATTAACACAAACATTTAGAGGTCTAGGCTAGAGATGTGTTCCAACATCGTTAAACATAGGAGTTTTCATTGTTTACTAGAGTTGCATCCTGGGGTGAAATCTTGTTTGACGTATGTGAGCGTAGAGGATCGTACTCCACGTACCTTCAGGTATATTGGTGGCGCTCCATGCACGTAAAGTATATGGGAATTCTCTCATCGAATGGTTATGCATTAGACAACACTACTACAGACTGCACTCACATAACCATACATTGAACACAACATTTGGGGAGATTGGTTGTCATACGTTAAGTCCTTCTTTCGCCAAGGTGTATATTGCAGTTCACAGTTGCTTGGTAATCCTTTATGCCTATATTACCCTATTTTTGATTTATTTATTTTTTGTGTTAATAAAATTTATTATCCAACATGGAAGAACAAAATCCCCCTCCTCGTCATTCACGTAGAATGAAAAATAATCCTCCTCTTCCTCCAGAGGCTACTCCTAACGTCGTCCAAAGCATAAGAAAATGCAAATACTGAATTAGGAACATCAGGTACTACTTCTGGTCCTCCTCCTGATATTAATAAGCTAGAATCATATATCCCTTTGAGTTCTGAACCCGAGACTACATCTATTCCTGTTGGTGACACTGACACAATTGAAACATAAGTCCTTAAAACTTTGTTACCTGAGGTCATTGAATTTGATCTCCCTGAGTCAGAAAAATTGTTTCCTAAGTTTGTTGAACCTAAGGAGCCTCAACCATCTTCACCTGATTCTTTGGGACCTTCCTCTTCTCTTATTTTGTTTCAGAAATAACCAATATATCTTGGGCTTGGCGGTGAACCTCTTCCATACAAATTTGTGGGTATTGAAGGGATCCCTCAAGAAGAGACTCGTCCTTCTACTCTCATTCATTGGGAAGGACTTTATTTCTATCGAACCAATCCTATTTTATCTCTTCAACCTTCGACACAATCTCCTTTACTTGATTTTTTGGGTGTACCCGCAGATCTCTCGCGACTATATTCATTGGGATTACTAACCATGACTAGAACTTATTCAAAATCCCAACCTATGTCCACCACTATGGTTTATACACTTCCTCATCAATGTTTGTAACATCACCAGAAACTCATTTATATGGTGGCTTGTCTTTCCCACCTAGATATCAGTCATTGTCTAATACCTTTTATGGTATGGTTTCCACTCCTTAGACCTCTCCCATGTCATCCAATTCGAGAATAATGTTTGGTAATTCTCTTATGAATGCCACATAGTCCGCTTCTCTTCCTCCATTTACAACTATAATAGAGTAGCAGGTTGGCCCTTATATTAGTGGGAAAAACTACCCTCAACACCCCAACCCTCCTTATGTTGAGTACCCTCCATCTGGATCGCAATTGCCTCCATCATCCCCTCCTCCTACGACAATGGGGAAACCTAATGTTGGTATACCTCAATATGGTAATCCACCCATTTATAGTCCTCCTTATCCTAGAATGGTTCCCAATGTTTAGCAACCTACTTTACCTGTTCAACCTAGTTCATTTTGGGATCAATTGTTGAATCGTCAAATTGTGTCATCTTCATCACAAATCCCTACTTATCCATCAACACCTAAACAAGCTCAAATACATATGAGCCAACCTTTACAACCTATCCCAACAGTCTTTGGTTCCTCCCAGATCTCAATTAGTCAACCTGTACAAGGTCCCTTACCTTCTCAATCACTTGCACAAGGTACTCCTCAACTTTCGGTAGGTCAAATTCTTCAAAATTTGACACAGTTTCAATCGAACTCATACCAGGGGGAAATGCAAAACCCTATCAGGCAATAGTAAGGATCATATCAAGTGCCTTTTCAAGGCCAACAAATCCAAACCCAACTGTTCTAGCAGTTTTATCCCCATCTTGGGACTCAGCAACAAACTCACTTGTATGTTGGTTATCAGAACCCTCCATATTCTAGTAACCAAGTTCATTATTATCATAACCCTCCTTTCCTAGGAATGCAAGTGCTTGTTGCCCAGGCTATCCCTTCGTATCCAAGTCATCTGCCTCTGGACTTTAATCGACAATTTCCTTTTGTGGATACTCTTGAACTACTAGATTTAATTCAGTTTACTAATGACCCCATTACTCATTCACCATGGTGGTTGATTATTCCAACTAAGTTGCCTTTTGATATCCCAAAATTCAATGGGAATCCTAGAGAAGACCTATCGACGCATGTTGTGATGTATCATCTATGGTGTTCATCCAAATCCCTTGATGATGATTCCATTCGACTCCATCTTTTCCAACAAATGATTACATGTACCATAGTTAAATGGTATATTGAGTTACCTAGAGTGTTGTTTCATGACTTCAACACTTTAGCCACTACCTTCCTCACACATTTCTAGTTACCCATCAGATATGAAACTAGAATGGAACTATTGACTAACTTCAAACAATCAGACTCTACTCACATTTCAGATCACATTCATGAGTGGAGGTGTCGTCGTTAGTTGGTCAAGACTTATGTTCCCAATCAGTTTTTAGCGGAATGGTTTTTCAAATCTCTGTTAGCTCCCATAACAGAAGATGTGGCCAAAGGTGGAGTCATGACCGAAGAGAAATTTATTGCTCGTGCTCAATATTTAGATTTGGTTTATACCCAATCAAGCACGCTTTATGATAAGATACCAAATGCTTCGAGGCCCTCGAATATTGTTCCTCCACTACCTAGTAAAGAATCTCATGTTGTCGATGGCATTATAGGTTTCACTAGTTTGCAGTCGATAAGTAAACCATCTGCTATTGCTCTCACAACTCCTGCACAAAACCCTTAATCCTATCCTCCGGTGGCTTCTGCTTCTGAGATAAATGTCATCTCATCTGATAAAGGCAAGTCTCAACGACAACTTGGAAGTAAGAAGAAAGGTAAAGGTATGAAAAAGAAAGATTCATCACCGTAGGATAAACAAACAAATTTGTCTTTCGGTGAGAAATGAAAGGCTCGATACCCATGCTTGATTTGTAACGAGGATCACTTTACACGTGATTGTCCGCACCGCACTGAAGTGAATCAGTTTCTTAATCATCCACTTCTCTTGTTGTGTTGACCGACCTGTTTCCCAATTGGGAGACTCACATGGTTGCCTAAGATGCTTCTTCCTCTAACACAATTTTGATGCTTTCCTCCTAAAATATGAAATCTGATGTCATGGTGCCCACTCAGAATAAGGACTATGGTAATGTGAATCCACCAAACGGTAAGGCTATTGATCAACCTGTCAGTTTAACAACATCTTCAACTGATCCTATTCCACCTCAAGTTCCTATGGAATTGACTATCAAGCCTCTGAAGGGTGTTATCCATAAGTCTTTTTTCAACCCTCATTCAAGAGCCACTCAAAATTACAACGTAGTTGAAGACTTGGCTCAGTCTCCATCAGCTATGTCAACTCTTAAGGTGTTGCAAAAATGCCCCACCCAAAAGAAGGCCTTATTGTTAACCATCATATGTGTGTATCCGTCAGATTCCAACCTAGCGGTTTTCTCTCATGAAAACTATACCCCTCAACTTCCAACTTAGTTAGCTTTTATGATTCAAGTTGTTGTCCATGATAAGAACATTCATCGGTCTATTGTGGACGAGGGAGCCTCGACCTGCATCATGTCTTTGTCTTGCTGGAAGGTGATTGGTTCACCCTAACTGAGTTAATTGACCACCACATTAAAAGCCTTTGATGGAAGGACATACAAACCTTGTGGGATTCTGAATTCCCTCCAAGTAGAATTAAGGGGCAAAGTTGCCTCTATTGAAGTATAAGTTATTGACGGACCTCTATATTATAATATTTGATTGGGACGTACATGGGTATATGTTATGGATATCGTTGTTTCAACTTACTTCTGAATGATCGCCTTTCCTCATAAAGGCGGGATCATGGCCATATATCAAATCACCTTTTTCGCCTCTCATTCCAATGTTACTGGAAGTGTCCCTCTTGTAGGGTAAGACCTACATTCCTATCAACATGTCGGAGTTGGTTTGTTGAAGGATTCATCGCTTATGGGAACCTTTTCGCTCCCTCCCCCTCTCCTTCCCAGCTCCTCCCCTTCGGTTTCTTATATCAACATGATATCATCCTCTACGATCTTGGTCGATCCATGGATTGTACATGATGAAACTGACATCAAAAGTTTTGGTGACCGAATGTTGCTTAGCCCCATTGAGCAAGATTACGAAGCCATATATTCAGCTTTTGCGACCCATACTTTTTCTTTGATCAATTAGGTAGATCAATCACTGGATTATGGCACGCCCTCTGATCCTTTCTCACGTATATTCTCTACCGACAAAAGCATCATGTAAATCATGATGTCAGACTATGCATTGTGGGACGATCTGTAGAAATTCTGAATAATATGACACTTATTCACAGAGATTATCCCTATTATACACTATTGCAGAATACATGCATAATACATAACCTCCTCTACGTTGATCATCAATTTACAGAAGCAGAAACAATAACACGCGCACATAGAAGCATTAATCACACATATCAACACAGTATTTTCCCAAGGAAAGCATCTCGCTAAAAACCCCAACTATCTGTATATTATATTGATTGAGATAATGTAACAATACATAGTACAATACTCCTCACAAGTAATTAGTACTAGCTCCACCTGTTACACACAATACATCTCAGATCTGATCTCCAAATCTCCTCCGCTGCTTGCTTGCCTCCACTGCACAATACCTACTGAGAATGAATAAGAATGGCTGATCCAAACTCCTATTTACCTTGTGAAAATCACCCACGCTGTAAATCAAGTGAGCACAAGCTATATTTCACTTGGTATTGGCCCACACTACACAGAGATCATTGGCATAACTCAATCCCATGCATGTGCACAATCTCATGCACAACTGATAGCAATCTCAACCTCTAACACCTGTCTCCACTGAACTGTACATGCACTGAGTTAACTGATGTATTCCTCAGTTGCATTATGAGTTAATAATTAGTGAAATAATTAATAACTAATTCACACAACTCATCACTTAGTCTATTGCTCAGTTAGACTAAATACAACTAGTTCAACTAAGTCAAACTGAACACAACTCCATTAACTGCTCATCCAACTCCACAGAACTCAACCACATGAGTTCTAACTGATGTCATGCATGCAATAGCTCAAATAACACATAAGAAAAACATATTTCCTTCTGTCAGCTGCATGTGCCACGTCTGTAGCTCAAACTGAAGTGCTCCAAGAGAATAAGATAAAGTTTATAGTCTAAATATTATTATGAGACAATAATATTTGACTTTTCTATTTTTGACTAGCAGTCTAAAAATAGACTCTGATCACTCCTGCTGTGATCCAAAAATAGACTTTGCGCTATAATTTTCCTGCGGGCCCACTTAGTGAAGGCAACTCCTTTCCACTAAACTCCATCATCTTGTTGCATTCTCAACAAGCATTTCTTGTTGCACACTTTTCAATACGAACATCATCATCGTTACTCCTTCCTAGATATCATTGAATATCATCTCAGTGGTGTGTACCTTCCTAATTTTGTCGAACCTTGTATGCATCCTGTCGTCATTGTTGGTCCCTTTGCAAAATGGTGTATCAAATTTATGACATGTGACCCTCATTCGGTAGGGGGGCATGGCTATATTATTGTCATTGTTGACTACTTTACCAAGTGGGCCGAAGCGATGCCTGCATTTAACAACATTGGCATAACAACTGCATAGTTTTTCTTCAACCACATGATCGCTAGGTTTGGTGTTCCGCAAGCAATAGTAAAAAATCAGAGGAAGCATTTTCAAAATCATGTGATGACCGAATTAGCTATCAAATTGGTACTTTCACATGAAAATTCCACTCCCTATTATCCTCAAGCTAACAAACAAGTTGAGATGATCAACAACGTTTTTAAGACTATGCTTCAACGCATGATAGGGGTCCATAAATCAGAATGGAACTTGCTTCTATCCACTATCTTGTGGGCATACCAAACCTTAGTTAGGACTGCTACTGGATTCACACCATTCCAGTTGGTCTGGAAGCGATCCTCCCCATCGAATGTGAAATTCCATCGCATAAACTAGCTATCGAACTTCTTCTTGCTACTTCCGCAGAGGAGGAGCATCTTTTACATATAACTCGTTTGGATGAAACCCGGCATGATGTTGCATTAGCCAATGAAACCCATAAAATATGCATCAAATCGCAATATGACAAAAGTGTCAAGCCTAGAGTCTTCTCAGAAGGAGATCTGATTCTTTTATATGACCAGGAGGTTGATAAGTTAGGTACAGGAAAGTTCCAACCTATGTGGTTGGGCCCATACTTTGTTTTCCTTGCAAAAGGGGCTTATGAGTTAGTAGACCTCGATGGAGTTCCACTAGCGCAACCTAGAAATGGGTTGTACCTAAAAAAATACTATGCTTGATCCCATGCGTAGTACATTGTGTACATATTGTCTATAGGTGTGTTGAGTGTGTTTGCAGTGTGTTTTTCAGAGTTTCCCATGGTTTATGTTGATTCTTTTTACTTTTGGATTGCAGATGTCAACCTCTCTCGAACCATATATTGGTTATGTTGATGGTGTTAGCCGTAGTACTCAGAACCTATCCTTTGCAACGTGGGCTATCATTGCTCCAAATGGCGAGCTAGTGAGCATGCAAGGGATTTGCACTGGTTTCTCTACTAACAATATTGTTGAGTATAGCGTAGCGGTTGAGCTACTATCTGATGTTATTTCACATGGTATATAGTCATGAGGCTTGACTCACAACTCGTAATACTATAACTCGCTAATATCTATTCAGTGAGAAATCCTGCCATTCTTCACATGGTTTTGAGAGTACGTCTTCTAGAAAGACATTTTGATTTCATATGATATGAACATATTTCTAGTAATATTAACACATTAGTAGATACCCTATCTAATTTTGTTTTAGGTCGAAATTTGCAACGAATGTACATAACTTTCAATTCACATCACATCATATTGAAAGCAAAATAGGAACTAGGAAACATTGAATATATATATATATATATATATATATATATATATATATATATATATATATATATATATATCACACTATCGTAGTGCCTAGTTGTATTGGTAGATTATTATGCAAGATAGCTTGTGTAGTGTTGTTTTATCGTGAGCGCCACTGATTTGTCGACTTAGATGTTTTACATGTTTTTTTTATGTGTCACCCACATAAAAACTACGTGTAAAACATCTAATTAGACAAATCAGTGGTGCTCATGATAAAACAACACTACACGAGGTATCTTGCATACTAATCTACCAATACGACTAGGCACTGTGATAGTGTGTCACTAAAGTAGCAATGGAATCTGATCGACCACAATCTCATCAATCCCATGTGTGAGTCCCTCCATGTGGCGCTCTACCCCTCATAGGATCTCAACTACCTCAAGATCTCGTAGCGCATCCTGTCCTAGTGCAACGACGTGTACTGGTCCCACTGCCTCCTCCTATGGTTGTCTCTATGTGCAACAGAGATATGTAACATCTACAGGTTGAACAGGTCCAAGATCTGCATGGAAACATCAAATAGTTTAGTCTACGAAACATTAAAAAAATAAAAAATAAATAAAAATAAAAAAATTCGTAAAACTTTCAAAAACTTAATGGTCAAAGTATCTTACTTAAAGCATCCCATTGCTCACCCTCAGGCGACTCGAGCTCAAGATAATCACAAAAACCCATCCCTACGTAAGGATAATAATCAATAATGATGAATTGTCTACGTATCCACCCAAAGAAGGTTGGTGAAAAGTTAATCGTTGATGGGCCTGCATGTCGACTCATGTGGTCTATCCACCTCCTCATCCGTGGGGTCCTCGGATCAATGGGCTCGAGTAAAATATGTTGAGGTTGCAGTAATGGTACCCACTCTAGAGAAAAAGAGACTAAGATCGCGCCATAGACAAAGTTTTTCAACTTCCCCTCATTTTCTTTAGTAAGTTGTTCCTTCAAATTGACCAAGACACCCTCACTCTAGTTGAATATTGTCGACTCTAGACACTCTATCCCATACTGCATGTATGATTTGCTTGCTACATGTAGTGTTGAGCTTCTTGCCAATCTTGCAATAATGAACAAGATCGTCCTCAAAGGTAATTGGGTCACATCTTTTATGTCGATTTTCCATCCCTAGTAGGAAGGGCTCGAGGTCTACAATAAGTAACGATATAGTATTTCATCATCTTACTACCACTTCTTCCACCTAGAATAGAGATGGGGACACCTCGCTTTGATAATCCTATTAGAAAGTAAATATCCTTTCCTTGTATCTAGAGTATATTCTACCCAAACCTAAATGTATGTGCCTAAATATCCCATGAAAAAACAAGGTATTTCAACAATTCCATCTGTTGCCTCATACCAGGAACCCAGAAGAATTTCAATAACCCACAATTTTTTAGCGCTTGGATGGTAGCAGGGTCGTTTGACACATTTAAGTCTTGTTCCTCATGTTCTCTTTCTCTCCAAATGAATGCCATTTTGTGCTAATGGGTACCTGAAACATCAACAAGGAATCCATTAGGCTCTTTCCCATGCAAAAATATTGACAAAATTTGAGGCAAATATCAAAGAAAACTTAGAGAAATGCGCCCAACGCATCTCAACAATGTTTACCAGAGCGTTGCACCTCTATCTACAGTGTTTGTCTGCCTAGGTGCAACGCAGTTTTCAACACAAAGGGGGGGGGGATTGGGGGGGGTGCGTTGGTCCCAGGGCCTTTTTTATGAACCCCAGAGGCCTCAAAAGCTTAATTTTTTTGCATGAAAACACAAAAATGAACTGTGGAAAGATAGAGAAAGGTTTTAGTTCCTACCTGGAAGCAACGACACTCAAAATGGTTCCCTAGATTGGCCGCAATCAGCTATAGAAGATCGAGGGAAAAAGGGCTCCAAATACTCACTATTGAAGGTAAAATGTGAAATGGTGAAAATGAAAAGTCATTTTGAATATTTATGGTCATTTTCTCATTATTTTATTCATTTTTAGTATTTTGACCTAGATATGCTTCATTTTTACTATGAAACAGGTATGTTTAATCCTTCTTGTGGTGTTTTGAGTAGGTCGACAACTGTTAGTAGGTTTTCATTATGTTTGAACATGTTACTTTGACCACAACATATACTTTTATCTCTTTTTCAGGCTCTATAAACATGCGAAAAAGGAACCCCCCTGGAGTCCTCTTTTAGCTCTTTTCAGACTCCCAAAATATGAAAATATTGTCAAGCACTTGTCTTTTCAAACTTGTAAAAGTAAATGAAAAGGTGTATACTCATTATAAGTTTAACCCTTTTCTGGACTAAGATAGACTACCTATGGAAAATGAATACCTTAGTCGAACATGGCTAAGAGGTTCTCTTGGGTATTGTTTTATACCTTTTCAAACCTAAGACCTATGAAAAGGGACAATTGGAGTTTTTTTTTTTGCCTCTTTTTCAAACTCTCTAAATATGAAAAATATGTCGAGTTTTACCTTTGCTAGACTCGTTAAAACATCAAACAATGATGGACTTGTCAAACATGACAAGGCCAAACCACTCCTTCTTAGGGTTTGTTAAATATACTCGGAGGGATTCATCTGAAGGATGAACTTACAGATCAAACATATGTTATCCTCCTCAAGCTTGTTAAAAAATAAAGAGGTACTGACCAGTATGGTTGGGGAAATTGGGAAAACAAGGGATTCCATTTTTCTAATGGCAGTGAGTCGCTCTTGAACACGAAACTCTTCCACTTCATCTTCGTGGCTGTTGGGTTGGGTAATCTTCTTGTCTTTTGGTTATCATACCATTTTTAGAGCCTCCATCTCAGTTTTGGGTCAATGTTGCCAACTCCATTCAGTGTCACCAGTGTGTTCAAGAGAAGTCATTTATTTGATCTCTGCTACAATACTCTTAAGCCTTCATTCCATATCTACCTTTCCTGATCCAGTTCCATGTCAGCATCATTCTAATCATTTTGTCTCAATCATGATACTTGTTTTGTGTCGTTGATGGGGGATACATCAAGGCCCTCCTGTGACGGGTCGCTTCTTGTCGACATCAACACATCATCCAGGAAGTTGACTTAGAAACACACCTTTGGTAACTTGGTGCTTACATACATCAATCGAAAATTTCCTCGCTCTCGACGATAGGTTTACATCATTAGCTTTCGAGTGAAAGATTTTGTGTGGTTTTCAACATCAACTCATTCATTCACACCATACATATTGTACTATACTACCTTGAAAGCCATTAACATCATCGGTGGTTTGTCTCACATCTGTTAACGACTTACATCATTGGTCAGTAATCAGATGGTGTCTACCATGTTCGACTCTAGCTCATTGATTCACATGGTTAAACTCGTACATCGGTTGGTCGCATGAAGGAGATAAGAAGACCCTGGATCTAGTTTCATCCATCTGGGTTGTAATTTCAAGAGTTATAAAAAGATCACAATGTATGATGGTCCTGATCAAATAGACAATCATCCAGTCATGGGTCCACCAATTGCATTTGTGGATGCGTCTTTTGATCATTGTACATGTTATGTTAGCTTATGAGTTGAGTATAGGTATGCCTCCCTCAGCAAACAAAGATGTCATGTTGTAAATTTATTGTAACAGATGAAGCTTGTCGGTTGTCCTTGATCCCAACTTATCACAAGGTAAAGTGCTTCAATCATCAGTCATCACCTCTGACTTTGCGCTTTAGGGGGAATTTTGTCACATTCGATCAGTGAGCCTCCTAATGGGATCAATCAACATCCTATTCCGCCTTGTCACCATCTTGCACAAAGCCATAAGCATGTTCCCTTCATTCCCCAGAGTTTCAGCCGTAAACTGCTTCATCTTAGCTAGTTTGAGGACCAATGCTCCTTGTAAGCCTACTGGGGTGAGTTCACCTACCGGTTGCTCCACTGTGGCCTATGTTGGTCACTAGCAAGTTTCTCCCCTTTGCACCTGCATTGGATCTAAAAATCCGGGAGAATGATCGAGATCACGAAAGCTTCCCCTTCTAGGAGTTTCCAAAAGTTGTTTCAACTACTTACCTTGTATAAAACATTCAGACCCTATCCTTTCTTTGGAGTTTTCACCACTTATATTTTGATCCTATCCCTCCATCAAAGGTGGATCTCTTACCCTAGATTGGTAATTGGATAAGAACTCCCAACTTACCCTACTTCTCTATATATTCCCAACCTTCTATGTGGTTGGTGGTTGGATTTTGGAGAGTGATTATGCCCTTATGTTGTTGCTGTGAGTAGTTATCATCTCATGAATTTAGGGTGATTAGGGGTTCATATTGTGACAAGGAAAGGATAAGGCAAAAAATTGAAAGAGCTCTTATACAAGATCAATTGCTACTTATGGTTGTAATCCTAACATTTATATTAATGTAAAGAATTCATTGTTTTCCTATATGTGATGTTGTTATTTCACTTATTTCAATACTATGTTGATCTATTGAATGAAGTACTTAGATGATACTACATATGTCTTGTAGTTTCTTGACTTGTGTTATCTGACTGTGCAAGTTCTAATTATGGCATTCAGAGCTGGAATTGGAGCTTCTAAGCCAAAGAAGGAGTGAAGTGTTCAAAGGATTCCAGGGAGGCCTCACTCCCTCGTCTATTTACTTTAAGGAAAGCATTGTGTTCCTTGTCTCTCTCTTGTTCTAGGTTAGCCACTAACCTAGGGGAGATAAGTTTGTTCCAATCGTAAATATAGTATAACAAATTGGTGATTTCCTTGTCCATTTTGTTTGATTGTCTCCTTGACAAACCTTTGTTGTATCATCCAACAAAGAACAAACTTGGGAAGTGATTTCATTGAGCCTTTTTTGCAATTTTTGTACTGGAATCCTCTTTCCTAGGCCTAACGCTACCCCTATGCCTTTGACAGAGTGTTGCACCTCACCCTCACGCACTTTGCACCAATGTTGCAATGCATTGGTGCTTCTTTTGTACCAACGTTGGTCCCTATTTTTGCATGAATTTTGCCTTGGTTCTTGAGCCTTTATTTGGTCAACCTACTTCTAGATGAACTTCCTTGAGTCTTCAGTGCCTTGTGGTCTCTCTAAAGGCTCCATTTGGTTTTCATTGTGTTGTTTGCCTTTGGTAAGAATTGGTTTTGACTTTTATTGGTTCTTATCATTTGGTCACTTGCAAACGGATTTTGTTTGATTGTTAGTCACTTAGATGAATTTTTATTCTAGTCCTCATTCTGAAATGTGTAATTGAATTAGTAATTGAATATTTGCATCTTAGTTTTCTTCATTTTGAAAATTAAGTGTGGTGAAAAGAAAAAATGTGCATCTACATTTAGGGTTTTTTTTTCATATATATACATGGACATTCTTTTCTTCTTCCATTTTTCTAATAAACAATAGGATATATATGTGTGTGTGTGTTTGTGTTTGTCTATGTGTGTGTGTGTGTGTATACACATACATCTATATATATATATATATATATATATATATACACATACATCTATCTATACACACACACACACACACACACATATATATATATATATTGCAAATGATCCTTTTATATCTTTATTTTTTTAATCACCAAAGGTCTAACGACAAAATGGTGAATATGCAAAATTGTGTAGTGAAATGCTCTAAATCACGACGACAACGAGGTTGATGGTCGAAGGCCGGATCAGACTACCTTTGTGCAACAATTGAGCGGCCAAATGATTGAACAAATTTGATACCATGATACCAAATACTATGAACAAAGTTCATAAACGCAACATAATACTCAAAAGATCTGAAATATATTAATATCCATGATAGGAAAATTTTATTTATATATAAATGTACAAAAGACATGAGATATTAGATGATGATTATGAGAGTGTTACAAATGACGATCCACTTATATACCTAGGCAGATGACCCTTTATGAACAATCATGTCCTTAGGGGCATGCCTCTTCATTAACTAATCTATTATTATGATTATTATTTATATTATTTTTATATAAATTATATTCATAACATAATTCTCTTGGCATATCTCATTTATGAAACAAAAAATTATTTATTTGTTTAATTAATTTAGGTGGTCTGATTATGTCATGTTAAAAGATAAACATAAATCTAGTTTTACAATTACAGCTACTCTAGCCTCCCTATCTATAATGGTGAAGTCATATAGATATATGGTGACACTGTTGCAGGCTTGTGCTTGGGGGGACCCTTTTTGGGAGAAAGGTGTCAAGGATCGGAGTAGCTGGTTAGCTCTAGTCTTAGTTTCTAGACTCATATTTTCAAGTCGGTGCCCTGAACTTCTATCATGTCAATGTTCTATAAATTGAAATAGTATGAAGGCCACTATTTATAATTTTGTACAATAAAAAAACTAATTCTAAATGAGCAGGTTAGTAAGAGGCAAAAAGAGTTTTTAGTTCTTTTCTTAAATTACTTGTTGTAAACATGCATATATGTGTATTCTAATTGGTCAGTACAAGAAGTTGAAGTAATTTTTAAAGAGAAGCATTCCTTTGAAATATATACAGGGAATGCTTATCCTATAAAACTTAAGTTGTGTTTATGATAAAGACAAATTAGATGATTTATTGATGATCAATTATAGCTATATTAGGTTCTTAAACGTATTTATACTTGCATTACGTGTGCATTATAGTTATAAGGATTTTGATATAAACCAAACAATGCATAATTTAGCTAGCAATAGTATATACTATAATAGTATAGGTCTACATAACACTGTAAAAATAAAAGTATTCAACTCATGAGAGGTTATTCCTCAGGAAAACTCAACAAAAGAAAAATGAAGATATATATATGATGGTATCAGTAATGTATGGAAAGGTCATTTAAAACCTGTAACAAATAAAGAATATAAGTAGATAAAATTACTAGGAGCTTAACCTTAGGATATTAAAACCTTACAAAGATTTAATATAACTCTGTAGTTACCTTTGGTAACAATCAATGAAAACTGCATAGAAGTATCAAATCCAGTTCCTAAACCATGAACAATAGATTTCCATGTATACTTACATTATGGCAGAAACAAGAAAAGTTTGAAATGTATATGTATGTGTGTATTAGCATATCAAGTTTTATTTACAAAAGAATTCGTTGCTAGAAATGTGAGAATGATCAAAGACGATCATAGTAACTGTAAATAGAAATTTATAAATGTTCAAAGTTTGGGATAAAGTTTCCCATTAACTGAATACATGTCATGCTTAAAGCCTTTGAAATACAAACTTCCTCACAAAAAGTAGCTCTGGAAAACAATCTAATAACTACATAAAAACAATAGAAGACAGTGGCCTCTTGACCTCAAACATAGAAGTCACATTCAAGTAGATAAGAAATCCAAGGTTTCAGGAACATCTAACTTGGAAGAGAGAGTCAAATGTCTTATAAGCTACAAAAGAGCCCAACTTGTAACCTTGAAGGAAAAAGCTTCAAAATTAACATGAGAGTGTAATACCTACAAATGCACATCACAACACACATTTCAGTGATATTTATTGATGTACAAGTGACTTAAAAACATTGCACGAAGTAAAGAAAGAGGTTTGTAGGGTAATTACTTGGAAGGGATCTCCATTAACATAATGTCTTTGTTAAAACCCTGTGATTTACAAATAGATTTACATGAGAAGAGTTCAAATTTTATAACTCTGGTTAAATTCAAAAAATATAGAATTTCTGTAAAAGAATAATTGAAAATTGATTAGTGTTTGTAACCCTGTAAAAATCCTATATCAGTATCAAAGTAGAACAAATGGAAATAGTACAAGTACCTATGTACATGAGCCTTTCCACAGGGTTAAAATCCTTAATAAAATACAATATAGACTTATAAAAATTAAATGCTAAGTTGAGAAACTGTACGACCATTGCCAAGTTTATACATGAGTGGTCAAGACCTTAAAATGGGTTTGAATAGATTAAAAATAAAAAATATTCTCTAAAGGTTAGAGTTACTACTTTGGAAACCTTAGGCATAATATTACCAAAGAGAGAAAAACTAAACCTGGAAAGAAAACATATACATATTTGGAAATTGCATGCAAGTAATCAGAGGGAGGAAAAGTATTCAAATTTTTGGGCTCTGTAATCTCAACTAGGGTTTGAGTTAGGGTTTGACCGCTAGTAACCATGGCGGGTCATGGAGGAGGGAGTTCTGCTCCTTCCTACAGTCAAGCAGCCACGAACAAAAGCAAGGGAGTTGGTCTGCATCGCTTCAAGAAACCAACAGAGGTGATAACTAAGGATGTTAACATAGGAAAAATCAAACCTCATGGACAGAAAGAAAATCATGAGGAAGATAGGAGGGAGAAGAGGAAAGGGGATAGAAGTCAGAAAGCTGCACTTATGAGTGCGACAGGGGTCTGTAAACCCAAGTCGACCATTATTCCTCGGGTCATTTTAAGTGACCCAGCGCTACAGGTGCATAGAGATCACATGGTAGAACACGTGGTTATATGCAAATTTATGGGGATTTGGTCGACGAAGAAGGCCTTGCACACATGGATAAGGAACCACTGGAAGCTAAAGGGGGAAATAAATCTTCACCTTGGATCCAAGGGCTTCTTTACAATGGTGTTCATGAGCTTAGAAGATAAATACAGAGTGTTCGAGGGAGGACCCTATTTTTACGTTGCTGCAGGCCTGTATATGCGACCATGGGTGATGAATTTTGTCCCAGAACGAGAAATGTTCACTTCAGCACTGGTATGGATAAGACTATACTCCCTTCCTTTATATTATTGGTTGTCTAAGTCTCTAAAGGCTATTGGCAACAAACTAGGGCATTTTATAAAGATATCAGATGCAACTCTAAGAGATAAATACACTTCCTTCGCTCGGATTTGTGTGGAAATGGACTTATCTGGGGCACTTTTGGACGAGATCATTTTAAAAGTGTATGATGAAGAATGGGTGCAAGCAGTGGACTATGAACATGTCCCATTTAGGTTTCGTAAGTGCCATGAACACGAGCACCTATATAGAGACTGCCCATCAAACAAACTAGAGAGCAACACAAAAACCACCACAGGCAAAGATCTCGAGGGTTTCACTAAGGTGGGGGGTAAAGGGAAAGGCGGAAAGTGATACCAAAAGAAAATCAACAAGGAGGGGAAACTGAGCCACAATAGTTTCAAGATCTTAGAAGAAGAAGTTGGAAACAACGGGGCAAACCAGGAATCAGAGACTAATACCAATGAGAAGGATAGGGATGCTAGCATGGAGGATATACCAGAGAACAGCCAACAAAAGGATGATCTACCGAGCATTGTGGAGCTCAATAGGGACCATGAGATGACCCCAAGTGAGGCGGGAATGGAGGACCATGAACTGCAGGAGATTCTAGAGAGGGAGAACTTAGATCTAGAAAAGTTTCTGGAGCAGGGTATTACCAAAGGGGTTGACTCCCTGCCAAAAGAGGAGTTTGACAGGGTTTAACAACTCTTCCTCTGGAGATCCCAATCGAAGGGTTCTAGAGTCAAAAGAAACCATGAAAGCTAGGAAAATAGAGGGATGAAAACAACGGAGGGAACACTGGGGCACTCTTCCAAGAACCTGGGTAGGAAAAGAGGAAGGAAAAGATAGAATGAGCTACTGACTGAATGTGGAAAACTCGTGCTTAACTCAGGTAAGATGAGAGATCTCACCAGTTACTCCTTTACAAACCTTTCTTAATGAAGCTTACAACTTGGAACATTAGGGGCCTAGGAAGTAAAAGGAAACAAAGAAATCTTAGCAGTAGATATGGTTTTTATTCAGGAAACAAAGCGTTCGATGGAAAAGATCAGAGAAATACATAGCAAATGGTTAAGCAAGTATGATTATATAGAGGTTAAGGTAGATAACTCGACAAGGGGATTTTTATGCTTTGGGATCCCCAGAAACTTGGAATCCTGGATGCGGAAGCGTCTAGGAACTATCTATTGTTGGTGATTCAACCTTTGGGTGATAAGGAGATTTACATTATTACAAATGTCTATGGTCCTCAAAAGCTAGAAGACAAACTCAAGCTTCTCACCTCCCTTGAGGAGCTGAGAGAGAGATATCCTGATATGCCTTGGATTCTGGTAGGGGATTTCAATATGATCAAATCTCTTACAGAGAAAAAAGGTGGGACCAGAACACTAGGCAGAGACTCCATTGCTTTCCAAAACTTCATAAATAACACGAGACTAGTGGATGCTGAAACAATAAATGGCACTTTCACCTGGAACAACAAGAGAGGAGGGGCTTCTCAAATTGCCTCTAAACTAGACAGATTCATAATCTCAGAGGACCTCCTTCTCATAGGCCTTGACATGTCAGCTTTAATCCTTCCCTTTGGAGGCTCGGACCACTGGCCTATCTAGCTTGAAGCCACTTTTATGGGTACACAGAGGAACGAACCTTTTAGGTTTGAAAATGTTTGGCTCTCTCACCCTGACTTCACCAGCAATATTGACAAATGGTGTATGGAAAATTTGCCCATTCAAGGCACTAAAATGTTCATGTTGCAACAAAGACTTAAACACATCAAATCTAGACTCAAAGATTGGAACAAAAAAGAGTTTGGTAATATTTTGAAAGCCAAAAGAGAAGTTGAACATAAACTCCAGGTGATTAATTAGATCATAATCACAGATGGTTTTACCGAGGAAAGGAAAACTCAAGCCGATTCTCTTCAGAAGGAATGGGAAGATAGGTGCATGCAAGAGGAGATTTTATGGAGATAGAAATCGAGGGTGCAATGGATTAGAAAAGGGGAAAAAACACAAAGTTTTTTCATAAATCAACTTTGGATCACAGGTCACATAACAAAATTTCAAAACTCAGAGATTTTCAAGGGAAAGAGATTTTCTCCCACAAAGAAATGGAATTTTTCCTAGTACAACATTTACTTAGCATTGCAAACGAGCCTCTCTTAGACAGCTCATGGTTCATTAACAATTTCACAAGGTACATTCCCAAGCTTGTAACAAGGGAAGACAATCACAATCTTAACATGCCAGTGTCTGAATATGAGGTCAGTGAAGTTATCAATGAGATACAAAATGGGAAAGCTCCTAGCCCGGATGGATTCAATATGGACTTCTTCAAAGCATGTTGGAAAATAGTCAAACAAGAAATCCTTGATGTAGTGGAAGACTCAAGAAGATCTAGAACGGTTTTGAAGGCTCTCAATGCCTCTTTCATAGCTTTGATTCCAAAGCAGGAAAAAGCTATGACACCAGACAGATTCAGACCCATATCTTTATGTAATGTGGTGTACAAAATTATTTCCAAAGTGATTTCTAACAGACTCAAGCCCCTTCTTCCAGATCTTGTCTCAGAGGAGAAAACTTGTTATGTGGAAGGAAGACAGATTCTCAATAACATCATACAAGCTCATGAGGTGGTACACTCTCTTAAGAGCAATAAGCAAGCTAGTATGATCATACATCTTGACCTAGCGAAAGCTTATGACAAGCTAAGCTGGTCTTACATCAGGGCAGTGCTAAGAGCTTATGGTTTCAACCATATCTGCATTAGATGGGTTATGACCCTTGTCTCCACAACTAGTTTTTCAATCCTGCTTAATGGCTCACCCTCAAGAACCTTTATGCCTTCTAGGGGTCTTAGACAAGGAGATCTGTTCTCCTCCTTCCACTTTGTGCTCATGTGGAAGGGCTAGGCAAAGCGATAAAAATGGCAAGTGCTGAAGGAAGAATCTAGGGACTGAAACTTACCATAGATGGAGCTACATCAACTCACCAACAATATGTGGATGACACTATGTTGCAAGGTATTCCCACGGTCAAGGAAGCCAAATATTTTAAACAAATATTGAATGAATTTGCTATGGCCGCTAGTACAGAGGTAAGCCTTGAAAAAACAAAGTTTTCTTTTTTAACACTGACATTGCTATTATGAGAAACCTCATTGGAATTCTAGGGTTTCAAAGGGATCAATTACCTAAGTACCTTGGAATGCCTCTTACGGACAAACCTCTAAGCAGGGGAGTGTGGGAGTCGGTAATTAACAAACTTTAGGACAAGATCAAGAAATGGACATGTAGATCTTTGAATTTGGTAGGGCGCCTTGTGCTTACAAAGGCTGTCCTGCAGGCCATACCCATTTTCATGCTGTCAGCTCTTCCTGCTCCTAAAGGAGTTATTAAAAAGATCAGGAACATTCAAAAGATTTTCTTTGGGGCAAAGGGGAAGAGAAAAATAAATGGGCTTTGGTAGCTTGGGACAAGCTCTGCAAACCTAAGGCCCATGGTGGTTTGGGGCTTCATGACCCTGAAACCCTCAGCAGAGTTTCGGGTGCAAAACTTTGGTGGAGGTGGCTTAAGGAATCAACAACCCCTTGGGCCAAGCTTTGGAAACAGAAATATGCAAATAATTGGCAGGAGAAGGATCATATCCGAATGTCTGGGCTTATCAAGGGCTCCCACATTTGGAATCTTGCTTGGGAAAATAGAGTCATTGTCCAGCAGCACAACTTCTGGGAGATCCAAGCTGGGAACCTGGCAAGATTCTAGGAGGACAACTGGCAGCAGGAACCAAACTTGTTTAGGGAAGAACTAACCACTCTTAAGAATGACACTAACAACAAAGGTTTATGTATGGTAAGTGACTTATGGGATCAGGTAAGGAACAATGGTAAATGGAGAATATGGAAGGATCTGGGCTATAGTGAAGAGAGCCCTTTGAAAGCTCAGGCAGGCTCTCTTGCTCTGGACTTGGAACAGAGGAAGATTTTGGTATCATCCTCGTCTGACCAACTGAGATGGGGAAGAAACACAAAAGGTAAATTTAACCTCAAAGAAGCTAAACGAATAGCCCTAGGGTTTGATTATCAAAACCCTGATAAGGTATGGAAGGACCTTTGGCAACACCCGCATTGGATGAAAATAAAGTTGTTTATGTGGTTGGTTCTGTTATCACAAAATCAGCCCCCAATAGGCCGCTAATCAGGAAGACTTTGAGTAACTATTTCAAACCAAACTTTTGGCTGAGGCTTAGCCTCCTCAACCTGAGAGGGCTCTCTCACTAGGTTAAATATTTTAATTTAAGGATTAGATGGCTAACTCTATGGAAAAAACAAGTGAAAAAGTATAAATGGTTGAACACAATCAGTAAACATCCATTGGGCTTATGGAGTCAAAATATGTTTCAATATCACAGCAAGATCAACTTAACATGGAATCCAGGGCATAAAGAGTCTTAAGATATCAGCAAAACAGAGACATAATGTAAGGAACACAGTTTATAAACACATGAAGGAAGTTAGAGCATTATCAATGAATTCTAAGTAACATGTGTTCATACCACTGCAAGTGAGTAAATGAAGAAAACCATGAGAAAATAAAACATTAAAACTCTCTCTGAATCCTGAGTAGTGAAGCCAAAATCTTTGTATTAACATAAAAACACAGTCTCCCACAATAACACAGTATGATTGTTTCTTTTGAAAATTGCCAACCCTGAGGCATTCCACCTCTTGTCCTTTATAGAATTATCATTACAATCTTGGATTCCCTGATCCAGCATGAGGGGAATTTGAATTTCCTAGCTTGACACCTATTCGTTCCTAAAACAGACTATTAATTACAAGTAGCAGTTATCTAACAGTCTTAGAGTCGTAATACAATTAGGAGTACAACTCCTTATTGTGATAGTAACAACCCTAACTAGGAATTAAATTCGATACTTGACAACTGCTCCTCCTTAACTTCGACCTTGGTGATGTCCATAACCCTCCTGCTGGCCTTCAATAACTTCTCCTTCATCTGTCCTGAAAACTAGGAAACTGTCCCTTGCAGTGTAGTCTTGGTCTTCAATGGTGTTCCTCGAATCTCCTGCTGACCAAACTAGCCCCTTTAATCATATAACACATGTTGAATTAGCCATAGAACCCTACTCTTACACTTGTGCCAAAACTAAACTCCTTGAAGTTGCCTGAAGAAAGTCAAACTGGATGAGCTACGAAATAAACTGTTGTTTTTGTAGCGCAAGGCTTAGTTCTTGCATATATCTTTCATTCCTTGAGTTTTTCTTTACTTAGGCTTTAAACCTTCTCAAATGATCTCCTTACATTTCTGTAGTAGCATCCTTCCTCAAAAATAACCCCTTCTTTCCTTTGAAGATTGATAATAAAAAAAAACAAAACTGCACCTACAGCAGTTTCGTAGCGCGCTACAAAACTGCTATGCATGTCACCTACAACAGTCTCGTAGCACGCTACGAAACTGCTGTGTGAATCAATTTACACAGTTTTCTTCAAAAACTTTATTTCTAAGGATTCTTTACAGTTGTTTCATCCTAACGTCACCTATCCTTGAAAACTCTTCAAAAAGTAATGCCTTTGTTTCAACCAAAATTGTTATTAGGGTTTCATCACTTACTTTCATGTTCATTTGTGCTGAGTGATGGTTGCACTACTGGAACTACGATCCATTCACATGATTCTGATATCTCCCCTGTCTCACTTACCTCCGGCTCTACCTCCTGTAATGTTTTGCACTACCTAGTCACAGGTCTTCTAGGCTTAAAAACAAATTCTGAAATCTGATCATCAAACTGTAGCTTTTTGGAGGATTTCATCTTTTTTGACTTGCTCTCACCTAATTAAATGAAGTTTTCTTGGACTAGAGGGGACTCCTCAATGTCAATAGCCTGAAGAAGATCATTCAAATTGCCCTTTGAGGTTGGGCTTTCATCAGTGACCATTGTTTTACCCTTTTCTTTGGCTATTTGACTTCTAGTTACCCTTCTCTGGACTGTTTCACCAATGGACTGCTCTTGTGCTACTTCCTCAATTTGAACTTTCTTCTTCTGTGACTGTTGAGGAATATCTTGAACAACCAATGGTGTTCTATTCAATGGTTCTTTAACTTGCTTTTTGGCCTTCAGTTTAACAAACCTGCTTGACCTTTCTTCTGCATGGTGACTAATCACTGGTGATGATATTTCCTTAGCCCTAGGGCTAAGTCCTGTTTCAGCTCTAAAACCATAAATAAAGAGAAACGAAGACCACTCTCTATCTACCTTCTGAAGTTCATGCAAGACCATTAATTTAATTAAGCCATGATAGAACAAGGATGTTTCACATGCCTCTTTCTTCAACTGTATTTTATCAGACATCTTGCCTAAGCTCTGAAACAGAAAGAAAGGTAGATCTAGAAATATTATCCTAGTGAAATGCAATAGGAGTTTGAAATGATAAGAATACACCTTGTGGTATCTTCCTTCACAGGTGAAGTACCTTTGTATGCATGAGAGTAAGTTGGTATATGAATCTTTGACATAAGCCCTTGGCACCGCTTTAGTTAAATTTGTGTCTACAAACTCTGGCTTCAAGAATATCTTGCAGGGTGCCATTTCAAACTTGAAATTCTTAAACCACTTTTCTTGACCTCTAGGAATTCTTGTGACTAAAGATATCACTTCAGGAGAAACTGGCAATTCTAACACTCCAATATTTGTATGTAAACCTATGAAATTTAAAGCAAATTCCTTGGTCACTTGGCTATGTCCTCCTTGTAGTTTCTCACAGAACCTCCTGCAACCTACTTTTTTGAAGGCTTCTTCCACTGTTTTATCCTTTGTGAGAGCATCTAAGCCTTCAGGTTCGGTTATCAGACATCGGCCTGACCTGTCATTCTTTCTTTCTTCCAACATTTCTCCTTTGAAATCCCTGTAGATAGAAAAACCTAGAAGAAAATGCCTTGCTTAATTAAAGAGTTTCCTCACTTGATTTTGATGAAGAGCTGTCTCGCTTGAAACTTGCAGAAGATTTCTGGTCTCTGCTCACCCTGGGCTTGTTTACTTCGAAATTAAGAACAACAACAAGTGTCTCTTGCATGAATATGACCAATATCAACACGGATATGACCAAGATCAACTAACCCTTTTTTTTTTTTTTAAATTTGAAATGACTGCGGACAAAATGACCCCTAACGAATCTAATGATGGATATGAATGGTTGCATTTGAGGGGTAAGGTTGATGGACTGACACCTAGTAATGAAAATCTAACAGATTCTGGTGGATTTGATAGCTAGACATGATTGAACACGAATCCCCGATTTCGTAGCACATCCAGTGTAAATTCGGGGTTTTGCACTACGAAAACACCTAACTACGAATCCCCGATTTTGTAGCGCAGGTAGTGTAATTTTAGGACTTTGCGCTATGAAAACGCCTAGACAGTTTCGTAGCGCATTCAAAAGTTTGAAATGACCAGACACATGAAACTTTAAACATGATATGGGATCCATAAGGGGCCAAACAAGGTTGTTGAACTTTATTTGATGATGGAAATGAGACTCTAACCCTATGACTTAGACTCTAAAAACATAAAAATGACTTGACCATGTTTAACACAAAAAATTTGGAACCATGCGGGTTGTCCAAAATTTAAAAACTTTTACAGTGATAATAGGTTCAACAACAAAAAAATTCTAACTTGGGAAAATCTTCTGAAAAGGGGTTTTATTGGCCCATCCAAATTCCATCTATGTGGTTCACAAGAGGAGTTGATGGAACACTTACTCAACCTCTGCCCATTCACCTCTATCTTGTGGGATTGGGTGGCCTTAGTCTTCAGGTAAACTGACAAGGACAGACTCAGTGTTACCAACACTTTGAAGAATTGGAGAAAAGACTTCTCAGGTAATGAAATCATCAACAAATCTTGGACTCTGGTTCCAGGCTTCTTAATCTGGGATGTCTAGAAAGAACGCAATGACAGGATTTTCAAGAACAAAACTGGCTCAACCCAGAACATCATTGCACAAATATTAAGACAACTCAAAGACACTATTGGAGCCCTTTTAGGGAGACCTCCTGAGGGCCCTACTCATCCCCAGGACACTCGTATACTACTGCAGTTGGGTCTCCATTCGCTAGTTCCCCATAGCATAAACAAGGGTGTGAGCCAGATAAATGCTGGTAAAGACTTCTGGCAACCTCCTCCTCATGGTTTCTTGAAAATCAATATAGATGGAGCCTCTAAAGGTAACCCAGGGATGGCTGGTTTTGGTGGGGTCATCAGAGATGAGCAGGGGTGCATAAAGGATATATTTCATAGTCATTTGGGGATTGCCACTAATAACATGGTAGAGCTCATGGCCTTAGAGTAGTGCCTGGAAATACTGATTGAGTCAAATTTACATAATGCCATCATTGAAGCAGACTCTGAATTGGTTATTAATGCGGCCAAGAAGATATGTAATGGAAAAGCACCTAGAAAAGTTTCAAAACATTGGCGGCTTTTGTAGGTCTTTCAGCGCATTCATTCCCACCTACGAACCTTGAGAATGGTCAGCTTCGTTCATGTGCGAAGAAAAGCCAATATGCTAGTTGATCGTCTGGCGAATGAAGGAGTGTTTTGCAAGGAAATTTATAGCAGGTATGCTTGGGATTCGACACGCTCGGGGAAATTGCATAAGGATTGTCAAAAACAAGCGGCAAAAGACATGGAGTACTTCCAGACCATGATGAATGAACAAGAAAGAAGACTAGTTGAAGTAGGAGAAAGTAGAAGCGAAAGTCATTCTTAACCGCTAATCCCACAAAAATGCTTAAAACAGAGCTATCTACAGGGGAGGGGCACTTGGTAAACAACAAGCTTATTAGAAGGTTGCCGACCATAGATCTTGATAGCCTTCGTCATCGAATGACCATCAGGTGGGAAAGTGATTGAAGGTTAAGTATTCAAGCGGACCCGAAGATTTATAGATCAGTGGCTCATAATCTTCATCGGGTCCATAAAGAGGGTAAATATCATGCTAGTTTCCAATCCGATATCTTGGAGGATTGTCGGATCAACAGGGACCTAATCGTATGGATATCAGGTTCTAAAAGTGATCGAAGGTTAAGTCTCAGACCGAACCCGAACATTTATAAACCAATGGCTTAGAATCCTTATCGAATCCGTGAACCGGTAAAAGGGGTGCATGTTGCCGATGCGATATTGTTAGTGACCGTCGGATCTTATGGGATATGGATCGAAAGAATATTCGGTTTCAACATGGGAGAAGATTAAGTCCAAGAACAGACCTGAAGATTTATACATTGACAGTTTATTTACCCTGTCAGCTCTGTAAAGCTGGAAAAGGTCGTGCAAATCTCTAAAGCAATTTCTTTAACGATCGTTGGATCACTGGGGGTCTTATTGAATGGCCATCGGGTTGGATAATGGGCGGAGGCTTAGATGTAAGATTTAGGTACAAGGTTTCAGGTTTTGTGGATGGTTAATCTTCATTGGGTTAGCCCTTGTTGGTCTTTACACTTGTAAAGCCATGTAACATATGTAATCTTTCTTGCAGTTAATAGAAGGCTCCACTCTTACTTGACCAAAAAAAAAAAAAAAACATATACATATTTAAGGTAATTACCCAGAGTAAAGGAAGAACTAATACATGAGAGAATGAAGAATGAAATTTATGCCGGAAAATACTACATAGAGTTAGATATGAAAATGACCATTAAAGACCTTGAAAGTCTTGCATTGGAAAAAATTGCTAGGGTTATATCTTTGGCAAGTTAACCTTGTAAAGAAATAATGGTAAATAACCCAACTAATAAAAAATATACTTACCCATGAGAGCAAAGGAAAATAATTAGCATTATTTGTTATGTGACAATAAAGCCAATAAAAATATTCATAAAATAACTATGGCCAAATGCCAAAGCTCATTAATGAGTCAAAAACAAGGTGAAAATCCTTTGCTAAATCTAGAAAATACAAATGGCGAAAAGAATGAGTTGGTACTAAGAATGTAGTCATGAAAACATAAAATAGATTGGGTAGAAATGTAAAGCCCTTCTCCAAGAATGAAAATTACCTCTAGCAAAATCCCATAAAAGAATTGAAGTACTTAGTGTAACATTTCGCCTTGAAATTTGACAAATAAATACTTGCAGGAGCTAGAAGTTTTCAATAATTACATAAATGGTACTATGGAAAGGTTAAGGTAGGTTTAGTTGTAGAGCATCACAACTCTGTACAAAAATCCAAAGGAATGAATGAACTAATGACTTAAAAAGGGCAAAGTAGTCATTACATTGGAAAAACAAACCCTAAAATTTCTCCATTTTCAATCAAGCAAGAGTAGATTGTAACCATTGACTATTAGGGTTACACAAATACCAAGATTAATCCATGTAAAGGCACGAGATAACCTTTGATTTTTTAAAATAATAAAACTCCACATTGCAAACAAACTCATATATGTAATAAAAACACAACACAATACCAAATGAATTCCACGTTAAAGCCTAGTTGTTGATAATACAAATGGGCAAGGTTATATCATTATATATCTATAATGCAAGGCAAAAAATTCAATGTGCAAAAATAGATTTATATAAATATATTTAAAAATAAAGAACAAATAACAAAGCACGATAACAATGCCATGGTCACTATACATCTTGATAGAATCACAAGTCCCCTACATATAGGTTCGAACCACATATATGATATAAGGTCATATGAAGATAATAGAACCAAACTTTTTTGTTCCATAAGTAATTTTATTTGAACAGGAAAATATTAGTAACTTAGGTGGCACAAAGATTATAGGAAAAATATAACAATAATGTGGTGACCAATTATGTCTAAGAATTGCCTTTAAATTAATTTTACACATACATAAAAGGAGGAAGTATGAAAAACTAAATGGCAACTCAAATAATGAATGTAATATGGGAAACACCAACATTTTCATTATATGCAAAGTGTATTTAGAATGGTTTGGATTTAAATAAAAATATAGTATAGTAATGGAGAAAAAGACTTAGAGTGGAAAACTAAGAGAATGGAAGATGTAATTCTTAGTGTAAATTAACCATTGTTTAAGAACACAAATTAACTATTAATTACCAATTACTAAGTATAAGCAGAAGTATATATATAAAATATATATTTTATATATATATCTATATATATATATATATATATATATATATATATGTGCATGTGTGTGTGATGAAGAGGGTATATTACAATTGGTGAATAAGTTTAATGTCTTATTACAGTCTACTTGAGATATAATGTTATATGTACATTGTTGTGGATGTATTAGCATTCATAACATGTTAAGGTCAAACTAAATTAATTAACATGATGTTGAATCATAACAACGATTAAATTATTGAATTGAAAAGGAAAAAAAAACTTGTTTGATTACATTGGCAAGTAATATCCATCAATTGTTTTCCAAGATGCTTGGTGAAGCTCTTTAGTTGACCAAGAACAAGGACAACATGCAATCTTGCATTAAAGAGGCTTCCTAGTTTTTTTTGAGTTAATCACTTGGACGCAATAATGGAGCATGCTTTGCACTTCATCTTTGACGTATATGGTTTGAATTCTTTCCATATAAGTACTCTCTTGCCAAAGAAATTAACCGCACTTATTTCATCCAAGATTGAGAGTCCATAATGTCTTTGTCTATTTCAATGATGTTTGAAATGGATTATGCACTGAATATCTTCAAAATAACACTCTTTCTGTCACATGTGTACGCCTCATTTTTTATCACTCCAACTATTTAACGACTTTGTCAATTTATTTATATATTGAGTTAATGTTCGATAAAAATGGGTTCTACAAACGAGTTTTTCAACGTTCCATATGTGGATGTCCTCGATTAGTATAGGTTTCTCATCAAAACATCTCATAATATTCTGGTTACCATTTGCAATGAATTGGGTGCTATTATTCTAGAGGTTTTATTTCCAAAAACAAGGTCATATACAATGAAATAACAACTTATCAATAAGCATGGATTTCAATAACAACTTTATCTATGACAATGTGGTTGTTAGTAAAATATCAACTTCCAAAAATTTATTGATAAATCAAATCATCTAAATCAATACCATATAGTTTATATCATATTAAATTATAAAAAAAAAAAAAATAAAAAATAAAAAACATTTACTTATTTATTTTAATATATAAATATACATTTTCTCACATAGTGATTTTTTTAATGATATAAATCATATATCATCTTTCTCACACCAAAAATTCTAATACAAGAAATGGTTTTGCATTCATTACAATGAAAATTGTTTTTACCACTTCATGAGAAACGAAAGGGGAGTACCTATTTCATAAAAAATGTAATAGGAGTACCTATAGCTATTTCAATGTAAAAGGAGTACCTATTGCATTATGTAGAAAGATCTTATTATGAGAATGAGTGAGAAATTGGCATCAATTTGAATTAAATTTAAAATGTTTTTAATTCTTTTCCCATAAATTGTAGATTGAGTGTGATTAGTGGAAAAAAAATTGTAGTGATTTTGAAAAATAATTCATTACCAATTTCATGAGATCTCTCTTCACTATAGTCATAATGTTAATGCACACTATCATTTAAAAAAATATACAGGAAAATACTGATTTTTCACAATCTTTTTCTCTATCGTGATCATAATTAAATTAACCATAAATATGCATCATACTCGATTTTTTAGTAAGATATACAACCTTCAAAATAGTGTGTTTTTTCAATAAGAATATCACATTGAATTTTGTTAAATCATATAAATTAAGACCTACAATAATACATATAATCTCCAAAATAGCGTTTCTATGACAAAATATATTGAACAATATTAAACAATAAACAAAATTAAATATATATTTTGATAAGGATTATGTATATAATTTACATTTTTTTAGTATTTTTAAAATATAATTGTATCTTGTGGATTTGAGTAACCAATGGAGAGAGGAGGGCGCAGGTTGTTATCGTCCCACTTGATTAATAGGTAGGGGACATGTCAACATATCCATTGATAATTGTGAAAATCTATGCTCAGGAACATTAATACAATCTTGGGTTTGATGCAAAGAAAAGAGTGAAGGGAGATTGCAATCTTTTGCGCGCAGGGACGATGAACAACACACCGTGTAGGCAAGCACAAGTGCACTTGGGAGAATTTACTAATAGAGGAGTTGTCCTTAGCAAAAAGCTTCATTTGCAGTCGACATTAATGAGGATATATATTTGCGTGAGGGGGTGATGTTGAAAAAAAGTGAAAGATGACACAATGTATGGGAGAGAGGTGACAATTTTGTAGAGTGTGTTGGTAATTATTCTCATGGAGGACATTGCAGGTCACAGTGAACCAAGGTTAAGAGCAATACCAAAGAGTGCAATAGTTGAGCAGCCAAATGATTGAACAAATTTGATACCATGATACCAAATACTATGAACAAAGTTCATAAATGCAACATAATACTCAGAAGATATAAAATATATTAATATCCATGATAGGAAAAATATATTTATATAGAAATGTAAAAAAGACATTAGATGATGATTATGAGAGTGTTACAAATGAGGGTCCACTTATATACCTAGGCAAGTGCCCCTTTATGAACAATCATGTCCTTAGGGGCATGCCTCTTCATTAACTAATCTAATATTATGATTATTATTTATATTATTTTAATATAAATTATATTCATAACATAAAAAATTGTTTACTTGTTTAAGTAATTTAGGTGGCCCGATTATGTCATGTTAAAAGATAAACATAAATCTAGTTTTACATTTACAACTACTCTAGCCTCCCTATCTATAATGGTGATGTCATATAGATATATGGTGACCTAGTTGCATGATTGTGCTTGGGGGGACCCTTTTTGGGAGAAAGGTGTCAAGGATCAGAGTAGCTGGTTAGCTCTAGTCTTAGTTTCTAGACTCATATTTTCAAGTCGATACCCTGAACTTCTATCATGTGAATGTTTTATAAATTGAAATAGTATGAAGGCTAGTATTTGTAATTTTGTACACTAAAAAAAATAATTCTAAATGAGCAGGTTAGTAAGAGGCAAAAAGAGTTTTAGTTCTTTTCTTAAATTACTTGTTGTAAACATGCATATACGTGTATTCTAATTGTTTAGTAGAAGAAGCTGAAGTAATTTTTAAAGAGAAATATTCCTTTGAAATATATAGAGGGAATGCTTATCCTCTAGAACTTAAGTTGTGTTGATGATAAAGACAAATTAGATGATTTATTGACGATCAATTCTAGCTATATCAGGTTCCTAAATGTATTTATACTTGCATTACGTGTGCATTATAGTTATAAGGATTTTGATATAAACCAAACAATGCATAATTTAGATAACAATAGTATATACTATAATAGTGTAGGCCTAAATAACACTGTAAAAATAATAGTATTCAACTCAGGAGAGGTTATTCATGAGGAAAACTAAACAAAAGAAAAATGAAGATATATATATGATGGTATCAGTGATGTATGTAAAATTCATTTAAAACCTGTAAGAAATAAAGAATATAAGTAGATAAAATTACTAGGAGCTTAACCTTAGGATATTAAAACCTTACAAAGATTTAATATAACTCCGTATTTACCTCTGGTAACAGTCAACGAAAACTTCATAGAAGTATCAAAGCCAATTCCTAAACCATGAACAACAGATTTCCATATATACTTACATTATGGTAGAAACAAGAAAATTTTGAAATGTATATGTATGTGTGTATTAACATATCAAGGTTTATTGACAAAAGAATTCACTGCTAGAAATATGGGAATGGTCAAAGACAATCATACTAACTGTAAATATAAATTTATAAATGTTCACAGTTTGGGATAAAGTTCCCATTAACTGAATACATGTCATGCTTAAAGCATTTGAAATACAAACTTCCTCACAAAAAGTAGCCCTGGAAATCAATCTAATAACTATATAAAAATAATAGAAGACTGTGGCCTCTTGCCCTCAAACATAGAAGTCACATTCAAGTAGACAAGAAATCCAAGGTTTCAGGAACATGTAACTTGGAAGAGAAAGTCGAATGTCTTATAAGCTGCAAAAGAGCCCAACCTGTAACCTTGAAGGAATAATCTTCAAAATTAACATGAGAGTGTAATACCTACAAATGCACATCACAACGCACATTTCAGTGATATTTATTGAAGTACAAGTGATTTAAAAACATTGCGCGAAGTAAAGAAAGAGGATTGTAGGGTAATTACTTGGAAGGGATCTTCATTAACATAATGTCTTTGTTAAAACCCTGTGATTTATAAATAGAGTTACATGAGAAGAGTTCAAATTTTATAACTCTGGTTAAATTCAAAAAATATAGAATTTTTGTAAAAGAAAAAATGAAAATTGATTAGTGTTTATAACCTTGTAAAAATCCTATATCAGTATCAAAGTGGAACAAATGGAAATAGTACAAGTACCTACGTACATGAGCACTTCCATAGGGTTAAAATCCTCAATAAAAGACAATATAGTCTTATAAAAATTAAATGCTAAGTTGAGAAACTTTACGACCATTGCCAAGTTTATACATGAGCGGTCAAGGCCTTAAAATGGGTTTGAATAGATTAAAAATAAAAGATATGCTATGAAGGTTAGAGTTAATACTTTGGAAACCTTAGGCATAATATTACCAGAGAAAGAAAAGCTAAATGAAAAACTAAACCTCGAAAGAAAACATATATATATATTAAGGTAATTACCAAGAGTAAAGGAAAAACTGATACCTGAGAGAACGAAGAATGAAATTTATGCCAGAAAATACTACATAGAGTTAGATATGAAAATGACCATTAAAGACCTTGAAAGTCTTGCATTGGAAAAAATTCTAGGGTTATATCTCTAGCAAGTTAACCTTGTAAAGAAATAATGGTAAATAACCCAACTGATAAAAATTATACTTACCCATGAGAGCAGAGGCAAATAATTAGCATTATCTGTTATGTGACAATAAAGCCAATAAAAATATTCGTAAAATAACTATGGCCAAATGCCAAAGGTGGTGAACGAGTCAAAAACAAGGTGAAAATCCTTTGCTAAATCTAGAAAATACAAATGGTGAAAAGAATGAGTTGGTACTAAGAATGTAGTCATGAAAACATAAAATAGACTAGGTAAAAATGTAAAACCCTTCTCCAAGAATGAAAATTATCTCTAGCAAAATCCCATAAACGAATTGAAGTACTTAGTGTAACATTTCGCCTTGAAATTTGACAAAGAAATACTTGCAAGAGCTAGAAGTCTTCAATAATTACATAAATGGTAATGTGGAAAGGTTAAAGTAGCTTTAGTTGCAGAGCATCACAACTCTGTACAAAAACCCAAAGGAATGAATGAACTAATGACTTAAAAAGGCTAGAGTAGTCATTACATTGGAAAAACAAACCCTAAACTTTCTCCATTGTCAATTAAGCAAGAGTAGACCGTAACCATTGACGATTAGGGTTACACAAATACCAAGATTAATCCATGTAAAGGCACTAGATAACCTTTGCTTTGTTAAAATAATAAAGCTCCACATTGCAAACAAAATCATATATGAAATAAAAACACAACACAATACCAAATTAATTCCACGTTAATGCCTAGTTGTTGATAATACAAATGGGCAAGGTTATATCATTATATATCTATAGCGCAAGGCAAAAAAATCAATGTGCAAAAATAGATTTATATAAATATATTTCAAAACAAAGAACAAATAACAAAGCACGATAATAATGCCATGGTGACTATACATGTTGATAGAATTACAAGTCCCCCACATATAGGTTCGAACCACATATATGATATAAGGTCATATGAAGATCAATAGAACCAAACCTTTTTGTTCCATAAGTAATTTTATTTGAATAGGAACATATTGGTAACTTAGGTGGGACAAAGATTATAAGAAAAATATAACACTAATGTGGTGACCTATTATGTCTAAGAATTGCCTTTAAACTAATTTTACACATATAAAAGGAGGAAGTATGAAAAACTAAGTGGCAATTAAAATAATGAATGTAATATGGGAAACACCAAAATTTTCATTATATCTAAAGTGTATTTAGAACGGTTTGGGTTTAAATAAAAATATAGTATAGTAACGGAGAAAAAAACCTAGAGTGGAAAACCAAGAGAATGGAGGATGCAATTTTTAGTGTAAATTAACCATTGTTTAAGAACACAAATTAACTATTAATGAACAATTACTAAGTATAAGCAAAAGTGCATGATAATAGTAATTATACTTATTTTATTATATATATATATATATATATATATATATATATATATATATGAGTGTGATGATGAGAGTATATTACAATTGGTGAATAAGTTTAATGTCTTATTACAGTCTACTTCAGATATAATGTCATTTGTACATTGTTGTGGATGTTTTAGCATTCATAACAGGTTAAGGTCAAACTAAATTAACTAACATGATGTTGAATCATAACAACGATTTAATTATTGAATTGAGAAGGAAAAAAAAAACTTGTTTGATTGCATTGGCAAGTGATATCCATCAATGGTTTTCCAAGATACTTGGTGAAGCTCTTTAGTTGATCAAGAACAAGGACAACATGCAATCTTGCATTACAAAGGCTTCCCAATTTTTGTTGAGTTATATGTTGGACGCGATAATGGAGCATGCTTTGCACTTCATCTTTGACATATAGGGTTTGAATTCTTTCCATATAAGTACTCTCTTGCCAAAGAAATTAACCACACTTATTTCATCCAAGATTGAGAGTCCATAATGTCTTTGTCTATTTCAATGATGTTTGAAATGGATATTATGCATTGAATATCTTCGAAATAACACTCTTTCTGTCACATGTGTACGCCTCATTTTTTATCACTCCAACTATTGAACAACTTTGCCAATTTATTTATATATTGAGTTAATGTTCATGCGAATTAACCGAGCATGGGATAAAAATGGGTTCTGCAAACGAGTTTTTCAATGTTCCATATGTGGATGTCCTCGATTAGTATGGGTTTCTCATCAAAACATCTCATAATATTTTGGTCACCATTTGCAACGAATTGGGGGCCATTATTCTAGAGGTTTTATTTCCAAAACTAAAGCCATATACAATGAAATAAAGACTTATCAATAAGCATGGATTTCAATAACAACTTTATCTATGACAATATAGTTGTTGGTGGGATATCAACTTCCAAAAATTTATTGATAAATCAAATCATCTGAATCAATACCATATAGTTTATATTATATTAAATTATAAACACACAAAAAGATAAAATAGAGAATTATTTATTTTTTTTTTTTTTTTTATCTTGTGGTTCACAGACACCTTCAGTCAGCAGGTGGTGCTACGTCCACGGGAAAATCTAGGGCTGACGCCCCTTGGCCTATAACAAGACCTGACCCTAAGAGCTTTCGTGAATTAACCCTGTGACCTCCCAAACGGCGAGGCCCCAACTTGACTGATTGAGCCAACTCTTGGGGCTGAAATTTATTTAATTATTTTAATATTAAATAATATTTAATTAATAATTATTCTCATAATGATATAGATATATATCATCTTTCTTACACCTCTCTTATAATTTCCAAACAAAAATTCAAATACAAGAAAGGGGTTTTCGGTTGCTTACCATGAAAATTGTTTTACCACTTCATGAGAAACGCAAGGGGAGTACCTATTTCATCAAAAATGTAAAAGGAGTACCTATTGCTATTTCATCAAAAATGTAGGATGAGTACCTCTTGCATTGTGTAGGAAGGGATCTTATTATTAGAATGAGTGAGAAATTGGCATCAATTTGAATTAAATTAAAAATGTTTTTTATTCTTTTCCCATAATTTGTAGATTGAGTGTGATTTTGAAAAATAATTCATTACCAATTTCATGAGATCTCTCTTCGCTATAATTATAATGTTAATGCACACTATCATTTAAAAAAATACACAGGAAAATAGTGAATTTTCACAATCTTTTTCTCTATCGTGATCATAATTAAATTAACCATAAATATGCATCATACTCGTTTTTTTAGTAAGATATACAACTTTCAAAATAGTGAGTTTTTTCGATAAGAATATCACATTGAATTTGTTAAATCATATAAATTAAGACCTACAATAATACATATAATCTCCAAAATAGTGTTTCTATGACAAAATATATTGAACAATATTATACAATAAACAAGATTAAATATACAATTTGATAAGGATTATGTGTATTATATTTTAATTCACAATTTAAATAATTGTTATAAGTTTATATATATAATTTACATTTTTTTAATATTTTAAAAATATAATTGTATCTTGTGGATTTAAGTAACCAATGGAGAGAGGAGGGCGCATGCTGTTATCGTCCCACTTGATTAATAGGTAGGGGACATGTCAACATATCCATTGATAATTGTCAAAATCTATGCTTAGAAACATTAATACAATCTCAGGTTCAATGCAAAGAAAAGAGTGAAGGGAGATTGCAATCTTTGTGCGCAGGGACGATGAACCATACACCTTGTAGGCAAGCACGAGTGCACTTGGGAAAATTTACTAATAGAGGAGTTGTCCTTAGCAAAAATCTTCATTTGCAGTCGACATTAATGAGGATATATGTTTGCCTGAGGGGGTGATGTTAAAAAAAGGTGAAATATGGCACAATGTATGGGAGAGAGGTGACAATTTTGTAGAGTGTGTTGGTAATTATTCTCATGGAGGACATTGCAGGTCAGAGTGAACCAAGGTTAAGAACGATACCAAAGAGTGCCCTAAAGGAGGCAAGAGACATAAGGAAGATAAACTCTCTATAAAATTATAAGGCGTAGATATTTTTAGCACTATTGACTACATAAATTAGTAGCGAGAGTGTTAGATCTAGATGGGGGGATGCAAGAGTGGGTAATCCCACTCTCATAGAATGGAAGGCTTTGGATAATCGCTGCAGGTCATATTTGGAGCGCTTCTGGCCTATAAATCAGTCAAAAAAGTAATACATGCATTGGACATAGTCAAGGTGGCTTAGGAGCACAAGTGACGATCCTCTCACATCCCCTTTAGGTAATTTCTATTTGGGTGTCTGGTAATCCTTTGTAGTGATTTCTTATAATTTGCTCGCCTGTGAATTAATTTGGTGAACCCCCTCTTGATTAGCTAGTTTGCTGGTTTAATTTAGTAATGTCTATCTAGATGGTATTGTTTCTTTACTTTTGAATGAGGAGCGGTGTAGGGAGAGGATATAAAGAGGAAGTTGGCTTGGCACTTACCCAATGGAGAGTAGAAGGATCTTGGTGAAGTTTGGTTTGTGTTTGCTCAACTTTCTCGGGGACATCAATAGGCCTTGGACATTGGAGAGTGTTATCCAAGGGAAACTATTTTATTGAATTCTAGCGGTGCTGGTTTAGGGAGGGGAACTCATTAGGTGGAAGGAGGGGAGTGACTTTGAGATTTTATCCCGAGTCTACGAAGATATTAAATTTCTTTCAAGTGGGTGTGTTGAGCAAAGAGATGGATTCCATTTGTTATTCTTTGTGTGGACAAGTAGGTGGAGATCACACCTAGCTTTAGACAAGGGGGTGTCCTCAGGAGAGGGGAATTGTTAGGCAAGAGAACTAATGTTTCAATGGAGAGTAAGAGCTAGAAAGCATTACAATTGGACAAAGGAGTCTATAAGAGATCACCTTTCCACTTCAATATCTCCGCTGCTAGAAAACAATAAGATCATACATAATATTATATATCATTTTTTCTAGGTTGTTGAAGTGAGTCTACACATGTTAAGGGGGAGATGTTGACCAAGGAGAGGGGAAACATTCTATGAAGAGAGAACTTGTAGGGGACATTCATGATTATAGAACATAGCAGCTCAGATTTTGTAGCTAGGTACCGTGAACAAATGGCTATGCACATGCAGGAGTAATTGTCATAGTCAGAAAGGGAAGCTTCCTTCCAAAGTATTTCCCTTTCTAATTTTGAAGTGAGAGAGTAGTGGGAAGAATGCATTTTGGATACAAGACAAATACGAAGTAGAGAAAACCAATACATGCAAGCAATTGATCTAGATTGACAAACAAAATTAATCTTGGGGCACATGCTTCTGGATAACTAGGAATTAAGGAGGGACTTATCACAGATTCTAGACCACGTGTGTAGCCACCTCAGGCACTATGATTGCAAATTGGATACGAAGGACCATATGCTAGTGCGAATCGAGCAACACCTCGATATTCCACCATCAACTCCTAGACCTTTGGAAACCCTACCAACTCCCAACCTTGTAGATAGTTCAAATTATGATCCAATTCCCTTAGTATAGGATGTTTTATGTTGATTTTTATGGATTTTCTTTTGTAGCAACTTGTGTTCATGATTTGTCAAGTCAATTTCCCAATGTGGGGGTGTTTAAGTTTAGTTATGATAAGCATTGTTGGTTTCTTATGATCCTCTAAAGGGTTTAATTTTGGGTATGGTCTGGTCTCCTAGGAGAGAGATTGGAAAGACTTTTGCAACTTTTTTATGTAATACAATTTCACCTTAAACAAAAAATTAAATATATTTATATCAATTTAAAATTTGATTATTGCAAAAATATAATTACACCAATTTTATATATAGTTTAATGATATTCTAAAAAGAAATCATATCAATTTAAAATTTGGCCATTCCAAAAATATAATTACATCGATTTAAAATATAATTTAAATATGTAGAAATTTTAAATAAATCAAAATATCTCTCTATATAGCCACATATATAAATAATTATAATTTTGTTTTTTTACTTAGTAATGTTTTTTTTTTTTTTGTAACTAAGATGAGTTTAGGTTCAAGTCAATCCCTATATTGGATGGAAGAATAATCTATTGACTAGTAGGATGCTATCATTAGATTGTGCAACGTTTATTCGAACTTAAATGACCATTAGAGATAGTTTAATTCTCCCAAAAGTGGTTTCCATCTTCAACATCTTCCAAGGTTTGAATTCTAGATCTGGTAGAGACTAAACCACACTCAAACCAACTAATATACACCTCATGAATCACTTAATAATATTAAAAGATATAACATTTTAGTTAATATATACACAATGTCAAAGTTATGTGTTACGTGGACTTGAAATAAAATGTGTCTTATTTAATTATTTTCACAAAAAAACAACACCTTCAAGATCACATGAGGGACGTTCTTAGAATTGTCCTTGAATAATTACGCAGATAAGTGTGTCTATTTTGAAATAGGGTTTCCAAAATTTTAATTTCATTACCAATAATTATTAGGTGGATGGTAGAGATTTAACTTCCATGGAATATTCTAGAATATACATAATAATGTACACAAATCAATCATTAAGATTTATCTCCAAAGTAGTTATGCCTTTTCTACTATTTTAACTTGATTCACTAATAAAAAAAATGTCATATGGACAAGTGTCATATGAAGTGAGTTATGTTTTTTTGGGCATGTAGTATTGATTAATCATGACAATGTTTCATGGCATCGTGACAAAACTTATTTACAAATTAAAAATCTCTATGTTAAAGTGAGGGTAAATCTCAAGTATAAAGTGCGGGTAAGTATGGATGGTTAAGGTTCCTGTATATATATATATATATATATATATATATAATTTAAAATAAAGTTATAGTTTATAGGGGCAACTCAATTGACAATTGTGGTGTTATGAAGTATGATGCAAACTATGAGATTCAAGGTTCAAATCCTTTGTGGGTCAAGCCAAAAAAGGAGAGAGGTTATAATTAGTTAACTTTTATGATTTTTTATTTTTATTTTGGTAAGGTGAGATGTATCACAAAACAAGCACTGCATGACAACTTAGTCCTACCACTCAAGTTAGAAATTGTGCTATGGGAAAAATTGTATAGAAAATTATAACATATATTGGTCAATGCGAAATTAATAGTGTTCAATATGTTAATTGAAACCTATAATAAGTTGACATGTGAAGTGAATGAATTAATTGTTTGCTTAGGCACAAGGACTTGCATGAATTTTGGTGGGTAGTAACCACTAATAGGTCTACACATTTATACTTTTAATCCTATGATGATGACAGCATAAATAATGGCGGGAAGTAACTCTTGATAAATATATTTATTTACATCATATTCTTTTTTATGCAAATATTTGTTTAAATTACAATGAGAAGTAACTGATGGTAAATATGTTACTGCCTATGAGTTATCTTTAAGAAGTTTATTTTTGGATGGTCTTCTTGCAAAGTTTCAAAATAAAAAATCAATTGCACAAATATCTAAATATCTTGCATGAATATTGGAACTATATCCTTAAATTGTGGCATACAATATGTGAGATAGTTATCAACCAAAGACAAGTTATGGTCTAATCAAATGCTTGAAAATTAATGTTTTTAATAATATTGAAAAAAAATATTTACTTTTTAAAGTTAAACATTGTATGTCACATTAGTCAAGGCTAAATTATTAGTGGTCAATAGGCAAATCCATTGCTAGAGTCCTGCCTTGCTAAGAACTAATTAGGGTTTTGATGTTTATTATGAATTGATGTCTATCAACATTATCAATGATTTAAAATTTACTACTCTTGAGATTAGTTTAATTATTACTCATTTAATTTATATAAGTACACCAATAATATGTGAAAATTTACTACTCTTCAGATTAGTTTAATTATTAGCACACTTTATAATAATTTATTCATTACACTAATAGTGATCAACATGTAAATTGATTATTACCGTTGCGGAAACTAATAAATATTTTGATGTTTATTATAAATTAATATCTATCAACATCTATCAATCATTTAAAATTTTATTACTCTTAATCTTAATTGAGAGTCATTTAATTTATAGAAAGAAAAAGAAATAAATAAATTATTTAACACCCACGAGGCTAAGAATAGCTTATGGGACATTTGTTTCTCTATTTGGTTCTTGTATTCGGTCATTTTCCTGTGAAGTTTCACTATAAACGCTCCCAGCTTCTCAACAAACCCCTCGATGAATAGATTATCCTCAGATCTAGCTGCCAGAATATCCGCATAACTTTCCCTGATGTCTTTGAAGGCCTCGCATTCTAAAATGAAATGTTTTTTTGTTTCCACTTTTTCGGAAAAACAAAAAATACATACTCTTTCCTCCCAGACTTCTTTTGGCCTTTTCTAGTGCTGTGTTTTACAATGGAGCTGATGAGAATTAGTCCTTAATTGAACAATAAGAATTTTGGCTCTCCAAGAAATATTGTCCACTATGTACGCTTTTATTGAGGATTATGAGTGAGATTAAACTCTTCAATATAATACTTTTTCTTTCTCCCTAGCTCTTTCTGCCAAGTAAGTTTGTTAAACTTATCCATAACAAAAACTTTTATCTCTTTATTGTTTGTGGGATACATGCTCAAGCAAATGCCCATTTACTAAACCATTTGTTATTTTGCCCCATCAAAGTCTTCTTTCTTTCACACAATATGTCATTAAAGACAATTTTAGTCTATCTACTCTCTTCTATTTGCTCTATTTTTTTTAAATACCTTATAAATCACACAATAACAATTACTTCAATAAAAACAACCTCTATTTCACTTAATAAAATAACATTAAAAAAACTAAAAAAACTTATATATAACCAAATCAAAATTTACTACTCTTTAATCTTTTATGATAATGATTTGTTCATAAAAATTCAATCTCGCTTGGCTAGAAGATGCGGCGGTTTCTTCCACAATAGCCAAAGAAAGGAGGATAAATATCTGTAACCATATTTCTCATTAAAAACTCATACATTTGACTTTTGTTCTCATAAAATCTTCAAAAAGCCACGGCAGATCCGGGTTTCATGCTTTTAGTTCAATGTGCCTTTTTGGTGAAAATAGTCGCTGGCTTCCATTGAAATTAGTAAACGCCCCACTAATTTTGAAATCAGAGCATCAGTATGAAAACTTGAGGAAAAGAAAGGCCAATTAATAGAAATTACAAACGAGATTTCATCGAGTAGATTACGCAGCCTGTTCTGGCCGCGCGTCTATCTGACGGTGTCTAGCACTTCCCCGTTTTGGGAGTGAGCGCCTTCCGTGAGATTTGCATCCAGCGCAGGCCCCGTTATCTGCTTTTCCTATTACATTTTTTAAAATTTTCAGTACGAGGTGTCTTCAGATCGCAGATTGCTTCAGTTGGGCATTTCGTACATTGAAAATCCGTTTCATATGTTAAATACCCATTTCAGTTTCAATAACAATGCCGAATCCTTGCCGTTTCACTGCAACATTACGGGCAGACTGCTGCAGGAATTCGGCCTTTGTGCTGGTAGAGGATCTATTCCTTATATTGGGTATAGTTTGAAAGTGTTAGAATGGGTAATTTGGGTATTTCTGTGAATGCCTAGTTTGAGTTATTGGATCAAGTGGGAGTATTGGAAGATAACCAATTATCAATAATTAGTTAAATGAACAAACGATATATTTTGGGTATAGTTTGAAGGTATTATTATTATGATTAGTGAAAACCCAATCCGAGTTACTGGATCTAATCTAAGTCTGTCATCAATTTGGTCAGCTGTTTGTTCTAGAGTTTCACAGAGTTTTTTGCTTGTACAGGTTTCAGGCATGGCAGTGAGGTCTTGGACAGCACATCTGAATTAAAGCTCAGAGATGGCCATGGCCTCAAAATCAAGGTGAGTTGCTTCAAAATTTAAACTCATTTTACAAGGGCTTAGAGGTTTGACAAAGTGGCATACATTTGATAATTTGCAGAGCGCTCATACCTACATTAACATCCTTTCGCTCGACTTTTTGGTTTTTCCATACCTACATTTAAGTTCTTTTTGTTTGATTTTTTCCATAGATGATGATTCATTGTCATATAGGAAGAATTTAAATTACCAGAAGGCCACTTTTGCAAACTCAGCAATCGCGAAGGATCAACCCAGCTGTTGCCACAACCGTGGTAACTTTTTCGTCAAAGTTGCTTAGGACTTTCACCTGGCCTCGTCCGGGGAGTAGGGGTTCCCTGGATTGGAACCCTGCTATTCCTCAGCATGGAACTGACATGCCATTAGCTTTGCTTGGTGATGGTTTTATTGAAGTCTAACTCATATCTGTATTCTCTATTCTTCTTGAATGTGGGCACTTGAATTTGAATTTTCAATTTTGTCATGGCGGGTCCCTTATTACTGTGAGGCTTTGACTGTGGGATCGCTATGTCCTACGTCGGCTTTGATTTCTTGTCACAGTTATATCTGTGGTTTTAACCGGATCCTATATGATTGAATTTGCGGCAATATAGTAAATGTTGTTGCTTCTATGCCTTTGTGTACACCCCATGACAATTTTTTGTCCTTCGGATTTTGAGCTGGTGAAGCTCGATGCTTAAATGTAACTCTGTGCCGTCTAGTTACCGATGTTTTCACCATGAAATGCCACTTATGAGGTTTTAATTTCACATTCGAGCCTCTTACAATGACTTAGAGCAGTCCTGGTGATCTGGGGATCTCTTCATATCGCCCTCCCTGAAATGATCCAACAAAACTGCTCTAAGAGAGGGGTGACCCATTAGTCTGCCTCTGCATGCCTCGAAGAGAGAGTTGTCCCTGCAGGCTGAGACACATTCTAATATATATAAGGTCAACATAACTAGAATTCTATGTAGCCTTGTCCTTGAGGTTAATCCATCGCTGAGAGGACAAACACAAGCTGTTATCTCTGTACATCGTACTAGCATTCCATGTTCCAAACAAAGCCCGCAAACCATTAGGTTGCCAAGATCTCAACGTTTCTGGGCTTTAATTACTAATCTGAGCTTATATGAAATTTCTAGTGGATGATATATACCTACATTTGATTTCCCTTACAGGCACAATCATGCAATGAGAAAATGTATCTAGTGATAATTTTGGAATCACTGATTGTTGGATAAAGCATAAATATGAGAATATGTACCTAGTCATAATATTAAAATGACTGATTGCTACATAAAACCTAAATACGAGAAGATGCATCTAGTGATAATGTTGTAATCACTGATTATTGGATATATCATAAAACGTAATAAAAATTAACTCGTAATTGAAATGTTTGTATTTTTAAGGGTTAGTTTGCATATTCAACTGCCCAGGATACACATTTGTAATCTATGAACAAGCAATCTCTAGTTATGCTCTTGAGTTTTCTTCTATTGTGTAGTACATGCATGCCTTCAGAAAAAGAATTTAATAATAAAAATAATGATTTTCAGAATCCTAGCTATTCTGCACATGTTTTTGAAAATTAAATGAGCTAAAATAATGCCATATTGGCATATAGAAACCTCATCTTAATTGTGCTTTGTCAGAATGAGCACAAAAATCTTTATCTGCAAGTGCAGAATGGATATATGTGCTCCATGTTTGCTTTCAAAATAACTATTTGAAATTGTGGGGCATGATCTCTTCTATGTGAAAGTTTCAAGTCCTAGGCAATTAATGCCCTTATGATCTCAATCAATCAAGTAGATTGTTGAATTTAATTAAAGCTGGAATTAAATTTCAGACCATAGCATCAATCACCCAATAGCTAGAAGTTAAATAGCGATACATGAAAATTAATTTCACAGACACACTGATAATTACTACAGATTAGCTATTCATTTCTTTGAAAAACTTGCAAGGAAACCTCTATACACTGCCCAATAAAAAACAGCACTTCAGGGATACCAAAAAATATCATGAATTGAGCTTGTACAGCCGGCCAAAAAAGTCACAAACAACAGGAAACTGCTATATTGTCTGCAGAACAGACTGTACGGTCTATTCATATGACTGTACAGACATTTGTACAAAACTGTTCCATACACTTATGAAACTGTTTGGCACCTGTACTAACTGCTGCTTGCTGCCTGGATTCATCTCTGCTGGAATCCCTGCTCTCTCTCTCTCTCTCTCTCTCCCCAAGCCTTTCAAAGTCTGGAAGATTTTCCCCAGCATAGATACCTTTGATAGATGGTTCCCATGGAGATGGGAATCCATTCAGTGCCATGTTCACTAGCTTTGTGTCTTCAACCTTCTTCCCATCCACTGCAATTTTATCACGAATCTGTGTGATTTTCATAAGATAATTTGTAATTGTGCTTGATCTGGTCATCACTATTGATCTATGTTTGTTCTGCAATACCATCTTTCTGTTTATGTTCTAACTCTGGTAAAGACTAATTAGGGCATTGCCCATCTTCTTCTTCTTCTCCTTGATGTACTCCTTGTAGATAGAGAGGGCATTTGTATGATTTTGTACAAAGTTGCAGATATCCCGTGCATCCTCAATAATGCTTCCAATCCAAAGCACATCAGAAACAATAGATTTAAGTGCTAAGTTCAATGAATGGACAATGCAAGGTGTTCAAAACACTTGTGGATATATAGCTTCCAAAATCATGCCAACAGCCTTGCAAACAGGTGCCTTATCTGTAATAATTTTGTTAAATTATGGTATGTTCTATGCTTAAGAGCAATTTACTTCAAATTCTATTTCCAGAACATGATAGTAAAATGCAGATAGAACATAAATGTAAACAGGTGCTTCCAAAATCATGCCAACAGCCTTCCAAACAGGTGCCTTATCTGTAATGATTTTGTTAAATTATGGTATGTTCTATGCTTAAGAGCAATTTACTTCAAATTTTATTTCCAGAGCATGATAGTAAAATGCAGATAGAACATAAATGTAAACAGTGGAAGACAATCCAAGACAAGAGACACAAGATGTGGCACCAGCTAGGGACAAACCCCAATGCGGTGAAACCCTTGATCAATTCTTCTTATATTATTCAATAATTCAGCAGAGAGAGAGAGATAGTACAATTACAAATCTGTAATGTTATGACAGCTGCAACAAAACCCTAACCAGCAAAGTCAAGCTGGTCAAACAGGTCAGAATTGACCTCAAGTCAACGTTAGTCAATTTGGCCTCCAACAGCAAAAATGTATAGCCCAAAACAGTCTGCAATGATGGTCAAACTGCAGTCAGTGCAGGTACAGGTCTGCTGTCAACCCTTGACAGTCAACGCTGGTCAAACCAGGTCAACGTTTGCTGCCCAGAAATGCGGCTAGCCTAGGAGAGGCTGCCCAATCCAAGCCGCAGTCAAAGGAGACCCTATGCTGGCCAACGCTGCCAAGAATCAGCCTTTCTGCTCCACGGTCAACCCAAGTCAACTCTGCCCTAATTCTGCGTCCTCCTTGCAGCCACACATGTGAGAGATCTGCTCCTCTAATGCGTAGGAGAGAGAGAAGAATGAGTGATGAGATGAGTGGAATAATGCCACAAGGTCTCCTCCTTTTATATGCCACGTTGAGGATAAGTTGGGGGTGTAAAACACTGTTTTGCTTGCTGGCCAACCTTGACAAATTGTCAAGAATACAAATAAATTCATATCTCCAGGAATACATGTCGGAATTAGATGATCGTTAGATCAATTCTACACCTCTCGATAAGAGGAATCTAAGAAAAATATCAGCTGCCATAAATAAGGTGACCCACATGGAGTTTGGCCCTAGTTGCCAATTTTAACACCCCTTCTCAACTAGGGAGAACTCCATCTGCTAATCCATCTGTCTGTTGGTACTATCTCTGCCATCAATGCACTGCTCTGCTCTGCTGAACTATGAAGAAGAAGAAGTGATCGAGAATGTATCATACCATCCTCTATTGACCCGAAGTCAGTCCTAGATAAAAGAGAGTGTCTAATAGCACTCTTACTGACCTAAAGTCAGTCCCAATGAAGAGAGTGTGTCATACCACTCTTACTGATCCGAAATTAGTTCCAAATAAAGAGAGTGTCTCATACTACTCTTACTGACCCGAAGTTAGTTCCAATTGATTTTAGATCAATATCATCCTAGCATAGGGAGTACGGTAGTTACATGGTGCATCCATTGGTACTACTATGGTCTCTATCCTCATTTCCCTACTCATTGGCCAAATGAGAGGTACTTCCCATGAGTCCCAGACTGCATGGGTAGGATGTCTCAGCAAGAGAAGGCTGAACCACTCACCTTGTACACAACAAACCACTAGGGGAAGGTTGAACTAGTCATCCTGCCTACATGTTGCCATGGGGTATCACAGGGGAAGGCTGAACCACTCACCTTGTACACAACAAACCACTAGGGGAAGGCTGAACCACTCACCTTATGGTTGTTCATCACTCCAAGAAGTACCCCAAGCCCCTCGGAGCTCCCAGAGCTCAATGTACATATCATACAGGACCCTCATAAGAGGGTCTCTCCACGACTCCTAGTCGTTCTCAGAAAGTCAAGAATTTGACCTTTCCCAGAGGCTTTGTCAGAATGTCGGCGACCTTCTCATTAGTCCTAATATGATGGAGCCTTATTGCTCGTCCTTGTACCATATCCCGGATAAAGTGGTACCTGATATTGATGTGCTTGGAGCGATCATGAAATACGTGATTCTCTAATAAACGAATCCCACTCCGGTTGTCATAGAGGATCACGGTAGTATCCAACGTATGTCCAAACAACTCACTAAAGAGCTTCCGCAACCAGACAGCTTCATAGGAGGCCATACTTGTAACATTGTATTGGGCCTCAGCGGTGCTCAAAGCCACCGACTTCTGCTTCCTGCTCATCCAGGATATCGAAGCAGAACCCAAAGAGAAACAACACCCGAAAGTGCTCTTTCGGTCCACCACACTCCTTGTCCACTCACAATTGGAATAACCATGCAGCTTCACATCTTTGGCAGTGTATCTCAGTCCATGAGTGATTGTGGCTCGAAGATATCTCGGAAGATTCTTGGCACCAATCCAATGTGAGTGATGAGGCTCAACCATATATTGGCTCAACGTGTTGACTGCAAAACATATATCCGGACAGAAGTTCACCAAGAACATCAGTGCTCCTATGAGTTGACGATACTCAGAAGCATTTCCCAATACAGGTCCGGCAATACTACCGCATAACTTCTTGAAGTTAAGCTCCATCGAGGTAGTTACGGGCTTGCAGTCCACCACTCCAAATCTCTCCAATGCCTTCACCACATATTTTCCTTGAGATAGGAAAATTTCTCCTGGCTTTTGCCAGACCTCCAACCCTAGGAAATAATGCATCAGTCCTAGGTCCTTCATCTCAAATTCGGAAGCCAACTCCCTCTTACATTTGTGAATGAGAGGGTTTGCACTTGTCAGAAAGAGGTCATCAACATACAATGCCAGTATGGAGGCTTATCATCTTCAACCTTAAAGTAAAGGTTTGGATCGACTTCACTCCTAGTGAATCCCAACTTCATCAAATAGCTATCGATCCTCTCATACCAAGCTCGGGGTGCTTGCTTCAACCCATAGAGAGCTTTCTTCAACCTGCATACATGAGATTCCTGATTATGAATCTCAAACCCCTCGGGTTGTTCCACATAGACTTCCTCTTTAATCGAACCATGCAAGACCACAGTCTTGACATCCATCTGATGTAGGTTCCATCCTTGCGAACCAACAAGGGCTATGATCGAGTGGATGGTGGTTTATTGGGCAATAGGTGCAAATATCTCATCGTAATCCACACCTTCCTTTTGAGAGAATCCTTGAGCAATAAAGCGAGCCTTATACTTTTCAACACTCCCATCAACTTCATGCCTGATTTTGTAAAGCCATTTCGAGGTGACAACTAATTTGTCCTGGGGTCTGGGGACCACATCCCAGACATCATTCTTCATGATGGACTCGTATTCTTCATTCATAGCATCCTTCCATACTTGATGCTTCAAGGCTTCTTCGAACGATGTAGGCTTGTTTTGAATGATCGTGCTCATAATGGTCAGGTATCCCTGATACCTGGTCGGCTTCTTGCTTTCACGGAAAGTCCCTTTAGGTGCAATATGTCTCTCGGCATCTTCAAGAGTCCCCCTAAGCGATGAGGGCCTCTTCCTATAGGAGGAAGGCTCTTGCGGAGGGGGATCAATTGGATCCATAGGTTTTTCAACATCGGGCATCGTTTCATCTTCCTTTTCATTCGACTTCCTGGTGTCAGCTTCTTTATCTTTCCTTAAAATAGGAAGGTTGTCAACCTTGCTAAGAGCCATATCCTCGCCAAAGGTGACATCGTGGCTTATCTCAACTTCCCTTTGACTAACCACATAGATTCTATAGCCCTTAGAATTTTCGCTATAGCCCACAAAGATTCCTTTCTTTCCAGATGCACCCAATTTGCTTCTTTTTTCTTTCGGCGCATGAAAATATATGGGACTTCCAAAAATTCTAAAATGAGAGACATCAAGTTTCTTGCCAGTTAACATTTCTTCGGGAGTGTTGGAATCCAATGCTTGATGAGGGCATCGGTTTTGAACATATACGGCGGTATTCGTAGCTTCGACCCATAGAAATTTCGGAAGCCTTCGATCATGGAGCATGGCACAAACGACTTCCACAATCGTATGATTCTTCCTTTCGGCCACACCACTCTGCTCGAGAGTGTATGGTGTTGTGGTCTCCCTCTTAATGCTAGCTTTTCTGCAATAGTCATGGAACTCATTGGATTCATACTCGGTCCCATTATCAGTCCTTAATATCTTGATTCTCTTCTCGGTTTGATTTTCGATCAAGGCTTTGAAGTGACGGAACCAGGTGAACACTTCATCCTTCCTTTTCAAGAAGTATATCCAAGTCTTGCGAGAATAATCATCTGTAAAAGTGAGATAATATAGATATCCTCCCAAAGAGTTTACGGGCATCATACCAGATATGTCGGAGTGGACCAACTGCAATATATCTGTAGACTTGCTATGGCTTGAGGGGAATGGTCCCCTTTTGAGCTTTCCTTCGGCACATCCCGGACATACACCTTCATGCTCTACTTTGAACTCGGGCATCCCTGTCACCATCTGTCTCACATCGGGTAGAGCTTTATAATGAAGGTGGGCAAACCTCTGGTGCCATAGTTCAGACTGTAGAGATGTGTCACAAGACATGACCCCCAACAGACTTCCTCCAACTTGATATAAAGAGTCAACCCGGAACCCAAGAGTAAAAGCATCTCTAAAATTATTTTTCCAAACACGTACCTTGCCATCGATGAATGCCACCTTGTAGCCTTTGTCTTCCATTGCCAAAATGGACATCAGATTCTTCTTGAGATTAGGTACATATAAGACTTCTTGCAAATGGATCGTGTTACCCTGATTTAATTGAAGAGTAACATTCCCTACACCCTTTACGGGATAGGTGGAATTGTCTCCAAGAATAATCTCCAAGTTTGTATGCTTCTCTATTAGATTAGAGAGAGCTTCCTTGTAACCAGTGAAGTGCCTTGAGGCACCACTATAAATAAAGCAATTGCCCAACGAGTCTGGAGGAGAGGTAGTAGAGAGAGCCGATATCAGATAATAATCATCTTGCTTATTATTAACAACATTTGATTCATATCTGGAGTTCCTTGCTTTCTTGGAGGGTTGACCATTTCCTTGATTTCCTGCATTCCTCTTTCCTTTGCCATTGAACCTGCCATTCCTTTGATTGTTGTTGGAGTTGCCCCTGGAGTGATTTTGATCATCATCATGTGATGTGTCCTTTCTATTTGGACACTCCCTTGCATAGTGGCCAAATTTATTGCAAACAAAGCATCTTCCTTTCCTTCCACCCTTCGATCTGGGCTTTCCTTTGAAATGACCTTTAGACCCAGAATTATTTCTCCTTTTGGCATGAGAGGAGAAAGTAGTGGGGTTGCCTTTACTTGAAGGCATTTCTTGCTCCACCATCCTTGTCTCTTCTTGAATGCATCTCGACATCAATTCTTCAAATCTCGGAATTCGATCATTGTTGAGAAGAGTGGTTCTAAGTATATACCATTCGGATGGGAGCCCTCCAAGGGTAGTGATAGTTAGTTCCCTGTCAAGAATGACTTCTCTAATCGATAGAAGATCATTCTTGATCTCAGTGATCCTTAAGTAGGATTGAGTATCCTCGTCCTTGCCCTTCTTAATATCCTTCAACTTATTTTTGAGAAATCTGTCGTAGATCTCCTTGGAGGTGTTCAACTCGGAAATGTAGGCCACCAAACACGTGTCAATAGAGCCTTGGATAATCCTCTTCGCTTTGACTTCACCCTTAGTGTACGAGTTCTTTGAAGCAGCCAGTGCATTTGATGGAAGCTCCAAAATTTTACCCCTCATATAGTCCAACACTTCTTGCTCTTCCAATGTCAGATCAAGAGACATCTTCCATCCGTGATAGTCAAAGTTCTCATGGAGCTTGTCTTCGGCCAGGAAGTTGGATGAGGAAACCATGAAGCCTTTTGACCTTTCCAACTGTCTTCGGTGATTGCTTTTTCACTCTTGCTTGGGCTTTGTCTTCACCTCAGCTCTGAAACCATGTAAAATTATGGTATGTTCTATGCTTAAGAGCAATTTACTTCATAATTTTATTTCCAGAGCATGATAGTAAAATGCAAATAGAACATAAATGTAAACAGTAGAAGACAAGCCAAGACAAGAGACACAAGATGTGGCACCAACTAAGGACAAACCCCAATGCGGGGAAACCCTTGATCAATTCTTCTTATATTCTTCAATAATTCAATAGAGAGAGAGCGATAGTACAATTACACAAATCTGTAATGTTATGACAGCTCCAACAAAACCCTAATCAACAAAGTCAAGCTGATCAAATAGGTCAGAATTGACCTCAAGTCAACCTCAATCAACTCGGCCTCCAACAGCAAGAATGTATAACCCAAAACAATTTGCAATGATGGTCAAACTGCAGTCAACACAGGTACAGGTCTGCGGTCAACCCTTCACAGTCAACACTGGTCAAAGGGTGGTCAAAACAGGTCAATGTTTGCTGCCCAAAAATGTGGCTAGCCTAGGAGAGGCTGCCCAACCCAAACCGTAGTTAAAGGAGACTCTACGCTGGTCAACACTGCCAAGAATCAACCTTTCTGCTCCACGGTCAACCCAAGTCAACGCTGCCCTAATTATGCGTCCTCCTTCTTCCAGCCACACGTGTGAGAGACCTACTCCTCTAATGCGTAGGAGAGAGAGTAGAATGAGTGATGAGATGAGTGGAATAATGCCACAAGGTCTCCCCCTTTTATATGCCACGTTGAGGATAAGTTGGGGGTGTAAAACACTGTTTTGCTTGCTGGCTGACCTTGACAAATTGTCAAGAATACAAATAAATTCATATCTCCATGAATACATGTCGGAATCGGATGATCGTTAGATCAATCCTACACCTCTCGATGAGAGGAATCCAAGAAAAATATCAGTTTCCATAAATAAGGTGACCCATGGAGTTTGGCCCTAGTTGCCAATTTTAACAGATTTGCACACAAGAATCAACACCTACATCTTCAATAACTTTAATAAACAACTCACTCATATATTGTGCATCCTTGTATTGTCCAAGTGCATCCACTAATTTCAAGAAAACTGGACCATTCAAGGAAGACACCATGAAGTTGATGAGTGGGTGCCGTGCTGGATTTGTCCATCCATCAGAAACAATGCTAACCCCAGATGTTGGCCATGCTAATTTAATAGTCTCAAGCATGTTGTCCACCTCTTTCTTTGTGGTTCTAAGCTTCTCTGACCCAGGAGGCACATACCCTGATGGAGCCCCTTGAGTTAGAGCTTGGCACATCTCAATAAATAGAGGTGAGCATGCAACATTAAAGGATATGAAGTTTTGATAGAAAAAAAGGCAATGGTGAGATCAAGCTCTTCCTATTTCTCTTTCTGAAAAATCTTGTCCATTGGACCAAGTGCAATTGCCTTTCTTTTTGCTGCTTGTCCCCCACCAGAACTCTCAAATGAGAATTTGTTGCTGCTTTTCCTCAAGAATGGAAGGGGGTCATCATTCTTGTTTTTTTTAGATTTTGCAGCCACATTTGCCATACCAACATTGACCTCTCTTTCCATTTCTTTCCTCTTTGGTAAAGGCACCTTTGTACAAGCTACAATTCCACAACTTGGTAAAGCCAACAAATGAGCTTTCACACTGTGATATGTGCTCATGAAATGAATGTTGCAATAGTTGCATTTCCAAGCAACATTGCCTCCTCCCTTCATCTTGCTGCCTGGCCCTTGCTCTCTTGTGACATATTTCCATAAGGGATATTTGTTATCTTGAGGATGTTGTCTTCCCTCAACATTTGAAGCTGTTGTTGCAGCCCCACTTGCAATAGAGGGAACACTTGCAGCAGACCTTGATGAAATTGGAAGAGGGGCATCTCCAATGGGGACATTCTTCCCCTTCCTTTGCCCCTTCTATGTTGCCCTTGATTGAGCCATGAATGTTGTAAAAAAAAACAAAAAATGCAAAAAATTGTAAAAGAAATGCATATGCAAATTGCTGTAATAAAAATGCAAAAAAAGTATAGAGAAAATGTACTTACCTGTTGCCTAAGTCTCATCGAAAATGCTTCCACACCCTTTGCTCTTTGCTCTCACCCTTTGCTCTTAGCTCTCACACACCCACAACTCACCCACAATGATGCGCGTTGAGGGCAAAATTCCGCCACAATTGTCCTAGAATCAGGACACAATCGTGTCTCAGTGTGTCCCGAATCGGACACGATCCGGAGGACACATGTCCCATCGAATCGTGTCCGATTCGGGACACATGGTGCTAGGGGAGCAAATCTGGTTTCTTAGCTTAGGCCTTAGCCAATACCTTAGGCTAATCTCTTAGTAATGTTGGTGGTATTATTTGATGGGATCAAATATCTGTTGTCGCGCTTATTACTATGGGCCAAGACAATGGTATAGACCTTTGATATTCATAATACCATAGTGCGGAAACTGTATGCGACTTCTCTTCGTCATACCTGTGTATGTATGCGGCTTATCTTCACAGGACCCGCATATACTTTCCTAAACTTGACCTTTATCATCTTTTTGTCTTTGAATTGATATTCTTCTGCGAGTCTCACTTGTAGCATTTGCATAACCATCATGTTGACATCTTTATCAAGTAGGGTGCCATCAAGGACAACACATTAGTCATAATACCAACATTTTGTTCTATATTTTGTAACAGCCCCAAGGCTGAAAATTCACAGGTTAATATTTGGGAAACTTCTAGTCAAAGAGGTAAAATTTCTGTTTTGCATTAAACTATTAAAGTATATGTTTCTGCATTGCATGGATATAAAGTTGGCCGTTCCAGTTATGCAATGATATTGACTTAAAAGAAATATAATTTATGGTGTAGGGAATGGAGAAATTAATGTTTTCTACAAATTTTTTGTTTCTGGTTGTGTCCATTTAGGGTTGGAGTATTAGGTTTGTTTTCTGAACAGACAAAACACAAAGGAAAAAGATCTGAGTCCATATACCTATGTAAACTAGGATGTCTGGTACTAGCTTTAGAATGTACATGGTCCAAGATCAGGGCTCATATATTCTGGGTGATTGGTTTGTTTTTAGGCATGCTGATATTTTTTTTGGAGGGAAAATATCTGTATTTATTCAGTGTTATGCATGCTGCATCTCTTTGGAGATTATTCATACAATAACAGCAGCATTTCTTTTCTCTGACTTTCTGATCTGCAATAAAGATCGAGCCATCTAATTATTTGTGAGCACTTTGTTAACATTTTCTTCAAGGAGTTCTAAGATGCATCTATCATTGTGATGCAAAACTCATTGCTTATGAAATTGAAACAAGAAGAAAAGAAGAGTCAGTTTTTGGAGCAACTGGAAAATATATGGCTGCAATAAGAAGACAAGGTATTGAAAAGAATGGATGGTATCTGGCAAGAAAGGCATTAAGAAAGAAGCAATTTGGAAGTGTTAAAATTGGCAAATAGGGCCAAACTCCATGTGGGTCACCTTATTTATGGCTGATAATATTTTTCCTAGGTTCCTCTCGTTGAGTGGTGTAGGATTGATTTAAAGATCATCCGATTTCAATAAGTATTTATGGAGATATGAATTTATTTTGATTATGGACAAATTGTCAAAGTCAGCCAGCAACTTATGTAAGCTCAGAAGCCCAACAGACACATCTATTTATCTTCAACGTTTGCATATAAATACGGGATGCCTCCTCCTCATTTGGTCACTCACTTCTCATCATATCTCTCTCTCTTTGCTGCGCAGAAAAGAGTCTCTTTCTCTCTCCTGTGTAGAAAGACTTTCTCACACGTGTGGAAAAAGGACGCAGATTTCTAGGGTTACAAGCTGCAGGAAGGTACTTTGACCAGCATTGACCAGCGTGGACTCCTCTTTGACTGCGAATTTGGTGTGGCTGATCCTCCTTGGCAGGCCGCAATTTTTGGCACAGAAATCGAGGTGATCTGACCTCTAGTTTGACTGATATTGATTGCCCTAGTTTAGGGCTGCAAGTTGACTTTAGAAATTTGCAAATTGATTGAACTTTTGGGGCTGTTCTAGGGTTGCTTTTTCAGACTGTCCAAGGGCAAGTTGACTAGAAATTGACCAAGCATATTGGAGGTCAATTTCAACTCATTTGACCAAGTTTGACTTTGCTGATCTAGGTTTGCTGCTGCTGATATAAATAAGATTTTTGTACTATTTCTTTCTGCTGAATTATTGAAGATAATAGAAGATTTGATCAAAGGGTTTCCCCATATTGGGGTTTGTCCCTGGCTAGCCACCACATCTTGTGTCTCTTGTCTTGGCTTGTTTTCTGTTGATCGTTTAAATGTTCTATCTGCACTTTATTTAATGTACATGTGATTGCTAATCTGTGGATAATAATAAGAAAAATAAGTAAACTGCTTTAAGCATAGAACATACCATAATTTAACATGGTATCAGAGGTGTGGTGAAGACAAAGTCTAAGCAAGAACAAGAGCAATCACCGAAGAGAAGGTTGGCAAGGCTATCTAAAATAAAAAAGAAACCATGGGGTCCTCAACACACTTCCCTGCTGAAGACAAACTCCATGAGAAGTCTGACTACCACGGATGGAAGATGTCTCTCGATCTAACATTAGAAGAACAAGAAGTGTTGGACCATGTGAGAGGCAGAATTGTTGAACCTCCATCAAATGCATCTGCTGCTGCTAGGAACAAATGGACCAAGGGGGAAATAAAAGCAAGGAAGATCATCCGGGACTCTATCGACCAGCGCTTGGTGGCTTACATTTCCGACTTGAACACCTCCAAGGAAATCTACGATAGACTGGTGAGTTTATTTAAAGTTAATGATGCTAATCAAGTCTTGTTTCTTAGAAATAAGCTGAAGGAAATTAAGAAGGGCAAAGATGAGAGTATGCAAGCATATTTCTTAAAGATCACCGAGATCAAGAACAATCTCCTATCTATTGGGGAAGTAATTTTTGACAGGGAAATGACACTCACAACTCTTGGAGGATTACCATCCGAATGGTACGTATTTTGGGCTACTCTTCTCAACAATAATGTAATTCCTGGATTCGAGGAATTAATGGCGAGATGCATTCAAGAAGAAACAAGGATGGAAGAGCAAGAAATGCCCATACCTAAAGGTCATCCCGCTGCCTTTTCTTCTCATGCTAAGAGAAGAAACAATTTCGGGGCTAAATTCAAAGGAAAGGCTGGAAAGAAAGGACGATGTTACAATTGCAATAAAACGGGTAACTATGCAAGGGAGTGCCCTGATAAAAGGGACTCACACTCGGACGATGATCAAAATCCCTCTCATGGCAATCAAAGGAACGACAGGTCTTAAAGCAACGGCAAGAGAAGTGCCGGAAATCAAGGAAGAGGACAACCATTCAAAAGGGCAAGAAATTCCAGGTATGAATCTAACACCATTAACAATAAGCAAGATGAATATTATCTACCAGTTGCTCTATCTACCTCTGCTCCTCCGGACTCGATGGGAAATTGGCTTATTGATAGTGGTGCCTCAAGGCACTTCACTGGTTACAAAGAAGCTCTCTATAATCTGATAGAGAAAGAAACCAACCTGGAAATTGTTCTTGGAGATAATTCAAAATATCCTGTGAAAGGTGTAGGAAATGTCTCTCTTAAATTGAATCAGGGTAATACAATCCACCTACAAGATGTATTATATGTACCTGATCTTAAAAAGAACCTGGTGTCCATTTTGACTATGGAAGACAAAGGCTATAAGGTGGCTTTCAGTGATGGCAAGGTACGTGTATGGAGAAAGAATTTTAAAGATGCCTTCACTCTTGGGTTTCGAGTTGATTCATTATATCAGGTCGGAGGAAGTCTGCTAGGTGTCATGTCTTGTGACACATCTTTTCAGTCCGAACTATGGCATCGAAGGTTTGCTCACCTTCATTATAAAGCTCTACCCGATGTAAGACGAATGGTGACAGGGATACCCAAATTCCGAGTAGAGCAAGAAGGTGTATGTTCGGGATGTGCTGAAGGAAAGCTCAAAAGGGGACCATTCCCCTCAAGCCAAAGCAAGACGTCCGATACCGATATATTACAGTTGATTCACTTAGACATATCTGGTATGATGCCTGTGAACTCCTTGGGAGGATATTCATATTACCTCACTTTTACAGATGATTATTCTTGCAAGACTTGGATATATGTCTTGAAAAAGAAGGATGAAGTGTTCTCCTGGTTTCGACACTTCAAAGCCTTGATCGAGAATCAAACCGAAAAGAAGATCAAGATCTTAAGGACTGATAATGGGACTGAATATGAATCCAATGAGTTTCATGACTTTTGCAAAGAGGCTGGCATTAAGAGGGAGACTACTACACCATATACTCCTAAGCAGAATGGTGTGGCAGAAAGGAAGAACTGTACGATTGTGGAAGCTGTCTGTGCTATGCTCCATGATCAAAGACTTCTGAAGTTTCTATGGGCCGAAGCTGCAAACACTGTCGTATATGTACAAAACCGATGCCCTCATCAAGCATTGGATTCCAAGACTCTTGAAGAAATGTTCACCGGTAAGAAATCTGACGTATCTCATTTTAGAATTTTTGGAAGCCCTGTATATTTTCATGTGCTGAAAGAGAAAAGGAATAAATTGGGTGCATCTGGAAAGAAAGGAATCTTTGTGGGCTATAGTGAAAATACTAAGGGCTATAAAATCTATGTAGCTGGTCAAAGGGAAGTTGTATTAAGTTATGGTATGTTCTATGCTAGAGCAATTTATTTAAATTTTCACAGTGAGCAATCACATCAGCATTACGATAAACTGCAGATAGAACATAAATATAATATGCAAAAGACAAGCCAAGACAAGAGGACACAAGATATGGCGCAAGCCAGGGACAAACCCCACAATGTGTGGGGAAACCCTTTCATCAAATCTTCTTTTATCTTCAAAGTTCAGCAGAGAAAGAGAGAGAGAGAGAGAGTACAGTTACAACAGAAGTCAACACTTTGACTTGTCTAGATCTAAGCATAGATCATCTTCTATAACGATGAGATCAGTTGAAGACATTCTGCTTCAACTGATCCTCCAAGGTGACTCCTTCACCTATCATCATTCTGCATCTCGTCCATTTGCTGCACCTGACCGTGTAGCACCATCATGTTGTATCATCATGCTGCTCATGATCACTGTGTTGTCCACACATCATGTTGTCCATGACCTCATACATCATGCTGCCCATGTGTTGTGCTGCTGCATGATTCTATCATGCTGCCCATTCATTATGTAGTGTTGCTTCCAGAAATTATTGAGTTGTTCTCAATCATCATGGATCTGCACCTCAATGACTGTAATGTTGCTCTCGTTATACAACATCACATTGCTACCCCAAAACAACAAGAATGACAGATCTGGACTTTTCGTTGTAATATACTCCTTGTGGAGATTCATATCTTCTTTGCTGTCTGTGCATCATCACGCGACAACACTATAATACTATCATCAGCCTCAACTGCTTGCTATGGCTTGCAGCCTAGCAAAGCATCTAGGCTATAGATGTAGTCTCAAACTACACAATCAAGTTGTCATCTGCAGTAATGTGAAAGCTGTGCATGTATATATTGACTGCGTGTATATATATATTACCTGAGTGACTTCGAGTTGCTGAGTGACTGCGTGCATATATATATTCATTGAGCTGCATATCCACCTATATATTACAGCGTTATATATTACAACGTACCATATATTACAGCGTACCATATATTACCGCGTTCCATACCACTCATCCACCTATATCCACCTATATATTACAGCGTACCATATATTACAGTGTTCCATTCCAGTCAGATTATACAGCGTACCATATATTACAACGTTCCATTCCAGTCAGATTATACAGCGTATAAATCATGAACAACATAATATGTCCAGCGTATAACATGAACCATGAACAACGTTAAGATTGCTAGGGTTTACTGCGGCTAGATCTATATTATATGACTGCATTCCTTTTCTTCATCACTGCGTATAGACTGCGTTAGATGACAACATATACAGCATATAAATCATGAACAGCATAATATGTCCAGCGTATAACATGAACCATGAACAACGTTAAGATTGCTAGGGTTTACTGCGGCTAGATCTATGACTACGTTCCTTTGCTTCATCACTGCGTATAGACTGCGTTAGATGACAACATATACAGCGTATAAATCATGAACAGCATAATATGTCCAGCGTATAACATGAACCATGAACAGCGTTAAGATTGTACTGCGGTGCTTTTATATGACAACGAAACAGATACGTTGGATGCCTTGTGGAATGACTGTCTCCATAACCTATTAGCGTATGACTTGTCTCCATGACCAGCGTTTTACCATGACTGCGATGTACTGCGGCTAGGGCATTTTCATAAGGCCAACATATCACTCCTTCTCCAAAAACCCAAGACGTGGAGAGGAGGAGATCACTCAAGAATATATGTTTTAAATGACATAAAATCCTCATCTATTTATACTAAAAATGCAGAGGTTGAATAGACACGTCGGCTGGGCTTCTAGAGCCTACATAAGAGCTGGTCGGCTTGACTATAATTACATAAACAAAATAAATTCATATCTCCATAAATACTTATCGGAATCGGATGATCTTTGGATCAATCCTACACCTCTCGACGAGAGGGATCCAATAAAAATATCAGCTGCCATAAATAAGCCGACCCACATGGAGTTTGGCCCTAGTTGCCAATTTAACACTCCCTCTCAACTAGGGAGAACTCCATCCGCTGATCCATGTGTACGACTGTACTATCTCTGCCATCAGTGCCCTGCATTGTTCTGCCCAACTCTGCTCAGCCCTGCTGGCTCTGCTCTACTCTGCTCAGCTCTGCTGGCTTTGCTCTGCTCAGCTCAGCTCTGCTAGCTTTGCTCTGCTGGCTCTGCTCTGCTCATCTCCGCTGAACTATGAAGAAGAAGAATTGATCGAGAATGAGTCATATCATTCTCCACTGACCTGAAGTCAGTCTCAGAGTGCATACCACTAGTCTTAGACTAGTCTCAACTGACCCGAAGTCAGCTTCATAGTAAGTACAACTCCTACCACTGGTCCCAGACCAGTATCGCAGTCTCAGAGAGTGTACCACTGGTCCCAGACCATTCTCAACTGACCCGAAGTCAGCGTCATAGTATGTACCACTCTCACTGGTCCCAGAACAGTACTGCACTGAGACGAAGTCAGTCTCGGAGTATGTACCACTGGTCCCAGACCAGTCTCAACCAACCCAAAGTCAGCGTCATAGCATGTACAACTCCTACCACTGGTCCAAGACCAATATCATTGATCCCAGATCAATGGAGGACATCCTAGCGTAGGGAGTACGGTAGATACAACGATGCGTCCATCGGTATTATTATGGTCCCTAACTTCATTTCCCTGCTCATTGATCAGATGAGAGGTACTTCCCATGAGTCCCAGACTGCATGGGTAGGAAGCCTCGACAGGAGAACTTAATCAATCCTGTCCTCACAGGAGAACACATCAATCCTGCTACAATCGCCATGGAGAACACATCAATCCAGGCTGCCATGGAGAACACATCAATCCAGGCCTCACAGGAGAACACATCAATCCTGCTACAATCGCCATGGAGAACACATCAATCTAGGCCTCACAGGAGAACACATCAATCTTGCTACAATCGCCATGGAGAACACATCAATCCAGGCCTCACAGGAGAACACATCAATCCTGCTACACAAGAGAACGAATCATCTTGTCCCACAAGAGAGCGAATCATCTTGTTTCAGTGCGCACCACCAGGGGAGGGTGAGTCACCCTGTGGTCGTATGTTGCTCCAATAGAACTGCAAGCCCCCCAAAGCTCCTAGAGCTCAATGTATGCAGCATGTAGGACCCTTTTACAAAGGTCTCTCGACGACTCCAAGTCGTTCGGGAAAATCACAAATTTTGATCTTTTCTCAGGGCTCTGTCCTGTACATCATCTCAGTGTGATGGAGCCTCCTTGATCATCGAATTACCATATCCCAGATAAGGCAGTAATTGATGTCTATCTGCTGGAGCAATTGTCAAATACGAGATTCCTCAATAATCGAATCCCATCTCTGGTTGTCATAGAGATTCACAGTGGTATTCATCATGTGTACAAACAGCTCACTGAAGAGCTTCAACAACCAGACTGCCTCACAGAAGGCCATACTATCAGCAATGTATTCTGCCTTGGTGGTCCTCAGAGTCACCGACTTCTGCTTCCTGCTCATCCAGGATATCAAGGCAGATTCCAAACAGCACTGAGAAGTGCTCTAGTGATCCTCCATACTTCCTGCCCACTCATCATTTGAATAATCACGTGGTTTCATATTTCTGGCAGTGTATCTCAATTCATGAGAGATTGTGCCCTGAAGATATCTTAGAAGATTCTTGGCACCAATCTAGTGAGGCTCAACCAAATATGAGCTCACCATGCTAACTGCAACACAGATGTCCAGACGGAAGTTCTCCAAGAACATCAACGCGAATGAGTTTATGAAACTCAGAGGCTGGTCCGACATTATTACCATATAACTTCTGAAAGTTAAGATCCTCGAGGCAGTTACAAGCTTGCATCTTATCTTCCCACATTCAGAATCCAACTCCCTCTGTCTCCTATAAATGAGAGGGTCTGCACCTGTTAGACATAGGTGCCGGTACGAGAGGTTTATCATCCACAACCTTCGAGTAATGGTTTGGATCGGTTTCACTCCTAGTGAATCTCAGCTGCATTAGACAGCTATCAATCCTCTCATATTATGCCTGAGGTGTTTTTCTTCAAGCCATAGAGGGCTTTCTTCCACCTATATACATGAGATTCCTTGATCATGATTCTCAAACTCCTCGGGTTGTTCCAAACCTGTGAACCTGCTGCATGAGGGGAATGGTACCCTTATAATATTTTCCTTTGGTACATTTCAGACATGTATCTTCATGCTTCCTTTTGAATTCAGGCATCCTAGTCACCATTTGACTCACAGACCTCTAGAGCTGAGTCAATGGACATGGTCCCCAGTGGACTTCCTGCAACTTGATACAACCCTGAACTCAAAAACATCTTTAAAAAATCTATTTTCAAACACGTACCTTTCCATCGATAAGTGCCACCTTGTAACCTTTGACTTCCATTTCCGAGATGGACATCAGGTTCAATCAGGTACATAAAAGAGATTTTGGGGTTCCTTGCTTTCGTGGAAGAGTCGACCATTGTCTTTGATGACCCGCATCTCTGTCATTCGGGCACTCCTTCGCATAAGGGCCGAACTCATAACCAAGACATCTACCTTTCCTTCCTACCCTTAGATCTGAACTTCCCAATGAAGTGATGCCATCAGAAGTTTTGCTGCGCCATTCTAATAACATTCTCTGCTTCAACTTCACCCTAGGTGAATTATGAGGAACCCATTGATCCTTTTGTCTTGTCCCAACTGTCTTCGGTGATTGCTTTTTCACTCCTGCTTGGTCATTGTCTTCACCTCAGCTCTGGTACCATATTAAGTTATGGTATGTTCTATGCTAGAGCAATTTATTTAAATTTTCACAATTAGCAATCACATCAGCATTACGATAAACTGCAGATAGAACATAAATATAATATGCAGAAGACAAGCCAAGACAAGAGGACACAAGATATGGCGCAAGCCAGGGACAAACCCCACAATGTGTGGGGAAACCCTTTCATCAAATCTTCTTTTATCTTCAAAGTTCAGCAGAGAAAGAGAGAGAGAGAGAGAGAGAGAGAGAGAGAGTACAGTTACAACAGAAGTCAACACTTTGACTTGTCTAGATCTAAGCATAGATCATCTTCTATAACGATGAGATCAGTTGAAGACATTCTGCTTCAACTGATCCTCCAAGGTGACTCCTTCACCTATCATCATTCTGCATCTCGTCCATTTGCTGCACCTGACCGTGTAGCACCATCATGTTGTATCATCATGCTGCTCATGATTATTGTGTTGTCCATGACCTCATACATCATGCTGCCCATGTGTTGTGCTGCTGCATGATTCTATCATGCTGCCCATTCATTATGTAGTGTTGCTTCCAGAAATTATTGAGTTGTTCTCAATCATCATGGATCTGCACCTCAATGACTGTAATGTTGCTCTCATTATACAGCATCACATTGCTACCCCAAAACAACAAGAATGACAGATCTGGACTTTTCGTTGTAATATACTCCTTGTGGAGATTCATATCTTCTTTGCTGTCTGTGCATCATCACGCGGCAACACTATAATACTATCATCAGCCTCAGCTGCTTGCTATGGCTTGCAGCCTAGCAAAGCATCTAGGCTATAAATGTAGTCTCAAACTACACAATCAAGTTGTCATCTGCAGTAATGTGAAAGCTGTGCATGTATATATTGACTGCGTGTATATATATATTACCTGAGTGACTTCGAGTTGCTGAGTGACTGCGTGCATATATATATTCATTGAGCTGCATATCCACCTATATATTACATCGTTCCATATATTACAATGTACCATATATTACCGCGTTCCATACCACTCATCCACCTATATCCACCTATATATTACAGCGTACCATATATTACAACGTTCCATTCCAGTCAGATTATACAGCGTACCATATATTACAGCGTTCCATTCCAGTCAGATTATACAGCGTATAAATCATGAACAACATAATATGTCCAGCGTATAACATGAACCATGAACAACGTTAAGATTGCTAGGGTTTACTGCGGCTAGATCTATATTATATGACTGCGTTCCTTTGCTTCATCACTGCGTATAGACTGCGTTAGATGACAACATATACAACGTATAAATCATGAACAACATAATATGTCCAGCGTATAACATGAACCATGAACAACGTTAAGATTGCTAGGGTTTGCTACGGCTAGATCTATATTATATGACTGCGTTCCTTTGCTTCATCACTGCATATAGAGTGCGTTAGATGACAACATATATAGCGTATAAATCATGAACAGCATAATATGTCCAGCGTATAACATGAACCATGAACAGCGTTAAGATTGTACTGCGGTGCTTTTATATGACAACGAAACAGATACGTTGGATGCCTTGTGGAATGACTGTCTCCATAACCTATTAGCGTATGACTTGTCTCCATGACCAGCGTTTTACCATGACTGCGATGTACTGCGGCTAGGGCATTTTCATAAGGCCAACATATCACTCCTTCTCCAAAAACCCAAGACGTGGAGAGGAGGAGATCACTCAAGAATATATGTTTTAAATGACATAAAATCCTCATCTATTTATACTAAAAATGCAGAGGCTGAATAGACACGTCGGCTGGGCTTCTAGAGCCTACATAAGAGCTGGTCGGCTTGACTATAATTACATAAACAAAATAAATTCATATCTCCATAAATACTTATCGGAATCGGATGATCTTTGGATCAATCCTACACCTCTCGACGAGAGGGATCCAATAAAAATATCAGCTGCCATAAATAAGTCGACCCACATGGAGTTTGGCCCTAGTTGCCAATTTAACAAGTTGAGATTAGTCATGATGTCACCTTTGACGAAGATATGGCCCTTAGCAAGGTGGACAATCTTCCTACTTTGAGGAGCTCTCAAGAAGCTGACACCAGGGAACCGAAGGAAAAAGAAGATGAGACAATGCCTGATGTGGAAGAACCCTTGGATCCTATTGATCCTCCTCTGCCTGAGCCTTCCTCTTCAAGGAAGAGGCCTTCATGGCTTAGGGGGACACTTGATGATGCTGAAGGACACACAGCACCCCGAGGAACCTTTTGTGAAAGTAAGAAACCGAACAGGTATCAGGGATACCTGACCATCATGAGCACGATCATCCAAAATGAGCCTTCATCATTCACAGATGCCGTCAAGCATCAAGTATGGAAGGATGCTATGACCGAAGAATATGAGTCTATTATGAAGAACGATGTCTGGGATGTAGTCCCCAGACCCCAGGACAAGGCAATTGTCACTTCAAAATGGCTTTACAAGATAAAGCATGCAACTGATGGAAGTACATAAAAGTATAAGGCTCGTTTTGTCGCTCGTGGCTTCTCTCATAAGGAAGGTATACATTGTGACGAGATATTTGCACCTGTTGCCCGATATACCACCATCCGCTCGATCATAGCCCTTGCTGCTTCACAAGGATGGAACCTACATCAGATGGATGTTAAGACTGCGTTCTTGCATGGTTCGATCAAAGAGGAGGTCTACGTGGAGCAACCCAAGGGATTTGAGATTTATGATCGAAAATCTCATGTGTGCAGGTTGAAGAAGGCCCTCTATGGGCTGAAGCAAGCACCCCGAGCATGGTATGAGAGGATCGATAGCTACTTGATGAGGTTGGGATTCACTAGGAGTGAAGTCGACCCTAACCTTTACTTTAAGGTTGTAGATGACAAACCTCTCATATTGGTGCTATATGTTGATGACCTCTTTCTAATAGGTGCAGACCCTCTCATTCACAAATGTAAGATGGAGTTGGCTTTTGAGTTTGAAATGAAGGACCTAGGACTGATGTACTATTTCCTAGGACTTGAAGTCTGGCAGAAGCCAGGGGAGATTTTCCTATCTCAAGGAAAATATGTGGTGAAGATATTAGAAGGATTCGGTATGGTGGACTGCAAGCCCGTAACTACCCCAATGGAGCTTGACTTCAAGAAGTTAAGCGGTAGTACTGCTGGACTTGTTTTACGAAATGCCACCGAGTATCGTCAACTCGTCAGAGCATTGATGTTCCTAGTGAACTCCCGTCCAGATATATGCTTTGCAGTCAACACATTGTGTCAACATATGGTTGAACCTCACCACATACATTGGATTGGTGCCAACAATCTGTTGAGATATCTTCGTGGCACAATTACTTATGGGTTAAGGTACATTGTCGGAGATGTGAGACTATTTGGATATACTGATGCTGATTAGGCAGGCAGTCTGGAGGACCGTAAGAGCACTTTCGGGTGCTGTTTCTCCTTGGGATCTGCTTCGATATCCTGGATGAGCAGGAAGCAGAAGTCGGTGGCTTTGAACATCGTTGAGGCAGAGTACATTGCTGCTAGCATGGCCTCCTGTGAGGTAGCCTGGAAGCAGAAGTCGGTGGCTTTGAACATCGTTGAGGCAGAGTACATTGCTGCTAGCATGGCCTCCTGTGAGGTAGCCTGGTTACGAAAGCTCTGCAGTGAGCTGTTTGGATTTACATTGGATACCACCGTGATCTTGTGTGACAACCAGAGCGGGATTCGTTTATCAGAGAATCCCGTATTCCATGATCGCTCCAAGCATATCGATATCAGGTACCACTATATTCGAGATATGGTGTAGCGGGGAGCTATAAGGCTCCAACATATTGGTACAGATGAATAGGTCGCCGACATTTTGACAAAGCCCCTAGGAAAGGTCAAATTCTTGACTTTCCGAGAACGACTTGGTGTCATTCAGAGACCCTCTTTCGAGGGTCAAGTATGATGTACTGAGCTTTGGGAGCTCCAGGGGGGCGCGGGGTACTTCTTGGAGCGACATATGACCACAGGGTAACTCACCATCCCTTGTTGGTGCACTTTGTACAGGGTAAAAGGTTCAACCTTCCCCTGTGACACCCCGTGGCGACTATGGAACAGGATGATTAGTTCTCCTGTGGGCCAGGATGATTCGTTCTCCATGGCGACTGTGGAACATGATGATTCGTTCTCCTGTAGGCCAGGATGATTAGTTCTCCGTGGCATCCACTGGACAGGATGATTCGTTCTCCTGTGGACAGGATGATTAGTTCTCTTGTCGAGGCATCCTACCCATGCAGTCTGGGACTCATGGGAAGTACCTCTCATCTGATTAATGAGTAGGGAAATGAGGATAGGGACCATAGTAGTTCTATCGATGGACGCATTGTTGTATCTACCGTACTCCCTATGCTAGGATGACCTCCATTGATCTGGGATCAATGATACTGGTCTGGGACCAGTGAGAGTGGTACACACTCTGAGACTGACTTCGAGTCAATGGAGGATGGTATGATACATCCTCGATCACTTCTTCTTCATAGTTCGAGTAGAGCGGAACGGAGCATAGCAGAGTAGGGGTCAAGCTGTACAAGGTAGTGCATTTGATGGATGAATAGTAGCGACGGTCAGACGAATTGCAGATGGAGTTCTCCCTAGTTGAGAGGGAGTGTTAAAATTGGAAACTAGGGCCAAACTCCATGTGGGTCACCTTATTTATGGCTGATAATATTTTTCCTAGATTCCTTTCGTCGAGAGGTGTAGGATTGATCTAAAGATCATCCGATTCCGATAAGTATTTATGGAGATATGAATTTATTTTGATTATGGACAAATTGTCAAAGTCGGCCAGCAACTTATGTAGGCTCAGAAGCCCAACAGACACATCTATTCATCTTCAACGTTTGCATATAAATACAGGATGCCTCCTCCTCATTTGGTCGCTCACTTCTCATCATATCTCTCTCTCTCCTGCGCAGAAAAGAGTCTCTTTCTCTCTCCTGCGTAGAAAGACTCTCTCTCACATGTGTGGAAAAAGGACGTAGATTTCTAGGGTTACAAGCTGTAGGAAGGTACTTTGACCAGCGTGGACTCCTCTTTGACTGTGAATTTGGTGTGGCTGATCCTCCTTGGCAGGCCGCAATTTTTGGCACAGAAATCGAGGTGATCTGACCTCTGGTTTGACCGATATTGACTGCCCTAGTTTAGGGCTGCAAGTTGACTTCAGAAATCTGCAAATCGACTGAACTTTTGGGGCTGTTCTAGGGCTGCTTCTTCAGGTTGTTCAAGGGCAAGTTGACTGGAAATTGACCAAGCATATTGGAGGTCAATTTCAACTCATTTGACCAAGTTTGACTTTGCTGATCTAGGGTTTGCTGCTGCTGATATAAATCAGATTTTTGTATTATTTCTCTCTGCTGAATTATTGAAGATAAAAGAAGATTTGATCAAAGGGTTTCCCCATATTGGGGTTTGTCCCTGGCTAGCCGCCACATCTTGTGTCTCTTGTCTTGGCTTGTTTTCTGTTGATCGTTTAAATGTTCTATCTGCACTTTACTTAATGTACATGTGATTGCTAATCTGTGGATAATAATAAGAAAAATAAGTAAACTGCTCTAAGCATAGAACATACCATAATTTAACAAGAAGGGATATGGAGGAGGTAAAAAAATGGTAATAGTAGAAGCATTATTTCAATAGGTGCTCTTTGCGTGTGATAGATATTAAAGAACCCCTGATATCAGAAAAATTATTTACAGGAGAAGAGATCTTGCACAGTGTTTGCCTCTAGAAGTGTTTAAATTAGGATAGCTTTTTTTGACTGGTGACTACATTGTGTATAATAGTGTTGAAACTTGAAAACTAGCTTAGTTGCTTTGGCCCTCTGACAGTGTATATTATATAGCCTTGAGGTTTGGCACTCATTCTGCTTCTTGTATATGTACCAAGGTTCTTTTCTTCATAACATCATGTCTAACTACAGGCATAGTCCTACCTGTGATCACTTTAAGATTGAGAAGTAGGGGAATTATGTCTTAGGCACTCCCTTGTTTTAGCCATGCTTGAACTTGCTAGTCCTGCTTATTGATTTTGGTCAATAGTGATCATAAATTTAGTTTGCAAGTAGTTTTGGTTTGTCATTTATAAATTATAGCTTCCACCAATATTTTATAAATAAAAATTTGAGTAGTATCAGCAACATTCCTTTTACTTGAATGATTCTTAAGTTGTATTCTTCAGCTATAAAATCATAATAATGTCAAAAGACTTTCCATGTTTATAATATTTTATGTACCTGCAGATCATCCGCAGGATCACGACCAATATCTGATGATTTTGATTTAGAGGATGGTAAAGTGGAGAAAGATGTTGAAAGGACTGTCCGGGAACACGGGTTCATAAAAGTGCGGAACCAGGCCCTTATTTCTGGATTGGCATATTGTCTTTCTTCATGCAGCATGATCCTGCTTAATAAAGTTGTTCTCTCAGGTTATAATTTAGATGCAGGGATATCTCTAATGTTTTACCAGGTAGAGTTATTGTGTCTTACTGATAGTCCTGCTTGTCAATATGATACATGAGCAGTTTGTCTTTACGTCAATAGTTGGGAGCACTCTATAAATCTCTTATTGTCGTTCATGATATGTGGATGGCAAGTTATTTTGATAGAAAATTAATATTTTAAATCCTGGCTATTATCTTTTATTGCCCTAATTAAGTCTGCTTTGAACTGCAGAGCCTTGTGTCTGTGGCAGTTGTGTATGCCCTCACCTTGTTTGGAATAATTACAACAGAACCATTCACTTGGAACCTTGTACGAGTATGGATTCCTGTGAATATCATTTTTGTTGGAATGCTTGTTACGAGTAATTTCAGGTATGTATGATAAGAAATGTTCAATTTTCATGACTTGTCTTATTAGATTTTTTTTCTGGGATGTAGATTTCCTGGATGATAAGTGAAGCATTTAATAATGTTATGGGAGACTGGAGTACACCACATTTCGAGTCAACATCAGGCAGTTGCCCCCAAGGCAACTGAAAATAGATCCAGGTCGCTGATAACATCCCTGAATTCCATATACAATTGCACACGCACACTGATCTCCTGTGATGAATCATTGAACTGCCCAGGAAAATATGTGGACTGCAGTGTCATTTATAGTTTGTCAACTTGGATTGATTTGAACATGTCCCTTTTCTTGGAAGTCATTTCAGATTATATCAGTTCTGGTTATAAGTTAGAAGTAGAACCAGGACAATACTTTTGTGAATTTTTTTTTATACCTTCAAATTAAGGTAACTCTGTTAAGAGGACTGCAATTGAATGACTTTGCAAACAATAAGTGTCGTATTTAGGCATCCCATAAAATTGTGAAGAAGTCAGATCAATGTGGTTGAGGGTAAAGGATGTGCTGGATTTTGGTGCTTAAACTTTTGATCATTATAAGCTGTAATATACAAATGCGCATTCAAAATACCAATGTAGAGCAGGTTTAGGGTCCTAACAGCAACAGCCTTCCCATCACTTAAGCCTATTTTGGCTTTGCGTTTTGTTTGACTGCTACTGCTTGATAGTAGCTGATCACAAGAGTGTGTGACATTGTGGGGAAACCATTCGGGACAAGATAGTTTGCTTTGGTAATCTGGATTATCTCGTCCTTCTGTATAAGTTCTATGTCATGATAACTTGTGTGTCCTCAACTAAGTCACTGCATTTGGCAGTTTTTTCGCTTGAAATTCAAAACTCGCTGAATCTGAGGCCATATTCGAACAAATTCAGCCCCATTTTGACGAATTTCAAATCGAACCTGAAGTGGGTTGGGAACTCAAACTTGAAGGCAAATAAATTTGGCATTAACTGCATGAATTCATTGAAATTCAACCCTGACAGACAAAAAATAAAAAATGGAAACTGCGAGTTTTCACTTCCCCAAGCTTCAAGTGAGTTTTCAATCCAGTTTTCTCTCCAGTGAGTGTAGACTCCAGGACCTGCTGACAGTTTTCTTACTCTGCCCAATGCTGATGCCAACACTTAGTGCCTCCATTGTTTCTCAGTCCAGATTCATCTTCAGGCATGGATCAAGAGTTAAGTGACACGAATTGTATGTTGTTAGAACTTGGATCGTGATTTGCACCAGCATGAAAACATTTAATAACTTGAGTCTCTTTCCTCATTGCACAGTTTTTAATGTGATAGATGGGAAACCTACATAAACACCTTAACAACTGGTATTGCATGCATTGTTATTGTTGTAAGGCAGGCAATTAACTTAGATGAAAAAATAAAACTAGAAGAAACATATTTACGCTTCTATAAATAAAGTTTTATTTTTTCATAGGAGTTTTAAGTTTCATGCGAAGCTATATTAAAAAACACAAGAATAAAATAACAAAAGGTTTTTTTTTTAATAAAATGAGGAGAAACAAATGGATCCAAATGGTCACAACATCAACGGGGCATGAAAGACACTATTCCCTATCACAAAGAATCCAATGGACAAGCAATTAATATCATGAAATTGTTTTTAAATTTTGAGAATTTTTAAAATATATGTTTAAGTTTTCATTTTTGTTATATGTGTCTAATTGTAATTTGCATATATTTTCATTTTACATATATTACATATATTACGTATATTTTTAAGTTTTCAAATTTTGTAGTATGCTGAATTTTATTACTGAAATTTTCACTCTCAAATTTTGTTGAATTTCAAGTTCGTCCAACTCAAATTCAAATTCAAACCAGCTTACTTAGCTTAGGTCCTTGTTACCGCCCAAACTAGTAGGGGTCCTAGGAGGGGATCCTATAGAGCAACTACTAGGTCAAGTGGCAACAATGGAGCAATAGCCCACTGTCACCTCAGCTAAAGCCTCGTGCTCTTTACATACTTTCATTGATGGGAGGAATCCCGGTATGAGAGGAATCACAAGAATAAATGGATCAATGATAGGATATGGATGATTCCTAAAGCCTATTCACAAGAGGCTCAAATACTTGGCTTGCTTGCTTTGAAAGCAAGGTGATTAGCTCTCTAAGAAGGGCTATGAGGATACCGAGATCTCAGGTTGGGGAATATCTCTTAAGAAGAGGTATCCTAGACCTAAAAATCCTAAAGGAAAAATGGCTTCTATGTGATCCTTGTGGAATGTGAGTCACAAAGTTGTCGGACCATAAAGAACCCAAGTGGGCCCAAATTAGGTCAAGGTCTAAGTCACCCGACATGGGGATTTGGGATTTGACGGATACGGGGATTCAAGTGTCGGATACGAACACGTTGACTCCTGGGAACAAGACAACGTATATATATTTCTGAGATAGATCTTTATCTAGATGTAAGTTTTACAAAGTAACATTATGCATATGTTAATTTACGTATGTTCTATGCTTAGAGCAATTTATTTCAATTTTCTTAGTTAGCACAATATCTTTTCCAGATTAGCAATCACATCAGCATTAAAGTAAACTGCAGATAGAACATAAACATAAATCGCAGAAGACAAGCCAAGACAAGAGGACACGAGATGTGGCGCTAGCCAGGGACAAACCCCAATGTGGGGAACCCCTTGATCAATTCTTCTTTATGTTCATCAAAGTTCAACAGAGAGAGAGAGATGGTAAATTTACAACAGAAGTCAACACTTTGACTTATCTAGATATGAGAATAGATCATCTCCTATAATGATGATACATGAGATTAGTTGAAGACATTTTGCTTCAACTGATTCTCCAAGGTGATGACTTCACCTAACATAGTGTTGCAGCTTGTACTCATGTTGCACCTGCTATTATGCTGCACCTAGTCATTGAGCTGCTCCCATCTGCTCCCATCATCATGCTGCTCCTTACTAACATGCCCATCATGCTGCATCATTCATCATCATGCTGTCTCATTCATCATCATGCTGCCCTTATTAACATGCCCATCATGCTGCATCTTTCATCATCATGATCTGAGACTGTTCATCCTTATCATTCTCATTATGTTGAGACTGTAACCATCATAAACATTACTGCTTATGATCCTTGTCATTGTGACTGCATATTAATATGCTGAGCAAGTGTACAGTACTGATATTCAGATTGAGATCACAGATCCGAATACTGTGTATCATGGAAACTCATTCCATCAACATGGTTCTACAGAGATAGTATGCCGAGAGTTACAGGGATACCATCTTTAGGATCAATGTGATCTTCATTAAGCCGAGACTGAGATTGTAACTGTAGAATGTCAATATTGTACCTCCGAAAAAGATCAGAGACATCTTTATGCCAAGACTGTCCATCCATCCGAGGTTCTTTCTATTCCATTCATCCGAAGTTCTGACTTGACTGCACCTTATACCTATCCGAGGTGTAGTCAAGCACTTAGACAAAAAGGTGCCCTAATATAATGCGGATCTGCTTCTTATACACGCGAAATTTCAGAGAGACAATGTGAGATCTGTCCCTTCTTGATTGCGGATCCCTGCACCCATCTTCACATGAAAAATTCAGAGATAAAGCTCGAGTTCTGTTCCTCCCTTTATGCAAGCTTTGTCCCTCCTGTATAGCGTATACATGTATCCAAAATTCACGTGGAATTTCAGAGAGGAATGCGAAGTTCTGTATCTTCTTTGACTGCGTGAACATGTCTCCTTTGACTGCGTGAATAGGTCTCCTTTGACTGCGTATAAGGTGTCTCTATTGACTGCGCTTGATCAACATACTGTGGCTAGGGCATCAGCTACTGCGGCTAGGGCATCATCTACTTAGCTCAGTGTATATTCTTAGTGTCTCTCCTTCACCAAAAACTCAAAGACGTGGAGAGGAGGAGATCACATAAAGAATATGTCTCCCAAATGACTTCAAGTCCTCTCCTATTTATACTAAAACGTAGATGATGAATAGACATGACTATTGGGCTTCTGAGCCTACTCAAGTTGCTGGCCGACTTGACAATTTGTCTTATAACACAAATAAATTCATAACTCCATGAATACTTATCGGAATTGGATGATCTTTAGATCAATCCTACACCTCTCGATGAGAGGGATCCAAGAAAAATATCAGCTTCCATTAATAAGATGACCCACATGGAGTTTGGCCTTAGTTTCCAATTTTAACACTCGTTCTCAACTAGGGAAAACTCCATCCGCTGATCCATATGTCCAACTGTACTATCTCTGCCATCAATGCCCTGTACTGCTTTGCTTTGCTCAGCTCAGCTCAGCTCTGCTTTGCTCAGCTCAGCTCAGCTTAGCTATGCTTTGCTCAGCTCTGCTTTGCTCAGCTCAACTTAACTCAGCTCAGCTCTGCTTTGCTTAGCTCAATTCTGCTCTGCTCTGCTCAACCATGAAGAAGAAGAATTGATCGAGAATGTCTCATACCATTCTCCACTGACCTGAAGTCAGTCTCAGAGTGTGTACCACTGGTCTCAGGCCAATCCTCTACTGACCTGAAGTCAGTTTCAGAGTATGTACTACTCTCACTGGTCCCAGACTAGTATCATTGATCCTAGATCAATGAAGGTCATCCTAGCATAGGGAGTACGGTAGATACAACGATGCGTCCATCGGTACTACTATGGTCCCTATCCTCATTTCCTTGCTCATTGATCAGATGAGAGGTACTTCCCATAAGTCCCAGATTGCATGGGTAGGATGCCTCGATAGGAGAACTAATCATCATGTCCACAGGAGAGCGAATCATCATGTCCACAGGAGAGCGAATCATCTTGTCCACATGAGAGCGAATCATCTTGTCCAGTGGATGCCATAGAGAACTAATCATCCTGGCCTACAGGAGAACGAATCATCCTGATCCACAATCGCCATGGAGAATGAATCATCCAGGCCCATAGGAGAACTAATCATCCTGTTCCACAGTCGCCACGGAGAACAAATCATCCTGGCCCACAGGAGAACTAATCATCCTGTTCGTAGCGCACCACCAGGGGAGGGTGAGTCACCCTGTGGTCGTATGTTTCTCCAGTAAGTACTCCAAGCCCCCAGAGCTCCCAGAGCTCAATGCATGCAACATCCAAAACCCTTATAATAAGGTCTCTTAACGTCTCCAAGTCGTTCGGGAAGGTCACAGATTTGACTTTTCCCCGGGGCTTTGACAAAATGTCTGCGACCTATACATCAGTCTGCGATGGAGCCTCCTCGCTCATTGACTCACCATATCCCAGATAAGGTTGTATCTGATGTCTATCTGCTGGAGCAATCATTGAATACAGGATTCCTCAATAATCAAATCCTACCTCTGGTTGTCACAGAGAATCATAGTGGTATTCATCACGTGTACAAACAAATCACTGAAGAGCTTTCTCAACCAGGTAGCTTCATATGAGATCATACTCGTAGTTGTGTATTCGGTGTCGGTGGTGCTTATAGCAACCGACTTCTGCTTCCTGCTCATTTGATATCGAAGCAGAATCCAAAGAGAACTAGCACCCGGAAGTGACCTTTCGGTAAACCACACTGCCTGCCCAATCAACATTGGAATAACCATGCAGTTTCATATTTCTGGTAGTGTATCTCAATCCATGAGAGATTGTGCCCTGAAGATATCTCAGAAGATTCTTGGCACCAATCCAGTGAGGCTCAACCAAATATGAGCTCACCATGCTAACTGCAAAACATATGTCCGGATGGAAGTTCACCAAGAACATCAACGTGAATGAGTTTATGAAACATAGAGGCATTTCCCAAATCTGGTCCGACATCACTACCATATAACTTCTGAAAGTTAAGATCCTCGAGGTAGTCATAGGCTTGCAGTTTATCATTCCACATCCAGAATCCAACTCCCTCCCACTTCTGCAAATGAGAGGGTCTGCACCTGTCAGAAATAGGTCGTCCTCATAAGGTGCCGGTATGAGAGGTATATCATCCACAACCTTCAAACAATGGTTTGGATTGACTTCACTCTTAGTGAATCCCAGCTTCATCTGAAAGCTATCAATCCTCTCATACTACGCCCGTGGAGTTTTGCTTCAAGCCATAGAGGGCTTTCTTCCACCTGCATATGTGAGATTCCTGATCATCAATCTCAAACCCCTCGGGTTGTTCCAAACCTGTGGACCTGCTACATGAGGGGAATGGTCCCCTTGTAAGATTTTCCTTCGGTACATCTCAGACAAGTACTTTCATGCTCTTTTTGAATTCATGCATCCCTGTCACCATCTGACTCATAGACGTCCGGTGTTGTGTCAATGGACATGGTCCCTAGTGGACTTCCTGCAATTTGATACAACCCTGAACTCAAAAACATCTTGAAAATTCTATTTTCAAACATATACCTTTCCATCGATGAGTGCCACCTCTTAACCTTTGACTTCCATTGCTGAAGTGGACACCAGGTTCTTTTCGCAAGCAGGTACATGAAAGAGATTCTGTAAATGAATCGAGTTACCCTCATTCATTTGAGGGGTAACATTCCCTACACCCTTTCCGGGATAGGTGGCATCGGTTCCAAGTATAATCCCACGATTGTTTCCATCTCTTCCATGTGGGGTTCCTTGCTTTCTTTGAAGAGTCGACCATTTCCTTGATGACCTGCATTACCCGTCATTCCTTTGATCATTGAAGATGTTGCTGGAAAGATTGTTATCTTCATCAAGAGATGTGTCTCTGCCATTCGGACACTCCTTCGCATAATGGCCGAACTTATTGCAACCAAGGCATTTGCCTTTCCTTCCACCCTTAGATCCGAACTTCCCAATGAAGTGATCTTTGGCTAGGCCATCAGAAACTTCTGCTGCGCCATTTTGATAATATACTTTGCTTCGACTTCACCCTTGGTGAATTTGATGAGGAATAGGGAATCTACTGATCCTTTTGTCCTTTCCCAACTGTCTTCGGTGATTGCTCTTTCACTCTTGCTTGGGCATTGTCTTCACCTCAGCTTTGATACCATGTTAATTTTAGGTATGTTCTATGCTTAGAGCAATTTATTTCAATTTTGTTAGTTAGCACAATATCTTTTCCAGATTAGCAATCACATCAACATTAAAGTAAACTGCAGATAGAACATAAACATAAATCACAGAAGACAAGCCAAGACAAGAGGACACAAGATGTGGCGCTAGCCAGGGACAAACCCCAATGTGGGGAAACCCTTGATCAATTCTTCTTTTATGTTCTTCAAAGTTCAGCGCAGAGAGAGAGAGATAGTACATTTACAACAGAAGTCAACACTTTGACTTATCTAGATATGAGCATAGATCATCTCCTATAATGATGATACATGAGATCAGTTGAAGACATTCTGCTTCAACTGATTCTCCAAGGTGACGACTTCACCTAACATAGTGTTGCAGCTTGTACTCATGTTGCACCCGTCACTGTGCTGCACCTAGTCACTGAGCTGCTCCCATTTGCTCCCATCATCATGCTGCTCCTTACTAACATGCCCATCATGCTGCATCATTCATCATCATGCTGTCTCATTCATCATCATGCTGCCCTTTACTAACATGCCCATCATGCTGCATCTTTCATCATCATGATCTGAGACTGTTCATCCTTATCATTCTCATTATGTTGAGACTGTAACCATCATAAACATTACTGCTTATGATCCTTGTCATTGTGTACTGATATTCAGATTGAGATCACAGATCCGAATACTGTGCATCATGGAAACTCACTCCATCAACATGGTTCTGCAGAGATAGTATGCCGAGAGTTACAGGGATACCATCTTAAGGATCAATGTGATCTTCATTAAGCCGAGACTGAGATTGTAACTGTAGAATGTCAATACTGTACCTCCGAAAAGATTAGAGACATCTTTATGACAAGACTGTCCATCCATCCAAGGTTCTTTCCATTCCATTCATTCGAAGTTCTGACTTGACTGCACATTATACCTATTCGAGGTGTAGTCAAGCACTTAGACAAAAAGGTGCTCTAATATAATGCAAATTTGCTTCTTATACACGCGAAATTTCAGAGAGACAATGTGAGATCTGTCCCTTCTTGATTGCGGATCCTTGCACCCATCTTCACACGAAAAATTTAGAGATAAAGCCCGAGTTCTGTTCCTCCCTTTATGCGAGCTTTGACCCTCCTGTATAGCATATACATGTATCCAAAATTCACGTGGAATTTTAGAGAGGAATGAGAAGTTATGTATCTTCTTTGACTGCGTGAACATGTCTCCTTTGACTGCGTATAAGGTGTCTCTATTGACTGCGTTTGATCAGCATACTGTGGCTAGGGCATCATCTGCGGCTAGGGCATCAACTACTGCGGCTAGGGCATCATCTACTTAGCTCAGCGTATATTCTTAGTGTCTGTCCTTCACCAAAATCTCAAAGACGTGGAGAGGAGGAGATCACATAAAGAATATGTCTCCCAAATGACTTCAAGTCCTTTCCTATTTATACTAAAACGTAGATGATGAATAGACATGACTATTGGGCTTCTGAGCCTACTCAAGTTGTTGGCCGACTTGACAATTTGTCTTATGACAAAAATAAATTCATAACTCCATGAATACTTATCGGAATCAGATGATCTTTAGATCAATCCTACACCTCTCGATGAGAGGGATCCAAGAAAAATATCAACTTCCATTAATAAGATGACCCACATGGAGTTTGGCCTTAGTTGCCAATTTTAACATCATACAAATACAATTGTGACATAAATGATAAATCATAATACATATTCAATTCATCAATGATCTAATAGGAGAAAAACAAGATAGTAGGATGGAGATACTGTAGTTTTCTCATTAAGTCATCAAAATCAAAATGTGTTGCATAGGTAGTGCAATGCCAATGGAAAATAGAAATAGCAAATACAAAACAATTACAAGTATACAAGCCTCAAGGCAGTAGGTAGCTCATGACTCATGAGTCATCAATCCTCATAGTCATCATCAAAATCAACATCATTGTTCTCATCATCATGGTCACCACTGCTCTACTCTGATGCATCCTCCTCCCTTGTATCCAAATTCATCTCTGTATCTGCTAGTGTGGAGGATGACCCCTCTATAGTATCACCATCATCAATGCGACAGGCTCTAGCACCGGATCATTGAGATCTAAGTTGGCCAATGCCAACTCAACACTGCTGTCCAGACCCATATCATCAGGAAAGACATCCCACATCTTTGTCTTTCCCTTCAACCACTCATCCCTCTGCTTGTAAATAAGATGAATGTTGGTGTGCACATATACCATTGTCTCTGCCTTGGACTGCTCAAGCTTGCTCTTCTTGACACTATACAAATTCCCATATGTGCTCCAATTCCTCTCGCAACAAGAGGATGAAGTCACCTGAGAGAGGAGCCTCATGGCTAACTGCTGTAGAGGAGGGCTTGTTGCTCCATTATTTTCCCACCAAGAATAGGGCTTCTTATCCCCCTGTCTCTAATCAGATCATATCCTGCAAATCGACTAGTGCTAGTGGAAAACTCTGCAAAGGCATCCTCCACCTCATCAAGGGATGCTTTATCCTGAAAAACCCGCCTGAATGCATCTTTCCTCCCTTGTGAGATTTCACCATCCATGTGAGGAGGGAATTTGTGGGAAGGTCCACCATTCAGCCACTCATGGCTGTAGTATTTTGGGTTCAATGAGTGAGCCAAACAATGTAAAGGTGTGCAATTCTTGTCCCATCTACTGGCAAGAAAAATGCTCTTCACAGACTCAATCATGGAATTCCATCCCCCATAAACCTCTCCTAGGATGAGTTGGCATGTATTTGCAAATCGAAGCAAAGAAATGATAGGGTCCATGTTAAAATTGGCAACTAGGGCCAAACTCCATGTGGGTCATCTTATTTATGGCCGCTGATATTTTTCTTGGATCCTTCTCATTGAGAGGTGTAGGATTGATCTAAAGATCATCTGATTCCGATAAGGTTTCATGGAGATATGAATTTATTTGTGTTATGGGACAATTCGTCAAGGTCAGCTAGCAACCAAAATAACCTCCTCATTGATCTGAATTGGATCCATCAAAGACTGTCAAAGAACCATGACTGTATTAGGTCAGGACAAATCTCTAAAAATTCCAAAACAGCGATAAAAAACACCCTGAACCAGTGGCAATGGCAGCCAGCGTGGAACGACGAGGACCTCGGTCAAAGTGCGCTGACCGAGGCCCATGGAGACTGTGCGGGAGGCGAATTTAGCCCCTGGGAGGCCTGGATCGGGAAACAGAGGAGGTTTTTGATGCGCTGGGCAAACAGGGCTGAAATGGGGGAAGCTCGAGCACACGGACGCATGGGGAGCCGGAGAATTGTGGGCAGAAAAGGCAAAAAGCGCTAAACGCACAAAGGCGGGACCCGCACTCTGGAAACCAGCCACTCATGGCTGTAGTATTTTGGGTTCAATGAATGAGCCAAACAATGTAAAGGTGTGCAATTCTTGTCCCATCTACTGGCAAGAAAAATGCTCTTCACAGACTCAATCATGGAATTCCATCCCCCATAAACCTCTCCTAGGATGAGTTGGCATGTATTTGCAAATCGAAGTAAAGAAATGATAGGGTCCATGTTAAAATTGGCAACTAGGGCCAAACTCCATGTGGGTCATCTTATTTATGGCCGCTGATATTTTTCTTGGATCCTTCTCATTGAGAGGTGTAGGATTGATCTAAAGATCATCTGATTCCGATAAGGTTTCATGGAGATATGAATTTATTTGTGTTATGGGACAATTCGTCAAGGTCGGCTAGCAACCAAAATAACCTCCTCATTGATCCGAATTGGATCCATCAAAGACTGTCAAAGAACCATGACTGTATTAGGTCAGGACAAATCTCTAAAAATTCCAAAACAGCGATCAAAAACACCCTGAACCAGTGGCAATGGCAGCCAGCGTGGAACGACGAGGACCTCGGTCAAAGTGCGCTGACCGAGGCCCATGGAGACTGCGCGGGAGGCGAATTTAGCCCCTGGGAGGCCTGGATCGGGAAACAGAGGAGGTTTTTGATGCGCTGGGCAAACAGGGTTGAAATGGGGGAAGCTCGAGCACACAGACGCATGGGGAGCCGGAGAATTGTGGGCAGAAAAGGCAAAAAGCGCTAAACGCACAAAGGCGGGACCCGCACTCTGGAAACCAGCCACTCATGGCTGTAGTATTTTGGGTTCAATGAGTGAGCCAAACAATGTAAAGGTGTGCAATTCTTGTCCCATCTACTGGCAAGAATAATGCTCTTCACAGACTCAATCATGGAATTCCATCCCCCATAAACCTCTCCTAGGATGAGTTGGCATGTATTTGCAAATCGAAGCAAAGAAATGATAGGGTCCATGTTAAAATTGGCAACTAGGGCCAAACTCCATGTGGGTCATCTTATTTATGGCCGCTGATATTTTTCTTGGATCCTTCTCATTGAGAGGTGTAGGATTGATCTAAAGATCATCTGATTCCGATAAGGTTTCATGGAGATATGAATTTATTTGTGTTATGGGACAATTCGTCAAGGTCGGTTAGCAACCAAAATAACCTCCTCATTGATCCGAATTGGATCCATCAAAGACTGTCAAAGAACCATGACTGTATTAGGTCAGGACAAATCTCTAAAAATTCCAAAACAACGATCAAAAACACCCTGAACCAGTGGCAATGGCAGCCAGCGTGGAACGACGAGGACCTCGGTCAAAGTGCGCTGACCGAGGCCCATGGAGACTGCGCGGGAGGCGAATTTAGCCCCTGGGAGGCCTGGATCGGGAAACAGAGGAGGTTTTTGATGCGCTGGGCAAATAGGGCTGAAATGGGGGAAGCTCGAGCACACGGACGCATGGGGAACCGGAGAATTGTGGGCAGAAAAGGCAAAAAGCGCTAAACGCACAAAGGCGGGACCCGCACTCTGGAAACCAGGGATATTGATCGGGGCGCCCTCAAACGGTAAGAGGTTTGGACGAAAGTAGAGCGATCCCACTCAATGATCGACGCGTGGCCGGCGGAGGTGAGAGAAAACCGCCGTTGATCGCGAGCTATCGGTCGAGCAGGTCAACTGCGCGGGATGTGCGTATGACGTTGGATTTGGGGGACCCAGATCGGACGACTGAGATTGCGCCTGATGGAGGAAGTGGAATCGACGAAGGATTAAGTCACGTTTGTAAAGATTTGAGGTCCGTTTGACCGCCACGGTGGAGGAAAGACTTCATCCACGATGTAACTGAAGAAACGAACCGACAAGCAGGCTGGCGCTGTTTAGAGGAGGACATGTGGCCACTCCTTGAGCGTTCATGATGATGCCGAACAGGGAACTCCAAGCGCAGCTACAGAAGGTGAATCGACAGAGGCGGAAGAAGAACCGAACAGGCATAAGGGTCGAATGGCTAAAGCCATGAACAGAGACAGTCGAATCAGAAGTTAGACACAGAGAGAGTCGAGAGACGAAGAAGTGGAACAGTGAACCCTGAGAGGAGGACTGAACACAGAGAACAGAAAAGCAAAGCAGAAGAGACAGAGGGCCGAGCTGACCAGTAGCAGCATCGAGCACTAGAGCTTGAAGATTCAAGCCATCCCATAGAGGAATCTGTCCGGATTGAGCATCATATTTGGCTCTTTCCACTGTAGACCCGAGGGTCACAGAGCTGGTAGGAAGAAGAAGAGTCTGTGCACTCCAGTGGCTTGGGGAATCCAAGAACCACCCTGTCAAGCAAACTTGCTTCAGGAGAACTCACTGAGTCCCTGCATTGTAATTCTCTGCTTAAAGACACAATAAAACAAGGCCACCAATGAAAGCTGAACCAGAGATGTAGCCCTGGAAAATAGGGTGAACTCCTTATTAAAATTCTTGTGTCTTTGTGTTTTCTTACTGTATTTCTCTGCTGTCTTTCCATTTAAATGTCTGTGTATTGGAAATCTGATTGATCCGTTGCTTAAATAACACAGAACACACACCAACACATGAGTCTGTAATACCTATGTTTTAATAAATCTTCAACTGATGACACTCATAGGGTGACTATCAGATCAAGTGGTATCAGAGCTTTAGGCTGTAAGGTTAGACAAGCTTGTGTTGGTTTAGTTGTTGAATGCTCACTAGATCAAAGCTCAAATTAGGTGAAGGAGAGTTGGTCGAAACTAATCTTGAAATTGGGAGAGTCTATCCTCGAAAGACAATGTCAGAGGAAGGTTCTATGGGGCCAGACCCTCGATTCATAGAAAGTTTCCTAGCTATAAAGGCTATGGTAGAAGAAATGTATAGGGACTTTAGAAAGCATAAGGATGAAGGTTCATTAGGTTCTAAACAAGATAAAGAAGAAGATGAGTCTCATTCCCATGACCACTCAAAAGGAAAAGGGAAAGAGGAAAACTTTCTCACCCCTTCTAATAGCCCTGTGCATAATAAGAAAGCATCTTTGATTAAGCTAGATGTTAAATTTGATTTGCCTATATATGATGGAGAGCTAAATGCTGAAAAGTTGGACAATTGGATTAGACAAATTGATGTGTATTGCAGGGTACAGAACATAGACTTAGACAAGAGTAAGATTCAGCTGGAAAGCCTACGCCTAGGAGGCACTGCCTTGGTTTGGTGGGAAGGCAGAACCCAAGCTGATATGAAAAGACATGGTAAGACCATCTCTGTCTGGAGTGAATTTGTTGCTGCAATCAAAAAGCAGTTCTATCCATTGGCCTACATGCAACAAGCCATGATGAGTTGGCAAACTCTTCGGCAGTTGAAAGGGAAAAGTGTGCAAGGGTATACTCAAGAGTTCATAAAGAGAGCATTGATTTTGGGTATCTCATTAGACTCACCAGAGACTCTTCTGAAGTATATTGGTGGTCCACACAGCTACATGAGGCATACCATCCTCATGTTTAATCCCACTAGTATAGATAAAGTATCTGTACAAGCTACTCATCTAGAAGCTAGAGGAAAGAATGGAAATCCAAAAGTTGGGGGACCATCCCAACCCACTGCAAGCAAGAGCAAGGAGAAAAGAAAGCAAAAGTGGAAAGCAAGGAAGGCTAACACTGCACAAAAAGGCAAAGCTTCATGCACTCACTGTAAAAAGGAGGGGCATGATGATGAGCACTGTTGGATTCTGCATCCAGAGCTGAGACCTAAGAAGTCCAAGGGCAAGAAGAAGAAGACTGTTGCAGCTATTCAGAAAGATTTGGGGTCAGACTCGGGAGATGAAACAATCATTGCAGCCACAGGTATAAAAGGTAAGAATTATGAAGCATCTACTAGTAATTCTGCTCAATCTGTTATTGATGAAGAACATGAGAGAAAAAGACATGAGTTTTTCCATATTCGAGTTGTTTCCAAAAATCAAAAGATTGATACTATGTTTGATAGTGGTTCACAAGTAAATCTAATTTCTGAAGCAATTGTAAAGAAATTGGGATTAGCAACTACACCTCATAAGAAACCACACCCATTAGGATGGTTGAATGATAAAGCACAACTACAAGTGACTAGACAGTGCAAAATCAAGTTCTCTTTTGGGTCAGCATTTGTAGATGAGGTTGAGTTAGATATAATTCCTTTGGATATATGTGGAATTGTTTTAGGAAGTCCTTACTTTTATGATAGAAAGACTATTTTCTATAGAGCCGAGAACAAGTATCTACTTGTTAAAATGGAATCGAATACTTTGTAAGAGCTCATAAGCTCAAAAATAATTATACTCTCATAAACTCAGGACAGATGAAAAGAATGATAAATTCATGCAAACAGTTCTTACTAATGGTTGTAAAGGGAGAGAAACTTGCTAAAACCAATGTATTTGAGGGCTGTAATGCTAAACAACAAGTTGATATAGAAAAGATTGTTTTAGAGTATGATGGTCCTATTTCAGGAACCTAAGGTCTGCCACCCAAAAAGCAAATAGTACATGATATTATTTTGCAGCAAGATGTTCCATTGCCTAACATTGGAATGTACAAGTTGTCCGCTTTAGAGAATGCTGAAATCAAGAAGCAAGTGCAGGAGTTGCTCGAGAAAGGCTTCATTAGGCCTAGCACATCACCATGTGGGTCACCAATTGTTTTGGTGAGAAAGAAAGATGGCTCGTGGAGAATGTGCATTAACTACTGAGCACTGGACAAGATAACAATAAAAAATCGTTATCCCCTTCCTCGCATAGATGATCTTTTAGATCAATTAAAGGAAGCTGTTTATTTCGCCACGCTGGATTTGCACAGTGGTACCACCAGTTCAGAGTTGCAGAGCAAGATGCATGGAAGATTGCTTTCAAAACAAAGCAGGGATTGTATGAGTGGCTCGTTATGCCTTTTGGCTTGACCAATGGCCCTGCTACTTTCATGAGATTAATGAATGATGTACTCAGACCTTTTCTTGATGATTTTGTTATTGTGTATCTGGATGACATTCTGATTTTTAGTAAAACATGGGAAGAACACTTAAAGCATGTTAAGCAGACGTTAGATGTTTTGAAAAGAGAAAAACTTTATGTTAAACTCCCAAAATGTGAATTTGGCAGAACATCTCTAAATTATTTGGGTCATATAGTAGGGGGTGGTGAATTGAAAATAGATCCCTCTAAAGTGGCAGTCACTGTAAACTGGCCTAAACCCAAGTCTGCGACAGAAGTGAAAAGCTTCTTAGGAGCAGCACAATATTGGAGGAAGTTCATTTCTAATTTTTCCTCACTTCCAGCTCCCTTACATGCTTTGAAAGGATTGAACAAGGTGTTTCAGTGGGGAGGCAAACATCAGAAAGCCTTCGACACCTTGAAACAAAAGATTAGTACAACACCTATACTAGCACTGCCTGATCTACAAAGACCATTTGAGATCCAAACTAATGCCAGTGACTATGCCATGGGAGCAGTGTTGACACAACACGGTAAACCCATATGTTATCATTCTAAGACTTTTAGTCTTGCAGTAGTTAACTATCCTACATATGATAAAGAAGTGTATGCATTAGTTCAAAGTGTGAAAAAGTGGAAACATTACTTAATGGGCAAAGAGACAGTAATACATACGGATCATCAGCCACTTCAATACCTACACTCCCAAACTAAGTTGCAGCAATCAAGACATTACAGATGGGTGGGTTTTCTACAACAGTTTCACTTAGTCATCAGATATAAAAGGGGCATACATAACAAGGTTGCAGAGATGTTATCTAGACCCATTATAAATGCAACTACCATACTTAAGCATAATTCTGTGCTACATGAAAACTACATAGAACAATGTGCTCAGGGTATGGACTTTAAGGATATATATGCAACTTTGAGTCAAGGCAAAAGAGTAGAAGAATTGGACTATCATGTGAAGGACCGACTCTTGTATCATTGTGGGAAACTCTGCATTCCACAAACAGAGAGAATAAAGATACTTAGGGAAGCACACACTTCTCTGATATCATGGCACTTTGGGGTAAGTAAAACAGTTGCACCGCTGCAAAGGGTTGTGCTATTGGCCGAAAATGAACGAGACAATTTCTAGATATGTAAGAGAATGTGCCATGTGTGCCAAAAGCAAGCCCAACAATAGAAAACTAGGCTTGTACACTCCATTTCCAGTTCCTTCTCACCCTTGGAAAGTATTTCCATGGATTTTGTTGGAGGACTGCCTAAATCTAGGAAAGGTCATGATTATCTATATGTTGTTGTGGATAGGTTCAGCAAAATGTGTATTTTGATACCTTGTAGTAAACAGATTACAACTGAACAAACTGGAAAATTATTCTTTGAACATGTATGGGTTCATTTTGGATTACCCACTTCTAGTATATCTGATCGAGACACCCGATTTGTGGGGAAGTTTTGGTCGAGTCTATGGGAACTGATGGACACCAAATTGAAGAAAAGCACAACTTTTCATTCACAAACCGATGGCCAGACAGAAGTAGTTAACAGGACAATGATCCAGTTACTGAGAGGATATTGCAGCAAACATTCTAAGCTTTGGGATGAACACTTGTGTTATGTGCAGCATGCTTACAACAGAGCCAAACACTCTTCTACACAGAGATCTCCTTTTGAGACCTGTTTCGGTTTCACACCAAGGTCTCCTTTGGATTTTGTCTTTGGTAAAGATACCATGGTTGATGGACACGTGATGTGGACAAGGCAACTAGGTTCATTGAACAGATCCAGGAGATCCACCAGGCAGTACAGGAACAGTTGGAAAAGAGCCAGGTCAAGTACAAGGCTAGGCATGATAAGCATCGGATGGAGCATAGTTTTCAAGTTGGAGACCAAGTCTGGTTGTATATCAGCAAGGATAGGATGCAAGGTGAAGGTAAAAAGCTAAAACCTATCAGGTATGGACCCTTCAGGATACTTGAGAAGATTGGTGAAAATGCTTTTCGCCTTGATCTACCAGCTTACATGCACATCTACTTAGTCGTAAATGCAGACTGTTTGAGGTTGTTTGAGCCTTCAATGATTGAGAACCCTGAAGAGCAGAGTCAATTTCCTTCTGTTGATGACCTGCTACCTGAATATCTTAATGAATTGCAGGAAGACACAGTCTTGGATAGGAAGGTGAGGACAACGCGCAAAGGAAATGTCGAGTACCTCAAAATTGGACTCAAAGGTTCGAAGTCGAGCTGTGCAAAGTGGATTGAGATTGGGCAAGTGAGGCAGGAGTTTCCTCACTTAGTCGATGCTTGATAGAAAACCAACTTTTGGTGGTCCAAAAGCTTTTTCAGTGGGAAGGCTGTGATCCGAATTGGATCTATCAAAGACTGTCAAAGAACCATGACTGTATCAGGTCGGGGTAAATCTCTAAAAATTCCAAAACAGCGATAAAAAACACCCTGAACCAGTGGCAATGGAAACCAACGTGGAATGACGAGGACCTCGATCAAAGCGCGCTGACCGAGGCCCATGGAGACTGCGCAGGAGGCAATTTTAGCCCTTGGGAGGCCCGGATCGGGAAATAGAGGAGGTTTTTGATGCGCGGGCTGAAATGGGGGAAGCCCGAGCACACAGATGCATGGTGAGCTAGAGAACCGCGGGCGGAAAAGGCAAAAAACGCTAAACGCACAAAGGTGGGACCCACACTCTGGAAACCAGCGATATTGATCGAGACGCCCTCAAACAGTAAGAGGTTTGGATGAAAGCGGAGTGATCCCACTCAACGATCGACGCGTGGCCGGCGGAGGTGAGAGAAAACCGCCGTTGATCGCGTGCTATCGGTCGAGTAGGTCAACTGCGCGGGATGTGCGTATGACGTTGGATCTGGGGGACCCAGATCGGACGGCTGAGATTACGCCCGATGGAGGAAGCGGAATCGATGAAGGATTAAGCCGCGTTTGTAAAGATTTGAGGTCCGTTTGACCGCCACGGTGGAGGAAAGACTTCATCCACGACGTAACTGAAGAAACGAACCGACAAGCAAGTTGGCGCTGTTTAGAGGAGGACATGTGGCCACTCCCTGAGCGTTCATGATGACGCCGAATAGGGAACTCCAAGCGTAGCTATAGAAGGTGAATTGAAAGAGGCAGAAGAAGAACCGAACAGGCATAAGGGTCGAATGGCTAAAGCCATGAACAGAGATAGTCAAATCAGAAGTTAGACACAGAGAGAGTCGAGAGACAAAGAAGTGGAACATTGAACCCTGAGAGGAGGACTGAACACAGAGAAAAACAAAGCAAAGCAAAAGAGATAAAGGGCCGAGCTGACCAGTAGCAGCATCGAGCACCAGAGCTTGAAGATTCAAGCCATCCCATAGAGGAATCTGTCCGGACTGAGCATCATATTTGGCTCTTTCCACTGTAGACCCGAGGGTCATAGAGCTGGTAGGAAGAAGAAGAGTCTGTGCACTCTAGTGGCTTGGGGAATCCAAGAACCACCCTGCCAAGCAAACCTGCTTCAGGAGAACTCACACTGAGTCCCTGCATTGTAATTCTTTGCTTAAAGACACAATAAAACAAGGCCACCACTGAAAGCTGGACTGGAGATGTAGCCCTGGAGAATAGGGTGAACTCCTTATTAAAATTCTTGTGTCTTTGTGTTTGCTTACTGTATTTCTTTGCTGTCTTTCCATTTAAATGTCTGTGTATTGGCAATCTGATCGATCCGTTGCTTAAATAACACAGAACACACACCAGCACATGAGTTTGTAATACCTATGTTCTAATAAATCTTCAACTGATGACACTCATAGGGTGACTATCAGATCACTCATGTGCTTAATGTTTTAGTATAAAAGGAGGTGACTTGATAGTCATTTCTCCACACACACTTCACTCTTGATTTTTGTCCACTTGTTCTAGGTTTTAGTGGCAAGAGAAATCTAGATGATGAAGCCCTAGATGTAGGAGGATGCCCTAGTCGAAGTCTTAAGGAGGATGCCCTAGTCGCAGTCTTAAGGAGGATGATCTAGCCGCAATTCAAGGGGGGGGTCCCCTACATCTATACGCTGCCCAACCTGCCCTCTATGTTGCCTAAAGGAGAGATATAACAGGCCTATTCATGCTGCCCAAATACGCAGGTGCCCTAGCTGTAGTTAGGAAGATAGGCCAGTGAGTTTGAAGGGATGTTTTCAGGTAACAAAATGCTGGAAGGAGGGCCAAAATAGTAAAGGGCTGATCTGGGCTGGTAGATGCAGGTATTCCTCCTGAAATAGGCCGAGTAAGGGACTCTTATGTTGTGATTAGGATGCAGGCTTGTAGGAGCTGTTTTGAGGGTCAAATATAGAGCTGTAGGTGCCGCCTCAAGCAATGAGGTCACATAACTTGAAGCTGAAAGGAGGCCGCATAATTTAAGGTGTGTTTTGGGCATGACTATTGGGTTGCTGTAGGTTACACTAGGAGCCCTAACCAGTGACCAAAACACTGCCCATAAACAGAAGTGTAAAAGTATGGGAACTTGTGCTTTGACTTGTTTGATTGGAAAGGTCTCTTCATTGATGAGGAGATTTTATATACTGCCACATAGGAGCAACAATGACTATTAGTGGTGTACAACAACCTTATAGCAGCAATTGTGATGGTACAACAATCTTGTAGCAGCAATTGTGATGTTTCTTTGGGTTAGATTGTTGGGCAGTCTGTGGGAGCCAAATAGGTGGCTGTACATAGTGGTATGGGACATGGGACAACTAGTATTTAGTGCAGCAAGTTCATGCTGCTGCAATGGTAGTACATGGGACAACAACAACAGTAAGGTGCAACAAGCCCATGGTGGCAAGCATAGTGCTGCAAGCACATTGGGACAACAGTATGGTACTTGTTGCAACAAGCACATGGGATAGCTGTATGGTACTTGGTGCAACAATTACATGGAGCAGCAATGGTGCGACAAGCACATGGGACAACAATATGGTACTTGGTGCAACAAGTACATGGTGTAGCATGGTGCAGCACAGTGAGGTGCAACATGATGATGAGGAGCAGCACAAGGACAGGTACAACAAGGCAATGGAGTCACTTTGGAGAATTAGTTGAAGCATCATGTCTTCAATTGAGTTTAGCGACCTCATGTATCATCTTCTTAGAGATGATCTATGCTCTTTGTTGCCGCACAAAATGTCTAGGCACCGCGACAATGCTTAGATCAGGGACTGTCACCTTGATCCCCAATCTCTCTGTTTAAGCTGTCTCCCTACAACAGGCTAAGGGGGGTAGACCCTATGGAAAGATGGAATAAAGAAGTACTAGTTGGGAACCAACTAGTTCGGGAGACACAGCGAGGCGATCAAGTACTTGATTAAGATTTAGCAAGAATCTTGTTAGAGAAATTAAGATCAAGTAATCGATTAGCAACTACTGCTTAGATGAATGACTGGCTTATATGAAATGCAGATCCTAAAACTAATGTGAGATGCAAAAATCTTGGTTAATTTTAGTTTAAATGCCTATTTAAATGTGAACCCTTCAATCCTTTCTGTGTTGACCATGATTTCGTAGTAATTGGCAGAGAGAAGATCAGGAGAAGCACACTAAGGTGTGATTAATGATACCTCTCCTGAAATTCTATCATACTTGGTGCCTCCGGCGTTGCAGAGAACTTTGGCTCTGACGACTGCAAGGTCACCGTTTTAAGTACTATTAAAACAGGGTTCTCAAGAAAAGACAGATGGAGATCTATTTGTCTATCGACAAAGCTTATGCTTGGAAGTAAATTTTATCTATGAAAACTTAACTTATATGCAAATGCATCGGAAGATGGGATGAAGTTAGACTCGAGAATGGGAAAACACTTATGTCACAAAAATCCCTCAATTACCCAAATGAAATGCTCGCTTTATTGATGAAGACTTAAAAGATAAACTCTTGAAGATATTACAATTAAAACACCAGCTTATTTCAAAATCTTCCTGATACAGTTAGCTCAAAGAGAACAAAAAAAACTTTTCAATCCGATATCAATGTCAATAGATTTTCACAAATATTCAGCTTAGGAAATAGAGGTATGCAATCTATTGTAATTCCACGACAAAATTCTTTAACAAATGCTTGAAAATATTTGCCAAATGTCTAACATGTAATGAGTATTAAATAATTCAAGCAATGACGATGGATTTTAATAGATGCAAGATATTCAACAGATGCACAATGTTCTAACAATCAAGAGATCCAAATACTTTTAGACAACCACGAAATTTAAATGCTAACCAGATTTGATCCTAGAATTTTAGATGATTATGCTTAACTGCCCAAATCTAGATTTAATTAACCTTTTCAAACAATCAGTATGATTTAAAACAATTATTGCACCTCGACCATAGAAAAACATGCATTTAATAACAATAAGGAACTTCAAATTTAAATCTTAATTATTCCTTAGGCAATAACTAAAGAAGTAAAGCAAATCAACGCGTTAAAAAATTGAAATTTTTAATGGGCTATAGGCCACATTAAAAATTTGGCTGTTTAAGCAAAAACCCCTTAATTTATTTCATTTTAAATCCTAGTCACAAATTTAAAATTTTTTAGAATTTTTTAATGTTTAGGATTTTTTTTTAAATTTTTTATGATTTTTTAAATGTTTAAATTTTTTTTTTGGATTTTTAAATGTTTAGAACTGTTAATTTTTTTTAAAATTTTTAACTTTTAAGATTTTTTTTTAAATTTTTATTGAGTTTCAAAATAAAAAATGAAATTAAAATAATAAAAAAAAGTGAAATTTAATGAAATCAAAAAATAAAAATAAAAACCAAAGTAAAATCGAATCTTAAATTAAATCGAAAAACATTCTAACCCTAACCTCATACAAACTAAAAAAATAAAATAAAAGAAAATGAATTTAAAAGAATCGAATCCTAACCTAAGTAAAAAATTTAATAAAACTAAAACATATATACATACTCTAACTCTAACTCTGAAATACAAATGAAATAAAAGAACTACCTACGCATAAAATAAAATATCGAAGTGTTTGATGTGCAGGTAGGTTTGCGGGAGAGGAAAAGCTGCATGGAGAGGATGGACGACAGAGAGATGGGCTGAACGCAGGTTTAAGGAAATGGATGATGCGAGGAGCTGAAGGTTGAACGATACGCAGCGAGAGGAGCTTAGGAGGGCCGACGGAATGCAGGTTAGACGGTTGAAGACTGGACGGAGGGGAGAAGGGATAGCACATGGATCTGGACGGAGCAAGGCAGCGCTGATAGGAGGAGAAATATGGAGAATACTACGAGGAGAGGGTTACTTGTGGCAGCACGCAGGTGAGGGATCAAAGTAGCGTTTGAAGGGCGATGGGAAAGAATGCAGATAGTTGAAGGCTTGCAGAAGGACATGGGTAGAGAAAGGCGAGGAATGGAGCAACAACACGAAGACTACAGGTTTATGGAAGAGGGACAACGAATAAGGCTGCGTAAAGGAGGCAATATGCAGGTTTTGATCTTGTGTTTGTGGGACGGATGCTTGGACGGGCAGCGTAAGGAGAGATTTGCGTGAGGGCTGGACAAGATTGCGTGAAGGATAGAGCAATGGGGAGCCAGATGAGGACAACAGGTGAGGGAAATAAAACTGGGATTGCAGGCAGAATGGCAACAACAAATTTGATGTCAGAGGATGAGAAAATACAGGGTTTGGTGGCAGCAAGGGTCCTGTAATTTTTTTTTTCGAAATTGCACAGTGAACCCTGAGACCAGGCAACAAATCGATCTGCAAAATGGTGGCCCAGAAATTCTTTAAATCACCAGAACCTCAAAAAAATTCCAACAATCTTAATTTAAAATTTTAAATCCTTCTGCTTCAGATTTCTTAATGAAACCCTCACGAAAATTTCCAGATCTGAAAATAAATAAATTTAAACCCTTGGACTGTGAAATCTGGATATGATCCCTGCCAAAATGATGCTGATGGACCCTAGAGATCCAGATCTTACCCTCCAGGGCCTAGATCTGGATTTTGCATAGCTTTCAACTTCAGCTCTACAGCTACAGGACAACAAGAAATACCCAAACAATATATACAATGACCCAAAAAACTAAAACCTCGAAAACCCAAGTTAGAAAAATGAAAATAATTACAGATCTATATACATGAATGGTAGATCTATCAGATCTGAAGAGTGTGAGTCCATCTCCTCTCCCAGATCTGATAATCTGAGGCTCTCGACAGCTAGATCTATCGATTTAGCATAGAAAAAATTAAATTTTTTCAAATTTTAGAGTAGGTACTGAGCTCAAAACCCTTCATGCTTCACCCATAAAAAATATCTTATGATAAACCCGAGATCAAATTTACGCTGGGCTCTTCAGAAAACACGGATCGGGAGTTGGCTAGTTCAACCGAGAACTTCCTCGAACGCCCGATGATCTAAAAATCAAGGCTTTTCCGTAAAACTCAATTTAGCCATCAACATAGAGCGAGAAAATGATAATAAAGTTCAGATTTAATAGAGATACCTGCTATTATATTCAAAACTTAAATTATCATTCAAACCCCAGTGACTGAGCAAGTTACCTGTACTCGAATCACTCTTCAGAAAGCTATCACCAATGGCTAAAAAGAAATCTATGCATGAAAATGACACATCTTACAGTATATCCACAAAGAGTAACACCAACAGAAATTAACCCCAAAGTCTTGCTTTATTGCTCATAAAAAAAATTACAAGAGAGTTTTGCTTAGTACACGATCAAAAGATCGGATCCACTGAGGGACAAATGACTTCCTATCTAAAGATAAATCCTCGAACGGCTAGTTCGAGTGATCTTCGTCAAAGCAATCTTGACTGCTGGTGAGGATTAAAATTTCTTTTAATCTCATCCGTCGAAATTTTAAATTATTGAGGGAATTCAAAATTTTCAATTAAATGCATTTTAATTAATTCAAAAATTATTTTTTTTGAATTAATTTCCTTAAAATTTTGTCTTTGACTTAATTCCAGGTACCAAAGGCTTAAAATTTAGCAAAATAATTAATTTACCTTAGTCCTTGGAATTCTTAAACTTCAATTTTTTAAAGGACCAATGAATTTTGCCTTTGGAGAATTTAAATTTATCTAGGACCTAGAATTAATCAAATTTCTGGCTTAGGATTTTAATTAATTTTGGCTAGAAAATTTAATTAATTAACCAATGAGGGGATAAATCATTTTTCTAACCCTCAAGACAATTTACATCATGATTTTTACATTTTTTACATCATAAGGAGGAAAACCCATTTGCAAAAGACCCTCACAGACTACCTAGTTTTGTGACACAAATAAATTCTAGCAGATCAAACAATTTGTAATAAAATAACCTAACCAAATAGTTAGGATTATTCCTAAATCGCTTTTACATAGACTCGATCTAGAACACTGGGACTCCCCTAAGATCCCGGTGACAAAATCCATTCCGGCTTTTTGGGGTAATGCTGAAGGAAAACTCTGTTGACCATTCGAGAATGGATTGGTGAGACAAAAAACCTCCCGGAATGTAGATCGTCACCAGAAAAGTAGGTTTACCTAAGCAATTACATACATGACATGGATTTGCTGAGATTATTTACAATTTACACATGCAGAAAGGGTTTACAATATAACATGATGATCAGGTTGATGATGATAGTTGAACGGCATAGACACGTCGATCAGGGGCTATCCCTTTTGCAAAAAAAGAGGGTGTACTGCTATGGGTCATTGACATGTAGTGGTCAACATCTGGCTCTACTTGGGGACACGTTGCTGCACTGGAGGAATGTGAGAATCCAGAATCTGCATCCATGCAACACAGAATTTAACATAAGTAGCGTCCAGACTCCATCCAGAAAATCATCATATAACGTTAAGCACAGGAAAAATATAAGCTCTTCATTTATTAACTAGTCTAATAACATGAAAAACACCAATCTAACTACAAAATGAAATACTGAAATATCAAGGCATAAGGTTATAAATACAATACAAAGATGCCCCATGGCATTAGATGCGTTCAATATAGTGCATACTGAGCATTTGCCTGCTTTCAGGCAAATCTGTCGGCTGTTTCTCGGATGTGCCATGTCCAATTCTGCATACGGTAGGACTTTTTCCTATCCGAAAATCAAGCTGTTCGCGACCATCTGATGCATCAAATCGCTTTCTCATTCTCTTTCTCTTGCGCTTTTTCTTTGTGGTAGGCTGTATCATTGATGACATGGAACATTCTGCTTCAAAACTCTCAGATGAAGTATGTAAGATATGCATGACATGTCTTTCTTCATTCTGCATCTGCTCTGTCAAGGATGATGGATCAGTCGCACAGGTATCATGAGTTATAACTTGACCCTTTTTTATTTCTTCTTCGATCATGTCATTCTTAGTTAAATCTTCGTTAATGGAGTTAGCCTCTTTCTTGGGATATTCGCAACAAGACCAAACTTGTGATTTCCTCTCTTCCAACCTCTTATGTAATGAACCTATTTCTCTGGCATATCTTACTATTAACTTTGCGTGATTGAGTTCACTTTTCACGAATCTTTCTTGCAGAGTGACATGATTAGCTTGCATAGCCTTTATTTGATTATGAATAATGGACATCTGATTAGAATGATTAATTTCCATTATTTATAATCTGTTCTCGATGATATGTATTCCCTCTGTATTTATGACACATGGTACCTTCTTTTCTTTTATGGCCAATAATTTATTCTGAAGAGATATTTGACCAACTTCCATGTCCTTTATAATTTTATAATTTTTTGCTTTCATGCCCATGAAACAATTTTGCATATAGTTTATCTCTTTCTTATGATTTCCCTGCTGATTATTATAATCGAATCTCATGATGGTCATTTTTTCATCCATAGTTGACAACTTGTTCTAAATCGAACTTATTTCTTCCTGATAACTTGCTTCCATGGCAATCACTTGATTTGAATGATTGAATTCCACGATAGTCATATTTTCCTCTAGGGCTAATAACTTGTTTGGCATAGAATTAATTTCCCTGTCATGATTAGCTTTCATGGTTTCCATTTCCTTAGCGTGTTGACTTTGCATGTCGGTTACGTGATCAGAGTGTTTAATTTTCATGATTTCCATCTCCTTATCACGTTTTTCCAAGTGGGTGTATAAAGTTTTCATATCCTTGACGTAATTAGTTACAAATTTTTCTTGATTAAGCTCCATATTTTTTACCAGCCGCATCAATTCTTCTATAATTTGCTTATCATTTTCCCTTTCATTGTCGACACTGATTTGACAACTTGTCCCTGTTTTTCCACTGTCATGGATTTGACTTGCAATGGTACAAGTGGATGGCACGCTCTGATATGGAGAATTGTCTTGAAATCTTTCATTGACAGCTGGATCCTTTACAAGATCACTTTCATTCTGCTGCATAATTTTAGGGGCACAAGGTGAGCTACCTTGATAACCATATCTATCTGTAAAAGCATTGAAAATGTCTTGTAAAGAAGCGAATGAATCTTCAGGACAATTATTAAACCAATTCAAAGCATCACCCTCTAAAGAAAAGGCAAATAGACGCATTTTGACATCTTCATGATCATATTGGGGAGGACGACAATATCTGAGTATTGTATGAATAAACCTTGCATAGATGCTTTCTAACAGCGACTAAATCACCACCTGAGAACAAAGACAATTTATGAATGGCCACTTCCGGAATATCATGGAGAAGATCAGTAAAATGACACATGGTAAACGAATCATCCATGATGACTTGCTTGAAGGGATAATGAGGGACCAAATGGATGCTAGAGAGAGAACCTTGCTCAAGAAAATCAAGAGATCCACAAGAAGCAAGCCTCTAGTAGAAACTCTTGTAAGAAATGAAAGAAGTGGAGTCGCCACTTGAACATGAATCTAGCTCTAAGATCCAAAAGGAAAACAACTAGATACAAGGAAGGGTTTCTTGTTTGAGAAATAAGGGGTTGAATAAATGAAGTCGCCACCCAAACAAGAAATGAACCGAAATGTCCAGGTGCTAAAAGTGTAAATGAAATGATTCATGAGATGACAAAAGATAAGTGGTGAAAGATAAAATGACGCCAAGAAATGTTGTGCTGTCGAATAGGCTAACGAATGGCGGAAAAGATGAGATGATTAAAACGATGTTGAAGAAACCAAGGACATAAAAAACTCTGTCCCCGGTGGCAAGCCAAGAAGTCTTGGCTTTGCGGGCTCGAATGAGAGATGAGAAAGATGAAAGATGAATGTCGTAAAGCCAAGGCTCAATAAATCGGTCCCTGGCAACAATGCTAAAAATGTTTTCGCACAAAATGTCTAGGCATCACGACAACGCTCAGATCGGGGGCTGTCACCCTAATCTCCAATCTCTTCGTTTAAGATGTCTCCCTACAATAGGCTAAGGGGGGTAGACCCTATGAAAAATGGAATAAAAAAGAACTAGTTGGGAACTAACCAGTTCGGGAGACACAACGAGGCGATCAAGTACTTTATTAAGATTTAGCAAGATCTAGGATTTGATTAGATTTGAAACGATTGATACTAGTGCCTTATGGAGTCAATGATCTCGCTAGGGAAATTAAGATCAAGTAATCGATTAGCAACTGTTGCTTAGATGAATGACTGTCTTATATGAAATGTAGATCCTAAAATTAATGTGAGATGCAAAAATCTTGGTTAATTTTAGTTTAAATGCCTATTTAAATGTGGACCCTTCAATCCTTTCTGTGTTGAGCCTGATTTCGTAGTAATTGGTAGAGAGAGGATCTGGGGAAGCACACTAAGGTATGATTAATGATACCTCTCCTGAAATTTTAACATACCCAGTGCCTCTGGCGCTGCAGAGAACTGTGGCTTTGACCACTGCAAGGTCATTGTTTTAAGTACTATTAAAACAGGCTTCTTAAGAAAAAACTATTGGAGATCTATCTGTCTATCGACCAAGCTTATGCTTGGAAGTAAATTTTATCTATGCAAAGTTAACTTATATGCAAATGCACCGGAAGATGAGATGAAGTTAGACTTGAGAATGGGAAAACAGTTATGTCGCAAAAAGCCCTCAATTACCCAAATGAAATGCTCGCTTTATGGATGGAGACTTAAAAGATAAATTCTTGAAGATATTACAATTAAAACACCAGCTTATTTCAAAATCTTCCTGATACAGTTAGCTCAAAGAGAACAAAAACAACTTTGCAATCCGATATCAAAGTCAACAGATTTTCACAAATATTCAGCTTAGGAAACAGAGATATTTGCCAAATGTCTAACATGTAATGAGTATTAAATAATTCAAGCAATGATGATGGATTTTAATAGATGCAAGATATTCAACAGATGCACAATGTTCTAACAATCAAGAGATCCAAATACTTTTAAACAACCACAAAATTTAAATGCTAACCAGATTCGATCCTAGAATTTAAATGATTATGCTTAACTACCTAGATTTGGATTTAATTAACCTTTTTGAAACAATCAGTTTGATTTAAAAACAATTATTGCACCTCGACCATAGAAAAACATGCATTTAATAACACTAAGGAACTTCAAATTTAAATCTTAATTATTCCTTAGGCAATAACTAAAGAAGTAAAACAAATCAACGCATTAAAAAATCGAAATTTTTAATGGGCCATACGCCACATTAAAAATTTCGCTGTTTAAGGGAAGACCCCTTAATTTATTTCATTTTAAATCTTCAGTGTTAAAATTGGCAACTAGGGCCAAACTTCATGTGGGTCACTTTATTCTTGGATGATAATATTTTTACTAGATTCCTCTCGTCGAGAGGTGTAGGATTGATCTAAAGATCATTCGATTCCGATAAGTATTTATGGAGATATGAATTTATTTTGATTATGAACTAATTGTCAAAGTCGGCTAGCAACTTATGTAGGCTTAGAAGCCCAAAAAATGCATCTATTCATCATCAACATTTGCATATAAATACAGGATGTCTCCTCCTCATTTGGACACTTCACTTCTCATCACATCTCTCTCTCCTGCGTAGAAAAGACTCTATCTCTCACACGTATGGAAAAAGGACGCAGATTTTAAGGCTGCAATTGCAGAAAGGATCTTTGACCAACATTGACCAGCATTTTCTCTCTCTGGACTGCGCAGTAGGTGAAGCTGACTCTCTTTGGAAGGCTGCATTTTTTGGTGAAGGAATCAAGGTGATCCGACCGCCGGTTTGACAGATATTGATTGCCCTAGTTTAGGGCTGATCTAGGGTTTGCTTTGCTGATATAAATCAGATTTTTGTACTATTTCTCTCTGCTGAATTATTGAAGATAAAAGAAGATTTGATCAAAGGGTTTCCCTATATTGGGGTTTGTCCCTGGCTAGCCGCCACATCTCGTGTCTCTTGTCTTGGCTTGTTTTTTGTCGATCGTTTAATGTTCTATCTGCACTTTACTTAATGTACATGTGATTGCTAATCTGTGGATAATAATAAGAACAATAAGTAAACTGCTCTGAGCATAGAACATACCATAACTTAACACTTAGTCACAAATTTAAAATATTTTGGAATTTTTTAATTAGATATCATTTTGGGATTCAAGTGCGTCAAGTAAGTCATTCATCTATGACCATTTCCATGAGAGGTAGTCGTAACTGACTAATTTCTCATGAGTTTTGAATAGTCCACTTAGCACTCATTACATCGGGTGATGCTCACATGGCTGAAGAAGTGGGATTGAAACTAGTGAAATGAATCGCATAGCGTCAATCATCACTTCTGGGGCTTGCACCCGGTAACCAGGACTTCCCGGGAGGTCACCCATCCCAAATCGCCTCTGGCTCAAGCGTGCTTAGCTGTGAAGTTTTCCCCACAATCAAGCACACTTAGCTTGCTACCCCATTTGCAAAACCGTAGCAAGTATTGTGCCTCATGAACCATTCAAGTTGAGTTCCCTTCACTCTTGGGATTTAATGTTTAGGATTTTTTTTCTTTAAATTTTGAGAATTTTAATTTTTTATGATTTTTTAAATGTTTTAATTTGTTTTTAGGATTTTTAAATGTTTAGAACTTTTTATTTTTTAAAATTTTTTAACTTTTAAGATTTTTTTAAAATTTTTATTGAGTTTCAAAATAAAAAATGAAATTAAAATAATAAAAAATAAAGTGAAATTATATGAAATCAAAAAATAAAAATAAAAGCCAAAGTAAAATCGAATCTTAAATTAAATTCTAAAAACATTCTAACTCTAACCTCATACAAACTAATTTTTTTTTTTTAAAAGAAAATGAATTTAAAAGAATCGAATCCTAACTTAAGGCGAAAATTTAATAAAACTAAAACATATATACATACTCTAACTCTAACTCTGAAATACAAATGAAATAAAAGAACTACCTATGCATAAAAGAAAATATCAAAGTGTTTGATGTGTAGCTAGGTTTGCGGGAGAGGAAAAACTGCGTGGAGAGGATGGACGACAGAGAGATGGGTTGAACGCAGGTTTAAGGAAATGGATGATGCGAGGAGCTGAAGGTTGAACGATACGTAGCGAGAGGTGCTTAGGAGGGTCGACAAAATGCAAGTTAGAGGGTTGAAGACTGGACGGAGGGGAGATGGGATAGCACGCATATCTGGAGGGAGCAAGGCAACGCGGATAGGAGGGGAAATATGGAGAACGCTGTGAGGAGAGGGATACTTGTGGCAACACGTAGGCGAGGGATCAAAGCAGCATTTAAAGGGCGATGAGAAAGAATGCAGATAGTTGAAGGCTTGTAGAAGGACGTGGGTAGAGAAAGGCAAGGAATGGAACAGCGACACGAAGACTGCAGGTTTATGGAAGAGGGGCAACGAATAAGGCTGCGTAAAGGAGGCAATATGCAGATCTTGTGTTTGCAGGATGGATGCTTGGACAGGCAGCGTAAGGAGAGATCTGCTCGAGGGTTGAAGAAGGCTGTGTGAAGGATAGAGCGATGGGGAGCCAGATGAGGACGACAGGTGAGGGAAATAAAACTCGGATTGCAAGCAGAATGGAAGCAACGAATTTGACGCTAGAGGATGAGAAAATACAGGGTTTGGTGGCAGCAATGGAGGGCATCTTGTGTCCACATTGGGGTTTTTCCCTGGCTAGCGCCACATCTTGTGTCCTCTTGTCTTGGCTTGTCTTCTGCGATCTATGTTTATGTTCTATCTGCAATTTACTTTAATGCTGATGTGATTGCTAATCTGGAAAATGTATTGAGCTAACTGTGAAAATTGAAATAAATTGCTCTAAGCATAGAACATACCTAAAATTGACAGTCCATGATCTGAATAAGTAGATCTACCCTCTCCCACCAAGCATCATCTAACATTGTGTCGTCACTCTTTTAGAGGCTATTTGATCTGTCTTTCTCCAAAAAGACCAAAACTCTGAAATAAGCATGGCCCCAAGAGCGGTCTTGACCTCCCTCAACCTCTTCAACATGATAAATGAAGAGGCAAACTGTGTATCCATCAACCTCTTCAACATGATGAATGAAGAGGCAAACTGTGTATCCACAATCTTCAACAATTATATATTGCTGTACTCCTTGTAGATAGTGAGGGCATTTGTATGATTTTGTACAAAGTTATGGATATGCCGTGCATCCTCAATAATGTTACCAATCCAAAGCACATTAGAACCAATAGATTTCAGTGCTAAGTTCAATGAATGGACAATGCAAGGTGTCCAAAACACTTGTGGATATTTATTTTCCACAATCATCCCAGCAGCCTTGCAAACATGTGCATTATCTGTAATGATTTACAGACAAGAATCAACACCTACATCTTCAATAACTTTAATAAACAACTCACCCATATATTGTGCATCCTTGTATTGTCCAACCACTGGTTTCAAGAAAACTGGACCATTCAAGGAAGACACCTCGAAGTTATGAGTGGGTGGCTTGCTGGATCTGTCCATCCATTAGAAACAATGCTAACCCAAGTTGTTGGCCATGATGCTTTAATAGGTTCCTCTTTTTTTGCCTTCATCAACAATGTGGTTCTAAGCTTCTCTAACCCAGGAGGCACATACCCTGATGTAGCCCCTTGAGTTAGAGCTCTGCACATCTCAATAAATAGAGGCGAGCGTGCAACATTAAGGAAATGATGTTTTGATAGAAAAAAAGACAATGGTGAGATCAAGCTCTTCTCGTTTCTCCTTCTGAAAAATATTTCCCATTGGACCAAGTGAAATTGCCTTTCTTTTCGCTGCTTGTCCCCCACTAGAACTCTCCAATGGGAATTTGTTGCTGCTTTTCCTCAAGAATGGAAGGGGGTCATCATTTTTGGTTTTTTTTTGATTTTGTAGCCACATTTTCCATACCAACATTGGACTTTCTATCAATTTCTTTCCTCTTTAGTAAAGGCACCTTTGTATAAGCTCCAATTCCACAACCTGGTAAAGCCAACAAATGACCTTTCACACAGAAATATGTGCTCGTGGAAGTATTGTGGCAATAACTGCATTTCCAACTCACATTGCCGCCTCCTTTCACCTTGCGGCTTGGCCCTTGCTCTCTTGTGACATATTTCCACAAGGGATATTTGTTACCTTGAGGAGGAAGTCTTCCCTCAACATTTGAAGTTGTTGTTGTAGCCCCACTTGCAATAGAGTGAACACTTGTAGCAGACCCTGATGAAATTGGGAGAGTAGGGGCATCTCCAATGGGTACATTCTTCCGCTTCCTTTGCCCCTTCCCTACTGTCCTTGATTGAGCCATGAATTGTTGAAGAATATAGGGCAGTTAGAGTTGATTAGATTCTTCTTAGCATGATAACTATTTGTGAGGTATTTTCATTTTTCTTCTTATATCAATCTTTCCTTATTATTATTATTGTGTCTTCTTTAGTTCATCAAATAGCTACCAAAACAAATACACAAGAACACGAGATGTTGGCATCTTGCTAGGGCCAAAACCTCTCCCTCTTGGAGAGGAAAACCCGCACAAAATTCTTCTTATAGAGGTTCCAATACCGTGACCCTTGACCTACTATGCCACTCCAAGACCAAGACACCAATCCTCTTCTTTGTCATTGTTGAGATCATCATCATCATTGTTGTACCATCACTGTTTTTTCAACAAGATCATTGCTGCACCATGACTGCACCTTCTTCATCACTGTCTTGACTTTGTCTTCATTAGGATCATGACTGCAATTATGTCGAGGTCATGACTGTGTTCATGAGACAGAGTTTACTATTGTGAGATCTCTGTAATCTTTCTCCTTATGATTATGCCGACACTATGTAGAGTAGGCCGAGATAAAGAATGTCTCTCCTTGACTCTTCTCTTCATAAGTATACTGAGACATGACCCTTCTCCCAACTAAGACATTATACCTTTCCTTCTCTGAGATACCTGTAACACCTTATCCATCTGAATATTGTCCACTGTACTCTTGTCCGAGCTATCTACACTTATCTGAGATTACAGAGTGTCCGTGATTCTGTGTCTCCTACACCCACTGTGTCATCCGAGATTCTGTCATGCACCCATCCGAGATTCTATCCTGCACCTATCTGAGATTTCATAGTCTTGTTCAAGATTCTGTTCTGCAGTTTTGCGGATATCCTAGTTGGGTATTTATAGTAGTTCATCCTCCATAATTAGCAAACATGTCCATTGAAAAGTTGTGTCTATTTCTTTGAGCCGACATGAGTGAATCTAATTCTTGTCAAAATTCCTACTCCTCAAGGAACCCCTATTGTAGCAAATTTGAATCTACTTCACTTACTTCTGCAACCTACACTACTTCTGCAATCTATTGAAGCAAATTACTTCTACAACCTACACTACTTTAATATTTGATTACATGAAACAGAAATCACATAGGACACAGCTATTTTTGGACAAAATAGTCCCTAGAAAAACCGAATACGGGAAAACCGGTGCAACAGCTCTGAGGGTTTTCTATTATTAAGCAGTAGTTCTGAATACAACGCTGGATGCCCTCCTAACAATCTAGTGACAGAGAAAATACAATGGCGGAAAATCTGAGTGAGTTTTACCTCACTTCACTTGACAGATTTTGGTTGATCGGGCAACAAGACTAGCTAAACCCGACTACCTCTGCGCTGGCCTTGCATCAGCCTTTCAGGCTTTGCGTTAGCCCTGTGCTGTCTCTTTTGCCCACTGCGTCAACCTTCTCGGTTGTTGGCAGATCCTCGACAGTTCCGACTTTCTGTGTGGAGGGCAGCTTTAGCTTCTGCGCTGGCCCTTCTAGCTTTGCCTCAGGCCTGCATGGGCCCAGATTGGCCCAACGTTAGTCCTCCTGGCGGTTGTGCTGCCTCCACAAGCTTCTTTTCGTCTCTTTGTCAGTACTCCTAAACTATCCCTGCCCCTCTATTGCAACTGATCACTCAGTTTGAATTCTCAGCTTCCTCGTCCCAGAAATAGAATTCCAGATCAATTTGTTCTCTCTGTGTGTCTTTCCAAATGAACCCCAAGCCTCCTTCTTATACTTTTCACGTTGAGACTTCAACGACCGAGATTAAGACTCTAATAAAAAACTAACATTAAAACTTGACTTGATCCGCCTTCTAGATCATTCTCACCCATATTTTGATTAATATCCATTAATATATTAATTATCCTAAGTTTAGACTTAGGAACCCCATTAAAAATATTAATTACTTTAATAAATACAATCCTGGTGGAATTCCACCAAACAGTTTCTGGGTTCTTTAGAACTCATGTGTCGTAGTCTCTCCACCAATTTTCATGACTAGAGCACAACCAATGCTACCAAAAACCAACACTCCCTCTTAGCGAGGAAAGTGCTCTATCAACAATGTTCAACTGCATGCTGCTCTGTCTCTGAAGCACCTCCTTTTTGCACTGTTGTTGCCTCCAACACTGTGCTGCTGCTGCTACTGTACTGTTGCCCATGACACTGCCACTGCTGCATCTGTACTGCAACTCCCTCTTAAATGCTACATTTTCTATGCTACTAGCACTGCAATTGCTAACACTGCATTTGTACTGCAACTCAGTTGCTGAGAGAGGCAACTGGAAAACATCCAAAATTAACTGAACTTAATTGTGTTCAGCATAATACCATGAATGTTGGAATTTGACTGCTCTAGTCTTTGACCCTCTGAATCTTCTGTGCTGCTGTTGACTTCTGCACTGCCGCTGACTTTTGCACTGTGCCATTTGCACCACTGCCAACCTTGCTCTGCGCTGATCAGCTCCTGGTCTCGGGCTATTGCATCTGCCTCTCCAAACAATCCACTGCATCATCTGACACTAAGTCCATCTCGCTATTGTTGAATCTTGGGCTCTCGTAGCAAGGAATTGTCAATTGATCCAAGAAGTGGACTCCTCAAGGATCCTGCCTGTATGTAGTCCTTCCGACTACAACTCAATATCGCCCCATTTCCCTCCTAGAGATGCATGGGCACTCATGGCAAACTCCTCTTGGTCAATCTTCGCTGGAGCAGCCTTAGGATCATGTTTCTCATCCTTATCCTTTTGCTTCAAAGGGCACTAGGATGCAAAGTGGCCCATCTTGCCACATCTGAAACATTTCACCTTTGAAATGTCCTTCTTCCACTTCTGTTGTTCCTTTGATGCTAGAGCTGCGTTCTCCTCCTCCTTTATCTTCGTGCCACTCCCACTGCTACCATTGAGGTTGACCTTAACTAGGTCCCTCCTTAATTCCTCCTATTGAAGAGCTGCCCACATCTCCTCCCATGAAGGTAGTCTTTCTTTGCCCAATATACTTTGGACAAAGACTTGCCATTCATCCGAGACTCCATTCAGGGCCGTCCTTACCATCGCGGTAGACTGTGGAGTAGACTCCACTGCAGCAAGCTAGTCTCTAGTGTCCTGAAGACGTTGAAGATAGGAGTTAACTCCTCCCTTCTGCATCAATGTCTGCTGCAACTTTTGTTCTAGGTTCATCTTCCACTATTTGGAAGAGCCTTCACACAGTGAAGACAAAGCTTCCCACATTTCTCGGGTTGTATCTTTGCCTTGCAAGTGTGAGACCACATGATCTCAAACAGCATTGAGTATGAACCTCTTCGCCTTCCCCTGCTTGGCCTTGTACTTCTTCCTTTGATAATTGTTAGCGGGAACAACCACAACACTCTTGACGCTGGCTTCGAGATTGTATTCCTCCAAAACAACTAAGATTCTGGACTTCCATATGACATAGTTGGAAGCTCCTTCCAACTAGTCCTGATCTCTGAGCCCATGTGATGCCATCTCACCCAACTGTTGAACTGACTCCTCTAGTCATTGCTCAGCATTGCTGCTTGACAAGTGAGAAATTTGAACTTTTGGCGAGAAAAGTTCTCTGAGGAGAAAATTCCCCTTCTATGTGTCTTCGCTCTTTTCCGACGGATTTCTGCCCCGACAGAAACTGTGCCCTTCAAGCACTATGCTGAGGCTTTGCGTCACTCCCTCTGCCTTTGCAAGCTCACGATTCAGAAATCATACCTCTCTCAACTCTCTCACAGAGAGATTTCCTCGGAATCTCTGCTTCTTGGCAAGGACTGCGCAATCCCTTCAAGGGGATTTGAATTGCTGCCAAATGCAACTTTTGGCCTCTCTGCTCAGTGCTGGATTTGCTCTTCTTGTTTCAAAATCAATGCCCTGATACCATGTGAAAATTCCTAATCCTCAAGGAACCCCTACTGCAGCAAATCTGAATTTACTTCACCTACTTGATTTTAATATACATTATCAAGTTATTCTCTGAATATTGTGGCAAATTAATTCTTCAGCCTACACTAATTTAATATTTGATTACATGAAACAAAAAACTGAGCAAAGAACAAGATACATAGGACGCAATTATTTTTGGACAAAATAGTCCCCGGAAAAACTCAATACAAGAAAACCGGTGCAACACCTCTGAGCCTTGAGGGTTTTCTATTATTAAGCAGTGGTTCTGAGTACAATGCTGGATGCCCTCCCGACAATCCAGTGACAGAGAAAATACAATGGCGGAAAATCTGAGCGAGTTTTACCTCACTTCACCCGGCAGATTCCGGATGATCAGGAAGCAAGACCGGCTAACCCCGACTACCTCTGTGCTGGCCCCGCGTCAACCTTGCACTGTCTCTTCTGCCCACCGCGTCAACCTTCTCGGCTCTTCGGACAGTTCCCCGATAGTTTCGGCTTTTTGCGTGGAGGGCAGCTTCTGCGCTGGCCCTTTTAGCTCTGCTTTAGGCCTGCGTGGGCCCAGATTGGCCGAACGTTAGTCCTCTTGGTTGCCGCGCTGCCTCCACAAGCTTCTCTTCGCCTTTCTGTCAATACTCCTGAAATATCCCTGCCCCTTTGCTGCAACTGATCACTCAGTTCGAATTCTCAGTTTCCTAGCCCCAGAAATCAAACTCCAGATCAATTTGTTCTCTCCATGTGTCTTTCCAAATGAACCCCAAGCCTCATTCATATACTTTTCAATGGCCGAGTTTAAGTCTCTAATCAACGGCTAAGATTAAAACTTGTCTTGATCCACCTTCTAGATCATTCTCACCCATATTTTGATTAATACCCATTAATATTTTAACTAATAACCATTAATATTTTAATTTTCTTAAGTTTAGACTTAGGAACCCCATTAAAAATATTAATTGTTTTAATAAAATACAATTTGGGTGGAATTTCACCAAACAGGTTCTGGGTTCTTTAGAACTCATGTGCCTTAGCCTCTCCACCAATTTTCATGGCTAGAGCACAACCAATACGTGACTGCCTTTTACATCACTTTGCTGGCAGCCTTCTTCTTTGGAGGATGGTGCTTGTCTTGGAGGGCTACTTGACGCTAGGTTGACCCATATTCATGCTCAAGAAGAGATCTTTAACATGATTTTGATTCTTTGACTTTCATAGACCTATGGAATGAGCAAGAAACTCATTCGAATAATTTACAAAAATAATATTTCTTTTTCATGACGAGTACAAAGATCAAAATTACATTTACAAATACCGAACCTAGTTACACTTTTCTTCAACACTCCCTCTTAACTAGGGAGGTATTTACAATGGTACTTGGTCATTCTCAATCTGAAGAATTTCTCATAAGAAGAATCAGATTGGTAACCCATTTGTATAGCATCATAGTAACCAATATTGTTTCCACAACAAGGCCTTGACTGACAGCTCTATCTCTCATCACATCAGAGCACAATGTTGGCGAGACCAATGACTATAGACACCTTCATCATTGTCTCTCAAGGTACATACCCACCCGGGTGTTCACTGAGTATGACCTTCTAGGACTATTCTTATCTTGGGTTTCTAGCCCTCAAAGAATATCGGTCCTCTTGCCTGCTCTTGTCTTGGATGCCCTATACATCCTCAAAGAGCATTGGATGCCAGATGATTACCCAATCCTCCATTCTTTCTTCCAAAGTGAAGACAAGAATGTTGTGTCTATCATGTGTCTACATTTCCATTCATGGCCTTCACCTAGACTTTCGGTCCTTAGTCCTGGTCTAGTGCACGACACATGAGATAGAAAAACACAACTGTCACTCCTTTTTAACCAGGGGTGATCTACTCCAAGCTCCCTCTTGATCAGGGACTTGTTAGAGCTCCCTCTTAGCTAGGGACTCTTCTATACATCAACAACTTCTTCTTCGTGGGTCCTTCAGCTGTTTGATGAACTTCTCTCCTTGATGTCATGAAATTCAGTTGAGCTTATTGTAAGGCGACAACTATCGATCACTTTCCTCCTTCGTTTGTCATGCCATTCCTTTCTTCATGGAAAGTGGCATTCTTCATATCTGGAACCTTTGTCATATGGCTACTTCTTCATCATGCTTCCTCTATCCACCACATGAATGCTAGTTGTACTTGTATTTACAACTCTTATTTGAGTAGCCTTGCGTGAACTTATCCAGATATTATTCAAGAAATCAAATATATCACTAAATCGAATCGTACCTCACTAGGTGGCTCCTTATCATGACATCTTTCTCTAGGTATCAACATCCCGCATTCATGTTGACACGTTTCCCAATGATATCCATTGTCAAGGGTCTTCATCTTTTTCAGAGTTTCATTAGAGTCTTCATATCTTTCCGTGAGATTTCCTGGTCAAATCTTCTTGGTCTTTTGGATGTTGATTGCCTTCATCATGGTTACATATCTCATGTTCTCTTCCTTCCTTACACATTCCATTCCCAGGAGCTTTCAATAAGATTTTCTTCTTTGTAGTCAATGTCCTCATACTTCGTATATTATGTTGATTTCATTTTGTGTGACTCTTATGCTTTCTTGGATCATTTAGTGGAGGAGATCCTGTTTTGTCTTGATCATGCTTCTTAAGCTAGAAGTAATGATCCCTGTTACTTGCAACCATATGACATGACATTATAATTTTAAACATAAGCATACATACCTTATTTTACCTTTAGGTCATCGAGGCTTCTTCCAACAACTTCCTTGATTGAAGAGATCTTTAATCCCTTGATTTGCTTCATGTCATCATATCATCATCTCATGGATTCCATAAGTTGGAGTTCTTGTTGAAACACTTGCTTCCTCTCTAGATTAGTGAACCCTACGATGAGGATTCCATCAGAGAATTTTGAGGATGTTGTATATCCCCAATGTTGGAATTTCTAAGTCTGACACGTTAGAAACCCTTCATGCACTTTACTGATTTATTCCTACTTACTTGTTATGTTAATTTACAAGTTATTTACCATGTAAATATTGGAAATAAATACAGTACATGCTCAACACATTATAGATCATCAACTGAAGGAAATAGAAACAAGCACACAAGTGACATCGTTGTTTCTAGACTAATGTCCCCAGAAAAACCCAATGTGGGAAAACCAGTGCAGCTATCTGAGGGTTTGATTTATTAAGTAGTTTCTGAATACAATTTGGGTGCCAAATCCGACATACCCAATAGACTAAACTCTCGGCAGTAGTACCTCTCCTTCGGAGACAGAAGCTTCGGTTGAAACCCCAGATAAACACTCCAGCAGCTCCTCAACTTCAATCTGCCCCACGAAAAACCCCAGCGTCAGCCTCTTCTGCCCTTTGCGTCAGCTTTCCCGACAGTTCTCGACAGTTTCGGCTGTTCCTGGAAGTTTCGGCTTCTGCCCTTTGCGTCAACATTCCCGGCAGTTCCAGGAAGTTCCAGCTGTTCTCGACAGTTCCGACTTCTTCCCTCTGCGTTAGCTTTCCCGGTTGTTCTAGCAGTTCCCGGCAGTTCTGGCTATTCCCGACAGTTCCAACTTCTGCCCTCTGCGTAAGCTTTCCGGCTGTTTCGGCAGTTCCGACTTCTGCCCTCTGTGTCAGCTTTCTTGGCAGTTCCCGACAGTTCCGACGTCTGCCCTCTGCGTCAGCGTTCCCAGCTGTTCCGACAGTTCCCAACAGTTTCGGCTGCTCCTGGCCGTTCCGGTTTCTGCCCTCTGCGTCAGCTTTCCCAGCTATTCTTGTAGTTTCCTGCAATTTCGGCTGTTTCCGGCAGTTGCGGCTTTTGTCCTCTGCATTAGCTTTCCCTGCTGTTTCGCTGATCCTCTCGGCACTATCTCTGCCTCTCTGCTTCTGTATTCACTGCCCCTCAGCTGCAACTCCGATCACTCTCTCAACTTTCTCAGCAAACCCAACTCTAGAAAGTCGAAATCTTGATCTCTTCGTGTGTTCTCCAAGTGTCCCCCATGCCTCCTCTTATACTTTTCTCGTTGACAAATCAACGGCCGAGATTAAGTCCCTAATCAACGGCTAAGATTAGATCTGACTTGATCCATGACTTTTGGACCATTCTAACACAATTTTATATTAATTCGCATTAATATTTTATTTTCCCTAAGTTAGACTTAGGGACTCCATTAAAAATATTAATTATTTTAATATATCCCAAACTGTTTAGAATCTGCCCAAACCCTTTCTGGGTATTGGAGATCTCATGTGCCTTAGCCTCTCTACCAATTTTCATGGCTACAACACATTCGTTGCTACCCCAAATCAACACTCCCACTTAGCGAGGAATGTGCTCTAGTAATACTCTTCAATGAGAATCACTTTGATCATCCGACATCGGTCCCTGTGCCGATGCTAGGCTTGTTGCCCAACATCTTCTGCACTGCTACATCCTGTACTGCTACCCATAGTCCTGCCACTGCCACTGTTGCATCCGTACTGCAACCCCCTCTACATCCGGGCTGCTAGCCATGGCCCTATAACTGCCACTGCTGCATTTGCACTGCAACCCCTCTCATCACGCTGCCCATAGTACTACCACTGCTAACTGCTGCACTACAACTCAATTACTGAGAAGTAAGTAACTGATCTCCCAATTCTGACATCTCTGTTAGGGTAGAAACACTCTTGATGTTGAAGCTCCCTCTGTCACTGACAAGTGCTCCCTCTCTGACCTCTGCGTTGCTGCAACAACTCTTTGCATCTTGCACCATTGAACACATCTTGCACTGGTGATACACTCCCATGCCTCTCGCACTGTTGCAGCCTGCTAGCCTCGCGCTGTCCTGGGAATCCTACACTGTAGCTCTCTCTGTCGCTCCATCCACATCTGTCTCTACTGACATCCGCCAATACTGTTACTCCTCTTCGGGGCTCTCGTAGCAAGGTCTAATCCAAGAGGCTGGGTACCTTGATGATCCTGCCCCTCATCGCCTGTAGTCCACCTGACTACAACTCGATGTCTCCCCACTTCTTTTGAAGTGGCACATGAGCACTCATGGCACAATCATCGTCTGTTTGCACTTCCTTCTCTGTCCTTACTGGCGCTGCCTTGGTCTTGGAGGCCTCTCCCTTACTCTTCTTCCTTGGGCACTAGGTCGAATAATGACCCAACTCCCCACATTGGAAGCATTTGACCTTGGAGAGGTCCTTCTCCCGTTTCTCCTGCTTTCCCTCAGATGCTAGGGCAACATCTTCCTCCTCCTTCTTGATTCTGATCCCCTTGCCACTGCTTCCTGCCTTGCTCAGCCTTCTGATCTCTTCTTGGTGAAGAGCAGCCCACATTTCCTCCCAATCTGGAAGGGTTGCCCCTCCTAGTATGCTCTGGACAAATGCCTCCCAGTTTTCTGGGACTGCGTTTAGGGCTGTTCTCACCATCAATTCTGGATCCGGCGTTGCCCCTATGGAAGTTAGTTGATCCCGGATCTCCTTCAATTGACCGAGGAATAGATCGATCTGTTCTCCCTTCTTCATTTGGTATGATCGCAATTGATTTTCTAGTAGCATCTTCCTCTGCATGGAAGTATGCTGATACAACTTGGTCAGGGCCTCCCACATCTCCTGTTCCGTGTTCTTCTCGACAATATGTGGTACTATATGATCCTTGAACCCGTTAAGGATGATACTCTTAGTCCTTGCCCTTGCATCCTTGTACCTGTCATTGTCAGTCGGATCAACTGGGATAGCTATTGTCCTCAAGGCGAAGTGCTTGACAGGATTCCTGTCTAGTACGGATAAGATTCTGGCCTTCCAGACTTCCAGACTACGAAGTTTGAGGCTCCGTCCAGTCTGTCCTGGTCTCTTACTCCATGTAGTGCCATTTTGCTGCTCCTCTACTTCCCTCCTGGAAGTTTCTGGTGTGACTCCCTCTGAGCCTCGACTTCCCTCCTAGAAATCCTTTTGCCAATGTCGAGATGCCCCTCTCCAATTGTTTGTGCAACTGAAACACTGATCCAGATTCCTTGGCTAGAAATCCGCCTCGGTAATAACTCCCTCTACCTTGGCCTTGCCATGTTAGGTACTGTTCTAACTACAGTACCCCACTAGCTCCACTCTGCAACTTACCCATAGCCTCCTAAACCCTAGCAAATTGAAGGTTAGAGCTCTTAGGCTCTGCGCAACCCTGGCACCGGCAAATTAGCCTCCTTAGCCAATTGCGTCAGCCCTCCTGGCCTCTACGTGAGCTTGCCTTTGCCTCCCTCAGCCTCTGCGCTGCCTCTCCCTGGCTCAGTCTTGATGACGCAGGCACTGTGTCACCCCTTCCTTGCTGCTATTCTGCTAGGAACAACTTCTGTCACTCGGGATAACTGTTTTCTGCTGCTGCTGCTCTGCGCGGCTGATGTCCTCAGTTCTCTGCAACCACACTCTGATACCGTGTTGGAATTTCTAAGTATGACACGTTAGAAACCTTCATGCACTTTGTTGATTTATTCCTACCTACTTGTTCTGTTAATTAACAAGTTATTTACCATGTAAATACTGGAAATAAATACAAGTACATGCTCAACACATTACTGATCATCAACTGAAGGAAATAGAAACAAGCACATAAGTGACACCATTGTTTTTTGACTAATGTCCCTGGAAAAACCCAATCCAGGAAATCTGGTGTAGCTGTTTGAGGGTTTGATTTCGTTTCAGAATACAATTTGGGTGCCAAATTCGACATACCCAACAGAGAAAACTCTCGGCAGTAGTACCTCTCCTTCGGAGACAGATGCTCTAGCTGAAACCCCGGATAAACACTCTGGTAGCTCCTCAACTCCAATCTGCCCCACGAAAAACCCCACCATCAACCTCTAGGGAAGGCTTTAGCGTCTTCTGCCCTCTGCGTCAGCTTTTTCGGCAGTTCCCGACAATTCCGGCTTTTGCCCTTTGTGTCAGCTTTCATAGAAGTTTCAGCAGTTCCCGACAGTTCCAGCTGTTCTCGGCAGTTCTGGCTTCTTCCGTCTGTGTCAACTTTTCTGGCTGTTCCGATAGTTTTGGTTGTTCTTGGCAGTTTCGACTTCTGCCCTTTGTGTCAGCGTTCCCAGCTATTCCGGCAGTTCTGGCTTCTGCTCTCTACGTCAGCTTTCCTGGCTGTTTTGCTAGTTCCAGGTAATTCCGGCTATTCTCGGCAGTTCCAGCTTCTGCCCTCTGTGTCAGCTTTCCCGGCTGTCCCAGCAGTTCCCGACAGTTCGGATGCTCCCGACAATTTTGGCTTTTGCCCTCTGTGTTAGCTTTCCCAGTTGTTCCGGCAGTTCCCGACAGTTTCGGTAGTTTTGGCTGTTCTCGGCAGTTCTGGATTCTACCCTCTGCATCAGCTTTCCCGGCTGTTTCGCTGATCCTCCCGACATTATCTCTGCCTCTCTGCTTCTGTATTCACTGCCTCTCAACTGCAACTCCGGTCACTCTCTCAACTTTCTCAGCAAACCCAACCCTAGAAAGTCGAAATCTTGATCTGTTCATGTGTTCTTCAAGTGACCCTCAAGCCTCCTCTTATACTTTTCTCGTTGACAAATCAATGGCTGGGATTAAGTCCCTAATCAACGGCTAAGATTAAATCTGGCTTGATCCATGACTTTTGGACCATTCTAACACAGTTTAATATTAATTCACATTAATATTTTATTTTCCCTAAGTTAGACTTAGGGACTCCATTAAAAATATTAACTATTTTGATATCTCCCAAACTGTTTAGAATCTGCCCAAACCCTTTCTGGGTATTGGAGATCTCATGTGCCTTAGCTTCTCCACCAATTTTCGTGGCTAGAGCACATCCGATGCTACCCAAAATCAACACCCAATTGGCAGATATTTCCTTTTTGACTTGATATATGATGAGCCTTAGATGACTCATTTCTTTTCTTCAATGTCCACTGAGGTTCCCAAGAGCTATATACCCTACATGTTTGTCTGCCATGGATTTTGTCCTTAATGATTCCCATGGTGATGTCACGAGCTCTTGTTTTTAATGCTTCCATGATGCCATGATGCACCTTATTATCATTGCCATATCTTATAACACAAGATTTAGGAGCTTATGATAGGACCCTTTTGTGAGGGATACTATCTTACTCATAGGAGAGATTTGTTACTCCCTCTTTCCTTGGCCTTTTTCTTCAGCTTCCTCCATCTTTCAGTGATATGAGCTTCCAAAATATTTCTATAGCATTGAATCTTAGCTATACTTATTCTGTCTTGTTTGAGGACCAACCTTGCCTTTCCTTTTTGCACATGGTTGAGTTCTTTTAACCTTCAATATTTTTGTCATCAACTTGTCTTTCTCTATCTAGCATAGAGACCACAAGTTGTTGAATGAGGTAACCTTCTTGTTCATGGACATTTGTTACCTTGCCTATCAATTAGAACAATGATGATTATCTTCCTTCATAGATCTTGTAGATGGGATCTTATGAAGATATCCTACATCCCTTGATACCCTTTACTTTCGTGTAGATCAGATTTCATGTGACCTTCTTCATTGCATCTTTAGAGTGAGTTTATCATCTACATCACTTTGATATCTCCAATATTTCTATGTGAGGGGATCTTTCATAAGCATCCCTTTCCATAAATTCAGAGGAGACCTATTGATATGTTTAATGACTTTTGCTTCTTAGAGGACTATGACTATCCTCCTTCTTCATGCAAGGAATCTTGATGACCCATCAACTTATAGATGTCCTTGCAATTCATGAAGTCATTTAACCAAATTTATAAATTGAAAAGATACTTACTTGTCATGTGAAGATGAAATCTTCACCTTGATCATGTTGATGATGGTTGAAGATGTATGAGGGCTTCTTCTTGGATGATCTTCTTTCAAGTGAGAAAGCCTTTCCTTAATAGAAAAGGTTGCTCCCTTTTGATGATTTGCTTCTTCCTCGGATGGTCTTCTTCTAGGGCAAGGAGATGATCCTTGCTTGATTTCATAACCTTGGAGATGACAGTGCCTTCTTGCCTTCAATATGCCTTCTTTTGTAGTGTAGATCAAGACTGCTTCCATGGTGTCAACCTGTTCCAAGATGAGGTCTTGCTTTGTAGACAACTTTTATGAGGGTCTTGGTGGCCTTTTGATGATGACTTGTGAACATAAAAGCTATTGCTGTTGTAGGCTGTCTTCTAGATTGCATAGACAAAAACCTTTGCTGTTGTAGACTGCTGTAGTAAATTGAACTTTCAATTCCTTCAACTTGCTTTGATGCTCTTCTTGAAAACTGTTCCTTGTATGCCTCTTTTTGCTGCCCGTCCTTTGACTTCAGTGCTTTAGCTCCGATACCATGTTGAAGAATCTAGGGCAGTTAGAGTTGATTAGATTCTTCTTAGCATGATAACTATTTGTGAGGTGTTTTCAATTTTCATCTTATGTCAATCTTCACTTGTTATTATTAGTGTTTGTCTTCTTTAGTTCATCAAATGGCTACCAAAACAAATAGACAAGAACACAAGGTTTTGGCATCTTGTCCGGGCCAAAACCTCTCCCTCTTGGAGAGGAAAACCCGCACAAAATTCTTCTTATAGAGATTCCAATTGACGAATGCCAAGACCGTGACCCTTGACCTACTATGCCACTCCAAGACCAAGACACCAATCCTCTTCTTTGTCACTGCTGAGATCATCATCATCATTGTTGTACCATGACTGTTTCTTTAGCTAGATCACTGCTGCACCATGACTGCACCTTCTTCATCACTGTCTTGACTTTGTCTTCATTAGGATCATGACTGCAATTATGCCGAGGTCATGACTGTGTTCATGAGACATAGTTTACTATTGTGAGATCACTGTAATCTTTCTCCTTATGATTATGCCAAGACTGTGTAGAGTAGGCCAAGATAAAGAATGTCTCTCCTTGACTCTTCTCTTCATAAGTATGCTGAGACATGACCCTTCTCCCAACCGAGACATTATACTGCTCCTTCTCCGAGATACCTATAACACCTTATCCATCTGAATATTGTCCACTGTACTCTTGTCCGAGCTACCTGCACTTATCCGAGATTACAGAGTGTCCGAGATTCTGTGTCTCCTGCACCCACTGTGTCATCCAAGATTTTGTCATGCACCCATCCGAGATTCTGTCCTGCACCTATCTGAGATTTCAGAGACTTGTCTGAGATTCTGTTTTGCAGTTTTGCGGATACCCTAGCTAGGTATTTATAGTAGTTCGTCCTCCATAATTAGCTGACGTGTCCATTGAAAAGTTGTGTCTATTTCTTTGAGCGGACATGAGTGAATCTAATTCTTTTAGGCCGACATGACTGTCTTTTACCTCGCTTTGCTGGCGGTCTTCTTCTCTGGAGGATGGTGCTTGTCTTGGAGGGCTACTTGACACTAGGTTGACCCATATTCATGTTCAAGAAGAGCTCTTTAACATGACTTTGATTCTTTGACTTTCCTAGATCTATGGAATGAGCAAGAAACTCATTCGAATAATTTACAAAAATAATATTTGTTTTTCATGACGAGTACAAAGATCAAAATTACATTTACAAATACCGAACCTAGCTACACTTTTCTTCAACATGAATGCTGTAAAAAAGTAAATCAAAAATGCACATGCAAACTGTTGTAATAAAAATGCAAAAAAATAGAGAGAAAATGCACTTACCTGTTGCTTGAATCTCCTTGAAAATGCTCTCACACCCTTTGCTCCTTGCTCCAAAACACTCATAACAAACCCACAACAAACAAAACAACTCAGTGTGAAAATAGAATGGTGAAAAATGCCTTTAAAACGCCGCACGAGTTCCTAATTTCCGGATTCTAATCCGAAAATCGGGACACGTCATGTCCCGATTTTCAGACTCGAATTCGCCCGAATCGTGTCCGATTCGCTAGATTCGGGATATTATGGGCCTGGGGGACGAATCCGATTTCATAGGTCAAGGGTGTGAAGTTGATCAACGATAGAGGGGCTTGACCAGGTTTGGGAGGAGAATAGGATAAAAACAATGATTTTCTTTTGAAGTTCAAATGCAGTGATCCAAACGAGGACACTAACCCAAAGTCACCTAGGTAGAGGAATGATCCTTGAGCTAGGGCTTGTAATATCTCGGGATTCCACCATCGGATTGAGATCAAATTTGGAGGACCCCTTGAGAAAACCCCAACGTAGTTGTGGACCAAATTTCAAGGGTTTTGGATGGCTATAAAAGATTTTGCTTGATGCCTAGGAGACTTTCTAGGGTTAGACCTAGAGAGAGGAGAAAAAAGATGAAAAATATGTTAGTTTAAGTGATCACCAAGGGCTAGACCAGTGCCTTGCCTTAGGGAGAGATGATGTCAAGGACATATCGAGATTTGGAGAAGCTTTCACCCGATCAAGGAGACCTTAGGCAACTTCATATGGAAAATTAGGGCATGAACTTGGCTACTAAAGAAATTTACACTTCGATGTGCAAGAATTGATGGCTTATCAAGGTATTATTAATGAATTTTAACCTCTAGGAACATTTGTTCATCATACATGACACATGTAACATATGCAATGCCTCATAAGTCCAAGAATTCCATAATTTCTCATAAAATTAGGGCAATTCAGATCTAGAGAGCAAAAATCCCATACATTATTCATGTGATGAAAAATGTAAAGATAGACATGAAAAATAACACTTACATGTATAATGAGTATATCCAATTATTAATTCAAGACAAAATTTGAAGCTTAGAGATCAAGAGATAGTATCCAAACATCAAAATTCATCCATGAATCCAAACTTGTCCTCCGAAAGGGAATGCAAAATTCTCACAAGAGCTACTAATTCAATCCAAGTGATGATGAGAGAAATGAATCATCTTCTCATCTATTTATACAATCCAATAGGCAATTCGAATGGCCTAATTTGCCTAATTTAGCCCCAAATAATAAAATAATGTACAATAATGATATGCCTTCGTGCAAGCCCACCCAGATAGCTCCAAAAATAGAAAGATAAGCCTCTCAAGAGGGCAAAATAGTAAACATGATGAGTCATTGGGCCATTGAGAAGGCCTAGTGGAGTCTAAAGTGTGCCAAGTTGACAGAATAGGCTCCAAACACAATGATCAAGGGTTTGGCCCCTTAATATCTGAGCAGGTCACATGTGGTGTCCCCAAGTGGGTGTAGGGGCACAATGACATCCTCATGGGTCTCCAAGTGGATCAACACTATCTATAAACCATCTTTAAGAGCTAGAATGATGACATACGCCCTCCCTTTGTCTCCCATGGTGAGACACATCCTCATCTGGGCCCTGGAACGTCTACCAAGTGTATGGTATAACTGTGAAGCTGGTTGGGTGTGGTGATCCAGGTGCATCGTCCTCATCCAAAAGGTGGAACACAAGCAATCAATGAATGGTGTTGGGGATCCATGAGGTGCTCTCTGCTATGGTGGAGGTCCATGGCTCTCAACGCTCAGCCTACAAGTGCTGATGTGATCTTTTGGTGGGCTTTGACCTCGTATAGGGAGATCAAACCCCAAATGGAGACCCACCTGCGATCCTGTATAAGATCCAATGCGTCATCTTGCGTTCCAGTACAACAAATCATTAGAGTAATCGAGTAAAAGAGCTTACAAATCATGGAATCAAATGGGCACTTCATGGTGGCATGCCCTTCCATAGTGGGCTTTAGCATGTACAGGGGTCTCCAAGCTCAATAAGGGGGTTAACCAAGGATTCTATTATGTGGTTTCGGCTTTTAGAGGGGGTGACATGTCCATGGTACATCCATCAAGTGGTAGGTGGCATGTGATATAATGATGGAATGGAATGGGGATTAGGGGAAGGCTCCAAGCCACATTCCATGGTACAAGGGTATCTATAATAGGGGAAACCCACACTTGGGTATATGAGTGTGGGAGGGAGTAATTGTGGCATTATGATACAATTGTTGTCCTTGATGGCAACTCACTTAGATGACAGATCATTGTGCAACAGGTCAATAGCGAAGAATTAATGATCATGAGAGAAGTATATGCAGGTTCACCTTGACAAAGAAGCGTATACACGCGGGTTAACAGACCAAAAGAAGCGTATAACATACACACGAACTTTCACACAAGGAAAGACACGTATATCTTGGGAAACTAAGTTTTGGTCCATGGTATTTTGATCCATGGTATTGGTCCAAGGTATCTTGTCCGAGGGATTGACCCTAGGTATTTGGTCCAAGGTATTGGTCCTAAGTGGTTTTGGTCCATGGTATTGAGAAAGGCCTAAAACTATAAAAGGAGGAGAAGATCATTAGGCCAAGTGTGCAAATATTGAATATCTGATGAAGTGTGAGATCCAGTATGCAAGTTATGGGTTTGTGATGCTTTGCTTGATCTGAACCAAGGATGCACCTATGTGGATGATGATGAATGATGGATCGGGATCTTAAGGCTTGGAATGTATCATCATTATGTGGTTTGATCATGGATAGACTAGATCTGAATTACTGATGCATATTTTATTGTATAAATGTTATGATCTGGGTATGATTTATGTCTGGCATAGCTACAAAGTTATGAGTAAATATTTGCAGATCTGTACGTGGGTTCGCCTTGGTAAAAGCGCATATACACGCTGGTTTGGCTCATTAGAGTCGTGTATACAGTATGAAGTATGATATTTGAAGTTGCAGTTGGATCTAGTGGTTGTTGCAGAGTTTTGGGTTTTTCTCTGTGTTCTGGTGACTGTGTTTTGATGACAGGGTTTCAGTGATTCAGTGTTGGGTGATTCAGAGATTGATGATGCAGATATAGTTGATGGTTGTATTGCAGTGGTGATCGATTTTGTGCTTCAATGTTGTTCATGGGTCCAGCATGAAAATTGGATGAAACGTGGCCTTCAGATTATGGTGTTGTGATCTAGGAGTATCTAGTTTGAAAATTTATGAAACGTGGTCCCTGGAGGAAGAAAGAAGGTCGTAGCCTTCTGTAGGTCGGTGCCTACGTACTGGTAAACATATCGGCCAGTACAAGAGCCAGGGGGTTGGAGCTCCCTTCCAATAGCAGCTGGAAAACGAGAGAGGGTTGTAGCCTTCTGTAGGCCGATGCCTACGTACTAGTAAATATATTGGCTAGTACAAGAGCCAGGGGGTTGTAGCTCCCTTCCAGTAGTAGCTGGAGAACGAGAGAAGGTTGTAGCTTTCTGTAGGTGGATGCCTGCGTACTGGTATGAGTCTGCGCCAATACAATATTGTAAACAGGTTTTTCTTATATTAAAGGAAGACAACAACAGGTGTTTTTTTGTCCCGCATTAGGTTTCCACCTTATATCATGGTGTTCATGTGTGTTTCTTATGTGTGACGATCTGTTCTATTTTTACTGCACCTGGTTATTGTTTATATAGTTAATGAAGTTCTGATGCACTGATTAAAGATCAACATATGATGAATTAACTGAATCATAAGTTTCCTGGTTATACTCTAATTGCCTTCAACACAATTGCGTGTACACGCTAGTTACCTTCACTGAAGTAGCGTATATGAATTTGAGTATGAAGAGAAAGAGATTATTGATTTGACGAATACTGATTAACCCCCCCCTCAGTATTATTTTCAACAACATGTCCATGGTACATCCATCAAGTGGTAGGTGGCATGTGATGGAATGGAATGGGGATTAGGGGAAGGCTCCAAGCCACATGCCATGGTACAAGGGTATCTATAATAGGGGAAGCCCACACTTGGGTATATGAGTGTAGGAGGGAGTAATCGTGGTACATGACTTACCCTGGTCTTTGTTTCTCCACCTTTCTTCATATGCCTTTTGCCTTTGATTGATTTTTCTTCATAACTGCTCGGGGTTCCAGAGGATGAGAGCATGATGTGTAGGATATGACAGTAAATATCCCTTTTAAGGTGGGCAATTCATTGCCCACCAGGGGTTGGGACAATCATGGGTTCATTAATGTAGATGGGGCTCATCTAGGGCCCATAGGACCCAGGGTGATGGCCATAAATAAGGGGTAGAGTTCATGTTTGGCTTTTGCCCACGTGTTAAATTTGTATGTCCCAGCCATCTTTTTGCATTTTGTGGTACATTTCTTGTCGAGAGTGGCCAAATTATGCTTTTTCTTTCCCTTTTAGCTGCATCAACTTTTGAGGCATTGTTCTAGGCCCAAACAAAAGTGTGGACAAGGGGAGGGGGAGACTAACCCCTTGTGGACCCAGTGGACAAATTTGGATCCTGATGGGAAAAGTGATAAATGGGTTTAAAGTGAGTGGAGGGGAGTGATGTTTATGGTGTTGGGAAGCAGGACCACACAACCAAAATCGTTTTTCCCATGTAGTGCCAACCTTAAAGCTAATAGCCAGTAAAGGAGATCCCACTGGATTAGGATACAAGGCTAATCACCAAATCAGGCAGAGGAGACAAGAGTACAAACCTAGCCCACTCTTTCTACCGAAACCCCCTATCATTCCATGCCAAAAATGTCCATGATAAGTAAACAAAATTACTCGACTACACCAATGAATAGCCATACCTTCGGGGTTGGGAGGCCCACCTTCAAACATACGATCATACCAGATGGGCGAGGGACCACGTGGCTGGCTTAGGTGGCGGAGATAGTGGCACATCGAGCTATCTGGTGGCTGCAAGGGGCTGCCGGCTGAGGACCATCTAGGAGAAAATTTTCTCCTAAAGATACTACCTGCAGGTATCAGGTATCAAAAATCTGAAATGGAAAATGAGAGAAAATGAGTTTCTAGAAACTGGAAGGGCTAGCATCTAGTAAGAAGTCATGGATATGAATCATGGGTAGACTTTTTAGGAATCTATAGGAAACGGGGGAAACACTAGGGAATGTTTTTGCAATCACCTCTCATCAATTGTGTTTATTTATTTATTTTGGTTTTTAGTTTCCTTTTTAATGCTATAAAAATATTGCTTCAAGGTTTTTAGTGGGGTTGGGCAGGGTTAGAAAATTCTTCTGGATTATTTTTTTATTATTATTATTATTATTTAAGTTCAATTTTGAAGCCAAAACTTAAAACAAAAAAGGTAAAGGTTAAAACTCACCAAGAAACAGTTCCAATCAATGTTGCAAACATCATGTTGGTAAATATATCACCAAGGGTCCAGAATACTAATTGGCAACATTAGGGTAAATATCGGTAAACTTAAAAAAAATACAAAAATATTCATTTTAGTTTCTTTTAAGCATCTAATGAAACCCCTCCCTGTAGCCCCATTTAGGGATAATGTAATACAGTAATAGTAACCCCTTTGTTCTCAATTCTCTTCACTCCCTATTAAACTGAGCAAAACAATCCAAAAAAATCCAAAATTCTCTCGACTCAACTAATATTTTCTATTTTCAGTCAATGTATTGCCATATATCACAATATATTCAAAATTGGAAAAAGCCACAATTTTTGACAGTGATATTATCGCTAAGCTGAGAGAATGACGATATATCATGATGTTGATGATATATTGGCAATATTTGCAACACTGGTTCTGATGGTTTCTGGAAATGGCTGGAAACTTCCTGTATGTGATTTCGGGCATCTGGAGGTGTTTCAGAAACTGGAAATGCATTCTTGAATGACCAGAAATAGTTTCCACAATTCATTGTAATGTATCCATGTTCAGTGCATAAACAGGAAATTAACTTAGAATGCCTTCCTGTACCATCTTTCAACACTAAGACTCCAGAGAATAGGTATGTGGCATGTGCTATTCAAGATAATTGGCCTTAGTATACCAGTTTACACCTCAATGCCCTGATGAAGCAAGAAATTTGAGAACAGATTATGATTGTGTTAGATGACTCATTGTAGTATCAAGCCTGCTAAGCAGCAATGCTGACATGTTCCAGTTTTCATTGTTCAAAAATATTTTAAAATATGATTTATAAATTATGAAATGAAAGGCCAATATTCTCTTTTGCATGCATAGTTTAAGCTTTGTATGTATCCATTTACAAACCACATGCCAGAAAACATCGTCTATACATGGAGGATCTGTATCACACTAACACTGTTGAAACTCTGTTTTATATTTCGGAAACATAAAATGTAAGTTCAAGATAGATATCCATTTATGTCAGTGTGAAAACTGTATAGCTATAATCAAATAGCAGCCTGGTGGGCTAGCTTGAGTGGTTGAGAGCTTTGAGCGTCATGCAGGAGGTCTTAGTGTTGGTCTGCCAGGGTGGATGCATGACCTACCTAATTTGATGTCCCTGCTGGGTCAGGTGTTGTAATTGTCAACGACAGGTTTACACAGGGTACCATCTGTGAAATGTGGGAAAGTGGTTGAAAATTTCCTCATTGGGAAAAAAGGAGGAGATATACTCAAATAGTTTAGGAAACATTTCAAAAGCAACCAGAAGAGTGAAAACAATGAAAGCACTTCTGTCCTGGATGAAACCAGAGGAGGAGGTAAACATAGAAAGAACAGAAATGAATATCAATTGAAGAAAATAGATAGTAGATTAAAGAGATGGGATGCTCTTTCAGGAGATTGAAAACCATGATTGGGCTGTAAAATATTTTCCTACCTAACCTGACATATGTGGTTATTTCGACATGTTTCTGTATTATTTTCAGAATGTGTTTCAGCTATCAACTTTCTGACTATTTAACTCGTTTGATGGTAGCTATAAAATACATCGCTGGTATGATGCTCCTTTTTTAAACATCATGCAATAGAAATACCACCTAGCACCTGTTATACTTAAACTTTTAAAGAAAACATTGAGTGAAAAATTATAGGTTCTTTTTAATTGTTTAGAACCCAACGCTCCATTATTTCTACCCATGTTTTGGTCATTTGTTGAATATTAATAACATTATCTTATCTAATTTTTTCCAAAGAATTTTTTGCGTAATCCTCCCTGCTTTGCAGGAATATTGGATTAACTGCTGGTCTGGTACCTGGCAGGTAACCCTGAAGGACCCATCAGCAATTCTGTGACCTCCTTTGGCACTATGACCTTTGGGGAGTATGTCAATTGCTTGAGCTAATCCTTGGGGTTTTTGACCTCATGCACACTTGACATGGGAATCTGACCATTTTCTTCTAGGATTCTTATCATACATGGGTTGAGATTCTTGCCATATTGGTCCACACCCACTTTGTAGGCATGGCTTATGGTAAAATTATAAAAGAAGTGCTATATATATCATCAGTGTAATATATATTTTGCATTAATTTTATATCTATACAGACATGCATACTAGCACGGATCCCTGGAAAATACTTGCATAAGATATGTTAGATAACAGTTATCTATGAATGCGAAAGCCGATGTTGGATTTAATTGCAGTCAGCATGATTTTGAAACAACAATCAAATTAAAAGTGGTGTTTGACAGTTGATGCACTCTCACGTAAGTGGATGCTTGTTGCTAAGAGATTGTCTTTTGTCAGAATCCAATAGAATAAATTATCACACAGCCTTATTGCTTTGGAATGCCAGCAGCCTCAGGCTTGATGAAGGCAACTCAAAGAAAAAGGTATATTCATGGGCCTCTTTGAGGGTATTCATCTCCCTTGTTATCTCAATGCTTGTCTGCTTGAACAGCATGCTTATAATAGGAGAAACAACCAAGAACTATAGGATGAAGAACGACTAGTGATATCAAGGTGTGCTCATGTACTGTAGCATGGACTTCACAAACTTATACTTCTTTACGATAATGGCCTATATTTGGGGCCCATGAATGCAAAACATAGCATAGTTTGAAAATACTTGGTCCAAATTTTACTCAAATTGTGGGTGTGATTGGAATTGGCAGAAGAATCCAGTATGGGTGCGGTACTTTTCTTTAAATTAGGAATTAGCAAATTAGAATCCTAACCCTATATATATATATATATATATAGAGAGAGAGAGAGAGAGAGAGAGAGAGAGAGAGAGTGAAATTTCCTATTCATACCCTTTCAAGCATATTTTAATATAACATATATAAAATAATAAATATATTATGCTTTAATTTTAGTTTTTAATTCTATAAATATATAACATAATAAGCAGAGTTTTATGCTAATATATATATTTTATATATATATCTGTGATGTACATAGCTCCAAGCTGAGCCATGTTACTTCAAATTTGTTCTTTGAATCCACTCTGTAATGTACCGTGATTGCAGGGTACTTCAAGAACTCCTGTTCTGGAATGGATTTTGAACTCTGATACCTTTTTAATAAATAATCAAGAAGCATGCATAACAAACAGTCCATGCATTATTCAATAAACAATTATATACAAGAGAGTAGATTTTTCATACAGAGCACAACATTAAATAATATATACTCAGCATTAAACAGTGAATACGCACAAAATAGAACTCAGCATGAACAAAATAAACATAGAACACTTATCTTTATCAAATGACCACATCAACTGGCTGTAGACATTGGATGTTCCACCCAATTGTAGACACTGCTGCTTCAAATCTCTAAGCAATAAGCCATCTCTGAGCTGAGGCTATGAACCCATAAGGAGAGGTGCCTAGGCCAATTCAGTTTCTCAGACAGTCAAGTTTACATGCTGTTACAATCTGTTCAATCACATTTTAATCCCAACTTACCAACTCTCTTTCCCCTTAAACCTGCACAGCTCAAAGAAAGAATCCCTTCTCTACAATGCAGTCCCTCAGGCTATTCCGCTTCTTTCTAGGGTTCCAGTACAGAATAGTTAGGAAATTTCAAAACTGGAAGCTCTAGAGATTCTCAGCCATGGATAGTTTTTTATGCAAAATGCCTATGCTTCCATGCACACAGGCGTCTTTACACTGCTGGAAATAACCAGTCTTCAGTCAACTAGCAATGGCTGTGTAGAGTGGAAACCTTTTCTTCTCTCCAAGATCCAAGAACAAGAATGAATGAGAAAGAAAGAATGAGGAAAATACCCCGTCTACCATAAAAAATATGGTTAATATATGAATTCTCACAATGTGCCATGTGGCTTCCCCAGGAAGCTCATGTAACTCCTTTCTTCAACAAATTCCAAGATGGGATTAATAAAATAAGTTGGTCTAGCCTCACTTGTCCCCCCGTCTCTTGTGGAATCATAGCCCCCTATGACTTTGTCCTTGTTTGTCTACGTCCAGTGATGTACTTTTATCATTAATATTTAAAAACAGTGTTGTTTAACTGCTCTACATTTTGGAGATTTTGGTGGAAATCCGGCGAAACAATTTTTGGTCAGATTGTGCTCACTTGAACTCCCAGCTATCCACTTTTTCTGAATTCTTCAGCCTGTGAATCTCTCACTCACCAAATCTGCACTATGACTCATGCAAATTCTTCAGAAAGTCTCTCTCTGAATTTCTCTTGTGTGTGTCTCCATCCTCTCCCCTAGGTTCTCTTTATAATTTCTCCATAGGCCAGATCTCTAATCTCTAAAGTGATAAAGGGATAGGATTAAATCTTTAGCCTTCTTAGGTCAATGGTGGAGATTAGATCTAAGTCACTTAAATAATTTAATATTTATCCTTGCATAAACATTAGGCCAGTTTCAACATTAATCAAATAATTAATCAATTTATTTTTTCTAAGTTAAAAACTTAGGAAGGAGATCATATTAGTTGCTCCTCTCAAACAACGACCTAAAGAAGACTTTTCTCCTGCGTGCCAAGACACCAAGCCTATGCAGAAGACCTTCCAAAATTATAAAATGAACAAATGACACTGTCCTCGTTGTTAAAGACCTACAGGGAACAAAAGTCAAGAAAAATATTAAAAACTATATATGCCTCATATAAATAACTTTTACCTGTCTTTCAAAGCCATTCTCAGTTTCAAATTATTTCATATTGTTTTTTCAGTAAATATTTGAATGTTATAACAGAACATATAGATCGTTTACACACATGATTAAGAAAAATACAGCTTACTAGGTTCAGTTGCTGCTATTTATCTCGTTGAACTCTTCTGTTGAGTTGAGTTTGCTTGTGACCTTTCCATATATTTTTGTTTACTAATTGCTGACATTTTGGCAGTTTGAAATATATAAATATTGCAATGTTGACAATTTTGAAGAATGTTACAAATATCATAACAGCTCTAGGAGAGATATATCTTTTCAACAAGCATCAGAACAACAAAGTTTGGGCTGCTCTCATTTTCATGGTATGTCCTTTGGTTGCTCTTCATAAATGGTTACAGTCAATATCTGGTCCCTGATTTACTACAGGATAATCACGTTCCCATGGTTATTATTTGCCTGAAGCAAATTATTTTAATTCCTTGAATAAATTTCTTGAATTTTTTTAATTTCCTTTCATACAACTAAAGAACTTGTTTCCTTGGTACATGGTTATAAATACTTTTCTTGATAGGAAGCTATAAACGTTAACGTTATCATTATACTCCATTTCCCTTGGATAGATAAAAGAGTGAATATTTTTGTGAAAGCAGTCAAAGGGAATTTATCAAGTATACAAATTTTGTAGCTTGATTAGCATGCTAACTACAGCCTCTGCATCAATAGGACCATACCTATTCTTGTAGCGGGCTTGAAATATTAGGGCTGAGTTTCTCCTTGTCAACACCTGCAATCCAAAGTTGGAGTCCACAGCTTATGTTTTTTTATTGTGAATACGTGCTTAACAGATTACCTAAAAAAGGAGTAGCATTCATGATAATGAAGAAACCCTGCTAGAAAGTATACATAAAAATTTAAAAGGTAACTAGAATTTAAAAAAGAATGGGCATATCAAAATCAAACCTTGGCTAGAACAGAAACAAAAGGTGGAGCAAAAGAAGAGAAGACAACATGGAAGAAGCCATTAACCTAACAAGATTATTTTTCTTCTTCTTTGGTGTCCTTCTTCAATGCAACAAAGCTACCTTCAACCATCATTTTTTCCAATCCTTGGCCTCTAATAAGTTTGATCTGCTTTGTTACCTACCCAAGTCACACTTAAAGATAAAATCCATAATCCACATGGTGTAACCCAAGAGGGGGCTACTAGAACAGTCACCACTGTCGCCTAAAGAACCTTTCCTGTCAATTTAGGTTGACTATTCTCTAATTCAAGGGGGGTATCCCTAGGAACTTAGAATTACTAAAGCTATAACAATGGAGTTCAAAGGTGACGTGAAAAGATAGCTATAGCAAAGCAATATTTTTGTAGTATAGTGAAAGTGAAGTGATGGAGGGATCAAAAAATTTGTGCGAATCCAAGAGTTCAATTCAATGAAGGGCTAATACGTCAAGGGCTACATATGCATGCCACAAGAAGAACTTAACATTGTTGAAAATGAAAATAAAGGAACACTAGGAGGGATTTATAAGTGCCACATCAAATCTATGCCATTAGGGTATGCCCTACAAGAGGATGTTAGATACAAGAGAATACCACCACGTCTAAGGTGACAAAGTGTTCAAGAGGGAGAAATTGCCAATTTTTTTTGTAATAGTTAAACAATTCCTTTGCACTTTCCTTTTTTTTAGATTATATTCAATGAAAAATGGATATAAATCCTTTGAATGACATGAATCTATGATCTACATTTGTGATGTCCCCAATTTTTATTTTCCGCATTAGAGGTAATTTTGGAAAGATGGGACATTTCCGGTTTTGGGACTTGGGAGAAAAAGGGAAAATTGCAGCTCTAGTGGAATGTGGGGGCCACAAGAAAGAGAAATTCGACCCAAGGAGGGAACTTGCACTCTTGGAGGAGAGAGAAAAGAAAAGGAAGTGCGAATTAGGAGAGAGAGAGAGTGGGGACCACAAGGGGAGAAGAGGCCAACAAATTATAAATAGAGCTTGAGGGCCTCACTTTTGGCATCTTTGGTCATTTTACAATTCAAACCTTAGTTCTCTTGAGTTGTTTAGCCAAGACAACTGTGTTGTTTAGCACAAGGAATTTCCAAGCGAAAATTCCAACTCTTCCTTTGGTGAACTTCGAGTGTCACCCTAGGAGAGAATTTGGGGAGTTGATTCCGAATCATTGAGGAGCTATTTTACAAGTTTCTTTTATCTGGTGCTTGCTACTCCAAGAGCACAAAAGAATTTCGTGGGGACTGAGAGAAGCTATAAATTAGTGGAGTATTGGCCGAAGAATTTGCATAGAATTATCATAAGGGAAAACAAGTTTTTCCTTGGTGATTTGCAAGGGTGAGAGTGTTGCATTTTAGAGGGTTGATTTTGTCTATTCTAGGGCCTATGCAGGGGTTTACTGGCACCTTTTGTGCACTTGCAGATATTCAGAATTTGGGGAGCATTCAAGTTGGGACCTGCTGGGTGATTGAGGGGAGAAATTGACAGAGTTAGGGAGGATTTTTTGGAGGGATATTTTGGCCTAATTCAGCAGTATCTGAACTGTGGGGCGTTTTTTGGCCAGATTGAGCAATTTTCACCTGTTGGGGGCCACCGGGGTCGGTGGATTCAACCCAAACCATTTTTGGGTTTCTATGGGTTTGGTGAGAGGATGCTAGGATTAATTTTATAGAATTTTCTGAGCACTTATGATGGCAGAATTCCTAGTTCCATTCAATAGCCAACATCAGAAATTGGTGGAGGAGGGCGCATTTTACCTCATGACCGTTTCCACTACTTGGGTCCGTGAGATATTTCTGGGTTTGGTTGAGTTGGTGGAGTAATGACTGTGGCTAATTTCTCCAAAATTTTGGAGTAGTTTGGAGGGGTAAATCAAAATTGTTGGAGGAGGGCGTTGTTTACTCCAGGATCATTTCCACTACTTGGGTCCGTGAGATATTTCTGGGTTTGGTTGAGCTGGTGGAATAGTGCTTGTGGCTAATTTCTCAGAATTTTTGGAGCAGTTTGGAGGGGTAAATCAACAGTTCCTTTCCAGCGGCAACAACAATTTTTCTGGGTGGACGTAGATTTGGTAGTAGAGCCATTTCCAACATTTGGGTACCATCATATTTTCCCTGGATCTTGTGTTGCTTGTTGTGGCAAGCCCAGGTTCTATCTTTCTTATCATTTGATGAGGTGCCAAGAGACATCGCCGCCACTGATGAGGAGCTGATAGGTATAGAGGTGTTGAAGAATCGGGCAAGTGAAGTTAATGAGATTCTTCTAGTCATGATAACTATTTGTGAGGTGTTTCAACTTGTCTTCTTATTCAATCTTCACTTGTTATTATTAGAGTGTGTCTTCTTTAGTTCATCAAATAGCTACCAAAACAAAGAGGCAAGAACACAAGATGTTGGCTTTCTGCCAGGGCAAAAACCTCTCCCTCTTAGAGAGGAAAACCAACACACAATTCTTCTTATAGAGATTCCAATTGACGAATACCAAGACCATGACCCTTGACCTATTATACCTATTACCTCTCCAAGACCAAGACATCGATCCTCTTCTTTGTCACTGTTGAGATCATCATTATGTTGCACCATTGAGGCCATTACTACTGCTCCACTAAGACCTTCATTCTTGCTGCACCATGACTTCTCCTTCGTCGAGATCTTCAACATCACAACGAGATCTTCATATACCTAAATGAGAGCTGTACTGAGATCACTGTTGCATCATTGCTACACCATTGATATCTTCATTGGAACACGACCGAGATCATGATTGCATCTATGATGGGATCATGACTGTATATGTCGAGACAAGATCATTCTTCTAACATGTATGCCGAGGTTATGACTATATCTTTTTCTGCACTGTGATCTTCACCAAGACTGCAACTATGTTCTCCTTGCACCAAGGTCTGCTGCAAATATGTCAAGATTGTATCATTGTGACCCTTTAACTAGGTCAAGACTACAGAGATGTATGCGAGGACTTCTCTGTAATTATCACCGAGACTGCGCCTTACTATACCATCCGAAGTTACAGAGTAATCCGAGATTTTATCCTGTACTTTTGCGAAGTTCAATGACGTATTTATAGTAGTTTGCCTATACATTTGAGCCGACATGATAGTGTGAACCGTTGTGTCCTTTTATTCAGTCAACATGACTGTGTTTTACATCGTTTAGCTTGCTGCCTTCTTCAAGAGGATTGTCTTGGAGGGCTAATCTAGACACTAGGTAGACTCATATATATTACATATATGCTCAAGAAGAACTTTTCATGACTTTGACTCTTAATAATACATCCTAAGGCTCTCAACGGGAGCCAATAAATAAATAAACCTCTTGCTCATGAAACCCATGCAACAATGAATAATAATAAATTCATTTTCTTGTTTACAAAAATCATAATTACAATGTCATGAAGACTGAACCTAGTTACACTTTCTTCAACACTCCCTCTTAATTAGGGAGGTATTCATGTGGGTACTTGGCCATTCTCAATTTGAAGAATTTCTCATAAGAAGAATCAGATTGATAATCCCATCTATATAGCATCATATCAACCAACATTGTCACAGTGCAAGGCCTTGACTAACAACTCCATCTCTCCACGAGATCATGAGCTACTATGTTGGCGAGACCAATGACTATAGACACCTTCATCATTATCTCTCAAGGTACATACCCACCCGAGTGTTCACTGAGTATGACCTTCGAGGACTATTCTTATCTTGTGTTCCCAACCCTTAAAGAATATTAGTCCTCTTGCCTACTCTTATCTTGGATGCCCGACACATCCTCAAAGAGCATCAGATGCCATATGATTACCCAATCCTCCATTCTTTCTTCCCAAGTGAAGACAAGAATGTTGTGTCTATCTCTCCCTCTTAATTAGGCGAGATACATCCATCATGTGTCTACATTTATCTTCATGGCCTTCACTAAGACTTACGGCTGTTAGTCCTGGTCTAGTGCATGACACATGAAATGGAAAAACACAACTGTCACTCCTTTTTAATCATGGTGACCCAATCCAAGCTCCCTCTTGTTCAGGGACCTGTCAGAGCTCCGTCTTAACTAGGGACTCTCCTTTTTCATCAACAAATTCTTCTTCATGGGTCCTTCAGTTGCTTGATCACTCTTTTTTCTTGATGTCATGAAATTTAGTTGAGCTTCTTCCTTGTAGGGCATAGACCATCGATCACTTTCCCTCTTGGTTCGTCAAGTCATTCTTTTCTTCATGGAAAGTGGCCTTCTTGGTATATATTTGGAACCTTCTTCATATGGCTACTTCTTTCTTATCATGCTTCGCTCAAGAATTTCCATCTACCACATGAATGCTAGTGTTACTTGCACTTTACAATTCTTGTTCCACTAGCCATGCATGAACTCATCCAGATATTATTCAAGAAATCAAAACATAACATTAAATCAAATAGTACCTTTCGAGATGGCTCTTCATCATAACATCTTCCTGTAGGTATCAACATCCTTCATACATGTTGACACATCTCCTAAAGATATCCATTGTCGAGGGTCTCCATTTTTTCAGACTTCCATCAGAGTCTTCATATCTTCTGGGAGATTTCTTAGTCAAATCTTCTTGGTCCTTTGGATGTTGATTGTCTTCATCACGGTTGCATATCTCATGATCTCTTCCTTCCTCACACATTTCATTCCCAGGAGCTTTCAATCAGAGTTTCTTAATTGTAGTCAACCACCTCATACTTCATATGAGGACATATTATGTTGATTTCATCTAGTTTGACTTATGCCTTCCTGCATCCTTTTAGAGGAGGAGATCCTCTTCCCTTTATCATGCTTCTCGAGGTAGAAATAATGATCCATGTTACCTGCAACCATATGATATGACATTATAATATTAAACACAAGCATACGTACCTCATTTTACCTCTAGGTCATCTAGGCTTCCTCCAACAGCTTCCTTGATTGAAAAGGTCTTCAATCCCTTGATTTGCTTCATGTCATCATACCATCATTCCATGAATTCCATAAGTTGGAGTTCCCAATGAAACACTTGCTTCCTCTCTAGATTAGTGAACCCTTAGATGAGGATTCCATCAAAGAATATTGAGGATCTTGCATATCCTCATCTAGCAGATGTTTCCTTGTTTGACTTGATGTATGATGAGCCTTGTCCTAGAAAACTTCTTCCTTTCCTTCACAAGGTTCCCAAGAGCTATATGGTTCATGTTTGACTGCCATGGATTTTGTCCTTCATGATTCCCATGGTGATGTCATGAGCTCTTGATTCTAATTCTTTCATGATGCCACGATGCATCTTATTATCATGGTCATATCTATAACAAAAGCTTATGGTAGGACCCTTTTGTGAGGGATACCATTTCAATCATAGTAGAGATCTGTTACTCCCTCTTTCCTTGGCCCTTTTTCTTCGGCTTCCTCCATCTATCCGATGATATGAGCTTCCATAATCTTTCCATAATCTTAGCTATACTATTCTGTCTTGTTTGAGGACCAAACTTTTCTTTCCTTTCTGCACATGTTTGAGTCCTTTATCCTTCAATACTTTTGTCATCAACTTGTCTTTCTCTATCTAGCATAGAGACCACAAATTGTTGAATGAGGTAACCTTCTTGTTCATGGACATTTGTTACCTTTCCTATTAGTTAGAACAATGATGATTATCTTCATCTCCCAATTGAGATCTTATGAAGATATTCCTTCATTCTTTGATACCTTCAATCAGGTCTAAGTGATATGACCTTCTTCACTGTATTTCAGAGAGTATATCTTCTAGCATTTCATATCTCTCTTTTATGTCACCTCTCCTACTACATAGGGATGAGAGGACCTAGGACTGATTTCATATGACTTCTTTTCCGGGGACTATATCTATCCTCCTTTCTTATGCAAGGAATCTTGATGACCCAACTGATTTATAGATCTCCTTGCAAACACGAAGTCATTTAACCAAACTTGATTATAAAATGAAAGATACTTTATGTTAGCGCTTGAAATTTCACCTCAGGCTGAGAAAGGTAAACCTCAAGGCAACATCAAACCATTTAGCCTCGTAGTTAGCCCTACGGGGCAGGAGAAGGCTCTCTCCGGTCTATCTCGTAAAATCTCCAATAGATGAGATGACCAATAAGGTAACACTGATATTAGGCTAGTAAACTGATCAAAGAGGTTGATTTTGGGGTTTTTGGTGACAAATTGAGGAGAGAGCAATTTTGGGTGTGGGGATTGGACACAGTTTCTGCAGGAGGTTCCTTGGGGCGAGGTAGGAGACAGTGCTGATGTCTTTGACTGAAGTGGATGGTTAGGAATGAAAGATAAGAAGGCTAAAGAGAGCAAACAATGAATTTGAATTCTCTTTAGACAGTAGAAAACATCGAAATTAAACAAATTTAAAAGCAGAGCATGGCTAGCATGAATTCATACTTTAACACTTCATTTGTTTAATGTGCAGCAGTAAAGAAAGGAAATGAATCACATAACAAAACTTACAAGAACATTGAGAAACACACCATCAACACATGAGTCCACAAGAATCCCAAAGATGACTGCAAAACCCTGGTCTTCCTTAGCCAAAAATTGCAGAGATACAGTGAAAATATACAATGATAGCTTCTCCCTCAAGAGTCCAACCATGAAAATGAGCATGAAAGTACATAATATAGATGATCTAACCTCTTTCCCTGCCTCCATGGGTCGAGCTCACTATCCTAGGAGCTGTTTGAACAACTTCTAAACTAAGCACTACAAAATAGGCAGTCAAAACAACTTGCCTCTAAAAACTTGGAAACCAGTTCATACAGTCAATTTTACCCTTTTACATGAGAGAAACTTCTAGAAGAGTAAAACAAGGGTAAAAGTATCCAAAAAGTGCCACAAGTACAGTCAAAAGGACCACCATCGACCTCAGAAAGTCAAACTGGAGCTAAACTGCAAATTCTGGGCTGAACTGGTCAAATCTGGCACAAATTCCTCAACGGGTCGCGCACATCCTCCTCAACGGGTCGCGCACTTTGGAGCCCTGTTTGGAGGCCTTCCCGGTGTCAGAATGAGGTGCAGGATAGCTCGTTGGAAAGGTCTCTGAGTCTACTTTCCAACCCAACTGGAATTTTTGGATTTGGAGGTCATTTGCCCAGTCAAAAGTCAATTCTCCCAAGACTACTTCTGCAGCTCAAAAAAGGGGCAGAAAGTCAAAATTTGGCTGTAATTTGACCTTTTGGAGGCCCAAAACTTCATGAAAACTCAAATCCATCCATAGACATGTGTAACTTTGCATGACAAATCCAGCAATGCTGAGTTTTCGCAAAACGGAGCTACGATGACAAAGGGTCTCACCGGGGGTGAGACCCGTTGAGAAGCCAAAACCTGTAAATTGCCCAAAAATGTCAAAAATGAGCCAAAACTTCCAATTTTTTTTGTGCTTGGTGCTGTGAAGAGGCTAGTGGGTGTCATGATGAGTGAGAGAAGCCTCGGCCAAGATGCGGAGTGGATTTGGCCTTTTTCTCCGTTTTAGTGCCTCGGTCAACCTCCTTTGAAAAACTTTCATTTTAGCCTTGCAGACATGCATCCTTGCCCAATAGTGATTTTTCATGTTTCTCAGCAGCTTCTTCTCTTGGTTGGCCTTAGCCAACAGCCTCTCCAAGTGGGCATCTCCTGAATAAGCAATGACTCCCGGCCAACAGGCAATGGGTCACCGAGCCTCCTACGGTTTAGGACTCGGTCACTACGAATCCTCCAAATCTCATCAAGTGCCTTCTCCTCCTCCAGCTGTGTGTTCCGCTGCTCTAGATATGTGATGGTCCATTGGGCACCCTCAAGTCTCCGCTGCAAAACATCAGTCTCGGCCCTGAGCTGCTGAATGATCTCCTTTGCCTCTTGGCTAGGAGAACTGACCTCAAGATCAATCACCGGATCCTCATGAACCATGGGCTCTTTGCCCCTCTGCAATACCTGTGCTGGCGAAGAAAACGAGGCCCCTTCCACCTGCTGTGGAGATAACACTCGCTGCTCTGAAGATGAAGGCGAGACCCCTTCCACCCGCTGTGGAGATAATACTTGCCTAGCTGCTGCAAATAAGGCCCTTGGGCCTTTCTGATAGGTGACCATAGGAGTGGAGCTGACATGTCGGGTGATGGGAGCATCAGGCTGCTGAGATGGTCCTCCCTCCTCATGAATAGCCTCCTGATGTGGCTGAGGTGGCACTGTGAAAAACTCACGGGAGATGAACTCCCATGAGATACCCTGCTGAGTCAACTGATGAGAGACTATAAGCTGGATCAAACCATAGTGACAAAGGCTCCTGTACTGCTGGGCCGGGGTCTTCCTCTGCAACATGGGCACCATCCTCTGAATGTTCTGAAACAGGAAGACCGGAAGGTTCATCATCCTCACCCGGGTGAAATGCATCAACAGGCGAATGTGATATGAATACACCTGTGAAAATCTGCCCTCAAATGTAAAATAATGCATGATAAGTCTCATGAGGGGGGCATACTCACTCCGAAGAAATCTGAATGGGAAAACACCCGTCAACAGTCTCACAAATGATGGCCGGACATAAGGCTCAAAGTGAACAAAATCAAGTAATCTGCGCTTAGGCCACACCTCACCCACATTTGGTATCCCTGTAGCCTCTGAGATCACCTCGGGTGTCAATATGAAATTCACCCCTGCAAGAGTGACATGTCCATCATGGAGGTGTAAGACAAACAAGCGGGCCAACTCTCTATGATGCTGAATCTGAGAGAGCCTCTCACAAAACTGATAGCATGCCATATACTGGAAACAATTCAGTGCCAAAGGACAAGCCTGTAACTCTGCCAAAGAAGTAGGCTCCTCCCTCTTATGATGGCCTCCCTTACCTCCTCTACGAGGCCTCCTCTGTTCCTCAATCTCTGTAGATGATGAATGGTCATCACCTTGCTCATAAGTCTCGGTATCTGACATGGTTTTGGAGCAAGGTGGGCAAACTGAAGGACAAATTGAACTGCTGCCTCTGCCTGCAAAAGTACTGAACTCTATGCTGTTTCAAGGGGAAAAAACATGAGGGGAATGTTAGGGGAGGGAACTTCTTAACGAGGAATGGGAATATATGAAAATAACAGGGAATTTTCAAGGGAAACTTTACAAATTGTCATGCATATAGGAACACATTTTAACATTGGGAAATCATTTGCAAAGAACATCTCATATGGGACAAAAACATGTATGATAATGAACATGGAAGGGGCATCATGTATCAATAGGGACATAGGGACACCATACACCAAATTTGCTTATAGGAGTTCATGTGTGTCATAAGGCAAATTTTTGCTCTTTTTGTTCTTAAGGAGTACATGCACATTGTTTTCACATAGAGGGAAGGTTTTCATGTACAAGGGGATGTCAAGGGTATATAGGGGTTATGTACATGCCTCTAGATATACAACAACATTTATTTTCACATGACTCTTTCTTTATTTACAAATGTATCTTTTCTTTTTGTTTTATTTTTTGCATGTGTATGGTAGAGGGAATTAGGGTTTTGTGTGCTTGTGAGAGGGGTAGGGTTTATAGCTTAGGGATGGGGGAAAAAGTCAACATTTTATGTACAAATAATATGGACAGAGATGCAAGCATGACTATGAATGAAAGAGGAAAAGAGGGAAGGGACCAAATGGGACAAAAACACTTGAAACAGTCACAAAACCCTAGCATTTTACAAACATTAGCAAGCAGCCATATTAATCCATTCATTTGCAAATTTAGAAGATGAAATCATAACATACATCCTTATTTTCACCACCAATATCAACAACCATGCATTAAGAGCCTACCTCGACCGATTGAGCAAATTTGAAGTGGAATGAAGGAATTTGATTGAAGTTTTGGTGGCAGACAGTTGAACGGGTCGTGCACAGCCCAACGGGTCGCGCCCGTTATAATTTTACACTGCCGGAGTGCGCTGGACGGGTCGTGCACCGCCCAACAGGTCGCGCACAAGCCTGGACGGGTCGCGCACCTGCAAACTGCCCTAAACCGTTGCAATTTCGCCTCCTTCGCCTATCACTCTCTCACAATCTCTTTTGCAAGCTTGAAATGCACAATGAGAGTGAAAGGAGGGAACATTACCTTTTATAATCTCATTTGAAAAAATTTCATCCATAAACCCACTTTATAAAGTCTATTTTGACACTTTTTTAAAACACTGATTTTCTTGGTTTCCTTTATCCTGAAGTTGACTTTTTGAGTGCTTTGACCTGATTCTTTTTGCAGGTAGATCATCTGAAGGACTGTGGCAAGGGGACCAGGGTTGTCGCTGCCTTTTTGAAAACATTTTGGAAATTTATTCTTTTTACAAAAATTATCATGACCTTGGCTTTAAAAACAGGGTTTTTAAATCCAAGGTTAAAAATGAATTGTACATGATGAAAATTTCAAAGGAACATGTTTACCATCCTCCCTCTGGCTTGCTGGTCACTCAAGGACTTTCAGAGACATGACCTTGCTAAGACAACTGACCAAAACCCTAGACCTAGAATTTTGACATTAAGACCAAACAAGAGCAGCTTGACAAACTCAATGACTGATATGACCTGATCCAGCAAAGCCAAGAGGGGTATGAATAGACCAGCTCCTCCACCAGGATTATGGCATGCCTAACGGGATGCAAATTTTGACACTGATGAGACACCTACTAATGCAAATGCAAAGAGCTTTGATCACTGATGGAGGGCTTTCAAGACCGACACTAACACTTTACTTGAGATGTGAAGATAAAATCTTCACCTTGATCATGTTGGAAGTGGTTGAAGCAGATACATTAGAGCTTCCTCTTGAATGATCTTCTTTTAAATGAGAAAGCCTTTCCTCAATTGAAAATGTTGCTCCTTTTGATGAGGATGATTTGCTGCTTCCTTGGATGATCTTCTTCGAGGGCAAGGAGATGATCCTTGCTTGATTTATAACCTTGAAGAAAATGACAATACCTTCTTGCCTTTAATATGCTTCGCCTTCTTTTGTAGATCAGGACTGCTTCTAGGGTTTCGACCTTGTCCAAGATGATGTAATCTTCGTTTTCGAGGTCATTTGAGCTACCTTACTTTGTAGACAACTTGATGAGGGTCTTGGTGACCTTTTGATGATGAAAAAGCTCTTGCTGTTGTAGATTGTCTCCTTGATATTATAGACAAAAACTTTTGCTGTTGTAGACTGATCCTTCAATTTTGACAAAGCCCTTCAACTTGCTTTGATGTCTTTCTTGAAGCTGATCCTTGAATGTCTCTTTTTGCTGCCCTTCTTTTGACTTCAGCACCTTAGCTTTGATACCATGTTGAAGAATCTAGGGCAAGTGAAGTTAATGAGATTCTTCTAGTCATGATAACTATTTGTGAGGTGTTTCAACTTGTCTTCTTATTCAATCTTCACTTGTTATTATTAGAGTGTGTCTTCTTTAGTTCATCAAATAGCTACCAAAACAAAGAGACAAGAACACAAGATGTTGGCTTTCTGCCAGGGCCAAAACCTCTCCCTCTTGGAGAGGAAAACCCACACAAAATTCTTCTTATGGAGATTCCAATTGACGAATACCAAGACCATGACCCTTGACCTATTATGCCACTCCAAGACCAAGACATCAATCCTCTTCTTTGTCACTGCTGAGATCATCATTATGCTGCACCATTGAGGCCATTACTACTGCTCCACTGAGATCTTCATTCTTGCTGCACCATGACTGCTCCTTCATCGAGATCTTCAACATCACAACGAGATCCTCATATACATGAATGAGAGCTGTACTGAGATCACTGTTGCATCATTGCTACACCACTGATATCTTCATTGGAACAACACCAGATCATGATTGCATCTATGATGGGATCATGACTGTATATGCCGAGACAAGGTCATTCTTCTAACATGTATGCTGAGGCTATGACTGTATCTTTTTCTGCACTGTGATCTTCACCAAGACTGCAACTATGTTCTCCTTGCATTAAGGTCTGCTGCAAAGATTCCACGACTGTATCACTGTGACCCTTTAACTAGGCTGAGACTGCAGAGATGTATGCGAGGACATCACTGTAATTATCCCCGAGACTGCACCTTACTGTACCATCTGAAGTTACAGAGTAATCCGTGATGCTGTCTTGTACTTTTGCGAAGTTGAGCGAGGTATTTATAGTAGTGTGCCTATGCATTTGAGCCGACATGACAGTGTGAACTGTTGTGTACTTTTATTGAGCTGACATGACTGTGTTTTATATCATTTAGCTTGCTGCCTTCTTCAAGAGGATTGTGCTTGTCATGTAGGGCTAATCTAGACACTAGGTAGACTCATATATAATACAGATATGCTCAAGATTAGCTTTTCATGACTTTGACTCTTAATAATACATCCTAAGGCTCTCAATTTGAGCCAATAAATAAATAAACCTCTTGCTAATGAAACCCATGCAACAAGGAATAATAATAAATTCATTTTCTTGTTTACAAAAATCATAATTACAATGTCATGAAGACCGAACCTAGTTACACTTTCTTCAACAAGAGGCACCTAGATCTATGATAGAGTTGCTGAACGTCAGTCACCTGCAGCTGACTAGTCAGGATGTTCTATATGATGGGTTGTCGATGGACGAGCAGTTGGAGGCTCAAGTTGAGGTTGTGATGGAGGAGGATGTGCAACTGTCCTTTGGGCTAGACATTGACGAGGGGCAGCGTGGAGAGCACACGTTGGGATTTCAGCACAATTCGCTTCAAAGGCATGCTGATGGGGCCTACAACGTTATTATCTCACCCTTATGCATTGGACTGAGAGAGGCAGAGTTGTCTAGACAAATCATAAGGGATGACCAAGTCAGCAGGGGCCAACGACTTGAGTTGAGTGGGGCACAACGTCAGCATGGAGGGCTTGTCCCATACACAGGAGATTGTACATTCGATCCCTCCTTTGGGATTGGATGGCGAGAGGTGCTGAGTTGGTACCCGATGGAGCAGGTTAGGCGGTTGGGTACATCCATGACTGCATTTCAGCAGAGGCCGTGGATTACTAGAGGGGCTCGAGGGCCAGACTATTGTTGGGATCCAGGTGGGGTTTCCCATCACATCATAGAGCCGGTGGGTGACAATAGTAGCTGTGTGATGGATCCGATGATTGGGCACACCCACATTTTCAGATCTACATCAACACTAGTGACATGATGGTTTGATAGGAGAGCAAGCAAATTTCACGAGTCATATTGGCATATTGATCGAGCGTGGGATCACATGGTGATTAACCTACTTTAGCAGGAGTTGGTAGGAGAGGGTGGCATTGGCAGGCCATTGGACATGGCATCATATGGAGACAAGTGCTCTCCCATTGATGTATTGGGCATTACAACTATTGAGTTTTGGCATGGTAGCGTTATGCCTAATTGAATGTGAGAAGTTGTGCCACTTAGGTGTACTTGGGTAGATGAGGAGGTGTAGATCACTTCGTGGTGGGTGTACTAGCAGAGTGGTGGATGCATGTGGGATGCCCTATGGTACATGGTGGCATGGCATTGAGCATTGGTGTCCAGTGGTGCATGGAGTTGTGCCACAGAATTCAGGGCTATGTAAAGGAGTGCAGGGGTATGTATTTGTGTGCAAAATAGCATGATGGTGCACAACAGGTTGTTGGGGTGTTGTTGCCAAAGAGATCTCTTGACGAGGGCATCAGGCACACCATTGGGTTTGGCACACTTAGATTTGGAGAGCAAGTTGATCACAAGGCCGACCGTGAGCTTCCCTTTATCACTCTCCAACATTGCACACTGACATAGGGGACTTGGATATTGTTTCTTGATGCTCTCATTGCGAGCAACATGACCTAGGAGGTTCATTTGAGATAATTGGACGAGACACGATGCATCAGGAGAGAGGCTTTCTAGCTGTTGCATATGGTCAAGGTGTGAGTTGGTGGATGTAGGCTTGGGGGTCGTCCGATCTTTTGCAGAGGTAACACTTGCACCACCCTTGAGCCCACACTCAGGGAGAGGCATGACCCCCTTTGGGCGAGACATTCCGAGGTGGCTTAGGAGCATCTACAATAGTTGGTGGACCTTACTTGTACGCAGATGTTTAGACTACAGTTGGTGGACCTTACTTGCAGGCGGATGTTTAGACTCCTGATAGTATTGGGGAGCGCTTTTAGGAGGTAGGACGACAGATCCCATTGCATGGTATGGTTGGCATAGGGCAGTTTCGCATGCACCAGATTGGTTCATGATGTATGGAGTCCATATATTGATTGCTCGCAGGGGCCTGAGATGTGGTATAGGTTGGTGCGAGAAATTGTCAGGACTATGCCGAAGTTGCTCTGGCTGTGGGATCCAGGGATTTGGTTGGTTGATTGGACACTCTGTTTCGTGATGAGCGGGATCAGGACAAGGGATGAATCAACTCACACTAGGTTTGACATGCGAGGGAGCGTTGAGGCCTTTGTCGCATGGCAAGGCTAGTTTTCCTTGTTGCTACGAATCGGGGTGAGTGTTGGATGGCTAGGTCGTGACATTGTGGAGATTCTTGGGCCGCATGCGTTTTGACTCTATAGATATTTTGCCATCAGGTCCCAGGAGAGGAGGATACAACTTGCGCATGATGGGAAAACCTTCATAATCAGAATGGCGCAACGACAACATGGTGGTACCCTTTTTAGACTAGTTTGGGGTTCGGGCATCATAAGACTTTGCAATACAAATGCCCTTGGGAATGAGCTGATTTCTACTGGGGAAGATCATTTAGATCTTCCATTGGGATTTTGTGACTCGCTAATGGCATGGGGGACTTCATCATCATGGTAGGTTGGTCAACAGGAGGATATTAGGGGAATCCATGTAGGAGAGACTTCACCCCCACGTGGATTGGGTTGTATCTTTAGGAGTTTACCCTTGGAGTGCATGAGGTGAACTACTCGGTAGGGCAGCTTCATGGGCAGTTGGACAAATTCCTACATTGTCATGATGCTCTACTTATTGATAGTATGTAGTGGGCTTTTGGGAGCTATACTTGGCAGGATAATGAGCAGAGCAAGGGGTGCTTCACATTGATCAAGATGGATTGGGATCCTGGTATAGAGATATTCCTTCATGACAAGACAATGCAGAGATCAGGGATGACTCAGTGGTACATTTAGGACCCTGGTATTATTGGTAGTGATAGTGGTGGTTGATAGTCAGAGAGGGTGCTTGTTCAGGCATTGCTTGAGCACAAACAATTTTTGGCGATGAGGATTTTGATGTCCCCATTTTTGTTTTCCGCATTAGAGGCAATTTTGAAAAGAGGGGACATTTTTGGTTTTGGGACCTAGGAGAAAAAGGGAAAATTGCAGCTTTAGTGGAATGTGGGGGCCACAAGAAAGAGAAATTCCACCCAAGGAGGGAACTCACACTCTTGAAGGAGAGAGACAAGAAAAGGAAGTGCCAATTAGGAGAGAGAGAGTGGGGACCACAAGGGAAGAAGAGGCCAACAAATTATAAATAGAGGTTGAGGGCCTCACTTTTGGCATCTTTAGTCATTTTACAATTCAAACCTTAGTTCTCTTGAGCTGTTTAGCCAAGACAACTGTGCTGTTTAGCACAAGGAATTTCCAAGCGGAAATTCCAACTCTTCCTTCGGTGAACTTCGAGTGTCACCCTAGGAGAGAATTTGGGGAGTTGATTCCGAATCATTGAGGAGCTATTTTACAAGTTTCTTTCAGCTGGTGCTTGCTACTCCAAGGGCGCAAAAGAATTTCGTGGGGGCTGAGAGAAGCTAGCAATCAGTGGAGTATTGGCTAGAGAATTTGCAGAGAATTATCCTAAGGGAAAATGAGTTTTTCCTTGGTGATTTGCAAGGGTGAGAGTGTTGCATTTTAGAGGGTCGATTTTGTCTATTCTGGGGCCTGCGCAGGGGTTTACTGATAGCTTCTATGCACTTGCAGAGATTCAGAATTTGAGAAGCATTCAAGTTGGGATATGCTGGGTGATTGAGGGGAGAAATTCGCAGGAGTTAGGGAGGATTTCTTGGCGGGAGATTTGGGCCTAATTCAACATTAATTGAACTATGGAGCGTTCTCTAGCCAAATTGAGCAATTTTCTCCTGTTGGGGGTCACCGGGGGTCGGTGGATTCAACCCAAACCCTTTTTGGGTTGTGGGTTTGGTGAGGAGGCTAGGATTAATTATAGAATTTTCTGATCACTTGTGAGGTCAAAATTCCTAGTTCCATTTAGCAGCCAACATCATAAATTGTTGGAGGAGGGCACAATTTACCCCGGGACCATTTCCACTACTTGGATCCATAAGATATTTCTGGGTTTGGTTGAGCTGGTGGATAGTGCCTATGGTTAATTTCTCAGAATTTTTGGAGCAGTGTGGAGGGGTAAATCAACAGTTTCTTTCTAGCGTTCTAGCGGCAGCAATAATTTTTCTGGTGGACACAGATTTGGTAGCACAACCATTTCCAGCATTTGGGTACCATCATATTCACCTAGAATCTTTCCTTGCTTGTGGTAGCAACCCCAGGTTCTATCTTTCTTATCATCAGATGTACTTAGTTCTCCACATTAGTAAAATGGCTCAGTTATTCACCCCATTTCTTATGTTTTATTGACTGGTGCATGTGTAGTAAAATTTATTTGCTATAGCCTAGTTCATGTGTCTATTATTAGCTGTAAATTTCAATTTGGAACATTACAACATTTGGATGTTTCAGCTGCTAGGTGTACGTGGCTTGTAGTGTTGAGAAATCTATAGGGCAATAGTTAGGTGTACTTCTTGTGATGCCTTTTTACTTTTTCTTACTTATTAACTTCTTCTTTTATTATTATGTTATTCTTATCATCAAACAACTACCAAAACAAAAAGATCAACAATACACAGGAACATAGGATATAGGTTGCAAGCCAGGGTGAGAACCTCTCCAATTGAGAGGAAAACCCACAAATCTCTTCTCTTCTTATAGATTCTTCAATTGACGAATTCCAAGACCTCTAGACCAAGACCAATACCCTTCCAAGACCAAGTCCGTCCGTCTTGATGATGTGCTTCCTTTGTCCAAGTCAAACCCAGTCAAATCTCTTCCAGCAACACAACTTCGAGCCCCAACTACAAAATTTCGGCCTCTACTGCAGGTTTGAAATTTTCGGCCCCTCTAGCAACTGCTGCCTTCACACGTGTGAATTGATTTAGGGCTTCTCTTGACCTTCACTGGAGTTTCTCCTTCCTCTAGGGCTTGAGAATGACCTAATGAGGTCTTCCTTCAACCTTCTTTCTGCACTTTCTCCAAATTCGATCTTGCAGAAGCAAAACCCTAACCTCCTTTCCTACGCACGTGTGAAAAGAGGGAGAGAGATAACCCACACTTGTCTTCGTCCTCCTTCCTTCTTCGCTAGCCTTCTTCTTCACCTTCTTTGCTTGAATGATGAGAGGATGATTGATGTCCCTAGGAGGTCGAGTTCCCTCCTATATATGGGCCTCCAAGGTGGACGAAATTTTCTAGAATAGGTCGACTTCTTAGCTGCCAGGCCGACTTGGTCTTGGAAGGTTTCTTGACACTTTAAAATACAAAAATAATTATTTTTACAAGTTGCAATGTCCCTGATGGGGTCTTCCTCATATGACAATGACTCTTTTGACTTCTTGACCCTAGGACAAATCCTAGAAGCACTCAATGGGTGCTTGAACTCTAAAATAAAAGACCTTGAGCATGAAACCCATGCTTCAAAAATAACAAAAATAAATTTTCTTTCATTTTACAATATACAAGAATCAAAAATACATTTCGTATTTATGCAGATTGAACCTGGTTACACATTTTTCAAAATGTAGAGGCCCCAACTTTTGTGATTTTCAGTTCTATTTTCTAAATATGTCGCAGAAATTTCTGGGGTTTTTGATTGTTTGTTTGTTGGTTGTGACCAATGACAAGGTTGTGGTCAATGATCGAGGTAATCAGATAAACACTGAAAATGTTGGAATGTGACCAAAAGCTGTATTAGGTTGGGTTTGGAAAATTTAGCAAAAGGCAAGATTAGAAATGAGCTCTTATACCAATGAAATGATTAAATGCTCATTTAATAGAGGAAAATCCAACATAAGAAGGACGATAGACAAAAATCCGAATAGGACAAATGAATAATTGAATAAGATAGAATGATGAAACTGTTACAATGTTCTATGTGACATTATAAAATGTAGCCAAAGGCAAGATTAGAAATGAGCTCTTATACTAATGAAATGATAAAATGTTCATTTAATAGAGGAAAATCCAACATAAGAAGGACGATAGACAAAAATCAGAATAGGAAAAATGAATAATTGAATAAGATAGAATGATGAAATTGTTACAATGTTCTATGTGACATTATATATACACATTGATAGATGATGAAGTTGATGGTATGTCCTTTTGCGAGGTCATGTGTCACTGTATTAATCATTGTAGTGTATGGGTGTCAATTACAATTTCCTTCTATAACGTCAATTTTGGGTATCATTCTTATTTTCTTGCAATTTAATGTGTTCTTTAATAAAAACAATATATCTATATTTTTTGAATTATTTACATATTGTGTTTTGCCCATGTACCCATTTTTTCAGGGTGACATTTCTACAGTTTGTTGTTTTATAAACTCATACATGTTTCCATATTTCATGCGACTAAGGTTTTGATATATTTTGGTAGTGGGGTTTGTTACCCACGAAAAGTGGGTAACTAGTAGGAGAAAATTTTTCTCGTCATTTGACAGCTAGCCATTCAATAACCCTATGATGGTTTTTATATAGCTTGATGTCGAAATTCTCCACCTATTGATCTGGTCAGTGCTCTCTCCCATTTAGCATTCTTCTTGAAGGTTGTCTCTGCTTTCAAGACTGGGTGAAATGTCCTCTAAGTGGTGCTGGATAGGTGTCATGTCATATTTCAAACGATCTTTGCTGCACAAGTAATGAACCACTACAAATATATCCTCAATATCAAGTGAGACCAACATCATCAGGGACAAAAACCATTGAAGTATCACAGTGGACCATATTCAATGTTAGGGGTACAAAAATAGTTCACACAAACTTTGCCTTCCAATGTCTTTCTAGCTTAGGTTTGTAGACAAGTTACCGCACTTGTGTTAGGGATGATTATTCCTTCAACCCTATTAGGTGCTTCCAACCCCAAAAGGAAAATACATTTCACAGGTAGACGCATCAATCCATAGGTGCATGCGATAATGGTGGTGATGGAGTGGGAAAGACTTTAAGGCAGATGGCCATAGCCATGGTACCCATTGAAGGAGGTCCAACATCTGTAAGTACCATGACGAGAAGATTGTAGATATAAGGACATCCCATCAACTTCATCATTTGTCAATGTGTGTATATAATGTCACATAGGTCATTGTACCATAATCTCTAAGTTGAATTACATCTTGTTGAATGCAATAGATTGTGTTATTCCAAGTCGCCTATGATGGTCAGGATAAACGAATTGCAAGACATACGTACCAATGGGAGAAGCTTGTGTCATCATGATTTTCCTTTAGATGATCAGGACAAGCAATTTGTTCAAGATTGCGATTTCTTTGTTGCAACACTCCAAGGACTAGATATGATACTCTGTATCATATGGTTACATAAGTTTTTCTCTTCATTGGATCAGAAGGGTTGCTCTCAAACTTTACTCCAATTGGAAACTAACTCTAGTTTTGTGGACTACAGAATGCCCCTACGCTCTTTTATTCAAGCTTATGAGTGATGAAATCATGAAACAATATGGTACTTGTACCTATTAATTTACGACAGAGGCAAGTTGTGTGTAAGAACTTGCTTATGGCTAATTAAGACCTTTTCTTATATCTGCACTGAAATCATTGCCAATACACTTTCAAGGGGATCATACAATCAAATCAATTGTTAGAGATTACTAGAGGCCAAAGTTGTCTCACATGGACTCAACAAACACTTGGCTGGTCTAGGACTCAATTAGACTCGGCGACTCGACAAAGACTCAGGAAAGAAGTGGCAAATAAATAAAAAAACTCAAAATATAGTCTGGGCCGGTATGGCAGAGTCATGGAAAGTGGTGAGTTCAGGGTTGAGTACGAGGTGAGTACTCAACCTAGATAAGAGTTGGCAAGACTCACGAGTCTTGGCCAAGTCAACCTACATTGCTTGAGGCTTCTTAGTCTTGATCACTACTATAATAAGTTTTTCTCGTATGATTGCTTAGTTAACAAATCTATCTTGTAAAGCATTTGGTTTGAATTTTGAATTGTATATTGATTGCTAGTGAGGTTGTACAAGCCACCACACTTGGGTAGCAATTCAAGGCTTAATGGCAAGGTTTTTTGTTCCTTACAAGAAATCTATTTTCTTTAGGATGTTATATTATCCAGGACAAAGTGAGACAATTTGTCAATCTTGGGATATCCAAGATCCTTGCTTATATCTAGGCGATAGTCTTATGATAAGTACATCATATTCAAAATGCCGTTTGAGAACTTGTGAGGAGTGACCATGTTGAGAAATCAATGGTAGCTAGATTAGGGTGATTTCTCTTAACTTAATAACTGCTTGTGATGTTCTTTTACTTCAACTTGTAGTACTTGTAATTAACTTCTTTACTTGATTATTATAGTGTTCTTATCATCAAACAACTACCAAACTATGAAGATCAATAGAACAAGTGGACATAAGATGTAGGCTGCTAGCTAGGGCCAAAACCTCTCCTAGAGAGGAAAACCTACAAGAATTTTTCTCTTATAAAATCTTCAAATGACAAATTCTAAGACCCCTTAGACCCAAGACAAAGACCCCTCTAAGACCAAGTCAACCTCTCCTTTGATGAGCTTGTCCTTCACAAAGTCAACCCAAGTCAAACTACTTGAAAATTGCTTCAACTTCACTTCTGATCTCAAGTTCGGACTTGCAACTTTGATTGCAATTTTTTGGCCTTAGTGCAGAAACCCTAGCTCACACGTGTGGGTTAAATACGGTGAAATATGTATCCTTCTTCCTTCACTTAGAGAGCTTCTTTTTCCTTGGTAACTCATCTTCCAAACTTGATCTTGTGAACCCAACCTTCAACCTTATGTGATGGTTGCAATTTCAGTCTTGCTGCAACAAAGGTGTGACCTAATTTTCTTCGCATGTGTGGGAGGATGTAGCCCAAAACAGTCTTCAAAAACTTCAATCTTTTCTTCCTTTGGTTTTCCTCTTTTTGCCTTGTCCCTTTAGGTTTCTTTCTTCTCCTTTTACGAACTTCTTGGATGATCTTCTAATGAGGTCGAGTGCCTTGCATATATAGCCTTTCATGGAGCTCAAACAACCCTAATGAGGTTGAATTCATTCTTGTAGGCCGACTTATCTTCTTGTAGGCCAACTTGGTCTTGGAGGGAGACTTTTGACATTTTTGACTCACAATAAATTCTTTTGACGTGATACAAGATGCTCAATAGGGTCTTTTACATATGACAATGACTCTTTGACTTCTTTGACTCAATGAAAAATCCTAGAAGAACATAATGGGTGCTTGAACTAAAAATGAATTGATCTAGAGCATGAAACCCTTGCTATAATAATAATAACAATAAATTTTTTTCTTTTTCTCTTTACATCAAATACATAAAAATCAAGATTACATAAGACATTATGAAGATCGAACCTAGTTACATATTTCAACACTCCCTCTTAACTAGGGAGGTATTCATAGGACATACATTGTACATGGATATTCTCATAAGAAGATTCGGACTGGTAAGCCATCTCATAAGCTATCTTATCAACTTATATCAGTGCATCTCATCATATCAACCATCATTGTCATATAGCAAGGCCTTGACTAACACCTCTATCTCTCCATTAGATTAGAACACAATGTTGGGGATACAAATGATTTATAACACCTTCATCATTGTCTCTCAAGGCACATGCCCCATTTGAATGTTCACAAGGTATGTCCTTTTAGGACCATTCCCATTTTGGATTTTCACATCCTCAGGGAATCTCCTCTTTAACCACTCTTGCCTATTGGATGCCCTACCTCATTGTTAAGATTGGTATCTAGGGCCAAACTCCATGTGGGCCATCTTATTTATGGCAGCTAATATTTTTCTTGGATTCCTCTCGTTGAGAGGTGTAGGATTGATTTAACGATCATCCGATTCCGACATGCATATATGGAGATATGAATTTATTTGTATATACTTGACAATTTGACAAGGTCGGCCAGCAAGATAAAGTGTGTGGCACACCCCCAGCTTTACCTCAACCTTGCATATAAAGCTAGGAGACATTGTGCCTCATTTCTCCATCAACTCAACACTCATCTTCTCTCTCCTCATCTCATTGGGCCAGCGTAGGTGCAGTTTCTCTCACACGTGCAAGAGGAAGGACGAATTTTCTGTTTAGGACAGTGTTGACTGATTCTTGGGCAACATTGACTTTTCTAGGGCTGCATTGACCAAGTGCATAGCTGCTAAATGAAGTGTTGACCAAGCGTTGACTAAGGGTTGACCTGCACATGCTGATTGGGTGTTGGGTTGACCAGTGTTGACCAAAAATGCTTACCAGAGTTGACTGGTTAGGGCTGATCGTAGGCTGCTGATTTGACTGCTGTTTTGACTGTTGACTAAGAGCTGTTTTGGGCTGCTGAAGTTTGCTGTTGAAGACCGAGTTCTTCAAGGTTGACTAGCGGTCAATCCGGGGTTGTTTGACTAGCATTGACTTCGCTGGTTTCTGATTTATTATTGCTGATATATAATATCAGATTTGTGATATTGTACTATCTCTCTCTTCCTCTCTGTTGAATTATTGAAGATTATAGAAGAATTGATCAACGGGTTTCCCCACATTGGGGTTTGTCCCTGGCTAGCCGCCACATTTGGTATCTCTTGTCTTGGCTTGTCTTTTGTTGATTTGTTTATGTTCTATCAGCATTTTACTTTATGTTAATGTGATTGCTAAATAGTGAAATTGACATTGGGCTAATAAGAAGAAATTGAAGTAAATTGCACTAAGCATAGAACATACCATAACTTAACATGGTATTGAAGCTGAAGTGAAGACAAAGCCCCAACAAGAGCAAGAGCAAGAGAAAATCACCGAACTCTGTTGGAAAAAGTCTTAAGACTTCATGAGTTCCTCATCACACTTCCCCGCCAAAGACAAGCTTCGTGAGAAGTTTGACTATCACGAATGGAAGATGTCTCTCGATCTGACACTGGAAAAGCAAGAAGTGTTGGACTATGTGAGAGGCAGAATTACAGAGCCCCCATCAAATGCACCGGTTTCTACAAGGAACAAGTGGACTAAGGGTGAAGTCAAAGCAAAGAAGGTCATCTAGGACTCTATCGACAAGCGCCTGGTGGCCTACATTTTTGAGCTGAACACCTCCAAGGAGATCTACGATAGACTAGTAAGCTTGTTAAAGTTAGTGATGCAAATCAAGTTTTGTTCCTAAAAAATAAGCTGAAGGAAATTAAGAAGGGCAAAGATGAGGATATGCAATCCTACTTCTTAAGGATCACCGAGATCAAGAATGATCTACTATCGATTGGGGAAGTCATTCCTGGCATGAAATTGACTATCACAACTCTTGGAGGGGTCCCATTCAAATATACTTGATTAAAATCGCTCCTGAGGCAATTCCAACCACAATCAAAGGAATGGTAGGTTTAATGGAAAAGGGAAGAGGAATGTCGAAAATCAAGGAAGTGGTCAACCCTCCAAGAAGGCAAGGAACTGTAGGTATGAATCTAATGTTGTTAACAATAAGCAAGATGAATATTATCTGATATCAGCCCTCTCCACTTCCTCTCCTTCGGACACGTTGGGAAATTGGTTGATTGATAGTGGTGCCTCAGCGCACTTCACTGGGTACAAGGAAGCTCTTTCAAATCTGATAGATAACGATACAAATTTGGAAATTATCCTTGGAGACAATGCCAACTATCTTGTGAATGGATTAGGGAATTTTACTCTTTAACTAAATCAGGGTAACACAATTCGTTTGTAAGAGGTCCTATATGTACCTGATCTCAAGAAGAACCTAGTGTCCATTTCAGCAATGGAAGACAAAGGCTACAAGGTGGCCTTCATCGATGGCAAGGTACGTGTGTGGAAAAGGAATTTTAAAGATGCTTTCACTCTTGGGTTTCGAGTTGATTTTCTATATCAAGTTGGAGGAAGCCTGTTGGGAGTCATGTCTTGCGATACGTCTCTTCAGTCTGAACTATGGCACCGGAGGTTTGCCCACCTTCATTATATGGATCTACTCAATGTAAGACAAATGGTGACAGGGATGCCCGAGTTCAAAATAGAGCAGAAAGGTGTATGTCCGAGATGTGCCGAAGGAAAGCTCAAAAGGGGACCATTCCCCTCAAGCCTAAGTAAGACCTCCGATATTTTGCAGTTGGTTCACTCCGACATATCTGGTATGATGCCTGTGAACTCTTTAAGAGCTTTTTTATATTATCTCACTTTTACAGATGACTATTCTCGCAAGATGTGGATATACTTATTGAAAAAGAAGGATGAAGTGTTCTGCTGGTTCCGTCGCTTCAAAGCTTTGATCGAGAATCAAAACGAGAAGAAGATCAAGATCTTAAGGATTGATAATGGGACTGAGTATGAATCCAATGAGTTCCATGACTTTTGCAAAGAGACTGGCATTAAGAGGGAGACCACAACACCATACACTCCTGAGAAAAATGGTGTGGCGGAAAGGAAGAATCATATGATCGTGGAATTTGTTCGTGCTATGCTACATGATCAAAGGCTTTCGAAGTTTGTATGGGCCGAAGCTGCGAATACCGCTGTATATGTTCAAAACTGATGCCCTCATCAAGCATTGGGTTCCAAGACTCCTGAAGAGATGTTCACTGGTAAGAAACCTGATGTCTCTCATTTTAGAATTTTTGGAAGTCCCGCATATTTTCATGGGCCGAAAGAGAAAAGAAGTAAATTGGGTGCTTCTGGAAGGAAGGGAATCTTCATGGGCTATAGCGAAAATTCTAAGGGCTATAGAATCTATGTGGCTGGTCAAAGGGAAGTCGAGATTTGTCATGATGTTACCTTTGACGAAGATATGGCTCTTAGCAAGGTTGACAATCTTCCTATTCTAAAGAAAACCGGAGAAATTGACACCAGGAAACCGAATGAGAAGGAAGATGAAAAGATGCCCGATGTGGAAGAACCTATGGATCCTATTGATCCCCCTCCGCAAGAGCCTTCCTCTTCTAGGAAGAGGCCCTCATGGCTTAGGGGGACACTTGATGATGCCAAAGGACACATTGCACCTAGAGGGAATTTCCGTGAAAGTAAGAAGTCGACTAGGTATTAGGGATACTTGACCATTATGAGCACCATCATTCAGAATGAGCCTTCATTGTTCGAAGAAGCCGTGAAGCATCAGGTATGGAAGGATGCTATGAATGAGGAATACGAGTCCATCATGAAGAACGATGTCTAGGATGTGGTCCCCAGACCTCGAGACAAAATAATTGTCACCTCGAAGTGGCTTTACAAAGTAAAGCATGGAGCTGATGGGAGTGCTGAAAAGTATAAGGCTTGTTATGTTGCTCGAGGTTTCTCTCAAAAGGAAGGTATAGACTATCACGAGATATTTGCAGCGGTTGCCTGATACACCACCATTCGCTCGATCATAGCCCTTGCTGCTTCGCAAGGATGGAACCTATGTCAGATGGATGTTAAGACTACATTATTGCATGGTTCAATTAAAGAGGAAGTTTATGTGGAACAACCTGAGGGGTTTGAGATCCATAATCGGGAATCTCACGTATGCAGGTTGAAGAAAGCTCTCTATGGGCTAAAGCAGGCACCTCGAGCGTGGTATGAGAGGATCAATATCTACTTGATGAAGCTGGGATTCACTAGGAGTGAAGCCGATCCAAACCTATACTTTAAGGTTGAGGATGATAAGCCTCTCATACTGGTGCTTTATGTTGACGACCTCTTTCTAATAGGTGCAGACCCTCTCATTCACAAATGTAAGAGGGAGTTGGCTTCCAAATTTGAGATGAAGGACCTAGGACTGATGCACTATTTCCTAGGACTAGAAGTCTGGCAGAAACCAGGGGAGATTTTCCTATCTCAAGGAAAATATGTGGTGAAGATATTGGAGAGATTTGGTATGGTGGACTGCAAGCCCGTGACTACCTCGATGGAGCTTGACTTTAAGAAGTTAAGCGGTAGTGTTGCTGGACCTGCTTTGGGAAATGCTACTGAGTATTGTCAACTCATAGGAGCATTGATGTTCTTGGTGAAGTCCTGTCCGGATATATGTTTTGCAGTCAACACGTTGAGCCAACATATGGTTGAGCCTCACCACTCACATTGGATTGGTGCTAAGAATCTTTTGAGATATCTTGGGGGCACAATCACTTATGGGTTGAGATAGATTGCCGGAGATTTGAGGCTACATGGATATACCGATGCACTTCTGAGTGCTGTTTCTCTTTGGGTTCTGCCTCGATATCCTGGATGAGAAGGAAGCAGAAGTTGGTGGCTTTGAGCACTGTTAAGGCATAGTACATTACTGCGAGTATGACCTCTTGTGAGGGTGTCTGGTTACGGAAGCTCTTCAGTGAGCTATTTGGATATACATTGGATACTACTATGATCCTTTGTGACAATCAGAGTGGGATTCAATTATTCGAGAATCCTGTATTTCATGAACCCTCCAAACATATCAATATCAGGTACCTCTTTATCCGGGATATGGTACAACGAGGAGCAAGAAGGCTCCATCATAACGGTATAGATGAGCAGGTCGCCGACATTCTGACGAAGCCCCTAGGAAAGGTCAAATTTTTGATTTTCCGAGAACGACTTGGAGTCGTTGAGAGTCCCTTGTATGAGGGTCTTTTATGATGCTTGCATCGAGCTCCGGGAGCTCCGGGGGGCTTGGGGTACTTCTTGGAGCTACTAGCGACCATAGGGCGACTCACCCTCCCATAGTGGTGCGCTGTGTACAGGGTGAATGGTTTAGCCTTCCCCTGTGATACCCTATGGCGACTTGTTGGCAGGATGAATGGTTCATCTACCGAGGCATCCTACCCAAGCAGTATGGGACTCATGGGAAGTACCTCTCATTTGGCCAATGAGTAGGGAAATGAGGATAGGGACCATAGTAGTACTGATGGACGCATCGTGTATCTACCATACGCCCTATGCTAGGATGACCTACATTGATCTGGGATCAATTGGAACTGACTTCGGGTTAGTAAGAGTGATATAGCTCACTCTCTGTTGGAACTGACCTGGGATCAATAAGAGTGGTATGCCACACTCTCTGGAATTGACTTTGGGTCAGTAAGAGCGCTATTGAGTACTCTCTTTTATCTGGGACTGACTTCGGGTCAGTAGAGAATGGTACGATACATCCTTGATCATTTCTTCTTCTTCATAGTTCAGCAGAGCAGGGCCTAGCAGTGCAGGGCAGTGCATTTGATGACAGAGATAGTACCGACGGTCACATGGATTAGCAGATGGAGTTCTCCCTGGTTGGGAGGGAGCGTTAAAATTGGCAACTAGGAACAAACTCGATGTGGGTCATCTTATTTATAGCAACTGATATTTTTCTTGGATTCCTCTCGTTGAGAGGTGTAGACTTGATCTAACGATCATCCGATTCCGACATGTATTTATGGAGATATGAATTTATTTGTATATACTTGACAATTTGACAAGGTCGGCCAGCAAGATAAAGTGTGTGGCACACCTCCAGCTTTACCTCATTGTTGCATATAAAGCTAGGAGACATTGTGCCTCATTTCTCCATCAACTCAACACTCATCTTTTGTCTCCTCATATCATTGGGCCAGCGTAGGAGTAGTGTCTCTCACACGTGCAAGAGGAAGGACAAATTTTCTGTTTAGGGTAGCGTTGACTGATTCTAGGACAACGTTGACTTTTCTAAGGCTGCGTTGACCAAGTGCAGTGTTGCTAAATGAAGTGTTGACCAAGCGTTGACTAAGGGTTGACCTGCACATGTTGATTGGGTGTTGCGTTGACAAACATTGACAAAAAACGTTGACTGGTTAGGGCTGACCGCATGTTGCTGATTTGACTGCTGTTTTCACTGTTGACTAAGGGCTGTTTTGGGCTGCTGAAGTTTCCTGTTGAAGACTGAGTTCTTCAAGGTTGACTAGAGGTCAATCCGAAGTTGTTTAACTAGCATTGAATTTGCTGGTTGCTGATTTATTATTGCTGATATAAAATATCAGATTTGTGATATTGTACTACCTCTCTCTCTCTTTGTTGAATTATTGAAGATTATAGAAGAATTGATCAAAGGGTTTCCCCACATTGGGGTTTGTCCTTGGCTAGCCACCACATCTGGTGTCTCTTGTCCTGGCTTGTCTTCTGTCGATTTATTTATGTTCTACCAGCATTTTACTTTATGTTAATGTGATTGCTAAACAGTGAAATTGACATTGGGCTAATAAGAAGAAATTGAAGTAAATTGCACTAAGCATAGAACATACCATAACTTAACACTCATCCTCAAAGAGTATCGGTATCGGTATTAGACAATAATGATATGTCTATCTCTCCCTCTGAACTAGGGAGGATCTACTCATTCCTATAAAAGGAATATACTCAAGCTCCCTCTTAACTGGGGACTTGTTTCCAACATCAACTATCCAATCTTTGGTGGAGATCATGGTACTATCAGCTGCTTGTAGGGATCCTCCTTTTTGCATTATCATGTCATGGACGAACTTCATTTTCTTCATCATGGAGCCATCTTCTTCATAACTTCTTTGCAAGGCTTTGACCATCTTCTACATCACTTCCCTTCAACGAAACATAATGTTGAACCAATAGTCATGTCATCCTTCTCTTCATCGAGAAGTGACCTTCTTCGTCATCATTTGGCTATCCTACATATTGCTACCTTTTTCCAAGTCATGTTCTTTTTAGGGTTTTCCGTCCAAGTCTATGTGTACTAGTTGTAGGTGAATTTCTACAACCCTCTTCCAGGTAGCCTTGTTTCAACCCAACCAGATGCTTGCTTTCAAAAACAAAATTGAATCATTAAATCAAAATTACCTCTTTATGATGGCCCTTCGTCATATTAGCTTTTGCAACATCAACATCTTGGATACTATTTGAACCCATCTCCTTCTTCATCATACTTATTATGGTCTTCATAACTTCTTCATGGAGATGTCATAGCTAATCCTTCTAGATGTTGATTAATCCTTTTATCTAAATGGCTATAGATACATCTTTACGAACTCTCCTTCTAACTTCTTCATATACTGCTTCTTCGGGATTTCTATACATATTTCCTTTTGCATAGAAACAGTGGTTGCCAATCCACCTCATATTCTGAATGAGGTCATGTAATGTTGATTCCATCATGTCATCATATAGAAGATAATGACTCTCCAGTATTTATGCCTTCATGTATTGTTGGCTTGTTGGGGCTTGACCCAGGTTTAGAAGTGTTTTAGCCGAACAAATCCCGCACTACCGGCCCTTTCGGCAACAATCCGCGGAGCACTGACTGAAGTCTCACCCGAGGTAGTATGGGAGGGTGCTGGAATCAGGTTTCACACCCTTGGGATGTCTTGATGTGGTCTGGAGGGGTCGCGAATCGTTCTGCGCTCTTGCGCTACTCTGCACAATTCCCTGTCCTTCGCATAGATCTGCGCCAGTTACTTTCCCGAATCTTATTACATATATGAATTTATTATAGATCTGATCTACTTCTTACAATCTTTAAGCAAACATTTAGCAATAATACCCAGTGTGCATCATCATCATTCATAAAGACAGGCTTAAACTCATATAACAGACGTATAAACCAGAATAAAAACAGATCCACAATAATTCAGAATCAACACAATGTCTCAGAACCAACTTATCTTTATTAATATGTTCGTTTCAATACAATCAACTTCTGCCCTGCGCACACAGCTGCAGACTCTATCAGGCCTTCGTGCACACAGCTGCAGAGCCACTATCTAACTCCTAACCTTTACGACCCGTACTTACAGACTCAAAGCGTATATTACTTTCACAAACCCATAATACATCAGATCTTCCAAAAAGCTACCTCTACCCTTAGAGCCTCGCTCTATTTATACATTCCCATGGTCCGCGGACCATGGGCAGGCCGACTCACTTCCTATTATTTTATATTATTTTTGGGTGGACAACCCTTTGACTCGATCTATTACATTTCGCGCTCCGCGCACTTCGCGGAACTTTTACAATATCATTACCCTAAATTACGGGCTCTAAGCCCCAAAACCGTTATGCGGGGTCTCTGTTGCCCAACATGTATCATTCATAAGGAATAGTCCCTTCTTCTTCAATCATGCTCATGAGATAGAGCATTTTAACCATTCTATCTGCAATTAAGTGATGACATGGCATTATCCATTTGTCAAAGTTAACAAATATATGCATACCTCTTCCTTCATGTGATCACCTAGGCTTCCTTCAGCAACTTCCATCTTGCATTTCCTTGCTTGAAGATGAAAATTCTTCAACTAAATTGTCACGCTGCACTTCTTAGTCACCATACCTTCATCCTTCTAAACTGTGGATTCCACACTCGCTGGAATGTGACACTTGCTTCTTCAACATAGAGGTGAACCTTTTAACAAAGATTCCAATGGAGGATCTTGATGATCCTTAATCCGCAAGTGCTTTTTCCTAATGATGATGAGTTGTGATGATAGTTTTCTCTTTCTATCTTGCTAGATGACTTGCTTTAACAATACAAACTGCTACTGCGTCTATCCTTTCATGCTTCTAGAATTATGCCATTTCAATGCTTCCTACCATGACTTGCCAACTTCTATATACTGAAAATAAACTAAATGTATGTGAGACCTTCAATAGTAGAGTTCTTTTACTTCTTCCTTCTTTGACTTCTTTTCTTCTGGTTCTTCACTTATTTCTTTTCTTTTCTTGTTGCCTTTCTTGAGTTTAGTACAATTCCTCATTACATTCATAGTATTGAAACTTGGACATGTCAATTTTCTTTTGAAATTTCTTTCGAGGCTCGAACTTTCCAAATTTCCCTTACTTCCTTGTCATGGCTGCATATGCTTGTGTTTGTTCATTTGACCCAACATCATTCTTTGCCTTTAATCTGATTTCTTCAATCTTAATTAATGACCATAGATCACTGAATGGAGTGGATTCCTTATTTCCATAGATGCTTGATACATAGTTGCCCCACCCATTTGGTAATGCATTGAGTACAAGAGTGGTCATCTCTAGATTTGACATTGTTTCTCCTAGCTCTAGTAGTTGATCTCTTATTTGAGATACCTTCATGAGATAGGAGGCTACCCCTTCTTCTCTTGATACTTTGTTGTTGTATAATTCGATTCTTAACGATACTATTCCCCTGCAGTACTTACAAAAAACAACTCCAGCAACTTGTCATAGATCTCTTTTGATGTCTTCAACTTTGCCACATAGGGGATGAGAGAATCCTTGATTGATTCAATGAGGATCCTTTGAGCCCTTACTTATCCTTCCATATACTTTGATAATGCTTGAGATTGTTCTTGTGGAGGTTTGGAGATTGAGCCCTTGACATATTCAATAACTTCATTTTCTATGAGGATCAAATCTATTCTTTTGTTCCATGCAAGGTAGTTTGATGTCCCAACAAGTTTATTGTTTTCCTTGCAGAGAGTAGTCATTTGGTTTGTAGATTGGGACACAAAATATAAAGTACTTACTTGTCAAATGAAGAAGCTTCTTTGATGATGATGTCTTCCACTAGATGCCTTTCTTGATGTTGATATTCCTTCTTCATGAATGACAATGCTTCTTCTTCAATACGGGATATGTTCTTCTTCCTTCAAAGATGTTCGAGATATGCTCTTTCCTTCAGTATTTTAGATTCTTTAGATGATGATGAATTTCTCTTATTTCTTCCTTTGGGTGAAGAATGTGAGAGACTTTCCAAGATGCTTTAAATGTGTAGAGTCCTTCTTTCTTTGAGTGGAGGTAAGGTCCTTGAGGTCTTCTTCTTCTTCCAAGATGATAGGGTCTTTAGATCTCTTTGATGGTCTTAGTTCTCCTTGATGATTCAATTTCCTTGATGCTCTTCTTTTGTTCGGTCCTTATGTACCCTTTTTCAATTGAATGATCTTCAAGCTGCCTTTCCTTGTCACCTTAGCTTTGAAACCATGTTGAGAAATCAATGACAACTAGATTAGGGTGATTTCTCTTAATTTGTTAACTGCTTGTGATGTTCTTTTACTTCAAATTGTAGTACTTGTAATTAGCTTCTTTACTTGATTATTATAGTGTTTTTATCATCAAACAACTACCAAACTATGAAGATCAATAGAACAAGTGGACACAAGACATAGGCTGTGAGCCAGCGCCAAAACCTCTCCTAGAGAGGAAAACCCAAAAGAATTCTTCTCTTCTTATAGAATCTTCAAATGACGAATTCCAAGACCTTTTAGACCCAAGACAAAGACCCCTCCAAGACCAAGTCAACCTCTCCTTTGATGAGCTTGTCCTTAAGAAAGTCAACTCAAGTCAAGCTGCTTCAACTTCACTTCTGATCTCAAGTTCAGACCTGCAACTTTGACTGCAATTTTTCGGCCTTACTGCAGAAACCCTAGCTCACACATGTGGATGAAATATGGTGAAATATGTCTCCTTCTTCCTTCGCTTAGAGAGCTTCTTCTTCCTTGGTAACTCGGCTTCCAAACTTGATCTTGTGAACCCAAACTTCAACCTTATGTGATGACTGCAATTTTGGTCTTGCTGCAACAAAAGTGTGCCCTAATTTTCTTCGCACGTGTGGGAGGATGTAGCCCAAAACAATCTTCAAAAACTTCAATCTTTTCTTCTTTTGGTTTTCCTCTTTTTCGCTTGTCCCTTTAGGTTTCTTTCTTGTCCTTTTACGAACTTCTTGGATGATCTTCTAATGAGGTCGAGTGCCTTGTATATATAGCCTTTCATGGAGCTTGAACAGCCCTAATGAGGTCGACTTCATTCTTGTAGGCCGACTTATCTTCTTGCAGGTCGACTTGGTCTTGGAGGGAGACTTTTGACACTCTTGACTCACAATAAATTCTTTTGACTTGATACAAAATGCCCAATAGGGTCTTTTACATATGACAATGACTCTTTGACTTCTTTGACTCTATGACAAATCCTAGAAGCACACAATGGGTGCTTGACCTAAAAACAAATTGACCTAGAGCATGAAACCCATGCTATAAAAATAATAATAATAAATTTTCTTTTTCTCTTTACATCAAATACATAAAATCAAGATTACATAAGACATTATGAAGACCGAACCTAGTTACATATTTCAACAAGAAATCTGTTTTCTTTAGGATGTTATATTATCCAGGACAAAGTTAGACAATTTTTCAATCTTGGGATCTCCAAGATCCTTGCTTATATCTAGGCGATAGTCTTATGATAAGTACATCAGATTCAAAATGATGTTTGAGAACTTGTGAGTAGTGACCAAGGCAAAAAGGACCCTTGATCACCATATTACTTCTGCATTTGTCCAATTGAAGCAAGACATTCTCGATATGGACAGATGAAAACAACATGGTTGTTTTGCGTTAGAGGAAATGCATAGTTTTCCTCTGTTTCTGCTTGATGAACTCGAATACATTTCTCACTAAGTAATGAATTATTTTTATGGCAAAGTTGCACCATATGGAAGTATCTATGTAGTGTTTGGTGACAGGTAATTTACTTTTTCAGATTGTCCATCTTTAGCCCTGTTTGATTTGTTATAATTTATTGCAGGTGATATCTGCTATTAGTGGAGGAATTACAGATCTCTCTTTTCATGTGGTGGGTTATGCTTGGCAAATTGTGAATTGTTTCCTGACAGCAGCATATTCGGTATGATATTGTTTCATGAACTACTTGCAAATTATTTTTTTATTGCTTGCAAAATATATGATTCCAAATTTTAAGTATCCTTTTCTGGTGATCAAAGAAGAGTGCTTTGAATTGCTGCCAACTATTAAAGTAATTTTGATAAATTCTCAACCATAGTTACCACATTTGGTTGGTTTTACCAAAAAAATTCTAATTCCCTTGAATCTGATGCAGCGGCAAATTTAATGGTGAATTTAATCAGCCTGGAAGATTGTCTTTAATAAAATTTGCCCAAAATTATTAAGATATTGCAATAAGATTTGTCCAATTTATTTGCTTTAGGAGGGTGCGTTTGTTATGAATATAATATATATAAAAATAATACAAATATAAATAAATAAATAATCATAATAATAGTATATTAAATAACAATTAGTCAATGAAAAGACATGTCTCTAAGGACATGACCATTCATTAAGAGGCACTTGCCTAGGTATATAAGCGGGCCTTCATTTGTAATATCTCATATCAATTCTCTTATACATTATTCAATATATATATATCCTCAATGGATGACTTTATATTCCGATTATTTTGGATTACTTAACTAGTATACGAATTCTGTTCGTTACATTGGTATTAGAGCTGTTCAATCTTGTGGCCGCTCAATTGCTACACAAAACTAGTCTGATCTGGCCTTTGGCCATTAACCTTACGTCAACTTCGTTGCCGTTGCGATTGAAGCCTTTTGCTACACAAGTTCTCCAGGTTCTCCATTTGGCCACTAGGGCTCTGGTCATTAAAAAAAGAAGAAGAGTATTATATATATATATATATATATATATATATATATATATATACTATGTCACATGATTTGGGTTCGAATTCGAGTTCGGAAACAATTAAGTTCGATTCGAATTCGAATTTTCCGATGAGGTTCATACGAGGTTCGGCATTAAGTTCGACTATAGATATACATATGACATAAATTAATAAAAAATCAAAATCAATCAATAAAACTATATGAGTAGCAGTGAGCATCCACGAGCCACAAATCACGACCACTATTAACTTCACGCTTTGGGCGGCGGGGACAAGCAATGTCTAGAAATTGAATTCACGAAATTGTAGAGAATCCAGCACGCAATGGCAGCACTGAGCACAATAGAGCGAGCACACTCATACTGAAATTGGCTTGTGAGAATCTATCGACAACCATGGTAAATATCAGTGTTGCAAACATCTTGATAACATCTCGATTTTATCTCGAAATCATGATTTTTTGGCCTGGCCGATGTTTGCCGTTTTTAAAAATATTTTTATGGTATCTTAATTTTGCTGATGTTTGCCAATTTTTTACCGATATGTTCTCAATTTTTACGATTTTTTGGTTTTTGAGACCCTTGCCAATTTTATCCCGATGCTGATGTTCGCAACATTGGTAAATATAGCCAAACCAGTGTCCACCGTGGGAAACTAATTGGTGGGAATTGGAACAAGAGAAAACCATGTGCTGGCCATGGTTTTTCTCATAAACCTTAAAACAACTGACAAAAACTGCCCGAAATCTAACCTCGAACCCCAAAAAAAAAAATTTAAAAATTATAAAATTGGGCTTCAGGTTCGTCTTTAGGTTCACCTTCAGGTTCAAATTTGAGGTTCGACTACCAGGTTCGAATTTGAGGTTCGACTATCAGGTTCGAATTCGTTGAGGTTTGAATTTCAGGTTCGACTATCAGGTTCGCCGAACTTGAACGAATTTGAATTTTTTTTGGGTTCGCCGAATTTCGAACCTCAAGGTTCAAATTCGGCGAACCCTGTGACATAGTTTGTGTGTGTGTGTGTATATATATATATATATATATGAATTTAAAAAGAAATACAATTATTTATATTTAAAAATAAAAATAAATTTTTTATAAAAAAAGCCAAAAAAATTGGAAAAAAATAAAACAAAAACATTATATATAAAAAACATATAATTAAAAAAACCAACAAAAAAAATAAAAAAAAAGTCATTCATGCTGCCAACAGGCCATCTCCAACAACATTGGTCGTGTTGTCGACAGACCACACAACCTTCTCTTTCCGTGAACATTGCCAATGCCGCCAACATCTCTAGCAATACTGCACTCAAGCAGCCTGGGTCCTTAGCTGTCTGTTCTAGCGAACCACAACCTCATCCCCCATTGCTGCATGCAAGCCTACTGTCACCATTTTCCACACTTATCAACATCGCCGCCATTGACCAGTGGAATCATCACCGCAAACCAACAACAACTTGTCTTCTGCACCTGCAGCCACTGCTGCAAAATTCTCTGCTAGTGCGCATGCAACCCATCATTCCAATCCGCCACCCCGCTGAATATTCCGTAGCTTGAATATCGTCTCCTCTAATAGTCAGATCATTATACAAGTCATCAATACACAATTGTATAAATCAATGTGGCTGTAATCGTTATGGAGATAATATCGGCGAGGGAAAAAATCGGAAAAATCGGGAAATAATTGGGAAAAAATCGTAAAATACAAAAAATTCATTTTTTTAATATCTAAAGCATCTACAACATAAAATAAATACATTGATACATAAATATGATAAAAGAGCTAATATATAAGATGTGTAATATCATTTCTAGTGCTACATCACACATAAGAGTGAATCATGTCCTGAATAGTCAGTCTTGACTCCTGAGTCCCAACTCAGCCACAAAATGTCAACAAAATATATAATAATGTATCTCATATCATGAGTCATAATGTCATATACAATGAAATGAACCAAACAACTAATACCACTAATTTCCTCTGCCCCTCTTGCAAGAAAATGCAATAGCTTTCCCTCCAGATGTAGATGCCGATGGAGTTGGCAGTGGACTCTGTTGTTCTCTAGAAGCTGAAGAACTAGGAGCTACAGGAGGTAGACCATGTCCTCTACTGGTGACAGGGGTAGGCTGGGTAGGTTGTGTCACCTCTTCCTCATCAAAAAATCGGCAAAAAAAAAAATCAAGATTTTTTTCGTAATAATCGCGATAATTTCAAGTTATCGTGATTATTTCGCGATTTTTTGTGAAAAAAATTTCATGTAATAATTGGGTGATAATATCTCCATTTTCAAAAAACCGCGATTTTTCGATATTATTGCGATTTTCACAAAACTGGTATAAATTACTAGACATCGATCGATACAATTGGATTCTGTATATATAGATGGTTATGAATAATCAACACAACGGTTAAGTTTTATTAAAAAAAAAATCTGTTCCATAAATTGACGACACCATACCTATACGCAAGCATTTTACTATTCATACACATTTGACTACCACAACCCACATTTCAAAATTCCCGACCTTATAATAATTCGAACACATTGGTTACCAATTAGACATAATTGACAGTCATTGCTTACAAATATATTTGGTGATCAACATTGTGGAATTCGAATTCAATAGAAGTTATATTAAAATGATTATAAGGTATTTATATAAGCATATAAAGGTTTTATAAAAGGCCAATTAGATTTAAGGAGAAATGCTATAAAGCTAAAGTGCCTAGTGAAGTAATTTTATTATTAAAAAGAATAAAAACTAAAAGGGTTTATTTAAATAAATAAATATCCAAAAGGTATTTATAAATAAAAATAAAGGGGAATACAATTTTATATTTCAATATATATATATATATATAAACTCCTTGGTCAAAGTATCAAAGTATCATCAGACGAAATTATTGAGTAATACAAAATGGAGCTAGTTACTAAAGAAAAAAATACGGATTATAATCCTTAAATAAAGGGGGGAAGCTTTCCAAAAACTTCATATAACTATGTTTCAATAGTATTTAAAATTAAAGGAACTCTGGTAGGAAAAGATGTCACTATTTCTATCTCACCCGCTAAAGACAAAAATTATATAAACCCTAAATTCGCTAACCAATTGGTGATTCCCAAGTCAAATATAATAAGAAAATTAGACCTATGGAACACAAAACAATATGACATAACCGATTTACAATTAAACATTGGGGACTATACATTTATATTGCAATTTTCTGTTCAATCCCTATGGGGTAATTTAGGTGACATAATTTTGGGTTCACCCCGGACGAAAACACTAGGGTCCTTCATCTTAAATATGAAGAAGTTTTAAACATTTTTCCACAAGAAGAAGAAAATAACGCTATAGGACATTGCATTGAAACCAGATTCAGTAACACCAGAATACATAAAGGATATCTCAAAGGTAATCCTTCACGAAAGTCAAAGGTCAATGCAAAATATGCAGAAGGAGGTTGAAAAGACTATCACAAGCAAAAACGAAGAAGTTACTCGCCTCAAGGATCACAATGAGAAATTACTGACACAAATTAAAAAGCTTAAGAAGGACAGGAAGTCGTTGGAAAACAAAGTACAACAACATATCGAGAAGGAAGAGTCAGAATCTTCAAATGTAGAAATTCAAGTTGAAGTAAAAGCAATGAATACCGACCTAGTGAATCTCACAACTCAAGAAGATGACAAGCCAAGGGAAGTGAAAACATATTTCAATTTTGCAATTCAGACGATGAAAAATCCAAATGGAGGTTCTGTAACCAACTCAACAACATCAATATTTGAAGAAAATCAAGAAATTGCAACACACATGATAAGGGAAAATCAAACCACAAGAACTCCTTATCGACATCCAAATCACAAGAGCAGACAACTCAATCAATTTGCATATCCATATCACTCAAAACAGAAACAACAAACTTATGTTCCAAAGACTACTAATGTCAGTGCAATTCACTCTTGTGATAAAAATTCACACGAAGTATCCAATAACCGCAAGATTCCACAAAAGATTAATTTAGGATGGTCAATCTCTTTCTTGGTTCGAAAATTTTGTTTATCACTCAAAGGATCCTATCATCTCGTCTCAATGAAGATGACATCTCGAAGAATTCTGAAAGATGCGAATAGATTACAAGACAAAGAAACAGATGATACTCCTCTGGGATTTGGCACCACACATCGTCATACCTGGGAGAGCTTTGACCTTGGCCCTGGGAGGTTGATGCAGCTAAGAGAACAAGAAAAAGCGTATGATGGCCACAAGCAAAAATAAAAGAAGATCAAAATGCAAAGGATGGACGAGACATACACATTAGCACATGGGCAAAAGATTAGCATTGAGCTCTACCTTACTCATTATGGCTATCACTCAGTCCCTGAGCACATGTTGTTTTTCATATTATGAGAAGGAACCCTTGCGTGTCCCAACCCTTGGTGGGCAATAAGCTGCTTCACCATTAAGGGGATAATAAGTGCTATATATCTTACAAAAAAAGCTCTTAACCCTTTGAGGTACGAGCAATAATACAAAGAAAATCCAAGAAAAGTAAAAGGCACACAAAAGGGGTGGAGAAACAAACGCTGAATTGGGAACTAATGCATCCATGATTGCTCCCTCCCCACATCTATGCACTTAGGATGAGGAGCCCATCATAGCTGGCCCCTTTGACCATAACCCTTGGTGATAGAGTTTTCCCCCTTTCATTTTGTCATTATTCACGCAACACCTATCAATTGAAGGGTGGACCAAGGACATGTCACTTCCCCTTGGGGGGTAGAAACACCTAATAGGGTGGTCTATTAGCCACTCCTACCTAGGGAGGTAATACTAATAACATTGCGAGTTCAAAGCCTTAATTTTGGAAGGGAACTCTTATTTGAAGTTTTAAATTGTCCTTTACTTTCAAGCTCGTTTCACTTAGATGCAAAAATGATTAAATGTACTTGATGAGGTAGTCGCTAGCACTTTATATTGTGTGTAATTGTTAGGTGGTTCCATATCCATGACTTGGGCAACTTAATTGGGGGCCAGGTCTTTTAGAGGAGCGTATTGACACTCACAGGTGGAACGTTGAGAGCCATGGGACTCCAAGCAACAATGGAGCATAACACATAGCCATGGGGTCCTCCAATACCCATAATGTTCTAGTAATTTTCCCTACATTGATGATATTTATGGGATGACGTACTTGGAACCGACATGCTCCCAGTCGGCTTAGTACTTCATGAAGGGAGGGTAGTTGATCCAAGGCCCAAAGGAGGATGGTCTCACACCTTGAGACATGGGAGGGCTAGCACTACCTTGAAAGCCCCTAATGTTGGTGTAGAGACGTGCATTTTGACCACCTGGAGACCCATGAGACCACTTTTGTGCCCCAAAATCAAAACTGGGGTCCACAGAGGGAGATTGACAGAGACCTAAGGGCCAACCCTTAGGAGATGATTTTAAAGGGCTTCTACGCTTCACATGGAACCCCTAGCCTTGAATGCATGCCCTAGAAGGGCCTACACATGCATGATGTCATCATTCTCTCTCTTATGACTGACAAGTGTGGGCAAGAGTTTTGTTTTATCATTGGCTACCATGTTGACTTGTGGCGTAGTTTGTTATTAGCACATTATTTTATTGTTTTGGGGGGCATTAGGCTAAAATAGATTTTATGACTCCTCATATAGATAGAGGAGAGATCATTTATATCAAATCATCATCACACACTTGGGATTTTTGGCCTCTCTAGTTGAATTCAACCTTCTTTCTTGTGGAGAATTTGGAATCTATGAATGCATTTTGACATTTGGAGTTGATTTTTCTCATCTTTGGAGCTATTCTTTGGGTCAATGGATGGAATTTTTGCATGTTATCTCGTAAGTGAACTTAATTGTGGAATATCTATTTTCGACATGTCTAATGTATGGAATAATGTTGATTCTAGGTTATGCTAATTATGCCCTAATTTGTTGAAGATATATTGATTGGTATCTAGATGATCTGTTGCATGCTCTACTCATTGCATAACATGTGAATGAATGCCTTATTGGTGAAACTTTGTTGGCTTTCCATAAAAAATCCATTGTCCTTTGCATAGATAATTACTTGAAGTTTTGGTTATTAGGTCACCAAAATTTCAGCCAACTTAGAAACTCTTTGGCTGTCCTATCAGATCATAGACCCCTATCTCCCAAGGGACAAGGAACTAGTCTATTTGGTTGGTGATCAAACACTTTCTTACTCCATAAATTCATCTCTCTCTAATTTTAGCGTCTTCAAGGATAAACTCATAAACTAGGGCTTAGTGCGAATCCCTAGGCAAGGAACATTTTGGGGATTGGAGAGCCTAAACATCAATAGGAGGTTATTTTCTACAAAATCTCTCCTTTTGGTGGGCATCCACTTCAATCTTATCCATAAATTTCTTTGCCCTAGTTCTTAGCCCTAGGGTAAAACCTTGGTTTGTGTTGCTTCAACTTAGAGTCTTGTTTGAGGATTTCATGCACCTTTGTTTCATTTAAAATCATTATTGGAAACCCTTTCCTTGCACCTTGGCCCTGGGTCTCTGCGACACTCAACAAATTAATTAAACGCTAGGTCATAGGTTGCCCTCCCTAGGTCTCTATAGAGCAAGTGAATTGCCTCCAATTGGAGCCTTGAGCCATTGTTGTGTCTTACTTGTAGAGTGATTATTTGAGTCACGTTGTACCTAACATTTGAATGTCTATCTTAGGTGACCTTCTCACATATTGAGACTCCTTCCATAAGTGAAAATCTGTAAAGAGTAGGGGTTTTCACTGTGGTGATATTGGGCCACTATCCCATTGTTGTCACTTGGTCTAGTTTTAGCCTAGTATGGTACCCCTTTCCAAGTCCTGCTATATTTTGCGAGAACAAGTCCAAAAACCAAAAAGAGAATACCAAGTAGGTGATCTCGTTATGACGGATAAGGACGCTATCTCGGTTAGGATCCATGGAAAAGTAGGGGTTGGATACTTTTACATTGCTAAACTTAATGATGAACTCTTACCTTCATTGGTTAGGGTGAGCCACCTCACTTTGTTTGATGGAAACTAATTTACTTATGCATATAGTTAGTTGCATTACATTTTCTGTGTGCATCCTAAATCTTGCATTCCCATGTTGTGTGTTTTCATTGTAGATTAATTTGCATTTAGATAGATTTTGTTTTCAATATGGATTTTACTATCATCACATAAAACTAGGGTGATAATCAACACCCAGTGCACATGCTCTCAAACATGTTGACATGGATATGTGGGTAACAGGTTTACAAGCCTAGGGATTGCTAGAGTTCTCATGAAGTCCCTGTTGGAGCATGTGGATCATGAGCTCTATGGTTAGCTTATGCCCTTGAGTTGGAGCTAGATGTTATCCACCAAAATAGGTAATGTCATGGGAGGAAAATTTTCACCTACATCTGATAGCCAACCCCTAATACTCATTATTTGATGATAATATGCCATGTTCCTCTGCTATCTGCATAAGCCACATACCTCTCACCATCCGACAATTCCACTTGGAGGAAGGTGGGTTGCTATTCAAAAGATACTTTGATAATTTTGCAATTGGGTGCTTATGCTTGTTTGTTTTGGGCATTTATTATGGATATAGGGGTGGTCTGAAAGATTGACAAATCTTGACTATAAATCTGTTCCCTCACCTTACCAAGGGGTTTAATCTTTAGACCTAGTCCAGTGGGACCTCCCTTGAGGCCTTAGGTTTATAGGAAGGGCACTACTTGGAAAACCCGATTGAGATAGCATGTTCATTATCCCCTACACCATACTTGACACTTTCCATGTGACATTACAAACCCCTTATACGACTTCATTGGTTCTAAGTCATCATTGGTACATTGAATTTGGTGCTCTCTTATGTCCACATTCCTTGAGTAGGGCCGAAAACGTTGCCTTGGAGTTTGTTGTAGCTAAAATAATGAAAAAGCATAATTTAGCCACAATGAAAGAAAAAGAAGAAAATCAAAATGCAAAAGATGGTCGGGACAAAAAATAGCGCATGGGAAAAAGCCTAACATGAACTCTACCCTCCTCATTTGGCTGTCACTCAGTTCCTGAGCACATGATGCTCCATTACATCAAAAGGAACCCTTGAGTGTCCCAACCTTGGTGAGTGATGAACTGTCTCATCTTAAGGGGTAATGTTGAATGAAATGCAAAAAGATGGCCGGGACATAAAATAATGCTTGGGAAAAAGCCTAGCATGAACGCTACTCCTCATTTGGCCGTCACCCGGTTCTTGAGCACATGATGCTCCATTACATCAAAAGGAAACCTTGAATGTCCCAACCCTGATGAGTGATGAACTGTCTCACCTTAAGGGGTAATGTTGAATTCTACATCATAAAGAGCAAGCTTTAAACCTGGAGCTATGCATCACAATGCAAAGCATTATAAAAAGAAAGTAAAAGGCGCACTAGAAGGGTGGAAAAAGCAAGTTGAGTAGGGTAACTCATGCTTATACATATATCGACTCCCCATCAGCTGGTCCCCTTGACCATGGCACTTAGCCATGAATCCATTTCCCCTACATTGCCATTCATTTACACTAACACCTATTGATTGAGGGGTGGACCTTGGAAATGTTACTTCCCCTCGAGGGCTAGAAGGACCCAATAGGGTTGACCATTAGCCACCTCTATCAAGGTAGGGAACACCTTTTCGAGACTTGGTCTAGTTAGATATTGGAAGGTGATCCAAGTTTGAAGTATTAATATGCCCTTAACATCTAAGTTTGGTCCACCTAGAATCTAGATGCTGATATGATCTTAGTCTCTAATGGTTGGTTGCTCTCAGTTGAGTTCATGTTGGTCTTGTCAGGTGATCCTCATCAACCCAAGTCTTGAGGGCACCCACTCCACATGTAACTAGGCCTTTTAAATAAATAAATGACCCAATAGAGGCATTGTTGAGAGCGTTGGGCCTTATGATGACTTAAGTAGATGCTACATGTCTGGTGGGCTCCAGTATTGTAGCAATAATGCTACAACTCCTGGAGCTTCCTATCTCCAATTTTATCAACCCGGTAGTTCGTAACAAACTTGGAAGCGACGGTGCTGTATGCACAAGTACTAGCTCTTGTCGCAGCTGTCACTTGGTCAGCTGGCACACGTCCGCTAGGGCTCAAGCCAACTTCTATATGCTCTCAGAAGAAGCTTTCTAAATGATGGACGAAGACTACCTCAAAGGAAATTAACCTACTTTGCAACAATGAACTGAAAGCCAACAAAACAGGGAAACCCTAGTAAACCCTAATCTGACTAGTCTAATCTCTATGATGCAGTGGTGGGAGTGCAAACTTCTAGAAATGATGCCATTACTTCTAGTGATATGAGATGCATGAATTTAAACTACTTCTACTGAAAAGAACATTGTTTTTGTATTTTTTCTTAAGTGGTTGGAGTTATTATGATTTTGTTTCTTATTAGGGTTTGACTGCGCAGGGGTAGTTTGAAGGGAAAGAAAGCTTGGGAAAGGTCAGGAGGGCTAGGAGAGGTTCCAGAGGATCCAAAACATCATTGCATTGAATAATCATGAGTCTAATGACATGCCAAAACTGGCTTACAAAGAGCAAAAAAACCGAGATGTAGCTCGTGCTTAGAAATTGCAACAGTAGTTCAAAAGTTCAAAAAGCTCTTATCAAAGGCCACGGCCTTAATATTTATACATGATGAGGATCAAGCTGGCTTCCTCAATTAATGGAGCTCGGCTGTCCAACTAAAAGTTAAACTGTTGTAAACTGCTGTTCCTGTAGAACCTGTTGGCTGCCTTTAAGCTCGGTGGGGAGAGCTGTTGGAGCTCGGAGTTAGGGTGGAGATCACGAGGGAGGTTATTTAAGGCTGTAGACAACCTCCCTATAAACCTGCAATTCCACCTTTGCTGTCTCCTTGTCTCCTTCTGCGTGGTCTTTGCTCCCTTTAGTGCCAAAAAACCTGAAATCATCATGTATTAGCCACATAGATATAATGCCTGCCCTTCTTCCTACAAATAACACGAATATACCAAGAAATGAATGCATAAGTGATAAAAGATGAAGGGTTGAGCAAGGTAAGTAGGCCAAATGAGCCCAATTTGTTACCAAAAATTGGGGCTCATCAATGTCCAAGAGCATCCTAGGACCCAGGACATTCATCTTCTTTGATTTAGCATAGAGGATTCTTGATGATGGCACTACTGGACCCAACATGCCCCTAGGCTCGCCTTAACACTACCTGATACACAAGTCGTGATTTAGAGCCCAAGTGAGGATGGTTTTCCATGAGAGGACTAGGAGGGCTTGTTGAACCTAGTGGAATCCTAGCGTTGGAGAGAGGAGGCCCTGCGTTGACCATTGGAGACCCATGGAGATGACACCCCAACTGGATTTGGGACCCTGGGCTATTGGCTTGAGGGGTTCAGACCCAGGTTCAGAGTTAGCTGCGCTAACCAACAAACCCCTTTATCATCGACCCTTTCGGCAACGATATGCTCGTGCAGACCGCAGTCTCACCCACGACGATATTGGGGGATGTTAGAACCATGTTTCCACATCCAGAAGGATATGGAATGTGGATATTGACTTAGTCTTACTTACAGATCTATTTTTGCGCTACGCGATCTTACTCAATATTATACTTAGTCCGATCTATTCATACAGAAAGACTATTTTGTAGATCTAGAACTCTATCTACTATGCATAAATCAATGGAACTTAACTGTAATTAACTGTAACAACATTTAGATATAAATTCTGATCTTATCTTTTACTGCGCAACACAAGAGCCAATAGGAATTTAATAAAGTAAAACACAAAATGTAAGTACACAGATCTGCCTTCAAAATCTTCTTTATTATCTTCAGATCTTCACAATTATTATCCTTCTTATCCTACGCACACAACTGTAGACTTACCATGGTCTTCGCGCACACAGTTGTAGGAGCCTTCCCGTTCGCTCGAACATAGAAAGATATGACAATTACAGACTCGATTGATTAATCAATTTCTGACCTTTTTTTTCTATATAATACTACCTAAGCACCCACGGGGGATTTGAACTGGTGACCTATCGCAAGGAGTGCCTTAACAGTGCACCCATTCACCGTCAATCCAAAGCCTCGTGGGCATCAATTTCTGGCCTTTCACTTACTAAGACAACCCCTTATATATCTTTTTCCCTTACAGTACCATGGTCCACAAACCACGGGCGGAACTCAAAACATACAAATCAATCCCATGCTTTTACAAATAAGGGGCTTTGACCTGCCCTAAAGCCCCTATGACTCCTAAAAGACTGCGCGAAACTCATTTCGCTCCTCAAAATGCGGGTTCTTTACAAGACTTTGACAAAACAATGACCTAGGGGGACCCTACCCAACAGGACCCAACACAAAGATGTGACTCGTCCCAAGTCACTCAGCTGGTATGTCCTGAATCTTTGCTTTGAGACTATTGTATGCATCCTTCAAAGGTTGAACTGTCTCTGCGCACTGCGTGGCGGCCTGTCGTACTTCCTCTACTAGCGTCTTTATTGTCGACCTTGCTGTCGCCAAACCGATGGTTCTTTGCTTCTTCCTAATGTTCTTCAGCTTGTTCTCCACTGTTTGTGAGAGTTGAATGGCTTCCTCGACCCATGGCTGCGTCCACGCTGAAAGAATCAACTCCTTTCGTCACAGCTCATCAATCTGTCCCTGCAAAAACTTTCCCTCCTGGAGACATTGTGCAGGTGATAAGGTCCGCGCTGCACTTTGATCTCATCAAACTATTGCTACTTGTCACGGATCTCTGCCTGTATCTTTTGTACATGTGGGTCCTCCTGCAGCGAGACCCATAGCTCCATACTGTCTTCGAAGATCTAGCTATAGTCCTTGACTGTAGTAGCTATATCTTCCATAGCAGCCTTGATATCCGCTGCATGCTGCTCGCTCACCTCTGGTGGAGTTGCTAGCTCGAATTGTCCCCCCAATCTTGTTGTCGATATCCCCCTCAGTGAGGACCATCGGTTCTACACCAGAGGATCTGTTCGTTTTTTGCTTCTTTTGTGCTCCTCCAACACTTGATTTGCGCCTTTTAACTATGAAGGGGAATCTACCTCCTCAGTGTCAACAGAAGGGTCTTCACCACCCTGATCGCCGCCTTTGGTGGCCTCTTCTTCCTATTCGGTTGTGTGCTTTGTCTTCGGTACAATGTACTTCTCTAGTTCGACTATGACTTTCTTAGTCACCTTCTTTTGGCCCTTCTTGTTGCCCTTCGTGGTTCGCTGCTTCTCGGTCCGCACACCTGAAATATTTGTCGCTGTTCGACTGGTGCTTGCTTGTTCTTTTTCTGCTCCTTTCATTGGTGGAGTTAGCCAATCACTTGGCTAGTTGCTCACCACTTGTGCGATGTCATCATCAGTGACCAAGAATGGCAGCTCGTACCATACCTCCTCCAGGTCCTTCTTGGCACAGATGTGTACATGGTGAAAGTCCACCTTGAAGTTTGCAATCTCTTTGTATTGTTCAAATAAAACTGGTGACAACCTCGACTTTTGGTTGATCACGGTGTGCAAATCCATTTCAAACAAGACCAAAAACATCTTGTTCTCTGTAACACGAGTCGTCTCCTTGGAAGCCCATATCGAGGCAACCTTCGTAGCCTCACAGATGTCAGGGTCCACAGTGGGGAACTGTGACTCCTCTGGTGTTCTCCATGCTTTCAACGCTATCAAGAGCAATAACCACATGTAGTGGAATTGCTTTCCCTCTTCTTGTGCCTCCTGACAGTCATCCAAAAATTCTTGGTGCAAATATCCTGCCCAGTAAAACTGGACACCGTTGCTGCACTGCGCAACCAGTGATACAACTAGCATGGGTACCTCGTCTACTCGACACTTTCTCATTATTTTCCTGGCCAAAATGTGCGTGGAAAAACGCACAACTTGATCATTAATGGAGCTAATGAGAAATCCCCGAGACTTCCTGATCAGATTATACTCCTTCATCGTCTCGACCAACTTTTTCTCCTGAGATTTTCCAACAAATGCGTCAGCGGGGTTTGCTCCTTGGTAGGGAAGCACAATTATTCTTCTAATCAACATATCATTAATGGGGATCCTCGCCCCTGACCACAAACATGCATCATGCACCAACGCCAACAACTGGTGCACACAAATTGTGTTGATATTGCTGCGCCTAAAGTGTGGAATATATAGCATATTCAACAACCCATCTCGCTAAATTCCTGCTACCCATAGCAGTGGTTCGACCCTTGTTACTCCAACTTCTTCATAGTAAACTGATTTCAGGTACTTGCTGGGCTCGAACTGGGGATACTTGCTCCGATCGTTAAGATCCCAATCCTCCATGCATAGTTGTGGCACCCTTGCCAACAACTCTCCCTCAATCGGCACCTCATCCGGTAACAATGGTGTAAAGACTTTGAATTTGATAACATCTGGGTCCCTGGTAACCTTTGAGGTCGACTTTCGTGGTGGCATATAGGGTGGCAACCTAGAGATTGGTTCCACATCTTCTACGTTGATATCTTCTACTCCACCGACCACTTCCTCCACATTTGAATCTTGGGGCTCCATCAGCTGCTTCTGCTTGTCCAACCTCTGATTAGTTGTTTGTTCCTTAGTAATTTTTCTTGGCAATTGCCTAACTGGAGGCGCTTGTGGCCGCTTCTGCTTCTACGCGCTTGCGATAGTAGTTTGCTTCCTTGGGGACCTTGGCTTGGTAACATGCACTAGCGGTGTAGCAGTCGCTAGGAATCCTAGCCCTCGTGTAAGAAATTCTTATTCAATCTCCTCCCAATTCGTGCAACAGAATGCTCGACTCACTCTTAAACGAAAAATCACCGGTCGAAATCTTAGTGAGCAAAGTGTTTAATGTGGAGCGGGTTGCCATATTTATAACTATTGTCGCGCAGATTGTCCAAGCAACGTGACAACGCTCAGACTGGGGGCTGTCACCCTGATCCCCGATCTCTCCGTTTAAGCCGTCTCCCTGAAGCAAGCTAAGGGGGGTAGACCCTATGGGAAAAATGAAGACCAACTGGGAACCAGTTGGGTAGGGAGACACAACAGGGGAAAACAAGCACTTGATCGATTTTAGAATTTGATTTAGATCTTTAAATGCTTAAGACCAGTGCCTTATGGAGTCAATGAAAACCAAGTAATTAATTAGCTGCTACTTATGAAGTAATTTAATGATTGCTTGAAAATATTTACAAAATATCAAACATGTCACGAGCATTATATAATCCAAGCAACGATTAATTTCACCAGATGCAAAATATTCAATAGATGTGCAATGTTCTAGCAATTAAATTTCAAAAGATCAAAATTCATTACTCAACCATGAAATTCAAATGCTAACCAGCCCACAAAATGATTCACCACTTTTCAATAGCTAATCTTTAAATAAACATTCAAGCGCATTTAACTATAGAGAAGTGGAACATAAATACCACAAAAGACACCACAAAGAATTTTTGATTTTTATTTAATCTTTTCAAAATTTTTTAATTTTCTATATATTTTTATAAAATTTTAAGTTTAAAAATAAAACAAAACTAAAATATAATCTAAACTTAAATCTAAATTAAATATAACCTAAAGACTAACTCTTTTTAACTTTTTTATTTTTTAAAATTCTAAATTTAAAAAAAATCAAAATAGAAGAACTAAAATCTAAATAAAGTTAAAATCTATTCTAAACTAAGATTCTAAAAAAAATAAAAAGGAACTTTTTTTTTTAAAAACATTTTATGAATTTTTTTTATTTTCATATTTTTTTATATTAGATTTTTTGATTTATTAAAAAATAAAACAAAACTAAACTTGAAACTAACACCTAATCTAAAAAAAAAATGAAAATCGATTTTTTTATTTTCAAACTTTTTATATATTAATACATACAAAAAAAAATAATACGCTAACCTGAAACTAACAAAAAAGAAATCAAAATAAAAAAAGAAGAAATGAACTAATCTAAAACCTACCCACGCATAGAATCAATTTTTTTTTTATTTGTATTGTTGTGTGCAGGTGACGGCTAGGAGCAGAAATGCGATGGCAGCTTTGACGAGTTTGCAGGTTAGCGTGGTTCCGATTGAGGGTGGAGAAGCTGAGCGATGGGACGGCGGACAGGCTGCATAGACTTGAGGAAAGAGCCGCAGGTTTGAGGCAGCGTGGAGCTGCAATGACAACACTGTGATATGGTGGGAGCTGCAGAATGGACGCAGGGAAAGAGGGAGTTGCGTGAGGAGTAGCTGTGTGAGGGTTTGTTGCCGGAGTGGAGGAAATCCACAGGTTCGAGTGAAAGGACGTGGGTAGTGGCAACGGATTGCAAGTGAGGATGATGACAAGAGCGTGGAAATATCGCAGGCCTGGCAGTGTGAGGAGCTCAGGTCTGATGGAGCAGTCACGCAGATGGCCAGAATGCTGGCGGGCAGCGTGGATACACAGAGATGGCTGCGGGTGTGTAGCTGGATGGTGAAGGGGAAAAGGCAGCAGTGGAATGCGATGTGGGGGTGTAAGGACAATATGCAGGTTTTGAAGGAGGTATGGCAGCGGAGAAGGAGAATGGGGCTTGGATATGAATACGCAGAGAGGGGAGAAAGGCTGTTAAAGGAAAACTTTGCATGGAAGTGAGGAAGCAGTCTTGCAGCTTGATTTTTTTCTTCTTCAAAAAAATTTCCTGTAAAATAAAATCTTAGGCAGCAAACGGATAGCTTGGAAAACCCCTTGATTCTTTAGAAACTTTAAAAAAATTTTGAATCTTTTCGCTTCAGATTTCCTTTATAAAAACCCCACAAGAAGGCCAGATCTTACCCTCTAGGGCCTAGATCTGGCTTCGGACAAAATGCTTTCTTCCAACCTGCAACCTGCAAAAACCGAACACCCAGAAGTAAAATGTGCAAGAAACAAAATTAAAAACACTAAAACCATCTAAATAATTACAGTATTCACAGTTTAGAGGCTCTAACTAGCCAGATTTGTCAATATGCTACAGAAATATTTTCAGAATTTTAAATTTAATGTGAGGTGCTTTAGAAAACCCTTCATGCATCCACAACAAAAATTCTAATGATAAGCCCGGGATCAAAACTAGCTGGGCTCTTCAGAAAATGCAATCTGGGAGTTGGCTGGTTCAGCCAAGAACTTCCTCGAATGCCCGGTAAACTTCGAAATCTAGATTTTCCTGCACAGCTTACTTCAACCATTAACAAAGAGGGAGAAAACAATACTAAAATCCAAATCTAATGGGGATACGTACCATCATATTCAGAAATTTAACTATCATTCAAACCCTAGCGACTAAACAAGATACCTGTGTTTAAAATCACTCTTCATAAAACTATCATCAATTGCTAAAATCGTGCACATAAATAAAACATCTTACAACATTTCCGGAAGACTAACACCAACAAGATTTCAACCCCAAAGTCTTTCTTTATTGCGCATGAAAAATGATTACAAGAGAGCTTTCTCTAGCACATGACTCTAAGATTGAATGATCTCAAATGACCCTTGACACCCTATTTAAAGGAAAAATTCCCAATGGCTAGTTCGAGTGGTCCATTTCAAAGTGATCTTGACCATCGATGAGGATCAAAATCTATTTTAATCTCATCCGTCGAAATTTAAAATGCATTTTAAAAATTAAAATTTTGCATTTATTTCCTCAAAACTTTGACTTATTATTATTTTATTTTATTTTTCAAATTTTTATATATTTTTTATTTTATTTTTAATTTTTAATTTTATTTTTTAATTTTGTTATTATTTTTACTAGACCCTTGAACCTAGCCTTTGGAAAAAGCACCTAGGACCTAAGACTTATGAGGGGATAAAACATTTTCTAACCCTCAAGACACTTTACATCATGACTTTTACAATTTTATATCTTAAGGGGGAAAACCCATTTGACATAGACCCTCATAGACCACCTAGTTCTGTGGCACAACTAAAATCTAGCAGATCAAGCACTCTGTAATAACCTAACCAAGTAGTCAGAATTATTTCGAAATTACTTTTACATAGACTCGACCTAGCACACTAGGATTCCCCTAAGATTCTAATGACAAAATCCATTCCGGCTTTGGGGTTAGGCTGAAGGAAAACTCCGCCGATCATGGATCGGTGAGACAAAAAACCTTCCGGAATGTAGATCATCACTAGAAAATCAGGTTTACCTAGGCAAATACATACATGACACTGATCTGCTAAGATTATTTACAATTTACACATGTAGACTGGGTTTACAACATAAAATGATTGGGCTGATGATGATAGTCGAATGGCACGGAAACGTTGATCAAGCGCTATCCCTTTTGCGAAAAAAAGGGGGTGTACTGCTATGGGTAGTTGACATGTAGTGGTCAACATCTGGCTCTACTTTGGGACACGTTGCTGTATTGTAGGAATGTGAGAATCCAGAATCTGCATCCACGCAACACACAACAAAACATAAGTAGCGTCCATCGAAAAATCATCATATAACATTAAGCACAGGAAAGATATAAGCTCTTCATTTATTAACTATCCAGTAACATGATAAGTAAATCTAGTCCTAAAACAGAAATGAAAATGTTGAAAAAACAAGGAGTAGGGTTAGAAATACAGAGGATGCCCCAATATAGTGTACACTGAGCATTTGCCTGCTTTCAGGCAAATCTGTCGGCTGCTTCTCGGATGTGCCATGTCCAATTCTACATATGGTAGGAACTTTGCTTATCCAAAAATCAAGTTGCTCGCGGCCATCTGATGCATCAAATCTTCTTCTTATTCTCTTTCTCTTGCGTTTTTTCTTTGTGGCAGGCTGTATCACTAATGACGTGGAACTTTTTGCTTCAAAGCTCTCAGATGAAATATGTAAGATATGCATGACATGTCTTTCTTCATTCTGCATCTGCTCTGTCAAGGATGATGGATCAATCTCACAGGTGCCATGAGTTATAACTTGATCTTCTATGACTGGTGGATTAACCGTGTGAGCATCAACCTAACTATTAATTTCCTTTTTATCTAGCTCACCTTCAATTAGCCACTTTTCAATGGAACAAAGGACCTCACAATAAGATGGAGCTTGTTGCAGCAGATAAGGAGGCTTTTGATCTATTGGCATTCCTTGGTTTCTTTCATCCTCTGACTGTTGTTGAAATTTCTGAACCTGTATTGTAATGGCATCCATCTGACTAGAGTGTTCAACCTTCATAGCACTGATTTCCCTGGCATGGTCTTCTTCCATGGTCAATAACTTATTCTGAAGACATATCTGATTAGCTTCCATATCTTTTATTACTTTGTCGTCCTTTGCCTTTATGGTCATCCAACAATGTTGCATAAAGTTTATCTCTTTCTTATGATTTGCTTGCAGGGTAGCCAACTGATTATTATAATCGAATCTCATGATGGTCATTTCATCATCCATAGTTGACAACTTGTTCTGAATAGCACTTATTTCTTCCTGAAAACTTGCTTCCCTGGCAGTCACTTGATTTGAATGATTGAGTTCCATGATCGTCATATTTTCCTCTAAGCCTGATAACTTGCTTTGCATAAAATTAATTTCCTTGTCATGATTAGCTTTCATGGTCTCAATTTCGTTGGCACGCTGAATTTGCATGTTGGTTACGTGATCAAAGTGTTTAATTTTGATGATTTCCATCTCCTTATCACGTTTTTCCAGGTGGGTGCATAAAGTTCTCATATCATTGGCGTAATTAGTTTGATTGATCTCCATATTTTTTACTAGCCGCATTAGTTCTTCTGTAATTTTCTTTTGATTTTCCCTTTCATTGTTGACACTGATTTTACAATTTCTCCGTGCTTTTCCACTATCATGGATTTGATCTGCAATGGTACAGGTGGATGGCACATTCTGAATCCTGATATGAAGAATTGTCTTGAAATCTTTCTTCGGCAGCTGGACCCTTCATAAGATTACTTTCATTTGTTGCACAATTTTAGGTGCACAAGGCGAGCTATCTTGATAACCATATCCATCTTTAAAAACATTGACAATGTCTTGTAAAGAAGTGAAAGAATCTTCAGGACAATTATTAAACCAATTCAAAGCATCACCCTCTAAAGAAAGGACAAAGAGACACATTTTGACATCTTCATGATCATACTGAGGAGATCTACAATATATGATCATTATACGAGTAAACTTGCTTAAATGCTTTCTAACAGCGACTGAATCACCACCCAAGAACAAAGGTAATTTAGAAATTGCCACTTCCGGAATATCATGGAGAACATCAGTAAAATGACATGGGGTAAACGAATAATCCATGATGAATAATGAGGGACCAAATGGATGATAGAAAGAGATCTCTGCTCAAGAAAATCAAGAGATGAAAGAAGTGGAGTCGCCACTTGAACAATGAATCTAATTCTAGGATCCAAAAAGCAACAAACAAGCAGATATGAGGAAGGCTTCTTGTCTGGGAAAAATAAAAGAAATGGAGTCACCACCCAAACAAGAAACGAATTGAAGAGTAGTTGCTGATATGTCGAAAAATAAGGTGATGAAAAGATCAAATGACGCCAAAGAATGTTGGCCGTTTGACATGCTAATGAATGGCAGAAAAGATGAGATGATGCCAAAAAATGTTGACCTTGCCAGCTCAAATGAAAAGATTCCAGATTCTAGATGAGAGAGAAGAATGAAGATGAAATGTCGTTGAAACGCCAGGGATAGAAAAACTCTATCCCCGGCAGCGGCGCCAAAAAATGTTGTCGTTGCCGGCTGAAATTAACAGATGAGAATGATGAGAAATGAGAAGATGAATGTCGTTGAAACGCCGAGAATAAAATGTCCCCGGCAACGGCGCCAAAAAATGTTGTCGCACAGATTGTCCAGGCAGCGTGACAACGCTCAGACCGGGGGCTGTCACCCTGATCCCCGATCTCTTTGTTTAAGCCGTCTCCCTGAAGCAGGCTAAGGGGGGTAGACCCTATGGGAAAAAGGAAGACCAACTGGGAACCAGTTGGGTTGGGAGACACAGCAGGGAAAAATAAGCATTTGATCGATTTTAGAATTTGATTTAGATCTTTAAATGCTTAAGACCAGTGCCTTATGAAGTCAATGAAAACCAAGTAATTAATTCGCTGCTGCTTATGAAGTAATTTAATGATTGCTTGAAAATATTTACAAAATATCAAACATGTCACGAGCATTATATAATCCAAGCAACGATTAATTTCACCAGATGCAAAATATTCAATAGATGCGCAATGTTCTAGCAATTAAATTCCAAAAGATCAAAATTCATTACTCAACCATGAAATTCAAATGCTAACCAACCCACAAAATGATTCACCACTTTTCAATAGCTAATCTTTAAATAAACATTTAAGCGCATTTAACTATAGAGAAGTGGAACATAAATACCACAAAAGACACCAAAAAGAATTTTTGATTTTTAGTTAATCTTTTCAAAATTTTTTAATTTTTTTTTTTTTTATATATTTTTATAAAATTTTAAGTTTAAAAATAAAACAAAACTGAAATCCTAATAAAATTAAAATCTAATCTAAACTTAAATCTAAATTAAATATAACCTAAAGACTAACCCTTTTCAACTTTTTTATTTTTTAAAATTCTAAATTAAAAAAAATCAAAATAGAAGAACTAAAATCTAAATAAAGTTAAAATCTATTCTAAACTATGATTCTAAAAAAAATAAAAAGGAACTTTAAAAAAAAAAACCTTTTATGAATTATTATTTTTTATTTTATTTTTTTTTATATGAGATTTTTTGATTTATTAAAAAATAAAACAAAACTACACTTGAAACTAACACCTAATCTTAAAAAAAAATGAAAATCGATTTTTTTTTTGTTCAAACCTTTTATATATTAATACATACAAAAAAATAAATAATAATAATATGCTAACCTGAAACCTAAGTCACCGGATTCGTCCTAAACCCCCTGCGAATCCTGAATCCGGCGAATCCGACACGATTCGGTCTGGATTTGTGTCCAAATCACAGGACACGTCGTGTCCGAGGGCGTGTCACGATTTTCAAAACCGTGTCGCGATTTTAGGACACGTGTCCGGTTTCCAGGACTCACTAAGCTCAGTGCGGGAATGAAAAGGGCGTGTTTGCTCATTAAAATTGTCATTTGGCAAGTGATTTGTGCTGTTGGCAAGTGATTTGTGTTGTTGGAGCAAGGAGTAAAGCATTTTGGTAGCTTCATGATCAAGTTTAGGCCCTAGTATTGATATGCTATTCATGGTAATGCTAAATTCTTAAAGTAAAAGTGACATTCTCCTTAATCTTCATTTTCATCCTTTTACTTTATTTTTTAACATTACCATGAAATGACTCAGGATGTTTGAGAGTGGTTCTGGCCTCATTGGATTTCATATGGAGAAAGTAGAATTTTAGATTTCATTCAAAATCCAGCAGACTTATCAGTTTTTCAGGATTTTAGGATTGGGGGATTGCAATGTTTCCATTGAATTTTGTCATGTATTAGGGTATGGAACTCGTATTTAATCAAGAGCACCAAACCAAGAGCTTCTGAATATGTCGCTCCCGCTCCCGTTTTCGCTCCTGCTTCCCGATTTCGCTCCCACTCCCAAGTAACACTGTTCCTGATGATATGGGTCTGGACACCATTGTTGAGTTGGCATTGGCCAACATGGATCTCAATGATCCAGTGCTAGAGCCTATTAGATTTGATGACTTAGAGGGGTCAACCTCCATACCAGCAGATGCAGAGGCGACTATGGATACAACGGAGTAGGAGGATGTAGAGGAGAGCAATGGGGACCATGATGATGGGGATAGTGATGCTGATTGATGCCTTGAGGCTTGTATACCTGTAGTTGTTTTATATTTTCTATTTCTATTTGCCATTGGCATTACACCAACACTACCTATGTAACACATTTTGATTTGATGACTTAATGAGAAAACTATAGTTGTCAGTGTGTTTATCTTACTATCTTGTAGTTGTAAGTTGTCTTTCAGTTATGAATTATGAATCATGATTTAAATTTTTAATAGATTTATCATCTATGTGACCAGTACCGCTGACATTTATTTGAATTTTGTATGTACTATGCATGCTAATAGCTATAGATGAAGATCTATGTTTGAAATCAATAAATTTGTATCATTAATTAAAATTTGTGTAAGAAATATGATAATATCTAATTTTTAATATATATGTATATTTTTTAAATATATATATATATATATATATATATATATATATATATATATATATATATGTATATTTTTTAAATATATATATATATATATATTTAATAAAATAATATATGATGTGTCCTAACGTGTCCTATTCTGGGGGGTCAGCGTGTCCGAATCCGACACCACGAATCTCGAATCCTACATGTCCCGAATCCCCGTGTCAGGTGACTTAGCCTGAAACTAACAAAAAAGAAATCAAAATAAAAAAACTAATCTAAAACCTACCCACGCATAGAATCATTTTTTATTTATTTGTATTGTTGTGTGTAAGTGATGGCCAAGAGCAGAAATGCGATGGCAGCTTTGACGAGTTTGCAGGTAAGTGTGGTTCCGATTGAGGGTGGGGAAGCTGAGCGATGGGACGGCGGACAGGCTGCGTAGACTTGAGGAAAGAGCCGCAGGTTTGAGGCAGCGTGGAGCTGCAATGACAACAACGTGATATGGTGGGAGCTGAAGAATGGATGTAGGGAGAGAGGGAGCTGCGTGAGGAGTAGCTGTGCAAGGGTTTGTTGCCAGAGTGGAGGAAATCCGCAGGTCCGAGGAGCGAAAGGACGTGGGTAGTGGCAGCGGATTGCAGGTGAGGACGATGAAGGGAGCGTGGAAATATCGCAGGCCTGGCAGCGTGAGGAGCTCAGGTCTGATGGAGCAGTCACGCGGATGGCCAGAATGTTGGCGGGCTGCGTGGATACACGCAGATGGCTGCGGGTGTGTAGCTGGATGGTGAAGGGGAAAAGGCAGCAGTGGAATGCGATGTGGGGGAGTAAGGACAATACGCAGGTTTTGAAGGAGGTATGGCAGCGGTGAAGGAGAATGGGGCTTGGATATGAATACGCAGAGAGGGGAGAAAGGCTGCCAAAGGAAAAGGCTGCATGGAAGTGAGGAAGCAGTCCCGCAGCCTGATTTTTTTCTTCTTCAAAAAAATTTCCTGTAAAATAAAATCTCAGGCAGCAAACAGATAGCCTGGAAAACCCCTTGATTCTTCAGAAACCTTAATTTGAATCTTTTCGCTTCAGATTTCCTTTATAAAAACCCCACAAGAAATTTCCAGATCTGGAGTAAATATTCCTGCCGGAGCTGATCCTGAGGCCAGATCTTACCCTCCAGGGCCTAGATCTGGCTTCAGACAAAATGTTTTCTTCCGACTTGCAACCTGCAAAAACCGAACACCCAGAAGTAAAATGTGCAAGAAACAAAATTAAAAACACTAAAACCATCTAAATAATTACAGTATTCATAGTTTAGAGGCTCTAACTAGCCAGATTTGTCAATATGCCACAGAAATATTTTCAGAATTTTAAATTTAATGTGAGGTGCTTCAGAAAACTCTTCATGCATCCGCAACAGAAATTCTAATGATAAGCCCGGGATCAAAACTAGCTGGGCTCTTTAGAAAATTCAATCTGGGAGATGGCTGGTTCAGCCGAGAACTTCCCCGCACGCCCAGTAAACTTCGAAATCTAGATTTATGAAACTCAACATACATTATTGGGAAGGAGCATTTGCAAGATGAGGATAATCAAGATCCTCTGTTGGAATCTTCATTAGAAGGTTCATTTCTTGGAAGAAGAAAATGTCTCGTTGAGAATTCCACTTTGGATGGAATTCATTGTTTGAAAGAATGATGGTATGATGACAAAGGAATGCAACATGTCGAGATGGTTGAAATACTTTCAATCAAGGAAAGGAAGCTGCTGAAGGAAGTCTAGATGACCAAAAGGAAGGAAAGAGGTATGTATGCATATGTTTGATAAGATAAGTCATGTCATTATATAGTTGCAGATAACAGGGATAGATACTCTACCTCATGAGTATGATCAAAGGAAAGGGATATCTTTTGTTGGATAAGATAAGTCATGTCATTATATAGTTGCAGATAATAGGGATAGATACTCTACCTCATGAGTATGATCAAAGGAAAGGGATCTCTTTCGTTGGAAGAATGCATGAAGGCATGGGTCACATATTGTCTAGATGAAATCAACATAATATGTCCTCATATGGAATATGAGGTGGTTGACAAGGATAAAGGAACTATAAGTTCCCGGGGAACAATATGCGATGAAAGGAGAGAAGAGATCATGAAAGATGCAACTATGATCACATGGAAAAGGAAATCAATATTTGATGACTAGAAGGTTTGACTATGATATCTCCATAGGAAAGATATGAAGACCTTGGGAAAGGTTGGAAAGAAAGAATACCCTTGACAATTGAATATCTGGGAGATGTGTCAATATGTGTGCAAGATGTTGATGTTGCAACAAGCATATGTCATGATAAGAACAACACAAAAGGTAACTCTAATTTGATGTTCATTTTTTATTTTTGAACAATATCCGGATGGGTTGATACAAGGCTACCTAAGGAAAGGTGTGGATGTCATCTACAACTAATACTCATGTGGAAGGATGGAGGATCCTGAATGATACATGAAGTGGAAAAGGTAGCTGTATGAGGAAAAGCCAAATATGGACTAGTGGATCAATCTCTAATGAAAGGAAGGATGACATGACTGACATGGTTCAAGAAGGAAAGCGATGGATGGCCGATGCCCTACAAAGAAGTCCCAAAAGATGAAGGCTCCATAATATTAAAATGAAATTCATGACATTGGATGGAGGAGCGCTACAAGTAGCTGAAGGTCCCATGATCTCCACCAATGAAGAAAGAGTTGTTGCTGGAAACAAGTCCCTAGTTAAGAGGGAGCCGGGAAGCAAGTTTCTGATCAAGGAGAAACTTGGGAAACAAGTCCTTGATTGAGAAGGAGCTTGGGAACATTCCTTTTATAGGAATGGGTACATTCCTTCATGGGAATTGGTATATCCTCCCTAGTTGAGTGGGAGAGATAGACACATTATTATTGTCTTCACTTGGGAAGAAAGAATAGAGGATTGGGTAAGCATCTGACATCCGATAACTCCTTGAGGATGTGGTAGGGAATCCAAGATAAGAGTAGTTGTGGAGGAACAATATTCTTTGAGGACTGGGAGTCTAAGATAAGAATAGTCCTTGAAGGACATACTCTGTGGACACCCGAGTTGGGTATGCTCCTTAAGAGACAATGATGAAGGTGTCTATAAATCATTGGTCTCGCCAACATTGTTCTCTGATCTTGTAGAGAGATAGAAATGTTAGTCAAGGCCTTGCTATGCGACAATGTTGGATGATATGATGCTATACAGATGGGTTACCAATCTGACTCTTCTTATGAGAATTCTTCAAATTGAGAATGTCCAAGTACCTTGTATGGATTATGAATACCTCCCTAGTTAAGAGGGAGCGTTGAAATATGTAACTAGGCTTGGTCTTCATAATGACATGTAATCATGATTTTATGTATTCAATGAAAATAATTTTTTAATATTGTTGTTCTTGAGACATGGGTTTCATGCGCAAGGGAAATTTATTTTTAGGTCAAACACCCATTGAGTGCTTCTAGGTATGTCATAAACAATTGAGTCGTTGTCATGTATTTAAGACCCATTTGGGCCTGTTACATATTGTAAAGAAAATTTATTTGAGTCAAAATAGAGTCAAAAGATCCTCCAAGACCTCGTCATGGCACAAAGATCAAGTCAGCCTACATGAAGGGACAAGTCGGCCTAAAGATAGCAATTCAAATTTTATACCCCTCAAAAGCCTATATATAAGAAGGAACTCAACCTCATTTGGACACACTCTCATGCAAGTTCAATCTCCTTGAGATGGACGCTGGAAAAGGACGAAGAAGAAGAAGAACAAGATCAAAGTTTTGGGCCTCTCTCTCTCTCTTTTGTTAGGGTTTCTATAGTCACCGGGCAAGACGAAATTATGAAGCTGCAAAGTCAAGCTGTGTTGAAATTTCTAAGTCTAACACGTGAGAGATTCTTCCTGCGTTATCTTGTTTATTTCACCTACTTGTTTATTCCTTAACAAGTTATCTAATTGTATAAATACTGAAAATAAACACAAATGCAGTGTCAAATCATATACAGATCATCAACTGAAATAATAGACAAACACACAAGGGACATCGTTATTTTTGGACAATTGTCCACGGAAAAACCCAACTTGGGAAAATCGATGCAACAGTTCCAAGGGTTTTATTATTAAGCAACTTTATTGAGTACAACTAGGGTGCCAAACTGGTTCACCCAACAGAGATTTCTATCTAGCAGTAATACCTCTTATCAGAAGCATATATTCAAAATCTTAGCACTAGTCTTCCCCACGAAAAACCTTTTGGCGCTTCTCCAAGGCTTTGCATCAGCCCTTCTAGCCTCTGCGTAGCTCTGGAACCCTCTGCATTAGGCTTCTGCCTCTTTGTGTCATCTCTCTGGCCTTCAGCGTCACCCACGCAAGCCCCTCAGCCTCCGCGCAGTCTCTTGCTGCCTTTGCATGGCTCCTGCTGCCTCTGCGTGGCTCTTGCTGCCTCTGCGTAGCCTCCTCAATATCTGCGCTGGCCTGCTGGTGCTATCTCTGCCTCTCTACTATGTACTCACTGCCCCTCGTTGCAACTCACATCACTTGTTCGAATTTTCTTACCAAACCCCGCTCTAGAAAATCGAATTGACTGATCAATCTTGGTGTATCTCCAACTGACCCTCAAGCCTCCTCTTATACTTTTCCTGTTGAGTCTTCAACGGCCGAGATTAAGTCCCTAATCAACGGATAAGGTTAGATTTGGCTTGATCCATGTCATTTAGAACATTCTCACCCAGTTTTATATTAATACCCATTAATATTTTAATTTTCCTAATTTTAGACTTAGGAACCCCATTAAAAATATTATAGATATTTAATATCTCTCTAACCGGGTGGAATTTCCGTAAACCATTTCTAGCTCTTGGAGATCTCATGCGCTTTAGCCTCTCCACCAATTTTCATGGCTAGAGCACATTTGATGCTACCACAAATCAACACTCCCTCTTAGCGAGGAATGTGGTCTAGTAATGTTCCACCACTGAACATCACACTGATCCTTCCGCACCGGTACTTGTGTTGATGCTTGGCCTGCTGTCCAACATCCACTGCACTGCTGCTTACTCTACTGTTACTCAAGGCTCTGCCATTGCCACTGCTATATCTGTACTACAACTCCCTCTCAACATGCTGCCCCTGCTACCCATAACACTGCCACTGCTAACTGCTGCATCTGCAACTTAGTTACCGAGAAGTAAGTAATTGATCTACCCAAATACTGACGCCCTTGTCAGTCTAGAAGCTTCCTGATGTTGAAGCTACCTCTGCTGCTATCCTGTGCTCCCTCTGCCGCCTCTGCGCTGCTGTAAACACATTTGTGCCTCTACACTGCTGCAACCTCCTCTGTGCCTTTCACACTGCTGCAACCCCCACTGCGCTGCTATAGATCCCAACACTTTAGCACTGCCTCGTCGCTCCATACGCATCTTGCTTCTATTGACGTCCGTCATCTTGCTACTGTCACTAGGGGTTCCTGTAGCCGAATATGATCCAAGAGTTTGGGTACCTCAAGGATCCTGCCCCTCATCTTCTGTAGTCCTCTTGACTATAGCTCGATGTCTCCCCACCTCTTCTTTAGAGGTGCATGAGCACTCATGGCACAATCGTCATCCGTCTCGACTTCTTTCTCCGCCTTATCCGAAGCTGCCTTGGAGTCAAAAACCTCTCCCTTATTCTTCTTCCTGGGACATTGGGTTGCATAATGACCCAACTCCCCACAATGGAAGCACTTCACCTTGGAGATGTCCTTCTTCCTCTTCCCTTGCTGTCCCGCAGATGCCAGAGCCACATCCTCCTCCTCCTCTTTCTTGATTCGACCTCCTTTGTTGCTACTCCCCGCCTTGGTCAGCCATCTGATCTCTTCTTGGCGAAGAGCTGCCCACATCTCTTCCCATCCTGGAAGATCAGCTCTGCCCAAAATGCTTTGGACAAATGTCTCCTAATACTCAGAGATTGCATTCAAGGCAGTGTTCACCATGAACTCTTGATCCGATGTGGCCCCTACGGAAGTAAGTTGGTCCCGAATCTCTTGCAACCTGCTGAGGTATAGATCTATCTGCTCCCCCTTCTGCATCTGATACGACTGCAGCTGATTCTCTAATAGCATCTTCCGCTGCACAAAAGTGCCCTGATACAATGTCGTCAAGGTATCCCACATCTCCTTTGCCGTGTTCTTCTCGACAATATGCGGTACTACATGATCCTTGACCCCATCAAGGATTATGAACTTTGCCTTCGCCATTGCATCCTCATACCTTTCATTATTAGCTAGGTTGACTGGGATAACCACAGTTAAGGCGAAGCCCTTGATGCGACGTCTATCTAGAACATAAAGGGTCATGACCTTCTAGATGACAAAGTTGGAGGCCTTGTCCAACCTCTCTTGATCCCTCTGTCCATTCATTGTCATCGTCGCTCTTCCACTGGACTCCCTCTGAGTCTCAACTTCCCTCCTAGAAGTTCTCTCCTAAACTCCCTCTGAGTCTCGATTTCCCTACTGTAAATCTTTCCGCCAACTGTCGATCCACTCCTCTCTGATCCTCTTTGCAACTGCAACTCGGATCTGGATTTCTTGGCTAGAAATCCCTTAAGGCAACGACTTCCTCTACCTTGGTTCTGTCCCGTTAGGCACTGTTCTTCTTTGACATCGACAACACCCCACGAGCTTCCCAATCCACAATCTTCTCACAACTCCTAGGCCCCAACAGCTGAAGAAACTAAGCCTCTTAGCTCTGCGCAATCTTGGCAAGACTGAATCGCTCCTCTGGCCAACTGCGTCAAGCCTACCTAGCTGAGTAGGATGACGTGGCTCTTTGTGAGCCTCTTCTGCCTCTCTCTGCCTCTGCGCTAGCCCTCTCTTTGGCTCGAAATGATGACGCAGTTCCTTTGCGTCACTCCTTCTCTACTGCTTTCTGCTTAGGAGCAACTCTGTCTCTCGGGACAATTGCTACTGCTGCAAATGCCTCTGATTAAGCTGGTGCCTTCAGTTCTCCTGTGATCTGCAATGCTCCAATACCATGTTGAAATTTCTAAGTCTAACACGTTAGAAATTCTTCCTGCATTATTTGGTTTATTTCACCTACTTGTTTATTCCTTAACAAGTTATTTAACCATATAAACACTGAAAATAAACACAAATGCAGTCTCAACTCATATATAGATCATCAACTGAAATAATAGACAAACACACAAGGGACACCGTTATTTTTGGACAATCGTCCTCGAAAAAACCCAACTTGGGAAAACCAGTGCAACAGTTTTGAGGGTTTTATTATTAAGCAGCTTTCTTGAGTACAACTAGGGTGCCAAACTAGTTCACCCAACAGAGATTTCTATCTGGCAGTAATACCTCTCTTTGGAAGTAGATATTCAACATCTCAACACTAGTCCACGAAAAACCTTCTGGCGCTGCTCCAAGGCTCTGCGTCAGGCCTGCTAGCTTCTATGTAGCTCTGGAACCCTCTGCATCAGCCTTCTGCGTCACCCACGTAGACCCCTCAGCCTCTGCGTAGTCTCTAGCTGCCTTTGCGTGGCTCTTGCTGCCTCTGTGTAGCCTCCTCAATCTCCGCCCTGACCCGCTGGCACTATCGCTGCCTCTTTGCTATGTACTCACTACCCCTCACTGCAACTCAGATCACTTGTTCGAATTTTCTCAGCAAACCTCGCTCCAGAAAATCGAACTGACTGATCAATCTTGGTGTATCTCCAATTGACCCTCAAGCCTCCTCTTATACTTGTCGTGTTGAGTCTTCAATGACCGAGATTAAGTCCCTAATTAACGACTAAGGTCGAAGCTGTGAAGCTACTTCTAGGTCGACGCTGCTGAAGCTACTTCTAGGTCGAAGCTACAGTAATTGTTGTTGGGATCGAAGTTGTTGGAAAAGTTGACTTGGTCTTGGAGGGTCTTGGTCAAGGGTCATAGGTCTTGGAATTCATCAATTTAAGTTCTATAAGAAGAGGAGTTTTGGTGGGTTTTCCTCTTAGTTGGAGAGGTTTTCCCTTGGTTGATCACCTATATTTTGTGTCCTATTGTCTTATTGTTCTTTATGATCTGGTAGTTGTTTGATAATAGAGAACACTAATAATAATAACGGAAATAAGAAGTTAATCAAGTAAAGTAAAAATGCATCACAAGCAGTTATCAAAAGAGAAATCACCTACACTAGTTGCCTCCTAGATTTCTCAACACAAGGTTTATTTGATGTCAAACTTGTTTTTGGGGTGTCATTAGCTAAAATTAATTGAGGTAGACCTCATATAAATATAGGTCACCTTATTGTTGTATTTCATCATCACTTGTGGTGTATTTTGACCTCCTTAAAGGATTTCGGCCTAGTTGATGTCACTTGTATTCTTGTGGAGATATGATCTATTGTGGATAATTTTGCTTTTGGAGACTAGCTCTTGTTGTGGAGACATTAGTTTGGGATAATAGACGACTTCTTCATGCATGTCTTGTAAGTACTTCTATTGTTGATTTTCTTCTGAATGGTTATTGCATGGAATGGTTGTTGCCAGGGTTTCTGTCATGTGCCCAATTAATAATTCTGCTAAGGAAATTCTCAAATTTTCAATTTTGGTGATTAATATTATTTTTAATAATTAAAGTTTAGGAGAAATAAGTTGTGGATGCTCAAATTTAATTTTGGTAAGAAATAAAGGTTGCACATAGGAGAGAATGGAAAAATTAAAGTGAAGTTAAATTGTGGGGGCAACTTAAGAAGGAAATCGAACTCCTTAGGAGAAATCGAATCACATGAGAAAGGGGTCAAGCAAGGGGGGTCAAATTGGTGGAGCCCACAAGGAAGCTTGTGCAACAATTATAAAAGGAAGGGAAGAGCCTCATTTTTGCATCATCTTGGCATTTCATGTTTAGAATTGGAGAGTTTGGTTGAGCTGCTTAGCCAAGTCAACTAGTGCTGTTTAGCACAAGGGATTTCCAAGCGGAAATTCCAGCTCTTCTTCGAGGGAATTAAAGTGCTACTCAAGGAGAGAGATTGTGGGGAGATTTTAGTATTTTGTGTGGGATTTTGTAGTATTTTCTTCAACCCGTGAGAGTTTCTAGAGGACGTAGTGGAGGATTTTGATGGGTTTTGAGGAGCTATCTATTGTTGTCTTCCGGGTTGGCTATTTTGTGGAGATCTTCCTTTGAGAAGGATGAGTTGATTTTGAGAAATATCTGGGTTGGAAGTGCTGGAGATTTGTGGGCCAAATTCTTCTTCTTTTGGCCCGCGTTGGGGTTTACTGTCTACTTTTTGCGAAGGGGCTAAGAAACATTGTTGTGCTGGATATTGGAGCTGATTTTGGCCGGTAGTTTGAGGAGGAATTTTCTGGGGTTTTGGAGGAGTTTCCCTTTGGAAAAATTGTGCGTTTTACTGTGGATCGTTTTTTGTAGCTCACTGGCAGACTGAGAGGAGCTATACACAGTTTTTGGGGCTTCAATGAACGGTGGATTCAATTTGAGATTTTTTTGGGTTTTGTTGGATTGGGTGTGAGGAGACTTCTCCTAATTTTTCCGAATTTTTGGAGCATTATTGAGGGATCATTTCAGAGTTTGCTTCCAGCGGTAGCAACAAAATTTTTCTAGGGAGTGTGTTTGTTAATCAACTAAAAACCAAGGGAAGAAGACTGATAGACATTGCAACTTTTGTAATCGTGATGGCCACTTAGAATTCAAATGCTTTAAGAAGATGGAAGCCTTGGAGATAACAATGAAGAAGCATAACTTCGATTTGGAGCAGTGTTCAACTTCAACTTCATCTTCAGGTATAACACATTCTGCATGTGGTTTTCAAACATCTCGGTCTAGTTATGCACTAAATGTATCTTCTTCTTCTCATTCTCATGAGTGGCTCATTGATTTTGAAGCTTCTTATCACATGGCCAAAAACAAAGCCATGTTTTCTTCCTTAAATGATTGTAACACCAAAAATATGTTAGGATATTCTGACACATAGGAAATAGTTAAGTATAACTTGGTCTAGTGTAGAGTTAGGTAAAGTGTGTTTCTTTCCTATGTACATTTTGTAACATACAATCCGACGGTCACGATATGTAGTGATTCGACGGTTCATTCTCTCCTCGGTATTACCGACACTTGATCTGTGGTTTAACACTCGATTGGTCCATGATCTCTATTTAAAGAGCATGGAGGGTCATTTGTAGGGTAACCATCCATGAGAGAAGCTTATGTAAATTTTCATTCTTTTATTAATAAATTGCCTGAAGTGGCTGCGTTGGCTCAGGCCGTGGACTATTTCCCTCTTTGGGGGTTTTAACCACGTCAAAAATATTGGTGTATTGATCTGTGATCTGTTTTTGAGCGGTGTCCTTTGGTGTTCTGTCTGAGGAACTTACCCTGTAAATTCCTACATGGTATCAGAGCTATTTGAGGGCCATGTTCGTTGGTGATCCAAATCTGAAGCCGGTAGAACTGCATCCGACTGTCGTTTCCTAGATCTATTGTTTCTGACTACTTTCGGCCCGAGAGGACTGCTCTATTGTGTTAAGAGTATCTGTTCCAGTGAGGAACCCCTTTCGTTTCACGCGAAAAGGTTTCTGGTAGCCCTAGCTACGTCATTTTTAAGATCTGGAGGTATACAATGTTTATTTGCAGTTTACAATTATTTTCTCTCTGTTTATTTCGGTTTCGGTTTATTTAGCTTTTTGTTTTTTTAATTACCGGATCTATACCTTTCATTTCTGCGTATGCTCTTTGCCCCGCGACTCTGTGTGATCTGGGAAAATCAGAAACAGAAAGGAAGGATTTTTCTCATGCGTATGCTCTTTTCCACTGCGCCTTAGTGTGATCTCGGAAAATCAGAAACATTGAGGAAAATATTTAGTTTCCGACTAAAGCTAACTTCGAGCCGTAAGGTTCGTTTTTTTTGTATGTCCGTGTTGGGTTTTGTGTTTTTTGTTTTGTAGGGAAAAAGAGCTTTCTCAAAGTAAGCACGCAGCCCAAAGCTTCAGCGACTAAAAAAAAAACCCCCTTCCTCTTTTCCAAAAATTACTAAACTTTTAGTTTAGCTCACTTGGTCCAAAGCTACTTTATGAGAGTAGAGGTCTTGAGTTCAAGTCTTCTTTTTGTTGAGCTAATTAGATTAAGTTTGGAAAGGGGGCTGATTTTTTTTATAACATTATCATTCATTTCCGCACATTCCCGCACTTCGTCGGCATCTTCATCAAATTTTCTTCAAAAAGCCATAACTTCTTCATCCGGAAGCCATTTTCAGAGCCGTTTTTTTTTGAACAGGCCAAATTTTTCGAGATCTTTCCATTGGAACACTTAGTTTCAGCATCTATAGCTTTAGTTTATGTTAAAATGGAAAGTCCATGGCAAGTTATTCTTGACAGCAGCAACTATTTCCAATGGTGGTCCTACATTGTGGATTTACTTAGATGTAAAGGTCTCTACAGAATAGCCTCATGCCAAGAAACCAAACCGAAAGATGAAGAGAAGGCAACTAAATGGGAAAATAGGCAAGATCAAGCACGAGGGTTGATAGGGATGTCTATTTCTCCAGATCTTAGATTCCATATTGCAGAACTTGATACTCCTGAGGAAGCAATGAAACAGATCACTAAAGTTTTTGGAATTAAAAATGAACTTAAAGCCCATCAACTCCAAAATGAGTTGCTTACATTGGACCCCAATAATTTTTCTTGCATTCAAGATTTTTTGTCCAAGTTCAAGACCCTTAGACTTCTCTTGGAAGGTGTTAAGGTTAAGAAAGAAGATAGTAACCTTATGTATTCCATTCTTATTAAGTTGGGACCAGCCTATTCTGTGTTTGTTTCCACCTTCCATTCTACAAGAGAAGCCTTCATTTCTCAAGGACAAGCCTACAAGTCCCCTTCCTTTGATTCCTTTTGTGATTCTTTAATAAGAGAACAAGAAAAACTCTTACACCTTGATCTTCTTAATCTTGGAAACTCTTCTAAGAAAGTGTTAGCCGCCCAGCAGCAACCAAATTCAAAGAATCCTAAGAAGTTGTATCCTAAAAGGAATGGTCCTAAGTCAAACAAGGATCCTAAGCAATTTCAACCTCAAAATGAAAAATCATTTCAACAAAATGATAAGACAAATAAAAACAAAAGGAAGAAGACTGATAGACATTGCAACTTTTGTAATCGAGATGGCCACTTAGAATCCAAATGCTTTAAGAAGATGGAAGCCTTGGAAGCAACAATGAAGAAGCATAACATCCATTTGGAGCACTCTTCAACTTCAACTTCATCTTTAGGAATAACACTTTCTGCATGTGGTTGTCAAGCATCTCGGTCTGGCTATGCACTAAATGTATCTTCTTCTTCTCATTCTCATGATTGGCTCATTGATTCAAGAGCTTCTTATCACATGGCCAAAAACAAAGCCATGTTTTCTTCTTTAAATGATTGTAACACCAAAAATATATATGTTGGTGATGATAGATCTCTTAGTGTTGTAGGGACTGGAACTGTTCATATAGACAATGGTCAATTTAATGATGTATTATGTGTTCCAACCTTATCCTGCAACCTTCTACCTGTATATCAGATAACTCATTCAGGTGAAGGTAAAATCGTTGAATTTTCACCTCACGATGTTGTAATTAAGGACCTAAGAGATCCTAGACAGATTTTTGCTACTGGCATTGCTGATGATTCTACAAGGTTGTATAAGTTTCACAACTTTGGGTCATCAAATCTTCCCTCGGTATTTGTTGCTCATAACGATGAAGTGAGCAAACTTTGGCATGAGCGATTTGGTCACTTAAACTATCGCTCCCTTCAGAATCTATGTAAGGAAAATATGGTGACAGGTCTTCCAATGGTATCTTGCAGAGATGGTGTTTGTTCCGGATGTGTACTCGGAAAACATCATCGGGATAGTTTTGAAAAACGTGCCTCTTGGCACGCCTTAGCCCCTTTATAGCTTGTGCATAGTGATTTATGTGGTCCACTTCTAGTTGTTTCATTCTCTGGTTACAAGTACTTCTTAACTTTCATTGATGATTTCTCCAGACACACTTGGGTAAACTTCTTAAAACTCAAGAGTGAAGTATTTAACATGTTCTTGGCCTTTAAGGCCTTTGTTGAAAAACAATCTGGACATCAAATTCTTAAGCTAAGATCTGATAATGGCGGAGAATATGTTAACAACAAATTCATCAACTTTTGCACTGAGAATGGAATTCAAATGCAACATACTGTTCCATATACTCCACAACAAAATGGTGTAGCTGAAAGGAAGAATCGCACCTTAAAGGAAATGGCTAATTGTATGCTTCAATCTAAAGGACTTGGTCTTAATTTTTGGGCAGAAGCAATTAATTGTGCAAATTACATAATAAATCGCACTCCTACTAAGGTTTTAAAGAATATCACTCTAGAAGAAGCATGGAGCTCAATTAAACCAGATGTAAGTCACTTTCGTGTTTTTGGAAGTGAAGCATGGGCCCATATTCCAGATGAGAAACATAAAGCTTTAGAACCTAAGAGTGAAAAATGTATTTTTGTTGGATATTTTGAAGATGTCAAAGGATATAGACTTATTCCACTTAAGTCAAAGAATGTTATCATTAGAAGAGATGTAAAGTTTGCTGAAAATATATCGGCCTACGAGCCTAGTTCGGTGGATGTGCCACCTCTCCCTATCTCTTCTACTTTTGAAAATATTATTTCTTCAGATGATGAAAGCGAGGATGAAAATCCTCCCCCACCTTCTCAGGATCCTCCTTCAGCTCCTCAACTTCCAAAATGGGTCCGTGCTACTCAGGATGCAGCAGGTGATCTTACTGGTGATCCTACAGATCAGCGACGTACATGTTCTTAGTTCGATAGAGCCTCTTCTTTACTGGCTCAAGCTTCAGCGAATTATGATCCTGACATCTTTGTAGAAGCTTCAAGCCATCCAGATTGGGAAGCAGCTATGAATGAAGAATATCATTCATTATTGGCAAATGATACATGGGATCTTGTTCCTCTACCAAAGGGACAAAAACTTGTTAGATGCAAATGGGTTTACAGAACCAAGTATGGACCAGATGGGAAAGTTGATAAACATAAAGCTCGTCTTGTTGCTAAGGGTTTTTCACAAGTTGAAGGCATTGACTATACTGAAACCTTCTCCGCTGTTGCCAAAATGAACTATGTCCGCCTTGTTCTTTCCCTTGCTGCCTCTTTCAAATGGGAAGTCCATCAGATGGATGTTAAATCTGCCTTCTTGCATGGGGACTTGCATGAAGAAATCTATATGGAACAACCTATTGGCTTTATACAAACAGACTCTAGCCTTGTATGTCGGCTTAAGAAATCCCTTTGTGGTCTCAAGCAAGCTCCTCGAGCTTGGTATGCCAAAATGGATAACTTTCTTTTAGAAACTGGCTTTTCTAGGTTTCATTTTGACAATACTGTGTACACCAAGAAAGTGGGCAAGTCTCTTATCATTCTTGTTCTTTATGTTGATGATCTTATCCTCACTGGTAGTGATCCCAACCTTATAAACCATGTGAAGTCCAGCCTTAAAAAGAAGTTTGAAATGACAGACTTAGGACACTTGCTTTATTTTCTTGGTCTTCAAGTCTTGCAATCCAAGGAAGGCATTTCCCTTTCCCAGTCCAAGTATGCCTGTGATCTTCTACACCATTTTCACATGGAACACTGTAAGTCAACCCCTTCTCCCTTTCAGTCTGGAGTCAAACTTTCAGTCACTTTTACTTCTCCTGAAGTTGATGCTACCTTATACCGTCAACTTGTAGGAAAACTTTTGTATCTAACCCATACTCGTCCTGACCTTTCCTTTGTCGTTGGCCTTGTTGCTCGGTTTATGCAAAACCCACATGAAAGTCATTGGAAAGGAGCTAAAAGAATACTTTGTTATGTTCGAGGTACAGTTCAGTTTGGGATTCATTATAGTGCCGAAGCATCTCCTCTATTGGTTGGTTTCACTGATTTCGATTGCGCTGGTGACCCTGATGATCGGAAGTCTACTGCAGGTTATGTGTTCACTCTTGGTTCAGGACCTATTACATGGGCTTGCAACAAACAAGGTGCCATTTCTCTTTCTTTAGCAGAATCAGAGTATCGTGGTGCCGTAGAAGCCAGTAAGGAAGCCTTGTGGCTTCGTCAGATCCTGTCAGAGTTTGGCTTTCAGCAGCAACATTCGACTACACTTTGGTGTGATAATCAAAGTGCCATTCAACTATGCAAAGATCCAGTCCAACGCGCAGCAAACACATTGAACTGCACATGCACTTAATCAGAAAGCTCATTCACGGCCATGTTCTTGAAGTGCAACATTGTTCAACAGATGATCAAGTTGCAGACATCTTTACAAAGGCTCTCACAGAGGCGAAGTTTACTAAACTTCGATTTATGGTTGGAGTTCAGGAAGTTGTCACTAAGGGGGGATAGGCTCTAGTGCCTCCTTCCTTCTCCTATTGTGTCATATTTGTAAATCCTTCAATCCTATGCTAAGTTGTTCTTGAGGGGGGATGTTAGGATATTCCGACACATAGGAAATAGTTAAGTATAACTTGGTCTAGTGTAGAGTTAGGTAAAGTGTGTTTCTTTACTATGTACATTTTGTAACTTACAATCCGACGATCACGATATGTAGTGATCCGACGGTTCATTCTGTCCTCGGTATTATCGACACTTGATCCGTGGCTTAACACCTGATTGGTCCATGATCTCTATTTAAAGAGCATAGAGGGTCATTTGTAGGGTAACTGTCCATGAGAGAAGCTTATGTAAATTTTCATTCTGTTATTAATAAATTGCCTGAAGTGGCCGCGTCGGCTCAGGCCGTGGACTATTTCCCTCTTTGAGGGTTTTAACCACGTCAAAAATACTGGTGTATTGATCTGTGATCTATTTGTGAGCGGTGTCCTTTGGTGTTCTGTCTTGGGAACTTACCCTGTAAATTCCTACAAAATATATATGTTGGTGATGATAATCTCTTAGCATTGTAGGGACTAGAACTATTCATCTAGACAATGGTCAATTTAATGATGTATTATGTGGTCCTACCTTATCCTGCGACCTTCTATCTATATATTAGATAAATCATTTAGGTAAAGGTAAAACCGTTGAATTTTCACCTCGTGATGTTGTAATAAGGATTTAAGAGATCCTAGGCATAGTTTAGCTACTGACATTGCTGATGATTCTACAAGGTTGTATAAGTTTAACAACTTTGGGTCATCAACGCTTCCCTTAGTATTTGTTGCTCATAATGATGAAGTGAGCAAACTTTGACATGGCGATTTGGTCACTTAAACTATCGCTCCCTTCAAAATGTATGTAAAGAAAATATTGTAATAGGTATTCCTATGGTATCTTGCAGAGATGGTGTTTGTTCCGAATGTGACATCATCGGGATAGTTTTGAAAAACGTGCCTCTTGGCACGCTTCAACCTCTTTAGAGCTTGTGCATTGTGATTTATGTGGTCCACTTCTAGTTGTTTCATTCTCTGGCTACAAGTATTTCTTAACTTTCATTGATGATTTCTCTAGACTCACTTGGGTATACTTCTTAAAACTCAAGAGTGAAGTCTTTAACATGTTCTTAGCCTTTAAGGTCTTTGTTGAGAAACAATCTGGACATCAAATTCTTAAGCTAAGATCTGATAATGGCGGAGAATATGTTAACAACGGATTCATCAACTTTTGCATTGAGCATGGAATTCAATTGCAACATACTGTTCCATATACTCCACAACAAAATGATGTAGCTGAAAGGAAGAATCACACCTTAAAGGAAATGGCTAATTGTATGTTTCAATCCAAAGGACTTAGTCTTAATTTTTGGGTAGAAGCAATTAACTATGCAAATTACATAGTAAATTGCACTCCTACTATGGTTTTAAAGAATATCACTCCAGAAGAAGCATGGAGCTTAATTAAACCAAATCTAAGTCATTTTCGTGTTTTTGGAAGTGAAGCATGGGCCCATATTCTAGATGAGAAACATAAAGCCTTAGAACCTAAGATTGAAAAATGTATTTTTGTTGGATATTCTAAAGATGTCAAAGGATATAGGCTTCTTCAACCTAAATCCAAAAATGTTATCATTAGAAGAGATGTAAAGTTTTCTGAAAATATATCGGTCTACGAGCCTAGCTCGACGAATGTGCCGCCTCTCTCTATCCCTTCTACTTCTGAAAATATTTCTTCTTTAGATGATGACAGCGAGGATGACAATCCTCTCCCACCTTCTCTCGATTCTCCTTCAACTCCTCAACATCCAAAATGTGTCCGCGCTACTCGGGATGCAGCAGGTGCCCTTGCAGGTGATCCTAAAGATCAACGTCATACACGTTCTCAGTTTGATATAGCCTCTTCTTTACTGGCTCAAGCTTCAACGAATTATGATCTTGACACCTTTGCAGAAGTTTCAGTCCATCTAGATTGGGACACAACTATGAATGAAGAATATTGTTCATTATTGGCAAATGAGACATGGGACCTTGTTCCTCTTCTAAAGGGACAAAAACTTGTTAGATGCAAATGGGTTTACAGAACCAAGTTTGGGTTAGATGGAAAAGTCGATAAACATAAAGCTCGTCTTGTTGCTAAGGGTTTTTCACAAGTTGAAGGCATTAACTATACTAAAACTTTCTCCCCTGTTACCAAAATGAACTCTATTCACCTTGTTCTTTCCCTTGCTACCTCTTTCAAATGGGAAGTCCATTAGATGGATGTTAAAACCGCCTTCTTGCTTGGGGACTTGCATGAAGAAATCTATATGGAACAACCTCCTGGATTTATACAAACAGACTCCAGCCTTGTATGCTGGCTTAAGAAATCCCTTTATGGTCCCAAACAAGCCCCTCGGGCTTGGTATGCCAAAATGGATAGCTTTCTTTTAGACACTGGCTTTTCTAGGTGTCATTCTGACAATACTGTCTACAACAAGAAAGTGGGTAAGTCTCTTATCATTCTTGTTCTTTATGTTGATGATCTTATCCTTACTAGTAGTGATCCCAACTTTATAAACCATGTGAAGTCTAACCTTAAAAAGCAGTTTGAAATGATAGCCTTAGGGCACTTGCATTATTTTCTTGGTCTTCAAGTCTTGCAATCCAAAGAAGGTATCTCCCTTTCCCAGTCCAAGTATGCCTGTGATCTTCTACGCCACTTTCACATGGAAGACTGTAAGCCAGCCCCTTCTCCTTTTCAGTTTAGAGCCAAACTTTCAGTGACTTGTACTTCCCCTAAAGTTGATGCTACCTTATACTGTCAGCTTGTTGGAAAACTTTTGTATCTGACCCATACCCATCATGACCTTTACTTTGCTGTTGGCCTTGTTGCTCAGTTTATGCAAAACCCACATGAAAGTCATTGGAAAGCAGCTAAAAGAATACTTTGTTATGTTTGAGGTATAGTTCGATTTGGGATTCATTACAGTGCAAAAGCATCTGCTCTATTGGTTGGTTTTACTGATTCTGATTGGGTTGGTGACTTTGATGATCAGAAATCTATTGCAGGTTATGTCTTCACTCTTGGTTCTGGACCTATTACATGGGCTTGCAAGAAACAGAGTCCCATTTCTCTTTCTTCAACAGAAGTAGAGTGTCGTGGTGCCGTTGACACTAGTAAGAAAGCCCGATGGCTTTGTTAGATCTTGTCAGAGTTTGGTTTTCAGCAGTAGCATCTGAGTATACTTTGGTGTGATAATCAAAGTGCCATTCAACGATGCAAACATCTAGTCCAACATTAGCGCAACAAACACATTGAACTACACATGCACTTCATCAGAAAGCTCATTCATGACCATGTTCTTGAAGTGCAATATTGTTCAACTAATGATCAAGTTGCAGACATTTTTACAAAGACTATCACAGAGGCGAAGTTTACTAAACTTCGATTTATGGTTGGCGTTCAGGAAGTTGTCACTAAGGGGGGATAGTTTTTAATGCCTCCTTCCTTTTCCTATTGTGTCATCTTTGTACGTCCTTCAATCCTATCCCAAGTTGTTCTTAAGGGGGGATGTTAGGATATTCTGACACATGGGAAATAATTAAGTACAACTTGGTCTAGTGTATAGTTAGGTAAAGTGTGTTTCTTTAGTATGTACTTTTTGTAACTTACAATCTGACAGTCACGATATGTTCTAGACATGAAGTGATCTGATGGTTCATTCTCTCCTCGGTATTACTGACACTTGATCCGTGGCTTAACACTCGATTGATCCATGATCTCTATTTAAAGAGCATGGAGGGTCATTTTTTAGGTGATCGTTAATGAGAGAAGCTTATGTAAATTTTCTTTCTTTTACATTAATAAATTGCCTGAAGTGGCTGCATTGGCTCAGGCCATGAACTGTTTCCCTCTTTGAGGGTTTTAACCATGTCAAGAATACTAGCGTACTGATCTGTGATCTGTTTGTGAGCGGTGTCCTTTGGTGTTCTATCTAAGGAACTTACCCTGTAAATTCATACAGAGTAGAGAGTAGGAGCTGAAAATTACCCCAAATTCAGAGCCTCCAGAGCAAGGAGTAAACACAGTAGAAATGAGAGATAGTAGCAAGGATGAGATGACCACAACATTCAAGAGAATCTTGGGTGCCTTGAATGATTTGTTGAAGGGTAGAATGATGTTGTGAGAGGGCAAAGGGAGGTGATGGATGAATTGAGGCAACAACACATTAGGGACAACCACAAGGAGTTTATGGGAGGTGAGAATTCAGGAGCATCTCACCACACGGAGCATGACATCCCTTAGAAAAACACCCTTATCCACCATGGAGAAACCAAATCCACCATGCCCACATTTATGGCTCCTAGGAGTGGGGAACAACTTGATGTTGAAGAGATGCCTAGGGGGGATTACTTTCGAGAGTGGTAGTCCATGGGGGCAGAGTTTCGTGAAGCAATTAATTTCAGAGATTTTTGCCAGCTCAAGCACAAGAATTGAGGTAAGGGAGTAGGCGACTCATCGTGGCAGAACTTAGACTTGCAACACACCATCGGGAGATTGTACCATCTTACATTTAATGGGTCCTCTAAATACACTACGAGGGCATGGGTGGAGAAGCTAGACACCTATTTCCACCTTAACCAGATGTCAGAGGTAGTGGTAATTAAGTTTGCCACTTTGCATTTGGAGGGGGATGCGCACCACTAATTGTTTCATGGATTGGATACATTGGGGCATGCCAACGTAACTTCTTATGAGGAGTTTACCAGGAGGGTGTTGGAGCGTTTTGAGTAGAGAGACCCTGAGTCACATTTATGGGAGTTGACACATCTCAAGCAGACAGGGAGCGATGAGCAGTACATAGCGGAGTTTTTGAGATTGTCTGTGATGGTGCTGGACCTATCAGAGTCCAGGAGGGTCTTCCTGTTCATGGAGGGCTTGGTAGAGCCTTTGTGTGGGCTTGTGAGGTCGAATAGACCCACCTCCTTAGAGTGTGCAATGGGAAAAGTGAGAGACTTACGGGGTGCAATCCCCAAGTCTGAGGCGCCCTTATCCACGAAGACTGTTTTTCCTCAGAGAGGTAGAGACCCTAGACCCCAGCCACAGAGGGAGATAACAGGGCATGGGCAATTAGATGATGAGACTCGGAGGGACCTTAGGAGGAGGAAACTATGTTTCACATGCCAGGAGCTATGGGCACCAGGACACAGATGCACCAAGGGCAAGGCCCACTACATCGAGGTGTTTTTAGATAGCGAGCCTAATGATGATGTTGAGCAGGGGGCCGATGTAGGAGATAATGAGCCGTACTGTACAGGATGAGGAGCACCACCACCACCACCACCACCTAGAGGGGGACCTCTCATGCCTAGAGGAGGGGTCATAGGTTCACTTCAGGGAGTGCCGAAGTACTTGATCTTACGGATCAGGGGCACAATGGAGGGACATCATGCTTCGGTGCCAGTGGACAATGGGGCTACCCATAATTTTATTGATGCTTAGATGGTGGAGCGGAGAGGCATACACACAAAGACTTTTGAGGGATTTTCAGTGCTTGTTCCAAGGGATCAGACCATGCAGTGCACTAGATATGTTCCCAACTTGACCTTGACTATGGGGAATTATTCGATGACAGATCATTTCTTTGTGGTTGATGTGTTGGACACCAATGTGGTGTTGGGTGTTCAGTGGCTATATTCTTTGGGATGCGTCACCATTGATTGGAAGAAGTTAGAGATGGAGTTCATGGGGCTAGATGGGAGACCAGTATTATTGAGGGGCATGCACTCATATCCACTGTAGATATTATAAACACAGGATGAAGGCCTATTTGAGGCATGGGGACATAGCATGGGCAGTAGAGTTATGCATTTTTGAGACAGGGAAGCAACATCAACCACATCTAAACATTTTGGCAGTGTTATCGCTCAAACTAACAGTGGTCCTAGGAGGGGATCCTAAAGGGCAACTATTAGGTCAAGGGCAATAATGGAGAGATAGCCCATTGTCACCTTAGCTAAGGCTCCCTGCTCTTTACGAATTTTCATCGATGGGAGGAGACCCGGTATAAAGGGGAATCACTAGATGAATATGTCAATAAGAGGATAAAGAGTGATTCCTAAGGCCTATTTACAAGAGAGACTCAATTGCATGGCTTTCTTGCTCGTGAAGCAAGGTGGTAGGCTCTCTTGGAAGGGCTAAAAGGATTCTTGAGGCTAGGGTTTTGGGAAATGTCTTGTAAAGATGATTCCTAGGCCTAGAAACCCCTATGGAGAATTGGTCTTTGTATGATCTTTGTGGAATTGGAGTTAGGTTGTGGGACCACACAAGACCAAGTGGACCCAAAATTAGGTCAAGGAGGTGGAATTGATCACTCAAGGAGGAGCTTGGCATAATGGTAGAAGAGAAGAGGATCAATGGAGGAATCTTCTTGAAATAAAGTGCATTGATCCAATGAGGTCACTAGCCAAGGGAAACCTAGGGCAAGAGACGATCGTTGGGATAGGGCTTGCAATATTTAGAGGTCCCACTGTTAGAATTTAGTGAAATTTGGAGGGCCTCTAGAGGAAAACCGAATGCAATAACAAGCAAGAGATCGAAGTCTTTTGATGGCTAGAATGTGAGATAATTGATGCCCTAGATGACCTATGGAGGCTAGGCCTAGAAAGAGAAGGAGAGGTGAGGGAAATATGTGTTAAAAGTGATCACTTATGGAAGGACCAATGCCTTATCCTTTGGGGGAGATGGAGTCAGGAGAATTTATGGTTTGGAAGAGGTTCACCCAATCAAGGAGGTCTTCAAGCAACTTCATATGGCATTAGGGTATGAGAGCAGCTACTTGAGATATTTACACTTTGATATGCAATGCATGATAACTTATCAAGGTAAATTTTGACAAAATAACATTTATGAATATTCACCAATTCATACATGACACATGCAAGGGTGTAATGCTATAAAAGAACAAAATTTCCACAATTTCGTACAAGAAAGCAGTAAATTTCATACTTGTATAGAAAAAATCCCAAACAACATCCATTTGACAAAGTAAATGACAAGAATAAGCATGAAAAATATTACTTACATGTACAAAAGAGTATATCCAATCATCATATTATGCCAATAATGAAGCTCCAAGACGAGAAATAGATCCAAACATCAAAATTCATCCATAACATCCAAACTCGTCCTCGAAAAGGAATGCAAAGTTCACAAGAACTACCAAATCCCAATCCAAGTGATGATGATGAAAATGAATCACCTCACTTGTATTTATACAATCAGTAATGAGTTCGATTTGCCTAATTTGGCCTAATTGAGACCTAAATAATAAAATCATGTGCAATAATAACATCCCTTGGTGACAAGCCAACCAAGATAGCTCAATAACATAATAATAAGCCTCTCAAGAGGGTCCAATGATCAATAAAGTGATCATTGGGCCTTTGAGGAGGCCTAATGAAACCCATAATGTGCCATGATGTGACAATGGACCTCAAACATAATGGACAAGGGGTTGGCCCCTTGTTCTCCAAGTAAAACCCTGTGGTGCCCCTAAGTGGGTGTGGGGGCACAAGGACATCCTCATGGGTCTCCAAGTGGATCAAAAATGCCTGTAAATCGTTTGTAAGGGTTGGGATGATGTCATAAGCCCTCTATGGTGCTCATATGGACCCATGATCATCTGCCAAATGTATGATGCAAGTGTGGAGCCGATTGGGCAAGGTGAACCAGGTGTATCATTTTCATCCAAAAGGTGGAACATGAGCAATCAATGACTGGTGTTGGGAATCCATGAAGTACTCTCTGCTATGGTGGATGCCCATGGCTCTCAACTGTAACGACCCACCTCAAATTACGAACAAAATAAGAGTATTAGCATGCATATGCATGCATCACATGCATTGCATTAGTATACTTACTAATTGATTATGAAGGATGTATAAATATAGGATAGTTACTAATTGATTATGAATGATGTCTAAATAAATGATAAATTAATTATACTAGATTGAATAACTAAACCATTAAGAAGGTAGATCGCCCTAAACATAACACTTTAAAAAATAGTAAATATCTCTTTATTATTATAGTTATTGAATAGTATTAATACTTATCATTTTGCTACTTAATTATGCTTATTAATAACTCATGTCATTAATGTATCTAAATTATTTATTTGAAATAATCATATAATTAACCAAAAGCTAATAAACAAATTATTTGTTTATAATTTGTCTAACATAATATTAAAACAAACATCCGAACATTCTACTAAATATAATAAGATTTCAAGGTAATGGTGAAAGATGTTTGTCTCAACGATTTTTAAACTTGTTGGTCAAATTGTCAATTATTACATTTTTAATACATCAACATCGATTTGGTGGTTGACAACTATAATAACTATGAAAATATTTTAATAGTTTTGGGATATTTTTTGAAGCGGCCAATTAGTGGTTGGGGAATATTATTTTAGAAAAAAAGGGCAGTCATTAAAAAAGGAAAGGGGGAAGAGATTATATAGCGGCGGATGAGAAAAAAAGGTGGGGGGGGGTTTGCTCGAGGTAATGAAGTGAAGGAAGAAGGGTTTTCTTTGGAGGATTACAGAGACAGGAGAAATTCCTAACAGAGCCACAAATAGAGAGAAAGATTGAGCTTGATTGTTCTTGGAGTTTTGGGCACGGGGGCTAGAAGACTAGTCTTCTGGATCTGGGAACTGGACAAGTTGATCCCAGATAGGCTAGGAGGAAACAGTGGGTTTGGTAGCAGGAACGGGAGCGACAACCGATTCAGAACATATCCAAACTAACTCTTCAGGTAAGTACTTGCTAATGATTTGTTAAAATTTAGATTGTGGTTAATTCATAAATTTAAGATGTAAAATTTCATGACTGGTTAAAAATCCAAATTAGGGCTTGTTTTCTGTTGCTAATTTTGAGTATTCTGTTTAAATTTCCAAAGGCTTTTCATCAACGCTCACCCTATAAGTGCCAATGTGGCCCTTTGGAGGGCTAGGACCCTGTATAGGGAGACCAAGCCCCAAATGGAGACCCATTTGCAATCCTGCATAAGATCCAATGTGTTACCTTGCTCTCCAATACAACAAATCATCAGAATAATCAAGTAAAAGAGCTTACAAGTCATGTAACCAATGGGGCACTTCATGGTGGCATGCCCTTCCATAGTGGGCTTTGGCATGCATAAGTGTCTCCAAGCTCAATAAGGGGGTTAATCAAGGACTCTATTAGGTGGTTTCAACCTTTAAAGGGGGTGACATGTCCATGGTACACCCCTCAAGTGGTAGGTGGAAAATGATAAAGTAATGAAACAGAATGGATCATGGTAATTATGCAGACAACATGCCATGATACAAGGGTATCTATAATAAGGGAAACCCACACTCGGGTATATGAGTGTAGGAGGGAGCAAATCGTGGTACATGAGTTACCCCGAGCTTTGTTTTTCCACCCTTCTTCATATGCCTTTGCCTTTGATTGTTTTTTCTTCATAGCTGCCCGGGGCTCCAGAAGATGATGAGCATGTTGTGTAATATATAGCAGTAGATACCCCCTTAAGGTGGGGCAATTCATTGCACACTAGGACTTGGGACAATCATGGGTTCCTTAATGATGGAGGGGGCTCATCTAAGGCCTATAGGAATACAAGGTTAACCATGAGACTAGGATACAAGGTTAACCACGAAATTAGGCAGTGGAGACAAGAGTGCAAAACTAACCCACTCTTTTTGTTGAATCCCCCCACCAATCCATGCCCAAAAGTGCCCATGACAAGTAAGGAAAATCACTCAATGATAACAATTAAAATCCATACCTTCAAGGTCGGGAGGCCCACCTTCAAACATACAATCTTAACAAGTGGGCGAGGGACCACATGGCTGGCTCAGGTGACAGAGATAATGGCACATCGAGCTATCTGGTGGCTGCAAGGGGCTATTAGTTGCCGATTGAGGACCATCTACGAGAAAATCTTTCTCCTATATACACTACCCACAAGTGGTGGGTAACATGCACTACTAGAGAAGCATTAGTCAATGTTCGGTGACATTCCCCCAGGATGTCCACTAGATAGAGGGTTTGAGCATACTATAGAGTTGGAGGAGGGTGTGCACGCAGTTATCACTACACCCTACAGACATCCCAAGGCCTATCGGGATGAGATAGAGAGAGCCATACAAGAGTTGCTAGCTTTGGGACACATCAGATCCAGTTCTAGTCCCTTCACTTCTTCAGTTGTGCTGGTGAAGAAGAAGGATGGGACGCTTCGTATGTGCATCGATTACAGGGACTTGAATAAGAAGAGATTGAAGAATCGATAACCAATTCCGTGCATTGATTAGTTGATGGATGAGCTTAGAGGAGCTAAATACTTCTCTAAGATAGATTTGCGCTCGGAATATCATCAGATTCGGGCGAGGGAGCAGGACATCTCGAAGACCGCATTTCGATGTCATTACAGGCATTTTGAGTTTTTGGTGATGCCCTTTGGGCTAACCAATACACCAACTACGTTCCGGTCTTGTATGAACCATGTGTTTTGTAAGCAATTGCAAAGATTTGTGCTGGTATTTTTCGATGACATTTTGATTTACAACAGAACATGGGAGGAGCATTTGCAACACTTGGAGGAGGTCTTGCGCATCTTGGAGGAACAATAGTTCTATGCCAAGATGTCCAAGTGTGAGTTTGGTTTGACAAAGATGTTATATCTAGGACATGTGATTAGAGAGGATGTGTTGGAAATATTGAGAGAGGGGATGAATCAATATATCTTTTTAGTTGTTATTTTACCAGTTAATATTTTTTTCACAAATGTAATCAAAAAATAAATAATAGAAATTTTATTAGGAACAAATGAGGACACCTATCCTCTTCTTTTACAATAGTTTGTATACAATAATGTTGAGGGCACCAACCCTTCAAATTACTAGACTCCAACCTGTTGCCAAGCACCAACTTGGACTTTATGAGGCTCCAACCCTATCTTCTTCAAGGCTCCAACCTAGTTTTTGAGGATCCAAACCCTGGGGCTTCAACCCTTCAAAAAATTAATAAATAGAGTGAATGAATAACTTACTTCAATAGTCAACCTTCCACCTTGTCCACTGTCAAGAGCTTCTATTTATTCACTACTTTATTTAATTGCTTCACTGTCCAATGCTTGTTCCAATTATTTCTCAATGATTTGCTCCAAACAATGCCTAATCCAGGCTTAAGATTGAGCCTCTTCAAATGAATGTGACAAGTAGGTAAAAGAATAGGTGATAATCCTTAACCGAGCTTCCACAGGTGGCCTTTAACTGTTCTTCAACATTCTTAAACAATCCTTCAATGCTCAAAGGCACTGTTCTGTTATCCGAGATGATGAGTTCAACTAATCTTCTTTCCACGAGACTACTCCAAGTTTGCAATATGCTTACTTCCAAGAAAACTCACAAACACTTCCATGCTGGTGACATCTTCAACTCCCTTCAAATGATGACAAATGTAACCCTACTTGTTCTCCAATAATGTATTGCTACCACAGATGTACCCTTTGCTGTCACAGAAGTATCCCAATCACACAGTTCCGAGATATGAAGCCTCGTTCTGAAACTTTAATCCACTATTCCGAAACCTTACTTCATTGGTCTGAGGTCATACAGGTCCAAGGTCATATGTTTATTACAGGTCCGAGGATTAATCTTTTCACAGGTCCGAGGCCTGTTCCACTGCTTGGGAGCCTGTCCAGCAACGAGTCTGAGCTACATCTCTTGACACTGGTTCGAAACTTTTTCTTGTTCTATGCTATACTCCTTGTCACGACTTCTGTGGTATAGCTCTTGTCACAACTGCAAGTCTGAGGGTTTCAACTCCAACTTTTCACCCAAACAAATCTTCAAAAAGCTTCCTCGGTGTCCCTAGTTCACAAGGTGTGAACTGTGGTATATTTATGTATCTTCTTGACCGAAATCGATGGATAGAATGAATAGTCTGATCTTGTATTTATACGAATTTTGGCTTTTAAAATGAAGGTACACGTCTTATGGAGGGAGGTCGACATGAGTAACTGAGCATAGGTTGGCTAGGGAGAAAATAGGATATATATTACCTTAAAAATTCATTTTCTCCTAGACTATGAGGAGTTAGAGGGTGAGTGAGGGCTCATTGGAACGGTAAAAATGTCCTCCACATGCTGGAGAATGAGCCATTGGGAAATGATGTCTTCAAAATGATATAAAACAATTTTCTTTATGACTGTTCAAGAAATGTAGTACAGACCTTGGGAATATTTGGATTTTTCATGTATAATGTCAATGGGACTAGAATGAGGGTTAGGGTATTTTCATTAGGGCTTCAAGTGTGGTCTCCAACCATCATCCATATCATCAAGTCCATATCATCAAGTGTGTCATCATATGGTCTCCAACAATCATTCATGTCATGACCTTCAATAGTGCTCATATTTACATCAATGACAATTATTGACCAACAATCTCCCCCTTTGTCATTGATGGAAATATTCTTTCTTCCAACATTTTCTCCCCCTTTGACATCAATGGCAAATGGGGTGTCCAAGTACTCCCCCTATCAAATTGCTTCTTGTCATGCTGCTCCCCCTGTCATGGTGCTTCTACCCCTGTCGATGTGTTCTCTTAATGTGATGCAAGAGAAATGACCCCCATCTTTTGGCGAAGATATTCAAATGCTTCTCGTGGTAGGGGTTTTGTAAATATATTTGCAATTTGTTCCTTTGTATTAACACATTCCAAACTGATATTTTGCTGAGCAACTTGCTTATGGAGGAAGTGTTATTTGATTGAAATATGTTTTGTCTTCAAGTGCATTACCAAATTCTTTGAAAGACTGATGGTGCTGGTGTTGTCACAATAGATGCTGATTGGTTGATTAGTTTCTATGTTGACATCTTTCAATGCTTCCTTCATCCACAATATTTGTGTACAACAATCTGCAGCAGCTATATATTCGGCTTCAGCTGTGGAGAGGTATAGAAGATTGTTTTTTCCTGAGCCAAGATACTAGACAATCTACCATGAAGAATGCATTTCCACTAGTACTTTTTCGATCATCTACGCTTCCAGCCCAATCAACATTGGTGTAAATTGTCATGGTAAGAGTTGTGCTTTTGCGATACCATAGGCCAAAATTAGGAGTACCTTTCAAATACCTGAGAATTCTTTTCATAGCCAACAATTGAGATTCCTTGGGAGCTAATTGAAACCTTTCCACCATTCCTACTGCTTGCATAATATCGGGTCGTGAAGCAGTTAAGTATAGAAGAGCTCCAATTATTGACCTATAAAGAGTTGCATCCACCAAAGGGGATTCATCATCTTTGCTTAATTTGCAATCTGTAGTCATTGGTGTGCTCATAGGAGCACATTCTTCCATCCCATATCTCTTAAGCATGTCTTTAAGATATTTTGCTTGGGATATGAACATACCTGCTTTAGTTTGAGTTACTTGTAGACCAAGGAAGTAAGATAGTTCACCAATCATAGACATTTCAAACTCTTTAGACATATTTTGAGAAAATTCATGACTCATCTCATCATTGTTGCTGGCAAAAATCAGATCATCAACATATACAAGAGTAACTAGTAATTTATCTTTGTCCATCTTCATGTAGAGATTACTTCCCGCCACCTCCTTTTTGAAGCCTTGTTGTTGTAGATAATGATCCAATCTAGCATACCAAGCTCTAGGAACTTGTTTCAATCCATATAACGCCTTTTTCAACTTACACACAAAGTCTTTTCCTTCTTCTAGATCAAACCCTTTCGGTTGCTCCATGTAAACTTCTTCCTTTAGATCACCATTTAGAAATGCTGATTTCACGTCCATTTGATAAACTTTGAATCCTTTTGAACAAGCAAATGCCAAAAACATTCTTATAGCTTCCAAATGAGCCACCAGGGCAAAGGATTCTTCAAAGTTAATTCCTTCAATTTGTGAATATCCTTTACAAACAAGCCTTGCCTTATTTCTGATGATTTGTTCATCTTCATTCATTTTGTTTTTGAACACCCACTTGGTTCCAATTATATTTTTATCTTTTGGATGAGGTACAAGTTCCCATGTTTCATTCTTTTCGATTTGAAACATTTCTTCTTCCATTGCTTCCACCCAATGAGGGTCCTTACTAGCTTGAGCAAAGTTTTATGGTTCTACCATGGATAGTAAGGCAACATCATCTTTTCTTGGTGTACTTGTCATCGTTCTTCAGGTTTGTATTCCATCATCTGTTCTTCCGGATGGTGTTTTTGGAGGAATTTTACCTTTGATGGAGTTTGAGATTGTTCTTTTTGACTTTCTTGATCCTTTTCTTCCTTTGTTGACTCTTCTTCGAATTCTTCGAAAATAGAATCTTCTCCATGGACTTCAATTCCCTTTCTTGGAAATGCTTTGTCAATCTTTACATCAATGCTTTCTACTACCTTTCATAATTGACTATTGTAGCATTTGTATGCTTTGCTCTAGTGTTGCAGTACTCGCAATAAAATTGCGATTTTAATGTAAAATCGCGGTTTTTTAAATCCAATGATAATATCGCCCGATAAATACAAACTTTTTTTTTCGGCGATTTTTTGGAAAAAAAAGAAAATATGAGGAGGAGGTGACACAACCTACCCAAGCTACCCCTATCACGTGGTCTACCTCCTGTAGCTCCTAGTTCTTTAGCTTCTAGAGCACAACAGAGTCCACTGCCAACTCCACCGACATCTACATCTAGAGGGGCAGAGGAAATCAATGGTATTAGACTTTAGTTATTTGGTTCATTTCATTGTATATGACATTATGACTCATGATATGAGATACATTATTATATTTTTTGTTGATATTTTAAGGCTGACTTGGGAGTTAGTAGTCAGGACTTACTATTTAGGACATGATTCGCTGTTATGTGTGATGTAACACTATAAATGATATTACACATCTTATATATTAGTTATTTTATCATATTTATGTGTCAATGTATTTATTTTATGTTGTAGATGCTTTAGATATTAAAAAAATTGAAAAAAGATGAATATTTTTGTATTTTACGATTTTTTCCCGATTTTTACCGATTTTTTCCCGATTTTTACGATTTTTTCCGATTTTTTCCCCTCGCCGATAATATCCTGATAACGATTACTGCAATATTGCTTTGCTCCTTGTAGAATATCCAAGAAATATTCCTTCATCAACACGAGAATCAAACTTGCTTGGTGAGTCATCATTGATCTTCATAAAGCATTTGCTTCCAAAAATTCTAAAATATTTCACTAAAGCAGGTCGTCCTTTCCATAATTCATACAGATTCTTGCCATTATTTGGTCTTAGTTGAGCTCTATTCAAGGTATATACTGCTGTCTCGACCAGGGTTGCAGGAATCGCCCCCCCCCCCTCGGATCCTAACCCGGAACCGCGACCCGTGCGGAAGCGTTCCGGAATCCATAGAGGAATCGCGATTCCGTTTTTAAGGTTGCGCGATTCCGCAATTTTAACACGATTCCTGCCAAATGAGGTTGCGCCACCCCGGAATCGCGCTTCGGCATGCGGTTCGGGCATGGGGTGGCGCCACGCAACCTGCCCGGAAGCGCACGCCACCCGCACGCCACCCGGGCGCAACCCGCACGCAACCCGCGCATATCAAATTTTTTTTTTAATTTCATTTAAAATCTAACTTAACTAAGCATGAGGGGGTGGGTTAGGGGTGGGTTAGGGTCACTTTAGGGTGAGTTTAGAAAAGAATAAAGCCCCCATTCTCTTCTCATTTTCTCACTTTGAGTTTATGAGAGTTGGAGAAGAGAAGAGAGGAGAGGAGAAGAGAAGAGAGGAAAGGAGAGGAGAAGAGAGGAGAAGAGAGGAGAGCTTGGAGGAGTGAAGAAGGAGGAGCTAGGAGAAGGAGGAGGAGCTTGGAGCAAGAGCTTGGAGGACTTCATCTACAAGAGCTAAAGAGGTAAGTTCAAACCCCAAACTCCCTTGTTTTTTTGAAAAAAAAATTGTATTTTTCTCCTCCCTCTCCTACTCTTTCCCATTGTTTCTACTTGCTCCTTTATTTACAGGTTGTCCACCACCTATATCCATATTCCAAGATGGTGTTCTTTTGGCTTCTATGTATCATTCCACTCTTGGTTTTAATGATGGCAAGGGTGAGGAATAGAGGGGAAGAGGAAGGGGATGAACTTGGTCCTAATAGTAGTGACCCAATGTATGATGAGGAGGAAGGGTTTGAAGAGGAAGGGGATGAACTTGAAGAGGACATTGAAGCACAAGATGGGAAAGGTACATCAAATCCCTTGTGGAACTATGTGACCAAACTTGAAGGGGGAAAGGGTGGTGGATCTTACAAATGGATGTGCCCTCATGATTGTCATGGAGGAAAACCATATACGGGTTCATATACCCGTCTGAGGAGGCATCTTTGTGGGGTGCTAGAGAGTGATGAAAAAAAGGGTTCTGTGGGGGTAGCCATTTGCCCAAAAATTTCAAGTGAACAAAGACAAAAATACATCAAAATAGAGATGGCTGCACAACAAAAAAACAAGAAACAAAAAACTCATTCAGAATCAAGTGCAACCTCTAAATTTGGTAGTTGCCCATCTCCTTATGGTACTTCTGCAACCTCTGGAGGTAGAAAAACAATAGCGGATTTCCTTAATGTTACTGGGAGGGATGATGTGGATGGAAAGGTAGTCCGTTTTCTTTGTGCTTGCGGTGTACCATTCAATGTGCTTCGCTCTCCCTATTGGCATGACATGGTAAAGGCCATCAATGAAGCCCCAAAAGGATACAAGGCCCCCAACTATGAGAAAGCTAGAACAGTGTTATTAGAAAGAGAAAAAGCTAAGGTTCAAAGAGCTTTGACACGTTTTACACATGAGTGGGTGGATTATGGGGTATCCATTGTATCAGATGGGTGGACAAATATTAGAAACCAACATTTGATAAATGTTCTTGGTGTTTCTTCTAAGGGTGCAGTATTTATTGCATGTCATGACTCCTCCTCCATCAGTGCAACTGCACAAAACATTGCAGATCTCCTATTGAAATCAATCAAAGATGTTGGTCCGAATAATGTGGTTCAAGTGATCACAGATAATGCAGCAAATTGTAAGGCAGCAGGAAAAATTATTGAGCGTACTCATCCACACATCTTTTGGTCTGGGTGCCTGGTTCACACATTGAACCTTTTGATGCATGATATTGTGAAACACAAAGAATGTGGGTGGATTGCTGAGGTTTACAGGAAAGGGAAGCAGCTCATTAAATTCATCACAGGGCATACAAGGGTAAACTACTTCTATGGCACTTACTCCAAGTTGCAATTGCTTAAAATTGCAAAGACAAGATTTGCTAGTTATTACCTCACCTTTAGGCGGCTAGTGAAGGTGAGACAAGCTTTAACTAATCTGGTGTGTGCTGAAACATGGGATGAAATTAACCAGTGTACAGATGGTGCTACTGCTAATGTAGTCAAGGACACTGTTCTTGACACTTACTTTTGGTCACAGGTTAAATATGTTTTGCAATTCACCAAACCAATTTATTACATGATCAAGTTTGTAGATTCAGATCGACCAGTAATTGGGGAGGTGTATGAGCAAATGGATAGCATGTTGGGGCAGATTAAAGACATTGTTGAGCCTAGAGATACCACCTTGTACAATTATATTCGTGAAGAGGTGGAAAAGCGATGGGATATGCTAAATGTTCCATTGCATGCATTAGCATATGTTTTGACACCTAGGTACTATCATCCATCATGGCTTTCAAAACCAGCACCTGGGGGGGGGAAGCAGGAAAAAACCACACCAAGATAAAGAGGTTCACGAAAAATATATGGCTGCATTGAGTAGATTAATCCCTGATAATGAGGAGGCTGCATTGGTACGGAGACAGGTGAGCAACTATACGCTCAACACTGGTCCATTTGGGAGCATGCATTCAATTGAAGATCGAGAGCATTTTTCTGCTCTTGAGTGGTGGAACATGCATGGAGGGCCTACTCCACTTCTACAGAGTTTGGCATTGCGGGTGCTATCACAGGTGGTAAACACTTCTTCTGCAGAGAGGTGTTGGAGCTCTTATTCTTTCATCCACAGTGTTAAAAGGAACAGGTTGAGTTTAGACCGGGCAGAGAGCTTGGTTTATGTTCATTACAACTTGCGATTGTTGTCCCATTACTGTGAAGATGCAAAGTCTAATAAAGACTTGGTGACTTGGGACAAGCATCCAGAGGAGCCCAATTTGGAGGATGGAGTGTTGCAACTAGAGCAATTAGAGGATGCTCTCCTGGTATGTCCATTGTGGTATGAATTTTCCAATTTTCCCTTATAAAGCATTTCTCTAATTCATGTTTTTAATTTTTTTGTTAACTAGTGTTTTTTTTTTTTTGCATGAATTTTTTGAGCGATTCTAGGATGATGATGACCGTGTTGATATGCCACCACCCCCACCCCCATCTGGTCCTAGGTTCCATGGTTCAACACCAACAGCAGGGGGTTCTTCTTCATCAGTTCCAGTGCCACGACTTACACAGGGACCATCTTCTTCATTGCCACCACGTGGAGGCACGCCATCACGTTCTATTCGTGGTGGAAGGAGGAGAGATTAGTAGATATATTCACAATCTACTTCTTTTTGTCATAGTCTATAGATTACTCATTAGACTTGTAGACTTGTGAATTTGAATTTTGAACCTTTTTGGCTTGGCGGTGACCAAGTGACATATTTTGTAAACATTATTATTTGAATTTTGGACATGACAAATGTTGACAGTTGCTCACTTGCTAGATAAATCATAATATGCTCTATGTTTTATGTTTTATAATATGCTTAAATGTTTTATGTTTTATAATATGCTTAAAAATTTGATGTATGTTTGTAATAGCTAGAATATAGATGATTGTTGTACATACTAGTAACTACAATGGAATCATGGATGCCATATCTATCTTGATTTATGCAAAAATATGCATGTTTTCATGTCTTCTACAATTAATTTGGTATTTGGGATGTTTGTTTTGAGTATAAATGCAAAAAAATATATAAAAATATATATATATATAGCAGACGCTTCCGCGGACGCTTCGCTCCCTAGATTTTTGGAAAATGACGCTTCCGCGCTTCGCGCTTCCGCTTCGCTCCCGCTTCGTGCAACATTGGTCTCGACTGCTTCTCTCCAAAACTTGGCCTGCAAATCAGCTGCTAGTAACATCGTTCTTGGCATTTCTTGTACAATTTTGTTTCTTCTTTCTACAACTCCATTTTTTTTAGGAGTTCTAGCTATAGAGAGTTCTCTTTTGATTCCATGTATTTTGCAAAAATTATCGAATTCCTTTGAAGTGAATTCTCCTCCTCCATCTATTCTAAGACACTTGATTTTTGATTCTTTTCATTTTCTACAAGAGCTTTGAAATTCTTAAAACATTCAGAAGTTTCGGATTTGAATTTTATAAAGAATACCCACATCATTCTAGTATTGTCATCTACAAATAGAGCAAAGTACCTTTCTCCTTGTAGGGCTGAAGTTCTGGTTGGTCCACATAAATCTGCATATATGATTTCCAAAGGTGTTGATGTTGAGAACTCCTTAGTCTTGAAGCAAGTTCTAGTTTACTTTCCATGTTGACATGGTCCACAGACAACCTGTTCCGGCTTTACAATTTTTGGAATGTCCTTTATTGCACTTGTTTTGCTAACATTAACCAAGTTGTCAAAGTTTAGATGTCCCAATTGTTTGTGCCATAACCAACTTTCATCTGTTCGACTCATATAGCATTTTTCTTCTTGAATCTTACTCAAAATGTATACGTTATTTGATGTTCTTACTCCTTTTCCCACAAGTTTTCATGATGAGGATTTTCTTATCTCACAATCTTTAGTACTAAAGATAACATTATGTCCTTGGTCACAAATCTGGCTAACGCTTAGAAGATTGTGTTTGAGCCCTTCCACCAACAATGCATTTTGTGCTTTTCCCTTTCCATTAACAAGAGCAACTGTCCCTTTTCCAACAATTTTAGCAGATCCACTTCCAAAGGATACATTTCCATCCTTTTTGTTTAATGAGATAAACTTCTTTTTGTCACCTATCATGTGTCTTGAACATCCACTATCCACAAACCATTGATTTTCATCACTTTGTGCACATAAAGCTAGACCACATTTATCTGTAGTGGGTTCTCCCTTTTTCAATTCTTCCCTTTTTGACTTAAATGGACAATTTTGTGCATCATGACCAAAATCATTGCACTTTGAACATTCTAGATCATACTTAGCCAAAGGATCAAATGAATTGTAGGTCTTGATTTGACCTTGTTCTTTTGAGCTACATGGCTTGCTTTGATAATTGGTCCTATATCTTGAGCTATTATCCTTATAAGCCTTGCAATGCTTAGCTTGATGACCAAAGTTTTTACAATGGAAACAACAACCAAGAAAGATAGTTTGATACCTGTTAGGATAGCCTTGACTTGATGTAATATTCTTCCTTGGAGATAACTTTTCTTCATTCCTTGGTTTGTTGTAGATGGACCTTTGTTCTTGGTGGAATGGCTTCTCTTCTTTTGGATGATTGCAAAGGATGTCAACATAACTTCTTTGGATTATTTCATTGGCATTCTTCTTTGAACTTGATGATTCTCCTTTGAAACCAATTCCAGTCTTATCATGTTGAGGTCTTTGAGCATTAAGGATGTTATCAAGAGTTTGAGAGCTTTGCCAACTCTTATTAACCTGATTCAACTCTTTCTTTAGAGAGACAATTTCAGCTTCACGTTTTTCGCATATTTCTTCTCTTTCTTTTAGTTTGTTGTTCAAAAATTCTTCCTTCCTTTTTGCTTCCTTTTCTATTTTGAGAGAAATGACCTTCTTCCTTAATTTCTCATTTTCTTCAATAGCACTCATTAGTAATTCATCTACATTTCCTTCATCTTCTTTTTCGGAATCATCATCATTTGTAAATGCCATGAACAATACTTCACTGCTTCCAGCATAGTCATCTTCTTCATCAGACTCATCATTATCCCTTTTGAGTAGAAAGGTATTTTTAGTTGATTTTTTCTTTGTAATCAAGAATTCTTCTTCATCAGAGTCATCTTGTTTGGAGAAGAAATTCTTCTTATTTGATCCTTTCTCCTTGAACATCCTTTTTTTATATTCGTCTTCATCTTCGCTATCATGTTTATGAGGACATTTTGCAGCATAATGTCTTATTTTTCCACACTTAAAACAAATGAGAGGATACTTACCTTTGAGCTTGGACCCTTTCCTTAGTTTCCTCACGAATTGTGCTAGTTTTGTTTCAATATCAGAATCATCATTGCTATAATTACAATTTTTCCCTTTCTTCGATGATTTTGAAGCCTTGAATGCAACTTCCTTGGAATTTGGGATTCCTTTTCTCATTTCATATGCAATGAGAATCCCATGAAGTTCGTCCATCTTTAGATTATCCAAGTCCTTTATTTCTTCTATGGCACTTACTTTGGAATCAAATCATTCTGGAAGTGATCTCAAAACTTTTTGGACAACTGTGCTTTCTTTAATGTTTTCACCCAGATCCTTGAGTGAGTTGACAACTTCATCCACTCAGAGGAAAAAGGTTGCAATATCTTCTTCGTCATCAATTTTAAGGCTCTCAAATTGTCTTCTATGAGTTTGAAGCTTTGCCTTTTTGACTTTGGAGCCTCCATCATAGATAGCAATAAGCTTGTCCCACATTTCCTTGGTAGAATCACAGTTCATAACTTTTGTAAATTTTGAATCTGAAATTCCACTTGCTATGGTATTTAGTGCTTTGGCATTTGCTATATAAACTTTCCTTCCTTTTTGATCTGTTGGTGGAGAAGATGGAAATTTATACCCATCTAGAACTTATTGCCATACTTTTGGTCCAAGAGACATTAAATAAAATGTCATCATACGCTTCCAAAAGGCAAAATTTGTTCCATCAAATTAGGGGATTTTTCCTGAATCCTGATTCTTCATTGTGACTAAAAATTCTTCTTCCAGCTGTTAGGTTGATTATCAAGAAGGTGGCTCTGATACCAATTGTTGGAAATACTGAGGGGGGGGGGGTGAATCAATATTTCTTTTCAATTGTTATTTTACCAATTAAGATTTTTTCCCAATTATAATCAGAAAATAAATAATAGAAATTTTATGAAGAACAAATGAGGACAACTATCCTCTTTTTTTACTACAAATTTTATGAGGAACAAATGAGGACAACTATCCTCTTTTTTTACAATAGTTTTTATACAATAATGTTGAGGGTACCAACCCTTCAAATTACCAGGCTCCAACCTGTTGCCAAGCACCAACTTGGACTTTATGAGGTTCCAACCTCTAGGGCTCTAGCCCTATCTTCTTTAAGGCTCCAACCTAGTTTTTGAGGATCCAAACCCTAGGGCTTCAACACTTCAAAAAATTAATAAATAGAGTGAATGAATAACATACTTCAATAGTTAGCCTTCCACCTTGTCCACTGTCAAGAGCTTCTATTTATTCATTACTTGCTTTAATTGCTTCATTGTCCATTGCTTGCTCCAATTATTTCTCAACACTTTTATCCAAACAATGCCTAATCCAGGCTTAGGATTGAGCCTCTTCAAATGAATGTGACAAGTAGGTCAAAGAATAGGTGACAGTCCTTAACCGAGCTTCCACAGGTGCCTTTCACTATTCTTCAACATTCTTAAACAATCCTTCAATGCTCAAAGCCATTGTTCTGTTATTGGAGCTGATGACTTCAACTAATCTTCTTTCCACGACACTGCTCCAAGTTTGCAATATGCTTACTTCCAAGAAAACTCACAAACACTTCAATGCTGGTGATGTCTTCAAATCCCTTCAAATGATGACAAATGTAACCCTACTCGGTCTCCAATGATGTATTGCTACGACTGATGTACCCTTGTTGTCACAAGAGTATCACAATTTCGAAATATGAAGCCTCGTTCTGAAACTTTAATCCACTGTTCTGAAACCTTACTTCACTGGTCTGAGGTCATATGTTTATTACAGGTCCGAGGATTAATCTTTTCACAGGTCTGAGGCCTATTCCACTGCTTGGGAGCCTATCCAGCAACGAGTCCGAGCTACAACCCTTGACACTGGTTTGAAACTTTTTCTTGTTCTGTGGTATAGTCCTTGTCGCAGGTTCTGTGGTATAGCTCTTATCATAAATGCAAGTTCGAGTGTATCAACTCTAGATTTTCACCCAAACAAATCTTCAAAAAGCTTCCTCGGTGTCCCTAGTTCACGAGGTGTGAACTGTGGTATATTTCTATATCTTCTTGATCGAAATTGATGGATAGAATGAACAATATGATCTTGTATTTATACGAATTTTGGCTTTTAAAATGAAGGGACATGTCTTATGGAGGGAGGTCGACATGAGTAACTAAGAATAGGTTGATTAGGGGGAAAATAGGATATATATTACCTTCAAAATTCATTTTCTTCTAGACTATGAGGAGTTAGAGGGTGAGTGAGGACTCATTGGAAAGGTAAAAAAGTCCTCTACATGCTGGAGAAGGAGCCATTGTGAAATGATGTCTTCAAAATGATATAAAACAATTTTCTTTATAACTATTCAAGAAATGTAGTACAAATCTTGGGAATATTTGGATTTTTCATGTATAAGGTCAATGGGACTAGAGTGGGGGTTAGGGTATTTTCATTAGGGCTTCATGTGTGGTCTCCAACCATCATCCATATCATCAAGTCCATATCAGCAAGTGTGTCATCATATGGTCTCCAACAATCATTTGTGTCATCACCTTCAATAATGCTCTTATTTACATCAATGACAGTGATTGACCAACGGGATGGAATCTGGGTCCATCAGGAGAAAATCTAAGCTATCTTGGATTGGCCTACACCCATGAATGTGACAGAGTTTCGTGGTTTCTTGGGCATATGCACTTACCATAGGCAATTTGTGAAGGGGTTTTCCTAGTTGGTAGCACCCCTGACATACTTGACGAACAAGGGGGTGTTTGAGTGGATAAACGTGGCACAAGAGGCTTTTGAGTTCCTTAAGAGAGTGATGAGCAACTGTCTTGTCCTAGCCTTGCTGGATTTTTCATGACCCTTTGTATTGGAGTGCGATGCATCTAGAGAGGGCATTGGAGTAATATTGACACAGGGAGGCCACTCGATTGCATTTGAGAGCCTGAAGCTACTGCGACATGAGAGATTGTATCCTATTTATGATAAAGAGATGCTAGCCATAATGCACGCGTTGGCCAAGTTTCGATAATATGTGGTTGGCCACGAGTTCAAAGTGAAGACTGATCACAACAGTCTTCGATTCTTTTTGGTGCAGAAGGAGCTTCAGGAGAGGTAACAGAAGTGGGTGAGTAAGTTGCAGGCCTATGACTTTGAGATTGAGTATGTCAATGGAAAGCATAATATGGTAGCAGACGAACTATCCAAGAGGCCTGCAACATTCTCACTTATGAACATCACCCAGGATTGGAAGGCGAAGTCGTTAGTAGAGTACTCCAAGGATTGACATGCATGCGAGACCTTGGATGGTACTTTTGGAGATGACAAGTATCGGTTGATGGATGAGGTCATATATTATAAGGATAGGATATACTTGGTGCCAGGATCACCGTTGAGGGGGAAGATTTTGCATGCGGCACACGACTCACCTATAACAAGCCATCAAGGGTTTTTCAAAACCTATAGGACCATTAGGGAGCATTTTTCTTGGAGAGGCCTCAAGGAGGATGTTTTGAGGCATGTACAGGAGTGTGATGTTTGTCAGAGGAATAAGGGAGAGCAAGCATATCTAGCTGGTTTACTTCAACCACTTCCAATTCCAGAGAGGAAGTGGGAGAGCATATCCATGGATTTCATCACAGGACTTTTGGCTCTGCAGGGATGTGATTGTATATATGTGTTTGTGGACAGGCTCACCAAGTGTGCCCATTTCTTCGCCATTCCTTCCTGATCTTTAGAGTCGCAGATAGTCGAGCTCTTCTTTAGAGAGGTGTTTAGGTTGCATGGTCTTCCCAAGACCATAGTCAGTGATCAAGACAGTAGATTTATGGGGGGTTTTTGGCAAGATTTATTTATAGTGATGGGCACTGATCTCACTCTTAGTACTAGCTACCACCCCTAGACAGATGGGCAGACTGAGATTGTGAATAAATGGTTGGAGGGATATTGGCAGAATTATGTGATGGGGCAACAATGCGCATGGGTGAAGTGGCTTCACATGGGAGAGTACTGCTACAACACTCACTATATGTCTAGCGGTATGTCACCTTTTCGTGCTCTATATGGTTATGATGCATTATCATTTGCTAACATGATTAGGAGACAGTTGATCCCTCGGGGCAAAAGATTGGATACAAGAGAGCCATGATATCTTGAAGGCTCTCAAAGACAACCTGCAAACAATGCAAGACCAATGCAAGATGTATGCAGACATGCACCATGTAGAGAGGCATTTTGGGGTTGGAGACTTATTGATCTTGCGTCTCCAACCATACAAACAGTCCACATCGAAGCAAAAGGAAGATGAGAAGCTCAAACCCTGTTTCTATTGACCATATAGAGTGATTAGGCTAGTTGGGGAGGTGGCTTATGAGCTAGAGCTTTTGCCAAGAAGCAAGGTGCATAATGTGTTCCATGTATCTTGCTTGTAAAAGGCCTTGGGACAACAGGTTACCACTGCAACAGAGTTTCCACTCTTGGATGATGAGGGTCATTTGATTTTTATATCTGTGGCCATATTGCAGTTGAGAGGCTTAGGAATAGGACTATCAGGGAGTATCTTGTCAAGTGGAAAGATTTACCAGAGGAGGACGCTGCTTGGGAGGGAGAACAAATTTCACTGCATCCAATATTGCAGTTGCTTGAGGACAAGCAACATTTGGGAGGGGAGGTCCGTCATGTCTCCAATTAATAATTTTGCTAAACAGATTCTCAATTTTGGCGATTAATATAATATTTGATAAATAAAACTTAGGAGAAATAAGTTGTGGAGGTTCAAATTTAATTTTGATTAGAAATAAAGGTTGCACCTAGGAGAAAATGGAAAAATTAAAGTGAAGTTAAGTTGTGGGGGTCACTTAAGAAGGAAATCGAACTCCTAAGGAGAAATCGAACCACATGAAAGAGGGGTCAAGCAAGGGGGTTGAATTGGTGGAGCCCACAAGGATGGTTGAGCAACAATTATAAAAGGAAGGGAAGAGCTTCCTTTTACATCATCTTGGCATTTCATTTTCAGAATGGAGAGTTTGCTTGCGCTGCTTAGCCAAGTCAACCAGTGCTTTTTAGCACAAGGGATTTCTAGGTAGAAATTCAACTCTTCTTCAGGGGACTTCGGGTGCCACTCAAGAAGAGAGATTGTGGGGAGATTTCAATATTTTATGTAGGATTTTGCATTATTTTGTTTAGCTTGTGTGAGTTTCTAGAGGACACAGTGGAGGATTTCGCTGCGGTTTGAGGAGCTAGCAATTGTTGTTTTCCGAGATGGCTATTTTGTGGAGTTTTCCCGTTGAGAAGGACGAGTTGATTTTGAGAAATTTCTAGGCCAGAAGTGCTGGAGATTTGTGGGCCAAATTTCTTCTTCTTTGGGCTTGCGATGGGGTTTACTGGCTATTTTCTGCGCAGGGGCTGAGCAACATTGTTATGCCAGATATTGGTGATGATTTTGGCTAGGAGTTTGAGAAAGGAATTTCGTGGGGTTTTGGAGGAGTTTCCCTTTGGGAAAATTATGCATTTTATCGTGGATCGATTTTTGTAGCTCATTGGCACTGAGAAGAGCTACACACAATTTTGAGGCTTCACTGACCGGTGGATTCAGCTTGAGATTTTCTGGGTTTCATTGGATTGGGTGTGGGGAGCCTTCTCCTATTTTTTTTCAAAATTTTTGGAGCATTATTGTGGGATTATTTCAGAGTTTGCCTCCAGTAGTAGCACTAGCAACCAAAATTTTCTCGGTAGTGCATTTGGACAAATTTGGCCTATTGCAGTTGGATTTTGCTTAGATATTCACTTTGGTATTGCATGCTTGCAATAGCAAGCCTGGGTTCTATCATTCTACTCCATTGTATTCAACTCCAAGAAATATTTAATAAAATGGTTCAGATCTATTGCTGTTATTCTATGATTTACTGATCTATTTATGCTTGTGTAAAATTGTGTTCGCATGGATGGATTTTCTCGCTGTAGCCTAGTGCATGTTTTTGATATTCATTGTATTTCCTAGTTTGGGATATTATAGTTTCTTTGTGCTAATTATGCCAAATATTTTTCTATGGAATCTTGGAAAAGTATTGCATGTTTTAACTAAATAATGTATGACGTCCCTTGAATGATCTTCATGTTAAGCTCTCTTCGTGACTTTATCCCCTTACAAAGTGGTAGCTAGGGTTTTTCTTTCCCTTACCCCATACTAGGATTTGATATTTCCATTATTAGGTTTCCCTTAGACTCCATCGCCCAAGAATCAAGCACTAAAATCCACATAGGTGATCACAAATCATTGAAAACCATCTTTTAATTTTTTTTTCTCTCTCTCCCTCACATTTTGGCCCTTCAAGGCTAGGGCATAGGGCTGAATTCAGCTAGGAGTGCATTGACCTTTGGTGAGGTTATACACGTGGTTTGAGTCTTATTGCATCAAAATCCATCCCTTTGCATGGTTAATTTTTCCTTTTTAGGGCTGATGTCACAAGCTATAGGTAATTTTGCGTAGGATTAACCCTAACCTAACCCTAGGCTTCAACTTAGGGCTTCTTGAAGGCTTGTTGCCCCAATTGTTGATCAAATCAATCTTTATCAATCCTTTTCTAGGTATTTTGTACCTTGATAAGCCTTTATGCTTGCTTATTCATTAAACCCTAGGTCATAAATTCCTTTGATAGGCCTCTTGTAGTGCATGCCATTCCTTGTCATTATTGGATTGAGCCTTATCTTTAAGTTGAGTGTTTTTCTTGAGCCTATCCATTTGTCACCTTTGAGCCATAGACAGAATATTTGTTAGGTGACCAGTACCGAGAAGCCTTCCTTATGGTGAAAGTCCACTAAAGAGCAGGAGGTGTGTGTTGTGGTGACAGTGGGCCTCCACCTCTTAGTGTTGTCCCTTGGTCTAGCTCTTGTATTGCGAGCCCCCTCACAAGACCTGCTAGATTTTGAGGCAACACCTCCTAAATTAATATTTAATTACAAAAATACTATACTCCCAAGTGTTAGGTATCTAACACTATACAGGATACTAATAAGCCTATACACTTGGCTAGGGGCTTGGCTAGAATTTTCTGAGAAACCAGTGAGAAAAGTAATTATATATTGACCACCCAGCAATTCCCTTTTGACCCCTTCAGGATTTAGTTTGATAAGGCCAACATTAATCATCTCCCCCATGGCACCACTACATTATAATTTTTGGCACATTTGCAAATACGTTGAACCTACCACATTTACAAATTCTTTGTAGAATTCCAGAGACAGATCATCAGGTCCTAAAGATTTTCCATTCTTTAACTCTTACAATGTCTCCTTAAACTTATACAACTCAAGCACCTGGGAAAGAAACTGTTGGATTTTCCTTATACCCGAGGTCAGGTCTATGGCTAATCAAGTACACAAACACACTAGAAGTGCACAACCACGAACAAATTTGCACAACGGAAATATAACAACAGTGAATCAACAGAGTACACAAGACAAATATTTTACCCAAAACTTGTTTTTATTAGTCCTTAAATAAAACAAACACAGGGATCCTGTACCAGGGATCATGGCCCTTACAAAATCCTGATACAAACAACTAGGGCTTGAGGTCAGCTCCTTTTGACCCTCAATCTGCCCAAAAGAACAAGAACAAAACTTGACTTGCTGTAGCTAGCTTCCAGCCGTCTATGTCCACTTGCTCTTGACACCTGGAAGTCCTTTGCCTCTTTTAGTCACATAGAGATTGCTGCTTTAATGTCTTTGCATACCAGCTGCTCACAATGTGTTTATTCGTTCAAATACCTTAAATATATTAGCTCCAGATCAACTCAGCTTCTCACAGTGGTCTTTGCCCTTCAAGATCACTATATAATCAGCCTTCCAACCAGCACTGTCCACTTCTCCTTGTTGAACAGACTTCAACCAACACACTCAGAAATCTCTCTTCCACAGAATAGCAGTCTTGCTATCCTATTTCTCCTTCTCAGGTACCTCGGCCCCTGCTCCTAGGGCTTATGAGGACTTTCGCTTAAAATAAGATTCTATGAACAGAAAGAAAATATAGTTACAAAACCATAATAACAGGATTTCCTGTTCCAAGTCTGACAATGGCTCTTACACCCCTATTAATGGCCTCAGTTCTGATTGGTTGTTGGTATCTTTGCCTATATGTTCTGCACAGATGACTATGACTTTGTGTCTCAGTCTTCAGATATATTCAAATTGACAACGAGTTGAATTTAATTGTTTTGAGTTACATGAACCGGTTTTCTTGGTTTCCATGGTTATGGAAGAAATATTCACTGCATCACAGAAGTCTTATATTTCTGAGACATACTGGTCCCATTTTCATAACTTGCAAAATTAGATGAAATCAAACCTAAGTAGGCATGAAAAATCTTGCTTTGTCTGGCATAGAATTTTACACATTAGTTCCACAGCTGCAATTTCTGACTTAAGCACAGTTTCAGTCAAAGTCTTAAGTTATATGAATAATGCTTGTACGAGAACATGAAAGCAATAAAAATAACACACAACAATGGAAATTATTGTTGTATTTCACCTTAAAGAATCTGGCCTGATGCATATTATGACAGCATTTGTTTCTGGTTTGGTGTGGTTGTTTTAAACATGTTACTTTAGAACTTATGTCGTGGCTTCAGTGTATGTTTATTATCGCTCTTTCAGTTTTTTCTTCCAGAGAGAGATCCTTTAATATTTTTTAATTTGTATTAAAAACAAACTTTAAATTGAAGCTCCTCATGTATACTGAAAAAATAACATATGATCTAATTGGGGTTTCCAATAAACACATAATGTACTTCAATTATGCTTGTTACGGCCCCGTATGGGAGAGATGATGCCCCATAACGTTAAATTAAAAGAAATAAAAAAATGCCTACATTACCAAAATTTAAAAATAACAACAAAAAATCTTTCAATATCGAACATACGTATTAATAAATAATAACGAAAAAATATTTGAATGTTGGTCATGAATAGACTTTCAATGTCCACTATAAATAACATAATTTTACATAAATTTTAGTAAAAAATTTCTAATTTTGTCCGCGAGTGCTTTGTACTTTTTAAGTTTTTAGTATGAAAGAGATGTGTAATACCTTCACTAAATATGGAGTTTACACGTGAGATCTAAAATAATATTGATAATTCCTTTCTTGCGGTATTTAAAAAAAAATATTAACAAAAAAATAAATAAATTTCAATTTCCATATCAAGTAACATTATTTTATATTGACTTTATATAGAGAGAAATAAATAAATTGAAGTAAAACTATTCTCACTTACTTTTCCATTATGAGGAAGATAGATCCTTTTATACTTTTCCATTATGTTTTAAAATTTCTTATGGCCATAACATTTCATTGGTGTGTTGTTCAAAATCAAGGAGATGTGAAATTCTTTTTATGTTCAGCAAGGAGTTGACACATGGCATGTGCGCATGCACACACACATATATAAAGAACCAGCATAGATCTATCTTAAGTCTGAAGAGGGATCAAAGCTCTCGAGGTGCAAGTTTTTTTTTCAAGTTTTGCACTCTAAAGAGGATTGCACATCAGGGGATTCAATCCCTGTTAGTGCTTGATAGATCCGGGCTTAAGATGGATCTATGCTGGTGAATATAACCTTGTCAAATTGCAAGTCTATTTGCAAATTCTATGAGTTCAACATCATTTGTAACTGTAATCTAAAGAAGATAAGCTCAGAAATATATGAATTTTTTGTTTATCTAACTTTTATGCACATAATATTATAAACTTCGACTTGACATGGTTTTATAGTTCTCTGTTGATTACATTCCTGAAGTATGAAGCTAATTACAAAATCTCATCGTCTGTCTGCAGCTAACACTGCGCAGAGTTATGGATGTGGCAAAGCAACAAACAAAATCAGGAAATTTGAATGAATTCTCAATGGTGTTGCTGAACAATTTACTTTCACTACCTTTGGGACTTTCACTAATTATAGTATCCAATGAATGGGAATACTTATATTCTTCGTAAGTCTTCTTTTTCTATTTATTCTTAAGCAAGGTCTTTCCTTTTATTTGTAATGTGCATTTAATGCTTCAACTCTCTCACACACTCTCTCTCGAGTCTTGATAGGTACTTGAGTTGTACAAACTCATTTAGTATTCTATAACACCGTGACTTTGCCTTAGTTTTATAGACCTTGTTTTTGTTTGCTAGGTTATGTGAGTCTTAAGATGATTGACAAGCCTAATCTATGGCTTGAGTAGCCATGACCTAGGGGCATCTAAGCTGTCAAAATCACCCGGGGATCGCACCCAGCCTGGACCACATCAGCCCTTAGCATGGCTGGATTTTTCCTATGGAATTTCAAACTGATGACCTTTACATCACAACGTGCCTTAACAGAACACCCTGTCACAATCTACTCTACACCCTGTGGGCCACAGATTTATAGATTTATACATATGTTCTAATGTTATATCTCGTAGGTTTCTTTCTTTATATTATTTTTGACATTTCTAATAGTTGTTTTTGCACTCTCACATTGTATTCATACTGGTGGTACCCTTCATTCCCATTGACCTACTTTTGTTTTCATTTATCAGACATTAATAATTATCTTAACTTATCTTATCAAACAGTAGTTTTACTTGAGAACCGTACATGTATCTGAACATTTTCTGTCATAATCTGCTCATTTTTCTCATAATTCCAGTTTTTGCACATATAATGTCCAGAAGTGGTGTGCTTGACTCATTGATTCAGTAGTTGGCTCTCTTCCGAGTACTCGCTGTATTGGCTCAGCTCAGCCAAGAAAATGAGCGACTGGAAGGTTAATCCAGTGACTGGAAGGTTCGGTCAACTTGGTCAAAATAGCTACAATTTTGTGTTTGATCAAAAGTTGGAGGAGTCTTGCAAGACTCGCAGAGGATGGCCGAGTCTTGTAAAATGCTAAGTAGGATAAGGGACACTCAAAACGCCCCTCTTTTTGACCAAAGTTCTGGTGGAAATCCAGCGGAAACTTTGGCTCTGACCATAGTTCCACCAGAGTCACAGTTGCGTTCATGATAGAACTGTTCCTTGGGGATTTTGGCAGTCTCTGAATTGACCTAGTACCTTTAAAAGCTTAAAAACAACTGGATCTGTCAGAACTCTGGCTGCGGTATTTTGCTAGATTCTGGAGTAGATGACAGAAATGGGGTGTTTAGATTGCAGTTATTAATACGGAGCTGAGTTTGACCTGAGGAACTTGGCCATGATATACATGTCCAAAAAAACACATTCCAATGACTTCTGACCTAGAATTTGTAAATATGAATTTTTGGACTTTGAAGTACATATGTAAACATTCACATCCATTTAATTTTACATGCCTTTATTTTGATGTCTTTCAAGAGGATTGTCATAGAAAAATCTTTTTGTTTGTTTGTTTCTGTAATTCTTTTCATATTTTGTGAAGTTCTTTATATTCTGTGTTGTCTGCTAAGTATTTCGCGAGTTCTAATGAAACTCTTGCTCTTCAGTTTGTTGAGTCATTCTCGAGTCCGCATCTTGTGACTTTGGCTTGATTACATGTTTCCAGATTGAACAATAATACAAACATTTCAAATTTCAATAATATGTGAATGGAATGGATATTTCTAGTACAAATAATCTCATTATTTGATTTACAATTTCAAAGCAGGCCCGTACTTAGGATTCCAGTGTTCTGGGTTGTGGCAACTTCCAGTGGATTGCTGGGCCTAGCGATTAGTTTCACATCAATGTGGTTTTTGCATCAGACTGGACCTACAACATATAGGTTCGCATTCCGTTTTGACTTTGACATGTTTTCACACTGGAGGATGCATGTAGAGTAAATTGAGAATATGTATTTTTGGACGATTATTGTTCTTTTCAATACTTATGTAATGTTTGTTGTATGCAGTTTGGTGGGATCATTGAATAAGATTCCTATCTCACTCGCTGGGATATTGCTCTTTAAAGTTCCAATAAATGTTCCAAATTTATTCAGCATACTTTTCGGTAATCCATTGTTGGACAAGAGACTTGTTTTCCATTTTGGATTTAAATTCTCATGATTCTTATACATGGATTCTCATGTTCTGAATTTAGAAAATGGTATCACAATTTATTTTATAGTATAAAAAATATATGGTGTCGACTAGAGTCATGATTTTCATGGGTAGGTGGTTTCTTTTTCAATCATTTATATTAGTGAGTAGTATAATGTGCTGGTTCTGTTGATCAGTCTCTTTCTCACAACATGTCTTGCCACTTTGCAGGACTTTTCGCAGGAGTATTCTTTGCTAAGGCCAAAATGTCGAAGTAAATTGAAGTGGCAGTCAATATACTAAACTTAGAGTGTTGCATGTTGAAAAGGGTGGGGAATTTTAGAAATCCCATTCGCTGGTGCAGATCCTTTTTGTAGGATCTCTGATCTCTCAAATCGTCTTAATTATTGAATCACAGGTTTTCGGGCCTGTGAAACTGAATTGTTCACTTTGTGTGTGACTATTATCAATTAATCATGAGTCTTGAATGGGCTTCTGTGACAGTGTGACGTACAACAACCATTGGAAGCTTATCTTATGCTCTAATTGTAACTGAGCAGTAAAGCAAATCTCTTTTACATAAGAAGGCATATCTATAGACAAAATACGTTCCAAAAATGGACAGCAGATGATTAGTATTGTCCTCCAGTGAAATTTTTATAATGAATCTCCCACTTAAATATGTCAAGCAGTCCTTGACTCTACTGCTGAAGATAAAAAAAAGACATGGGAAGCAAAATAAATGGGCGTGGCACCTTTAACAGGTTGACAATTTTTTCGAGATGTCTCTACTTCCGAACTGGTGCAAGCCAGGTCTACTTTAATTATTTAATATTCATTTTCAATGCTAAATGTCGCATGTTGTGCCCTCATGGACAGACTCTTTGGATGCAACACACAAATCAAAGTCTTTTCAATGGCTTTGGTGTCGCAATCTCACATTTGTAATGCTTTTTTTTTTGGATTTTTGAAAGTGCACCTCTTTGGAAATCTAAAGAAAGCTTTTGTTGTTCTCCCTTGAAAGGTATTTAATCCGTTGCATAAATATTGCAGATGTTAGTTTGGTGATCCATATTCATCTGGTTAGTACTGTATCAGGTATCTTCTTCATGTTATGTTTTTTTCTTTTTTCACAAGAACGGTTATGGATTGTATTAATTGAATGGCCTAAATACCAGACTTCTGATTACAATAGGGGTGAGCCCGATCCAAGTAGAATCGACCTTCTGAGGTACTATGGGGCTTGTATTCCCCTTCCAGCTCTTTTTGGGTTCAGCAATGTAGTTTATTTCTGCGATTTGCCCAAGCTTGAATATACAAACAAACTGATTTAAAATCAAACAATAAAACATATCAGCTGAGTTGAGTTATGGAATTGGATCCCATGTTTCGTCCCCGTCTCTTATCATTGCCCCGGCGGAGAGAAGTGCAGCTTTATTAGCTTCAAGATCTGCTTCTTTGTTGTTATCTCTCAGAACATGAAAGTAATTCAGTTTTTGGAACAGCTTCGCCACGCTTCTGATTCTTTGTATCAGCCTTGCTAATCTTAAGTCCCGAGGTGTAGAATTGGTCACCATGAGTTTTATGATCACTTGGGAGTCCCCAAAAATATTTGCCTCCTTGATTTCCAGATTCAAGAGCGACTTGAGACCTTGGTAGAGGGCCAATGCTTCAGCTTGGATGCTGGAGTTGATCCCCAGACCCTAGGCAAAGTTGTGGATCGATATGCCTTCAGTGTTTTTAACAGTTCCTCCTGCCCCAGCCTTGCCAGGATTTCCTTTTGCTGCCCCGTCAAAGAAGAGAGAGTGCACCTTTTGCTTGGAGATCCAGTCTTGAAAATCCTCCTTATTTTTCCCCTTATTTGCCATTCCTCGGGAGAGACCATGCTTCTGACGGCTTGGTGAAATTGCAGGTTCAAGGAGGTCCCCCAATCAATGTCTAGCTGACTGAGATTCGAGTCGTCTTTTTGATCTCCCAGGCATTCTTTTAACTGGATCTTTACCTTGGCCGCAACCACCTTGGCATCGTGCTGGATGCTTCTGAAAATTCTGCTGTTTCGCTCTAGCCAGATCTGCCAGCAACAAATTTTGAGGAGAGAAGACCAAGCCGCTTTAATCACTTTTTTTTTTTTTTTGGGGGGGGGGGGGGCGGGATAGTTGTTTTTCCAATTAGCGAACAGATCTGTTATGGAGGCAGGGAGCTCGAATTTGGGGTTCCAATGGTCCATCAGCTCTCTCCAGACCTGCATAGTGAAGTTGCATTTTAAGACGAGGTGCGTGGCACATTCCACATACTCTTTGCACAGGGAACACCTGGACGGGCCATAGAATCCACGCCTCTGAAGATTGTCATCGGTTAGAATTTTTCTGTGGCATAGGAGCCAACAGAAAATGTCGATTTTGGGCAGCGAGGGGATGCCCCAGACAGCCTTCCATGGAGCCGGATCAGGAGGTATGTTTGGAATTGAGGCGAGATTCGCATATCCCTGGGCAACTGTGAAGCCTGCCGAAAGAGCGCCCCAGCCTCGCCTGTCTTTTCTGCGGATGTGCGAGGGGGCAATCCCATTCAGCAAATCGCGGAGGTGGATGGAGTCCTGGAGGAGATCCGAAGGCAGGTCGATCAGGCTCCAGCCAGCCCAATGCGTCCCATCCCACGAGGATATATCCCACAGTGTGGTTTTTCCAGAAGCCGTCAGCCAATCTCTCAGCGCCTTCACGGATGGACAGTCACCAATTGGATCGCGGTCCATGATGCGGTCAGTCCAGATATTAATTTTTTTTCCCATTTCCAGGGATCCAGTAAGCTTTGGATCAGATCAACGGGGCAGCTTTGGAGCAGAGACTAGCAAAAGGCGAAACACCTTGTGGGAGAGGCCCATCCAAACATCTAATCCGCTCGCCTTTGAAGTATTTTCTCCAAAGCGCTAGCTGAGCCCAGCCAGGCTTGGGCGCGATAATTCTCCAGAGGAGCTTGGCTCCCATAGCAATGTTCTGCAGGGGAAGTTTCTTGAAGTTAAGCCCTCCCTCCATCTGAGGCTTGAGGACAGTCTCCCATTTAACAAGAGGGATTCTCCTCTCATTTTGTTTACCTCCCTTCCAAAAGAAATTTCTAATATGCTGGTCCATTTTCTGAAGAATGCCAATTGGAGCTAGAAGCACTGAGAACTGAAATAATGGGAGACTGCTGAGAACGGCTTTGATAAGGACTGACTTGCCCGCCATATTTAGCCAGTTAAATCCCCATGCCTGGAGTTTGATCTTGAATTTTTCTACCTGAGGAAGCCAATCCCTGCTATAGGCACGCTTGAGAAAGATAGGGAGCCCCAGATACTTGAACGAGGTCCATTCTGAGGAGGCAACAAATCCTAAGCATCTGGTGATGGAATTAAGCAGAGTGGGCGTTGTATTCCAGCAGTAAGTGTGGCACTTTCCCTTGTTGAGACTGCTTCCGGACTCCATACAAAACTCATCAAGAGCCTCTTTGAATCTGTTGGCAGAGTGGATCGAAGCAGCCCCAAGAAGCAGGGTATCATCTGCAAACAGGGCGTGGTTGATGTTTTGGACCCCCCTCGCAATGGAAATCCCTGAAATCTCCTGATCTTGCATTTTTTTATTTAGGTGGAAACTGAGAACGGAAGCTTGAATAACAAACAGAAGAGGAGACAAGGGGCAGCCCTGTCTTAGTCCTCTTGAAGCTTTAAAGAATCCAACAGATCTACCGTTGACTAGAGGAGCAATCCATGGTTCCGAGATGCAAGCCCGGATCCATTTGGTAAAGCTCTCCCCAAAACCAAATTTTTTCAAAACATTCAAGAGAAAGCTATGTCTAACACGATCAAAAGCATTTGCTAAATCCAGTTTGATAGCCATACCTTTTTCTTTGCGCTGCTGGCTTGACAGGATTGCCTCTTGAACTAAAATGAAGTTGTCCACCAGTTGTCTTCCATGGATGAAGCCCCCTTGGTTCTCTGGAATGATTTTAGGGAGAATATGCTTCAGCCTGTTAGCAATAATTTTGGTGATCAGTTTGTAACCAGTGTTACAAAGGGAGATGGGACGAAATCTATTAAAGGAGTTGGCGCCCTTTTCCTTGGGGATGAGAGCAAGGAACGAGGAATTTGTACTTCCTCCTATTTTTTGACAGGCTTGCGATTTTTGAACCATTTTATAGAGATCTTTTCCCACGATGTGCCAGCATGTTTGGAGAAAGAAGAAAGAGGAAAGAACTTATTTTAATGTCCACGAGGCTAAAGATAGCCTATGGGATAGATTGCTTCTTCATCTGCTTGATCAACCCTTTTTCTATGAAGCTTCACAATAAATGCTCCCAGCGTCTCGACAAACCCCTCGCTAAATAGATTATCCCAAGAGCTCGCTGCCAGCGTATTTGCATAACTTTCCCTGTTGTCTTTGAAGGCCTCACATTCTAAAATGAAATGTTTTTCTATTTCCAATTTTCCAGAAGAACAAAAAATGCATACCCTTTCCTCCCACACTTCCTTTGGCCTTTTCCAGTGCCCTGTTTCACAACGGAGTTGATGAGAATTAGTCCTTAACTGAGCAATAAGAATTTTGGCTCTCCAAGATATATTGGCCTCTATGTATGCTTTTGATTGATGATTATGAGTGGGATTAAACACTTAAATATAGTAATTTTTCTTTCTTCTTAGCTCCTTCTCCCAAGTACGTTTGTGGAACTTTTCCATAACAAAAGCTTTTATCTCTTTGCTGTTTATGGGACACGCGTTCAAGCAAATACTCTATTTACTAAACCATTTGTTATTTTGTTGCATCCAAGTTTTTTAGCTCTTGCATAAGCTATCATTAAAGACAACCTTAGGCCATCTACCATCTTCCATTTGCTCATTTTTTTTTAAATACCTTATGACTTGCACCATAGCAATTGCTTCAATAGGAGTAGTCTCTGTTTCACTTAACAAGATATCATAAGGAACTGCACTTTTTATCTTAAATTTTTTTGTAATCAAACGCTTCTGAATTTTCTCAATTTGTCTCCACTGCATGTTGGAGGCACTGCTAGCCCACAGTTCACAACCATAGAGAATCACCGGAATCATTAGAAGCCCAAAAAAGAGTTTGAGTGGTCTTCCAGTCCCATAACTCTGCCTCTCTACACCTATTTTGAAAAGCATAAAATGCATTCCAACCCCCCAAAGTTCTTTTCTTTCTACAACCGTTCCAACTTAGATTTTTGTTGAAGTCAATCCTGAGGTATTTGTAATCCGCAACTTCTTCCAGAATGTTGCCTTCAAAGTAGAACTGACACTGGTTATGTTTTCTTTTCTTAGAGAAGACTACTTTCGTTTCACTGATATTGACTTGCATCCCCACACTTCTACAAAAATGCTGAAGGAATAATAAGTGCTCTTGCAAACCAAGAGCCGATTTAGCAATCAGAATAAGGTTATTTGCATACAAAAGAAAGCTTATAACAAACTTGCACAAATAGATACCATCACCCTCTTACGAATTTAACCACTCCTCAAGCTTGTCGATATATAAACCAAAAAGGGTAGGAGACAGTGGGCAATCTTGCTTGACCCCGATATCGCTTCTAAAACTTTCAGAAATGCCTGTCGAAGTTCTAATTTTGACTTTCACATCTTCATACAACCTATGCACAACTGCTCTCAAATGTTTAGGAACCACAAGTTCCTCCATTCTCTGCCAAAGTTTATCCCTAGGAATCGAGTCAAATGCTTTACTGAAATCAACAAAGCAACAAAAGGCTTCTTCCTTTTTCTCCCAAATTTTTTCAATGACGTGCCTTAAAGTTATGCAATGATTAGCTGTGGAATGGTTAGGTCTAAAACCCGCTTGCCCTTTAGCACGCTTATCTCTTTCTTCTGCCCACTTGCTAATTTTGTTTTCTAGCATGCTTCCAAATAGCTTTGCAAATAAAGAGTTTATCATGATGGTCCTATAATTGGAGGAATTATTAACGTCACCACTCTTGAAAATAGGTATTGCCAGACTAGTTGACCAATCTGTGGGGAGCCCTTGTTGTATGATGTTGTTGAAGATTTTTGTAATGTGAGGTGCAAGAATCTTTGAGCCCCACTTTAGATATTTTGCTTGGAGTTTAGCTAAGTCTTTTGCTTTTCCAACGCCCAACTTCTTGATACCCATCTCTACCTCTTATACTGTGAAGAGTTTATTATCAGTGTTGACCAAGGGGGGAGGGTCAACCTTGGGAACCTGCTCATAGAGTTGTCTTGCATAATCAAACCATTTAGAAGCTGTAATATTATTTCCAATTTGTATCTTTTTTGGTTGGAGCTCCTTCCAAAATAATTTGGGATTATTTTTCCCAAGGAAGATTAATTCTTCCCTCCTTGAAACCATGAAATCGACCTTTTTCTTGCTTAATAACTGCTTGTATGATTTGAGCTTTATGTTATCCTTGTTTGACTCTTTCCACATTCTCCTTGCCTTTTTGCATTCCTTGTCAAACCAAGCATTAACCGAAAAGCAAATTGTTTCAGAGTTCTTAATTTTTGTTCTTTTGCAATTTGCAAGTGCACATTGAATTAAATGTGTTAATTCATGACTATGAAGGTTGTGACTTGTAATTTTCTCATTCTCAAAGAGCCTCTCTAACGTCATTTTGAAGGTATTACAATTTTCTGGCGTCAAAAGAATTCTGCCCTGTGGGAGATTTTGTTGGACATGCTGAATTTTTGACTCTAATTGTTTTTTTCCAATCCAAGAGAAACATAAATAAATTGGCTTGTGATCTGATTTCAAATCCCACAGCTGATCTCCAACCAAAACTTCTTCCATTTTCTCACACAAACCATGCGAGCAAATTACATAATCTACCACACTTTCTCTATTGTAAGTATTGCAAGTGAAATTACCGGACTTTGCCCATCTAGTCAAGCTATTACAAATGACTAAATCAAAGGCCCCACATAAAGTAAACAATTGTTCACCAAAGAGATTGCAACCCTTGTCCTCTGAAATTCTTTCCCACTGATGATTACTTTCTTCTGTAAGCCAAATAGGGTCACAATCATCTTTACAACAAAGAATGCTAGCTTGCTCACTTGCAGTCCTAGCACTGAAATCACCCACTATAAGGACTTCACCTAGCTGCGAATTTGTTGCAATATCTGTTTTTAAAGTTGCAAATGGATCTTTGTGGTCAAGCCCTCTACCTTTGTAAATTTTTGAAACTTGTGGCGCAAAATAGCATGCTGCAATTCTGATGTGGTTTCCATTTTCTAATATTTTAAACCAAATGAATTGTTTATTTGAGTCTTCTTTTTCTAACTGAATAAGATGACCTTCTTTCTCCCTTACTAAGACCATGATACCCTCGTGCCCTTTGCTATTCCCTGCTGCCTTGTTCCACACTGCCATCTTCTAGTGTCCTTCAAACAAAGGTGTCTTGCACCCTTCATGCTCATGTGTTTCTATGAGACAAATTATGTCTCTATTTTCCGCAATAGGCCCTAACCTAGGTCCTCGTCTCCATGGGTAACCTCTGCAGTTCCAACAAACTAATCTTAAGGAAACTTGGCTATGACTTGATTGCTATTTATTTTGACATGCAAGACTCACATTTGAGTCTTTGTCCCTATTTTCCCATACCGACCTTGCTTTCTGATTTTCTATTGAAGAGTTTGTTGTCTCTTCTTTATTACCATTTTGCTGCTCTGTTCTGGAAGGAGGTCCAAATTGCGCTATCACAGCTTTGCCTTTATAAATCCATGCTCTATTTCCTTCATCTCTTGCTGCCCTAAGCTTTAAAATCTCCTTCTTTCTTTCCTCTTGTTGTTTTACAGTTAAATCTTCTTCTAGGAAAAAATGAGAACCCCTCAAAAGATGTTTTTTGCTTAGAATAATATATTTATCACACAAGCTAGGCATAATGACTTTTATGGGCCTGGCTCTCTCCCTGTTAAACTTACCCCCCTCCATGCTTGACATATTTGTCCTTGCCATAACGACTTGTCTTTCAAGAAGCCTCTTGCAAGGTCAAGAGTACATTCATTTTTCCCATAGTCTTTCACCCCTTTAATAATTATGTTTGTTTCCTTATTTTGTCTTTCCTTGCCTTCACTATCTTGTATGTTGTCACCCTGAATATTTGTTTCTCCTTTCTTATTAGCAGAATTGTTAATAACTTGAGCCCAAGTTTTGAAAACTTTGGTGGAATCTCCTTTCGTTTCTACTCTTGCGTTCTCTTCATGGTTGTTTATTTGGACAATCATTTTCTCTTTATCCTGGGATGATTTCACATTCACCACCTCTATACTTTCCACTATAGATTTCTTTATGTTTTGCACATCCGTCTTCATGCATTGCCATTCCGTCTTCCCTATCAAGAGAGCTTCCTGTAGCAATGCCACTTGTTCTTTTAAAATTTTATTTCTTTCTGCTAACGCATTGTTCTCAGCCGTTACTATATGAATTTTATGATCTCTTTCCTGCCCTTTAGCTTCTAAAACCTCTAACCTTTGTTTTGCTAACAATTCTTTCACATAAAGATCAGATGACTAGGTGAGAGGTGTGGATGTGGGACTATATAAGACAAAATCAATAGTGACTTTTCCTTTGGACTTCTTGTTGCCACGTGCTTGTGTCTGAGACTTGTTTGAGTGCTTTTTGAGAAGGGCTAGATTACTTTTCTTTTGAGACCGTTTCTTTCTTGCTTGCTCCCATTTTAGACGGGCTATTCTTCGTTTTCAAATGCACCGATATTGTTTGGCATTGACCTAAACCCACTTCCCAACTTTGGTGGATGAGGCAATTTTCACTTGTCCTAAATCATTTGTCTCCATATGTTCTGGAATTTCTGGTTCCTTTTTCATGTTTGAATGCATTTGCTGCTGCTTGCTCGCTGCTCAATACTTCTGCTGCATAAAAACTCCCTGCTCTCACACTGCTCACATTGCTCTGCTCTGCTCATACGGCTGACCACACTGCTCACCACATTGCTCAATGGTTGGACAAAAACCTCTAGCCAATTCAAACCTAGCTGCTCAATAATTCTTCCATTGTTTTCTTGGAATTTTTTATGGTTTAGTGATGTCCTTTGCACTGCTTGCGATAGAGGGTGAAATTGTAAATCTCTATGGTTTATTTATTAATGTGCGCAACGTTGCGATGACAATGTTAGTCCTTCCAAAAATTTCCATTCAAGGTAGTTTCAGAATATCGGTCAACGACGAAGTTCCCGGCGGACAATCGACTCCTAAAGAGAAAAGATGTCCACTGAAATTACGGGCTGTGTAGGCCACTCCACTCTGTTTGCCTATGTCATTGGAGGTCGTATGCCCTGTTTTCCACTTGCTGCTCGCTAACCAGAGCTGGAATTAGAGAGCCGGAGAAGGCGGTGAGATTCGAACCTTGTTCTTGGGAAACGCCACCCTGCTGTGATTCGACAGGTTTGAGCACGTAGCGGTGAAATGATGTATTCATGTTAGTTTTAGATTGAGAGGAAATCAAGACAACTGTTTAACGTAATTAAAGATGCAAGGATGGTCATTGATAATACTTGATGATATTGTTGGTGTTTTTAATATCCTTGAACCGTTTTTTTAATGTCAAAGTTCAGCGTTGTGGTTACATCCAAGTGATTTTTTATCTTCTAAAATAATGCTGTGTATATATTAGAAATTCCCCTCACTCTAGACATTCTTATGTAGATGGGATTATATATATATATATATATATATATATATATATATTGAGTTCAGTACATCAAAGAGGCAAAAAAAAAGGGTGCCCTAAAGTCCATCTTTAGTACAGAAATGGAAATCCTAGTTGAAACATGGAAAGCCAGATTGGTTTAACTATAGAAACTTTTCCCTAGCAGAATGGGGTAGTTTTATTGCAAAAAGTGCACAAATTAGTGGTTTCACCAAAAAAATACGCTTGCTAGTATGATGATATGATCACATCCCTCATATTTAGTCCACTCATTTGACCATCTAATTTTCCCTAAACAAAAAATTTCCAAGAGGAGGAAAAAAGGAGCAGATTATACTCAAAACTGATCAAGGCCAAAAGGTTTTAGCATGTAGAAAATTCCACACAATACATTTAATTGTTTCAAGATTGTAGTGGAACAGACAACATTCATTGGTAAGACTAGTGTGATGTAATTGATCCTCAACTATCAATCTATTATTATGGACAAACCATTCAAGCATTTGAGTAATAAAAGAAGCGAGGAACATGTCGATACCTTGACACTTATGATCCACCTCCTAACATTTTGCTTCTTATTCTGAGGTTTTGCTATTGAACAAGTTGGATGAATCTTAGCATAGAGTTCCTTGGATTGGTCACTGTTAATTTTAGTTAACAATAGTATGTTATATGCTTAGCACAGTTACTTCAATAGCCTTTAGCAACCCAATGACAATTTCCAATTTAGATTCCAATAGCAATCACTTTAACCATTAATCAAATTGACAGTAATTGTAGATATAACATGAAATAAAAAAATGCAAAAGACATGCCAAGACAAGAGAACACCAAATTTGGCGGATGCCATGGAAAAACCCCAAGATGGGGAAAACCCTTTGATCAATTCTTCTTATTATATCAAATGCTTAGCAGAGAAAGAGAGTACAAAAAGTCAAAATTGACTTTTCAAATCAAAGTCAAAACAACCTTGTTAAATCTACAGTGAGTTGCAGTCAAATTCAACCCTAACCACAAAGTCAAAGATGGTCAATAAAACAAAAAATCTTCTTTGGAGCTCGGTCAAAGGCAACCAATCTTGGCCTCCTTAGATGGTCAAACAATAGTCAAAACAATCATTCAAACAATAGCCAAACTCAATCAATTGAAATCAACACCTGCGGTCAACGCAAGTCAAAGTGCCTAGATTTTCTCGGTTTCTGTGCCAAACAATACGACTTGCCAAAAACAAAAATTTCCCACAAAAATTGTAGCCAAAGGATGAGTCAAAGTGTCTGGTCAATGCTGGTCAAACCCTGCGACAACTCTGAAATTTCAGCCTTGCAATCTGCCCAGAAAATTCGTCCTTCTTGCCACACGTGTGAGAGAAAAGATATACCCAATCGCTGTATGAACCAATGAGATAAGGAGAGAGAAGAATGTGTGAATGTTGAGATGATGCCAAATGAGGTTGGAGGTCACACATATTTATACAAGTTATTGAGGGTGAAGTGACATGTCTCTTAGGCTTCATGAGCCTACATGATGATGTCGCTGATCTTGACAATTTACACGTGTGGACATAAATTCAAAAACACATTTCTGTTTATCCAAATTTGATGATTTGTAGGTCAATTTTGGTCCTCTCGAAAAGAGGAAATCAATGCAATCATCTCCATCAAATGCGCTGTCCAAAGTGGAATTTGGCCCTAGTTGTTAATTTAAACACTCCCTCTCAACTAGGGAGAATTACACCTACCAATTCATCCATCATCATTGATCATCATGCCACCTTGTTGTCATGTACCATCTTTGTATCTCATCTATGCTTTGCTGAACACTGATATAGATAATGAAGAAGAATCGATAGAGAGTGAGTCACAAGACCTTACCACTCTCCACTGACAAAAGTTAGTGTAGAGGTAGAACCTCAATCATACCTGATCCTAGAAGTCAGCCTAGAGGTAGAACCTTAATAAGACTTGATCCTAGATCAAGTTGTTGAACACCATGCATCTTAGACATAGGGAGTGCGATAGTACATGATGCGTTCATTTGTAGTGCTATGGTCCCTATCCAATTTTCCCAACTCATTGGCCTGATGAGAGATACTTCCCATGAGTCCCAGACTACATGGGTAGGATGTATGTCGAGGCACCCACAAGAGAAGTTGAACCACTCATCCCGCTCATATGTCACAGGGGAGGGTGAACCACTCATCCTATGCATATCTCATCAATCGTAGGTGAAGGTGAACAACTCATCCTGCTCATATGTCACAGGGGAAGGTGAACCACTCATCCTATGCATATCTCATCAATCGTAGGTGAAGGTGAACCACTCACCCTACACACATGTCAACCATCATGGGGTATCACTGGGGAAGGTGAACCACTCACCCTGTGCACAATGCACATATAGGGGAAGGTGAACCACTAACCTTGTGGTCACTCATAGCTCCAAGAAGCACCCCAAGCCTCCAAGAGCTCCTAGAGCTCAATGTCCAACTCAAGTGGGACCCTCATGGGAGGGTCCTTCTACGACTCCAAGTCTCTCTCGGAAGGCTAAGAATTGAACCTTCCCTAAGGGCTTCGTGAGGATGTCTACAACCTGCTCATTAGTCCTGATGTGTTGGAGCCTTATTGCTCGTCGTTGTGCCATATCCTGGATAAGGTGGTACTTGATATCAATGTGCTTGGAGTGGTAATGGAACACAAGGTTCTCTAAAAGGCGAATCCCACTCCGGTTGTCGCAGTAGATCATGGTGGTATCCAACACATGCTCAAATAGCTCACTGATCTAGGTGGATCTCTAGACACCAGTGGCATGGAAAATGCTCAAAATTCAAAGTAGCATGAAGGCGATTAACTTGACATCAGATCGAAGTACTTGTCGCCTTGATTCCAACGTTGCGAACGACACTCCAATTCGAGTTCAGATGAAGGAGATAGAGGCAGTTAAAGTTGGGTTGACTTTTTGATGACTCGGCAGGATTAATGAAGGTACAATTTGGACTTTTTCCGACGGACGGAATTCAGTCAACTCTAGCCGGATTCCGGGTGAAATTGTTGCCTGGTTAAAATGACTCCTTCGGTCAAAATCCGAATTTTCAAAAATGTGCAGTTTGTTTTAACAATATATATATATATATATATATATATATATATATATATATATATATATATAAAGGGGTGGCAGACCACCAACCTTGCCACCCCAACTCTTATCCGCATAACAAAATATATATATTAGTGGAGGGGTGGGCCACGACCCCCGGCCCCTCCCATGGCACTGTTGAAACAACAAATAAGTAGGGTGGGCGACCATGACCCTGCCACCCCACAACCCATCCCACATAACCCACACCACGAGACTGTTAAAATGACGCAGAGTTTTTGGGTGGGCCAGCCCTTGGGGCACGAACCCGATCCCGAAACCGCCATCTTAAAGCAATGCACGGAGCTGACCCTTTTAAAATAAAAGATTTTGTTATATAACAAGAGGAGTCGAGGTTTGACTGCCCAACCTCCTCCATATTAACCAGATCTTCAACCAACGCACCATAATGGACTTCTTGTTAATTCCGTCACATTTTTATTATTTAACGCAGTTTATCAGTGCGCCCAGGCAGAGGAGGCCGTGCACGCAGTTTGAGGCAGATTTTTGTAGAAGGGTTGAATTTTCACTTTGTTTGATTTTGACAAATTTTATATGGTTTTAGCATTTCTTGACGCCACGAACGCAATGGTGCCGTCCATTTCTCCATCAGAGTTCTGCATTTTTCGACCATTTTTCAGTTTGGAGGTATGAGACGCCTTTTTTTGTAACTGATGCTTCTACTCTTCTTTCTCATGCCACTTAATGAATGAAGCCATCCCCATTGATCGAGTAGGGCCTAGAGACGTAGTCCAAATTAGACGAACTTCGTTATCAAGTTTTGTTGTCTTCTTTCGTGCTTTATATGTTTCTCCTTTTCTCTCATGTGCACATTAAATTTCTATGTTTAAGCTACAATTTATGCATGTAACTCTTTAACACATCTATAAGTAAAAGATCTTGGATCAAGTGGTATCAGAGCATGTCTTTTTAGATGTGAATTGCATACTAACAAGAAACAGGCTCCGAAGAGGTGAAGGGAAACTAAAGTCTTTCGATCCCGAAGCGGGGCGTGCACATCGAAGGAGAAATATGGCAGATGAAGAAGCTTGTCATGAAGAGGAGCGCAATTTCTGCAAAACCTTCTATATAATGGTAGAAAATGTTGGTCAGTTGCTTTCAAGGCTGGAGAAAGCAGAAGAGAGAGATATAGAAGAACAAGGTTCGGTGCATGGAAATGGTGGAGAAGAACCCCCTCCTTCTGCTTCCACGAGTGAGAGCTCTTCTTCGTCTCATCACCATCATCGTAGAAATTCAAGGGTTGCATCTAAGACACCTTTCTTTAAATTAGATGTGAAATTTGATCTTCCCATTTATAATGGTGAAAGTAATGCAAAAAAGCTTAATAACTGGATTAGGCAGATTGAGATTTACTGCAGGGTTCAACAGATCAAAGAGGATGAGGCAAAGATTCAGTTGGCCTCTCTTCAACTAAGTGGCACCGCTCTCATCTGGTGTGGGAGCAAATTGCGAAGTAGTAAGAGTGTGGGTAATCTTCTTTCCTCATGACCTAGTTTTATTTCTGCATTAATGGAACAATTTTATCCCTTGGGTTATAAGCAAAAGGCCTTAATGGATTGGGAATACTTGAGGCAAGGCAGAGGTCACGATGTTCAAAGCTTTACCAAGGAGTTTAGAAAACAAGCACTTAATTTGGGCATTGCACTTGACTCACTTGAAGTAGTAACTAAGTACATTGGATCATTACATAGTTACATTAGACATTCATTATTATTGTTTGAACCTACTACCATTGACTCGGCTAGTGTAAAGGCCATTCATCTGGAAAACAGGGGAACACCTGAACGAGATGACCACCCAAAGAGAGCCACAACAACCAAGAGAAGGGGAGCAAATCCCTTTTGTACACATTGTGAGAAAGAGGGGCATGATGAAGAAAATTGCTGGAAGTTGCACCCTGAGCTAAGACCTGAAAGGAATGACAGAAAGGGGAAGCATAAGGTCGTCACACTGTGCAACAAAACCAAGATTCTAAGTCAGAGGAAGATGAGAAGGTCGCAACTGTAGGATTTGCAGGAGGTAGGCCCATTGACTTGGGGTCCGATTCCGACGATGAAACGAAGTTTGCAGCCCTTGGGATCGCGGCAGGAGGACCCATAGATTTGGGGTCTGATTTCGGCCATGAATCAAGGATTTCAACAAAAATAATGAAAAGGGCACTCCCTGCAGCAGGACTCCAAGAACTTGAGGAGATCAACCAATACATCCAAGAAGAGAATGCTGAGCTAAGTAGGCTTTTACAGGAAGCAAGGGAAGAAAACAAAGATTACTAGGCCAGTTGCAAACCAAGAATGAGACCTTGGAAAAGCTACAACATCGCTATCCAGAGGTAAAAAACGACTCCTCGATTTCATATGATTTTCATGATGATGAATTAGCTGATTTTGAAAAACATACTATAGGGATTGGATCCAAACTATTGAAGAAGATGGGGTATCAGGGAAAGGGCCTTGACATCAAAGGCCAAGGCATCGTAAACCCCATTGAAGTCAAGGAATTGCCGCGTCGTGTAGGACTCAGATACACAAGAAAGGAAATGGGAGAAAGCTCCAATATAGCTAGTAACCAGCCAACGAAAGACGATAAAATTCCCTCCTCACAGTCCAGCGATAGTGAGGGCCCCATAAAGACTTACTGGAGGAAAACTAGGGGAAAGTGCCCTAAGGCAGCCCCAAAAGTTTGGAGAAAAAAATCATTGTAGCCATTGCAACAAAGAGGGACACCAACAAACCAGGTGTCTGATGCTCTGGAAACATTGCTGGAGGAGCCGAAAGGAGAACATGTTCAACAAATGAATCCACCCCATTCACGGTGGTCTATTTTATTAAGTTGGTTTTTCTAAGGTAGTAGCTTATTATGGCCACCATTATAAATCATATGTTGCAAGTAAATGTAAAAGTGGTGTGTTTCCTATCACTTCAAAACACAACGATGATATTTTGGCCTTTCTTTATTAGTAGTTGAGGTATTGATTACTTTTTATGTAATCTTTGGCCAAGGAGTGTGTGCTATAAACTCTTGGCAAGGAAGGGTTGTTAAGTCATGTGTGGTGTGCATGATTGCAAAAAAAAATGTACTAGTTTTGTGTGTAGGTGATCGAAAGTGTGGGTTGAAAGGATATAAATAGTGTGCTAAGTGTAAATGCTTTTGGGGTCCAGAAGCTCCTCAATGGGGAGGATTGATTCAGTTGGATCTCTAGATACCAGTGGCATGGAAAAGGCTCAAAATTCAAAGTGGCATAAAGGCGATTAACTTGACATTAGATCGAAGCGTTCGTCACCCTGATTCCAACGGTGCAAATGACACTCCAATCCGAGTCGGATGAAGGAGATAGAGGCAGTCAAAGTTGGGTTGACTTTTTGACCACTGGGCATGATTAATGAAGGCACAATTTGGACTTTTTCTAGCGGACAAAATCTGGCCAACTCCGGCTAGATTCCTGGCGAAATTGTCGCCTAGTTAAAACGACTCCTGTCAAAATCTGAATTTTAAAAAATGTGAAATTTGTTTTAACAAAAAAAAATATAAAAAAGGGGTGGCGGGCCACCAACCCCGCCACCCTAACTCTTGTCTGCATAAAAAAATATATATATTAGTGGAGGGGCGGGCCACGACCCCCGACCCCTCCCACGGAACTGTTGAAACAACAAATAAGCGGGGTGGGCGACAATGATCCCGCGACCCCACAACCCATCCCACGGAACCCACTGTTAAAACGACACAGAGTTTTTGGGTGGGCCAGGCCTTGGGGCACAGACCCGATCCCGAAACCATCATCTTAAAGCAATGCACGGAGCTAACGCAGGTGGGGTGAGTGCGCTGCCCAAGGCGGGCCCAACCCGACCCTTTTAGAAATAAAATATTTTGTTATATAAAAAGAGGAGGAGGCGAGGTTTGACCGCCCGACCTCCTCCATATTAACCGGATCTTCAACCAACGTTCTGTTAGTGTCAGTCTTTCCAGCCTTCTTCCAGTGATCAAACGTGCTCTTACAAAGTGATTTTGAAGTGTCAAGGTCAAATTTTGTCATTTCAGTGAGTCTTCAAGCAAAATTTGGTCACTAGGCATTAGGTCTAGGGTTTGCTCTCACTCTTTTCAAAGTTGCCCAAATGCCAATCTATGTCACTATTCAGCTGAGTCTATCATCATTCATAGGGTTTTCATTATCATCTCAGTGTCTAATGAGTCTTTTTACACCTTGTCCATGCTTCAGTTGCGCCTAGGTAAGGTCATATTCCTCTCCTAGGGTTTTGAAGCCAATTTCTCTTGGATGGTCAAATCATCGGAAAAACTTGTATCTTGATGTTCATACAACTTCCCCTATCCTTAAAGTACCTTATCAAATGCTTCCCATCACTAAGATCCCCCAAATTCCTCATTTTTCCACAAACCCTAGTTTCTTGCTACAACCTGGCAATTTTCTAGGTTGGGCCTGTATTTTTCCCTTTTGGACCCCTTCCCCTCACTCGATCTCCGCGATTCCACTTTCCCCTGCTTCCTAACATCCCTCCCTACTTCCAAAAATTTCCCCAAGAATTTAGAAGCCTCTTATCCCCTTCATTTCGCTTCATTTCCATGAAATTCCTTGTTTCACACATCGGGATAAGTTTCACTCAAAAGCTGTTTCAGAGCAATCAAAGATGAATTTTGGAAAACTGAAAGAGGTTTTTGTCACAACACGCCAAAGAAGAAAAACCTCCTTCACTTTTTGCACAGGTGTCATGGTTTTAGAGAAATGTCAAAAATACAATCGCCAGATCCAAGGAGGTTGGCCAAGGCACTAAAACGACGGAAAAGGCCCGATCCACTCCAAATTTTGGCCAAAGCCTCTTTGACTGAACATGGTACTTGATTGAGGACTCCCAGCTCAAATTTCAAGAAATTTGGAGAAAATTTTGTCAATTGTGAATTTTTTGTGCCAAACACAGGTTTTCCTCCCCAACAGGTCGCGCGCTGCGCGCGACCTATTCGATGGGCAACTCCATTTCAGGAAAACTCAGCATTTTTGGATTTTTCATGCAAAGATACACCTGCTCAGCAATTACCAAGAGATTTCATCAAGTTTTGAGCCTCCAGAAGGTCAAAAAACATGCAAAAAATGACTTGCTGCCACCTTTTTGAAACACAGGAAGCAGTCTTGGGAGATTGCAATTTTGGAGGGGCAAATGGCCACCAAATTCAGAAATTACACTTGGTTTGGAAAGTAGACATCCAAACCTTTCCAACAAGCCCACTTTTCCTTCATTTGGACACCTAGAAGTGCTTCAAATGCAGCTCCAAAAGCGCGCGACTTGTTCAGGATCAGGGCGCGACCTGTTGGGAAAGTTTGCCAATTTTTCATCTACAGCTCAGGAATTCACCCAAATTTGACCAGTTTTGACTTGTGATGGGATTTTTCACCCTCTTTGATGTAATTAATGTATTTTCATGTTGACATGACACTTATTTACCTATTCTAGAAGATTCATTCATGAAATAGCAAACATTTAATGAATGAATTGGTTTCCTAGCTTATAGAGGCAAGTTGTTTTGACTGCCTAGATTTTAGTGCTCAGTTTAGAATTGGTTGAAACAACTCCTAGAAGGATGAGCTCGACCCCTAGAGGCAAGGAAAGGTGTTAGATTGCCTATATTATGTATTTTCTTAGTCATTTTCAGAGGTTGGAGGGTTGGACTCTTGAGGGAGAAGCTTCTATTGTATTACTCATTGTATCTCTGCAATTTTTGGCAAAGGAAGACCAGGGTTTTGCAGTCCTTTCTGGGATTCCTGTGGTTACATGTATTGATGATGTGTTTTTCTTTTTACTTGTAAGTTTGTTATGTGAATCATCTCATTACTTTTCCTTCTGCAAATTAGGAAAATGAAGTGTTAAAGTAGAATTCATGATTGCCATGCTCTGCTTTTAAGTTTGCTTAATATTTATGTTTTCATCTGTCTAAAGAGAACCCTTGAAGGTTTCTTGCTCTCTTTAGCTCCTCACGGGTCATTCCTATCCATTCACTTAATTCAAAGGCATCAGTACAGTCTCCTACCTTGCCCCAAAGAACCCCTTGCAAAAACTGTGTCCAATCCCCGCACCCAAAATTGCCTTTCCCCAACTTTCCACCAAAACCCTAAAAATCCCAAATCAAACCTTTTATCAGTTTACTAGCCTAAAATCAGTGTTTCCTCATTGGTTATCTCGTCCGTTGAAGATCCCTACCGAGATAGACTGGAGAGAGCCCTCTCCTGCCCCGTAGGGCTAGCTACGAGGCTAAGTGGTTTGATGTTGCCTTGGAGTTTACCTTTTTCAGCCTGAGGTGAAATTTCAAGCGCTAACACATTCAACAATGGAATTTTTGTTAAGTTCGTCACATTTTTATTATTTAAACACAGTTTATCAGTGTGCCCACACAGAGGAGGCAATGCACGCAGTTCGAGGCAGATTTTTGCAAGAGGGTCAAATTTTCACACTGTCAGATTTTCACAAATTTTATATGGTTTCAGCATTTCTCAACGCCATGGAAGCAATGGAACTGTCTGTTTCTCCATCAGAGTTTTGTATTTTTCATCCATTCTTCAGTAGGGAGGTATAAGACTCCTTTTTTTTGTAATTGATGCTTGTACTCTTCTTTCTCATGCCATTTAGTGAATGAAGCACTCCCCATTGATCGAGAAGGGCCCGGAGATGTAGTCCAAGTCGGGTGAACTCCATTATCAATTTTTGTTGTCTTCTTTCATTCTTTATGTGTTTCTCCTCTTCTCTCATGTGCACATTAAATTTCTATGTTTAAGCTACAATTTATGCATGTAACTCTTTAACACATCTATAAGCAAAAAGATCTTGGATCACTCACTAACGAGCTTCCTCAACCAAACAACCTCACAACAGGGCATACTAGCTGCAATTATTCGCCCTTGGTAGTGCTTAGAGCAACAGATTTCTGCTTCCTGCTCATCCAGGAAATTGAAGGAGACCCCAATGAGAAGCAACATCCAGATGTGCTCTTAAGATCCACCACACTGCCAACCCAATTAGAATTAGTATATCCATGTAGACTCAAATTCTTGATAGTGTATCTCAGTCCATAGTTGATTGTGCTACGAAGATATCTCAATACATTCTCAGCAACAATCCAATGTATGTGATGAGGCTCGACCATAAATTGACTCAATGTATCCACGCCGAAGAATATGTTCGGACGAGAGATTACCAAGAAAATTAGGGTCCCCACAAGTTGTCTATATTCAGAAGGGTTTGCCAATTCAGGCCCAACAACACTTGCACATAGCTTCTTGAAGTTGAGTTCCATCGGAGTAGTCACAAACTTGCAATCCACCATCCCACATCTCTTGAGCAGCTTCACAATGTATTTTCCTTGAGAAAGGAAAATCTCACCTAGAGTTTGCTAGACCTCCAAGCTTAGGAAGTAGTGCTTTAGTCCTAGGTCGTTCATCTTGAACTCGGAAGTCAATCCCTCTTGCATTGATAAATGAGAGGGTCGACATTGGTCAGAAAGAGATCATCTACATAAAGGACCAAAATGAGAGGCATGTCCTTTACAACCTTGAAGTATAGGTTTTGGTTAGCATAGCTCCTTGTAAATCCTAGCTTCATAAGATAGCTATCAATCCTCTTGTACCAAGTCCTAGGGGTTTTGCTTCAACCCATAGAGGGCTTTCTTCAACCTGCATACGTGTCCTTCGATCTTGAACTTCAAACCCCTGAGGTTGTTCCAAGTAGACTTGCTCCTTAAGCGAGCCATGCAAGAAGGAAGTCTTAATGTCCATTTGATGTAGGCTCCATCCTTGAGTGGCAACGAGGGCGATAATAGATCAGATAGTGGTATATCGGGCAACTGGTGCAAATATCTCATCATAGTCCACTCCTTCCTTTTGAGTGAAACCTCGAGCAACGAACTTGACCTTATACTTTTTAACACTCCCATCAAATCCATGTTTAATTTTTTAAAGCCATTTTGAGGTGACCAAAAACTTGTCCTTGGGTCTAGGAACCACGTCCTAGACATCATTTTTCATGATAGATTCATATTCCTCATTCATTGTATCCTTCCATACTTGGTGCTTTACGACTTCTTCAAACATGCATGGTTCAACTTGAACAATAGTACTCATAACAACGAAGTACCCTTGGTACCTGTTTGGCTTCTTACTTTCGCGAAATGTCCCTCTTGGAGTAGTATGATTTTCAACATCTTCGAGAGTATCTTTGAGCCATACAGGTATTTTCCTTGAGGGAGAGGGATCACCAGGAGGTGGATCAATGGGATCCATCGGGCCTTCAACATTGAGCATAGGCTCATTCGTTAAAGGTTTATCTTGTTTTTTTGAAACATCATCATCATTCTCCCTTGGGAGAGGGAGATCTCTAGCTTTCGCAAGGGAAGTGTCTTCATCAAAGGTGACATCACAACTTACTTCCACATCTCTTTGACCATACACAGATTCTATGTCTTTGAATTTTCGCTGTAGCCAACACATATATCTTTCTTCTTAGATGCTTCCAGCTTATTCCTTCTCTTTAGGCACATGAAAATATACGGGACAACCAAATATTCTAAAATGAGAAACATAATGTTTCTTACTAGATAGAACCTTATTGGGTGTTTTGAAATTCAATGCTTGATGCAAGCTCCTATTTTGAACATACACGACAGTGTTGGCAACATCCCCCCATAATAACTTTCGTAGACCTTGATCACGGAGCTTGCCACGAGTAGCTTCCATGATTGTTCGATTCTTCCTTTCAACAATGCCATTTGATTAAGAGTGTATGGAAGAGTTGTTTCCCTCTTAATGCCAACCTCTTTACAAAATTCATTAAAGTCATTTAATTCATATTCGGTTCCATTGTTGGTCCTCAATATCTTGATGTTCTTCCCTATTTGATTTTCCACTAATGCTTTGAAAGAAAGAAACCATTTAAACACTTCATCCTTCTTCTTTAAGAAATAGATCCATGTTTTGTGTGAGAATTCATCCACAAATATTGCATAGTATAAGTATCCTCCCAATGATGTTACAGAAAACATATCGGATAGGTCAGAATGGACCAATTGATGAATATTGGTAGTCTTGCTTTCACTAGATGGGAATGGTCCCTTTGTATGTTTCCTAGTTGCACAGCCCTGACAAACACCTTCATGGTTCATATTGAAGTTGGACATACCCGTGACCATCTTTCTTACCCCAGGCAAGACTTTGTAATGTAGATGGTGAAATCTTTGGTGCCATAACTCAAACTGGAGAGAAGTATCGCTAGCAAAGGCTTCCAAAGGACTTCCTCCAACTTGATAGAGACCATCCACCCTAAATCCAAGAGAATGCATCTTTAGGGTTTCTTTGCTAAATATGTACCTTTCGATCAATGAATGCTACTTTGAAGACTTTATTTTCCATCACAAAAATAGACACCAAGTTCTTCTTCAAATCGGGCACATACAACACTTCTTGTAGATGAATGGTTTGACTTTGATTCAAGTGAAGAGTGGCAATACTTATCCCTTTCATGGGGTAGGTGGCATTATCTCCAAGTATGATTTCCAAATTAGTCTTTTTTTCAACCAAATTTGAGAGGGCCTCCATGTACTCAGTGAAGTGCCTTGAGGCTCTAGTATCAATCAACCAATGATCCAATGTATTTGAAGGAGAGGCAGTAGATAGAGTGGAAATAAGATACAATTCATTTTGATTTTCTACAACATTACTTTCATCATACCTGACATTTCTTGTCCTCTTGGGAGGTCGAACATTTCCATTTCGAGTAGCGGGAGCATTCCTGTTTCCTTTGTTGTTGAACCCGTTGTTCCTTTAATTGCCATTGTCTTTCAAATTGTTGTGGTTGGTGTTGTCATCATCCCTTGGAGAATTCTTCTTGTGAGGACACTCTCTAGCATAGTGGCTGAACTTGTTGCAATTGTAACACCTTCTTTTTCTTCCTTCTTTGAATCTCTGCTTGAATCCTAGACCCTGTCTCCTTAGACCAACATTATTCTTCTTCTTTGCATGAGTGGAGAAAGTAGTAGGTTCATTTCCATTTGAAGGCTTGTCTCTCTCCATCATCCTTGTCTCCTTTAGAGTGGATTTAGCCAATAATTCATTGAAACTAGGTATCCTATCACTGTTGAGAATGGTGGTGTTAACCACATTCCATGTTCTTGAGGGAGCTCCAAGTGCGATGAGAGTGAACTCCCTATCAACAATAACTTCTCCAATAGATAGTAGGTCATTCTTGATTTGTGTTATTCTCATGAAGTATGATTGGATAGATTCCCCTTTATTCATCTTGATGTTCTTCAACTTGTTCTTGAGAAAGAGGATTTGATTTGCATTGTACACTTTGAACATCCCAACCAGCTTATCATACATCTCCTTAGATGTTCCCAAATTAGAAATATAAACAACCAAATGCTTTTGAATCGAGTCTACGATAATTTTCTTAGCTTTGACCTCACCTTTCATTAGGGGATTTTTGAGGTCTAAAATGGGCCTCCTAAGAAAAATGTACAACTAAAATAAACTTTATAAGAACCAATAAGATTCAAGATGATGATGTCAACCATGGGGGATGATTCACCATTTTTGGGGTAAAAAGGTACAAATATTAAAAAATAATAAAATAATAAAACTATTTTTCCAACTCGTATTTTGAACTTATCTCTTTATTTTTTTACTCAAATTTCGAGCGGAGTACTTGTTGGATGAAAAATTTAATTCCTCATCCAATGAGAACCCATGTTACATAGTTTCGATGGATCCTACTACACGAAAAATGAGAAATACATGAAAAAATGTGATTGCAATCACATTTTTCATGTATTTCTCATTTTTCGTGTAGGAGGGTCCATAAAAAATATGTAACATGGGTACTCCTTGGATGAGGAATCAAATTCTTCATCCAACGTGCTAGGTCCCTATAATACTAGTGTAATCCCTTATTGTTATTAGTACAACCCCCTTATTATATTGTTGTGACTATGTAGTCCATATATTGTTATTATTGTGCCCCATAGAAGCCCACTATTGTTATTATTGTGCCCTTACATTATTATTGTTATGTCGGCTCTGATTATATTATGACCTCTTAGACTCCTATATATAGAAAGGAGGTCTCGTCATTTGTATCCTCCAAGAATTGTTCATTTGTGTAATGTAAAGGAGGTTTCCCCCTCGAAGAGGCTTATTTATAAGGCGTTGATCTATCTTTTCTATCTTTTTGTGAGCTGGTTTCATAACATTTGGTATTAGAGCTTTGGATTCTAGGGTTTTGCTGCTCCAAACAGGTCATCGTGGCATTTTCGCTATAACTTTTGTTCGGCGACGTTTCAGAAGCTAAAAAAAAACCCATTTGAGCCAAAATCAAACTGAAGCTCGCGTCATAATTTTAGATCTTGTCTCGCTATATTTTCAGAAATATGTTCTGAGGAAGTTAGGGTTTTTGGCAAGCTTCAAAATTCCATCTCAAATAGGTCATCATGGAATTTTCGCTATAATTATATTTCTACAAAGTTTTAACCTCTGAAATTAAAACCCATTGGATACGAAAACTTGTTGAAGCTCGGGCCTGAATTTTAGGGCTTGTTTCGCTATATTTGTGGAGATACAGTCCACGAAATTTAGGGTTTCGGCAGACACCCAAATTACATCCCAAACATGTGACCTTGGGAAAATCGTCATAACTTTATATATGAGCATCAGATGGCAGTTTCATAAGAAGTTATAGAAAGAGGACTTCCTGTAGATTTTTGTGTATCAATTTCAGGTTCGTAGGTGGAAACAGTGACACATGGCACTTTGTACAAGTTCACTCTTTTGAAAAGGCATATAATCAGGTTATCTTGGGAGATTGTGCATAAATATTTTTTTGAGAATCTAATTTTGATCAAACTGGTGGCATTGGAAAGAGGACGCAGAGAGCTACCACATATCGCAATTTCAGAACTTAAAGATCCGAAAGTACATAGTTACAGTCATTTCAAGATTGAGCTCCTAAAATCAAGAAAAAGCAAGATGAGGAAGTTTGATGGAAAGGATCCGGTAAATTGGATACTACAAATGGAGAAATATTTTGATCTACGTGGTGCACCACTGTTACAAAAGGTACATATTGCATCTAATTATTTAGAACCAAATCAATTTTTATGGTATAAAGGGCTTTGTTCTCGTAAAGCATTTGTCACGTGGTCAATTTTCACGGAGAAAATGATAGCACATTATGAGGATACACAGAGAAACACCTTCTTTAGCTAATTGATAAATCTCAAACAAAAGGGTTCAATGGCAGAGCACATTGAGGACTTCCAAAGATTGAATATAAGGGTAAATGATATTCCAGAGAAGAAAATGATTGGTGTAGTCATAGGGACTTTAAATGATAACATTCAACACAAAGTTCGTCTTTGGGAACCTGATTCATTGGAGAAGGCATTCAGGTTGGCAAGAAAATTGAAAGCGAAATTATGTAAACAAGGAATCCCACCACTCAAGACTATAATTATGGAAGTGTTTTTTCTCCTAGCTTTCCACACCCTACAAGGTTTACACCACAACAATTGGAAGAAAAAAGAGAAAAAGGGCTTTGTTACAATTGTGATAGAAAATACACTAAAGGTCATAAGTGTGCTGAGAAGAAATTATTTTACATAGTTTATGAAGAGGAGGAAGAAAAGGATCAAGAAACATCAAAAGAAGAGGATAGACACCAGGAACCCACCTTAGAGAAAGAAGAAATGAATTCGACCATATCTTGTAAAGCATTGGAAATAATTACCACTCCTCAAACTGTCAAGATAGAATGACATATCAAGAAGAAAAAAGTTCAAGAAGTGAAAGATTACATCAAGAAATAAGAAATGAATCCAACCATATCTTGTAATACATTGGTAGGAATTACGACTCCTAAAACTATCAATATTGAAGGACATATCAAGAAGAAAAATGTTCAAGAAGTGAAAGATCACATCAAGCATCAAGAAATGAATCTGACCATATCTTGTAATGCATTGGAAGAAATTACCACTCCTTAAACTATCAAGATAGAAGGACATATCAGGAAGAAAAAGGTAATAATGTTGATTGATTCGGGCAATACCCATAATTTTATTCATTGTAAGATAGCCAAGGAATTGAATTGCTTTCTATATCTAGCACCAGAGTGTCAAGTGATGGTTGCAAGTGGGGGAACCATAAATTGCTCTAGAAAGTGCCATAATATCAAGCTATCCATGGGAGAATATGTATTGAATAGCCCAATGATTTCCATTCTAATGGGTGGTGCTAATGTTTTACTAGGTGTCCAATGGCTACAATCTTTGGGTATGATAGCTTTTAATTTTCAAGAACTTTTCTTGAATTTTTTTGGGAAGGAAAGGAAGTTGAATTGAGGGGTATCGAAGGGAAACCAGGAAATATAATCAACTCTAACAACGTGACAAAGCTTCTAAATAAAGAACAACGGGGCGTAATTTCACAATTATGTTCACTAGAGGATCCCACATTGAAATCATGTAGTTCTCCAGATCTCCAAAACGTTTTGGACAATCATTCCAAGGTATTTGAGACTCCCAAAGGCCTCCCACCTATTTGTGATCATGATTGTGCTATTCATTTGATTCCAGGAAGTGTTCCTCCAAACATCAGGCCTTACAGATATCCATATGCCCAAAGGAGTGGGAACTCATTCAAAAGTTGCAGAATATCTCAGTTCAAACCGTATTGCGAGAACTTGACAAGGAAGGAAAAATCATATTGGAACCTGAAGCAGTCACAGAACCAAGAAATCGACAACTATGAAATAGATCAATTTCATAGTATTTCAAGTGGAAGAACTTACCCGCTGAAGATTCCACATGTGAGGACAAGAATTTATACAGAAGCATCAAGAACTACTCAAGCATTGAGGACAAGACTTTTTGAAGGAGAGGGGCATGTTAGGTCCCTATAATACTAGTGTAATCCATTATTGTTATTAGTACAAATCCCTTGTTATTTTTTTGTGACCATGTAGTCCCGATATTGTTATTATTGTGCCCCATTGAAGCCCACTATTGTTATTATTGTGCCCTTACATTATTATTGTTATGTCGGCTTTGATTATATTATGAACCCTTAGACTCCTATATATAGAAAGGAGGTCTTGTCATTTGTATCATCCAAGAATTGTTCATTTGTGTAATGTAAAAGAGGTTTCCCCCTCGAAGAGGCTTATTTCTAAGGTGTTGATTTATCTTTTCTATCTTTTTGTGAGCTGGTTTCACAACACAACGAGTGTTTCCGCTTAAAATTTGAGTAAACCCATACGAAGATAAATTAAAAATACGAGTTGAAAAAATAGTTGTCTCTTTTACCTCTAAAATTTGATGATGTAATCTAATTTTATTTTATTATTTCCACGATTATTTTTTCCTTAGGATGCCCATTTTAGACCTAAAAAATCCCCTAATTCTTATACTTCATCTTCGCAGCAAAAAGTCCACCACTTTTTCCTGCACATAGTCCATTGCATCATGCCCTTCCAAAGTCAAGTCCAAAGTCATCTTCCATGCATGGTAGTCAAATTTTTCATTGAGCTTGTCCTCAGTGTTGAAGTAAGATGTAGATTCCATGGTAACTTGTCCAATAGATCTCTCTTGCTTGGGATTTTTCTTCACCTGAGCTCTGATACCATGTTAATTTTAGTTAACAATGGTATGTTCTATGCTTAGCACAATTATATCAATGTCCTTTAGCAACCCAATGACAATTTCCAATTTAGATTCCAACACAAATCACTTTAACCATTAATCACATTGAAAATAAATGTAGATAGAACATGAAATAAAAAAATGCAGAAGAAAAGGCAAGACAAGAGAAAACCAGATTTGGTTGATGCTAGGGAAAAAAACTCCAAGATGGGGAAAACCCTTTGATCAATTGTTATTATTATATTAATTTTTTAGCAGAGAGAGAGAGAGAGAGAGTACAAAAAGTCAAAATTGACTTGTCAAATCAAAGTCAAAGTAGCCCTGTCAAATCTGCAGTGAGCTGCAGTCAAATTCAACGCTAACTAGAAAGTCAAATATGGTCAACGTAACAAAAAAGCATCCTCTTTGGAGCTCGGCCAAACCCGGTCTCCTTAGATGGCTGAACAATAGTCAAAACAATCATCCAAACAACAGTCAAAACAATCAACCAAACAACAATCAAACTTGGTCAATGAAAGTCAACTTTGTTGGAAATAATATTGAGAGGGGGGTGGGTGAATCAGCGTTTATCAAGTTAATAAATTTTTATTTTTATACTCAAATTTATATATGCTACTTCAATGAAGGTAACTCGCGTGTACACACAACTATTTTTAAAGCAACCGGCGTATATCCAACAAACTTATGATTCAGTTAACTCATCATATGTTGATCTTTAATCAATGCATCAGTACTTCATTAACCATATAAATAGTAACCATGTGCGGTAATAACAGAATAAACCATCACACATAAGCAACACACATGAACACCAAGATTTAATGTGGAAACCTAATGCGGCACAAAAACCACCTGCTTTTGTCTTCTTTTAATATAAGAAAAACCTGTTTACAATCTTGTACTGGTGCAGACTCATTCTAGTACGTAGGCATGCACCTGTAGAAGGATACAACATTCTCTCATTCTCCATATTCTATTGGAAGAGAGCTACAACCCCCTAGCTCTTGTACTAGCCGATCCATTTACTAGTACGTAGGCGCCGACCTATAGAAGGCTCCAACCTTCACTCATTTTCCAATTGCTACTAGAAGGGAGCTCCAACCCCCTGGCATACTAGCCGATCCATTTACTAGTACATAGGTGCCAACCTACAGAAGGCTCCAACCTTCACTCATTTTCCAGTTGCTACTAGAAGGGAGCTCCAACCCCCTAGCTCTTGTACTGACTGATATGTTTACTAGTACATAAGCACCGACCTATAGAAGGCTATGACCTTCTATCTTCCTCCAGGGACCAAATTTCATAATTTTTCAGACTGGATACTCCTGGGACACAACACCACAATTTGAAAGCCTCGTTTCATCAAATTTTCATACTGGACCCATCAGTAACATTGAAGCTCAAAATCAATCACCACTGCAATACAACCATCAAATACATTTGCATCAACCAATCAATGAAACTCAATCATCAATCTTTGAATCAACCACAACTGAATCAATCAATCATTGAAACCTCTGACATACTAAATCAAACAATCACTGAACCTCTGACACAATTGAATCAACCATTCATTCAAACTTAATCAAATTTAACTAATCAACCGGGACAGACAAATCACTGTAACTAGTTCTAAGATCTGAACTCAGAACACAGTCACCAGAACACAGAGCAGAACCCAGAACTCTGCATCAACAACCAGAAAAAATTGCAACTTCAAACATCATATTTCATAATGTATACGCTACTTCGATGTGCTGAACCAACGTGTATATGAACTTTTATCAAAGCGAACTAGCGTACAAGTATGCAAATACTAACTTAAAACATCACAACTATTCCAGTCTTCAGTGATACCTAGATCATAACATTTACAGTGTAAATCATTCGTTAGCATTCAGATCTAGAATATCCATGATCAAACCACATAATGATAATTCATTTCAGGTCTTATGATCCTGATCGATCATTAGATCTCATCTCTTATCAACCACTAAGGTTCATCCTTAGTTCAAATCAAGCAAAGCATTAGAAACCCATAACATGCATATTTTCTTTTGATCTCACTCTTCATAAGATATTCATTACTTGCACACCTATCCCTTTGATCTTCTCCTCCTTATATAGTTTTAGGCCTTTCTCAATACCTTGGACCAAAACCACTTAGGACCAATATCTTAGACCAAATACCTTGGTCCAATACCTTGGACCAAATACCTCAGAGTAATACCTCGGACCAAAACCTTGATTTTCCATTCCATACGCGCTTTTCCTTCTATGAAAGTGTGTGCATACGTATACACTCTTTTTGTTCTATGAGACCGCATGTATATGCTACTTGGACAAAGTGAACCAACGTATATTTCTTAAACCACTCTTTCTAAAATCTCTGGAGTCTGATCCGTAATCCTTTGTTGTTAACCTGTTGCATTGTGAACTATCATCTATGTGAGTTTCCATCAAAGACAACACCTATATCATAATGCCAACAATCTCCCCCTTTGGACTTGATGGCAACAACAACGCCAAGACACCCTCCCCCTTTGACATCAAGGGCAAAGGGCGGACCAATATTTTCTACCCCTTTGATATAAATTATGCTGTCCATGCTCCCCCTGAGTACAGGCAGAGTCTACAAAGATATTTTTCAGAATAACATGACTCTACAACTCAACTGATAATGAATTCCCTAAGACCAATGAATCATACATACATCAATCACCCAACCAAGTGGGGATACATTGAATTTGACTCATCCACCCAACCAAGTGGGGATATACCAAATGTTTAAACATGACTGAAATAACAATTATTACATCATCCTTCCCATGCATAGTGGGGTTAAAAATTATGTCTTTTCATGACCTTTACATCAAACGATATACATGACATTTATAACAAGGAACAACAATCTAAACAAGACCATGATAGTCATCAGCAACTATCACATACCATATATGATCTGCACCATCATCATCAAGATCAACAACCTGTATATGCCCATTATCAAAAGAGTAATCTGAATCAAAGAAACTATGTGAATCAAGTAGTATAAGTATCATCATGTACCAAGGTATTCTATTATAATGCCAACAATGCATTATTAGAAGCATATGCTCCCCCTGAACTTGTGCGATTTGTTCATTGTTAGATCTAATCATTGCATTTGTCAGTGAGAATCATCAAGGCATCATCATCATCCAGTTATTCATTAAATTATCAACAACTTATGAGGGTAAAGAACACTTCCACATATCATCAACATATTGTAATCATCATCAAACAAAATAGATCACTGATAATTGACTGAACCATATTAGATTCCTTTTCCTAAGTCCGCCCCACAACTTTTTCCTCAAAAAAGCATATACACGACTGTGCAACTTCTAACTCGCGTATATACGTGAATTATCTTCATGATAATTGCGTATGAGAATTGGAACACTGAAGTTTTACACTTTTAGCTCCCCCTGGGTCTGTTATGTTTGTAAACTGAGCTATGCCACATCTTTCTGACAACAATTCCTTCTTCTTCCATATCTTCGAGTGTGATGACGTTTTCTCCTTTTGGTATGGTGGCCGAAATTTGCTCCTACATTCCTCTGCTATATGTCCAAACTTGCTACATGCATAACATCTTACATGTTTCATATTCATTCTATAGCAGTCAATGGCTTTGTGACCAAACATATTGCAAGAAAAACAATATCCCTTAAAGTACTTGGAAGCGGATGATTTTTCTATGTGACGGTCTTGAACCATTCTACTTCTGCATCTCGTTGCAACATGTCCAAAATTATGACATAAAACATTCAACATTATTCATTAGAGGGAATAACCGAATATATCTTCCTTAGTTAGGAGTAAAAGATTTTCTTTGAAGACTTTCTTTTCTTGGTTGTTGATGGGGTTGACGTCTCATCTCGTTGTTTACAACAAGCAAAGAGGTTGCGTGCATCAATCAAAAAACAAGAGAAAGGCAAAAGGATTTCTTTACAGGCAGATCGACAGGATAAGCACGCAGGTAGATAGGATTAATAACAGGAGAAATTACAATAATACTAATCACCTATCGGGCATATATAGGGCAGTTTATCATCATTTTTTTGTCTTTTTTGGTTTGTTATGGAGCGAAGCCGCTTGCTCGATGCGGACAAGCAAGAAATTCCTACCAGTGGTGAGAAATTCTATGAAGTGAGGTTACGAGCTTGCTCTATTTTACTATTATTTCTCTTGGGTTTCACTTATCGGACGAGGGGTTCCAACCTTTATCTCTCACCTGGGACTAATTCCTTTGCTTTTTTCCGCTACTGGGCTAGACCTAGGGGTTTGGGATAAAGAACTTGCTAAAAGTAGGTTCATCCTTGTTGAGTTGAACGGTGCTAAACATTTGAGATTTTGCATTATATTTCCTTACCTCATCTTGTGAGCTAGATTCACCTTCAATAGATTCATGAAAACCAAGAACAATTTTGATGGTAGGAGACCTTTGACTACTAAGAATATTATCCAAAATCTTAGTACTATCTTTGAATCGTAACAATTTATCCTTTTCTTTACGTTTTAACATATTTACCTCAACCTGATATTGTTCTTCATTTTCAAGATATTGCTTCTTCATGATTTCTTCAACCTTTCTTCCTTCTTCCACTTTTTGCCTTAATTTGAGAATCTCATTTTCTTGTTCTTCATCTGCTTGAGGTATTTCTTCATTATGCTTATATGAGTTTTCAAGATCTTCTTTTAGAGAAAGGATCTTAGCTTCAAGACTTTCATAGGAGCTGGATCTATCTTTAAGTCTCTTGATTGTTGTGCTCTTTTCATTTACTTCATTTCTTAATGATGTCATTTCATCCTGCAACTCTTGACATTGATCTTCCTTTCCTTGTACTGCTTCCTTACTTTGTTTCCTTCCTCCAACTGAGCTTTTAATCTGGTAACTTCTTCTTTGAAAGCACACTCCCTTTTGTTAAATAGTCTTTTTGATCTCTAATTTTATCTGTGAGTCTTTAACTTCTTCCTCTATATTTCTTTCATTATCAATTTCAATATCTTAAACATTGCATGAACAGAGAAAAGTATCACCAGAAGACCAAAAATTTGCACCTGATATTCTTTTTCTTGTTCATATTCAATCTGAGGTGATTCTGAATCTAAATACTTTCTTCCACCTGATGGCCCATTGTCTCTCCTGTTGTTGCTGTTCCTTTGAGATGTCTTCTTCTTTTGAGGCGCTTTCTTCTTTAGCTTCTTTCCCATTGTTTCTATGGATCTCCTTCAAGCGATCAAGCTTCTGCTAAAGTACCTGCTCCGATACAAATTGTTGGAAATACTATTGAGAGGGGGGGAGGGGGAGGTGAATCAATATTTATCAAATCAATAAATTTGTATTTTCATACTCAAATTTATATACACTACTTAAATGAAGGTAACTCGTGTACACACCACTGTCTTTAAAGCAATCAGCGTATATCCAACAAACTTATGATTCAGTTAATTCATCATATGTTGATCTTTAATTAGTGCATCAGTACTTCATTAACCATATAAATAGTAACCATGTGCAGTAATAATAGAATAAACCATCACACATAAACAACACACATGAAAACTAAGATTTAAGGTGGAAACCCAATGCGGGACAAAAACCACCTACCACTGTCTTCTTTTAATATAAGAAAAACTTGTTTACTATCTTGTACTAGTACATACTCATTCCAGTACGTAGGCACCCACCTGTAGAAGGCTACATCTTCTCACATTCTCCAGCTTCTATTGGAAGGGAGCTACAACCCCCTAGCTCTTGTACTAGCTGATCCGTTTACTAGTATGTAGGCATTGGCTTACAAAAGGCTCCAACCTTCACTCATTTTCCAGCTGCTATTGGAAGAGAGCTCCAAACCCTTCACTTTTTTGTACTAGCCAATCCATTTAATAGTACGTAGATGCCAGCCTACAGAAGGCTCCAACCTTCAATCGTTTTCCAGTTGCTACTGGAAGGGAGCTCCAATCTCATGGCTCTTGTACTCGCTGATATGTTTACCAATACGTAGGCGCCGCCCTACAAAAGGCTACGACCTTCTCTCTTCCTCTAGGGACCACGTTTCATAAATTTTCAGATTGGATACTCCTGGAACACAACATCACAATTTGAAGGTCTCGTTTCATCAAATTTTCATATTGGACCCATTAGTAACATTGAAGCTCAAAATCAATCACCACTACAATACAACCATAAAATACATTTGTATCAGCTAATCATTGAAACTCAATCATCAATCTCTGAATCAACCACAACTGAATCAATCAATCACTGAAACCTCTGACATACTGAATGAAACAATCACTGAACCTCTGACACAACTGAATCAACCATTCATTCAAACTTAATCAAATTCAACCAATCAACTGGAACAAACAAATCATTGTAACCAGTACTCAGATCTAAACCCAGAACACTATCACCAGAACACAGAGCAGAACCCATAACTCTGCATCAACAACCAGAACCAATTGCAACTTCAAACATCATATTTCATAATGTATATGCTTCTTTGATGTGCCGAACCAATGTGTATACGCGCTTTTATCAAAGAGAACCAGCATACAAATCTGCAAATACTAACTTAAAACATCACAACTATTCTTATCTTTAGTCATACCCAGATCAGAACATTTACAATGTAAATCATGTGTCACCATTCATATCTAGACTATCCACGATTAGACCAAATAATGATAATTCATTTAAGGTCTTATGATCCTGATCCATCATTAGATCTCATCCCTCATCAACCACTAAGATTCATCCTTGTTTTAGATGAAGCAAAGCATCAGAAACCCATAACATGAATATTTGCTTTTGATCTCATTCTTCATAAGATATTCATTACTTGCACATCTATCCCTTTGATCTTCTCCTCCTTATATAGTTTTAGGCCTTTCTCAATACCGTGGACCAAAACCACTTAGGACTAATACCTCAGACCAAATACCTCGGTCTAATACCTCGACCAATACCTCAGACGAAATACCTCGGACCAATACTTCAGATGAAATACCTCAGATTAATACCTCGAACCAAAACTTTGATTTTCCATTCCATACGCGCTTTTCCTTCTGTGAAAGTGCGTGCATACGTATGTGCTCTTTTTGTTCTGTGAGACTGCGTGTATACGCTACTTGGACAAAGTGAACCAACATATACTTCTTAAACCACTCTATTTCTTAAATCTCTGGAGTTTGATATGTAATCCTTCATTGTTAACCTGCTGTACTGTGAACTTTCATCTATGTGAGTTGCCATCAAGGACAACACTTCTATCATAATGCCAACAAACTTTTGCAGTAAACACAAGTCAAAGTGCCCAAAAGTGCCAAGCAGTATGGCCTGCCAAAAATGAAAATTTCCCACAAAAATCTCACTCATAGGATGAGTCAAAGTGTTTGGTCAACGCTGGTCAAACACTGCAACAACTCTGAAATTTCGGCCATGCAATCTGCCCAGAAAATTCGTTCTCCATGCCACACATTTGAGAGAAAAGATATAACCAATAGTTGTACGAGTTAATGAGAGAAGAAGAGAGAAGAATGTGTGAGTGATGAGATGATGGAAAATGAGGTTGGAGGTCACTTATATTCATACAAGTCATTGAGGGTGAAGTGACATGTCTCTTGGGCTTCATGAGCCTACATGATGATGTGGCTGACTTTGACGATTTGCACATGTGTGGGCATCAATTCAAAAGCACATTCCTACTTATATAAATTTGATGATCTTTAGGTCGATTTTGGTCCTCTTGAAAAGAGGAAATCAATGCAATCATCATCTCTATCAAATGAGTTGTCCAAAGCAGAATTTGGCCCTAGTTGCAAATTTTAACAGTAACCAATAAATAGTTTTCCATAATACCATTTCCAACCCTTCCACATAAGCTCATGGACATTCAAATTGTGCTTATTTCAAGAGTCTTCTAAAAGCATGGGACATAATGCATTAGAAGTGGATTAGTCAATGACTTAAGTCAGGGATGCTAGTTAAGGGCCTACTAGGATACCACTATTATATACTCTTGCCCTACTGATCATCCCAAGTATGATACCATTAGTTGCTAACCATTTTCCTACGAAAAGAGGAAAGTAACCCAAAATATCCTTTATTCATCGGAAATATGCAATGTGATAATGCAATAAAAATCTCATTTGGGAGGATAGTCCAAATAATCTTAATGCAATCATTTGGATACTAACAACTGAAGATGCTATATTGTTGTGAGAACATTGGACCCTACAATTTTAGTCTTAAATTGCATCAATTATTTCACAAAGGCCAAATGTTCATATATGTTATTTAAATGTGTAGCATTTTGAAGGTGGTGTTGCACAAGTATTTGTTGAGGTGCATTGTTTCCCATCATTGTGACAACCCACTTGGTTGCTAGCATAGACCCTTGAACACAAATATTAGCCAATCCAAACCATCCACCTTTTTTAAAGTGTAAATGTCCTAAGAAATCAAAGGCAAAGCTCGTTTCTTGTCTTTTCCCCAAACAAAATGTTGTAGAGGCTTCTTTTTCTCATTGTACACTGCATAGGAGGGAAAATGATATGAATGGAATGCATAACTAGCAACCAAGAGTTAATTCAAGATGGGAAGGAGAAAGGAATGGAACACAACTGATAAGAATGGAATACATAATTGGCAACCAAGATTGAATTCATTATTTATCTTGTAACCATAGTATTTAAAACTGGGACCAGTGACTAACTAGGTCCACTGATCGAACCAAATTTTGAATAAGATCTAGAAAAACCAAATTGGTCAGATCTCAATGAATTAGTCCTAAAAAAATACATTAAATAACTATTCTTTTAATTTAGAAAACTATTTTTAAGATTTAAATATTGAGAATCCAACTACTAGAAGATAATAATTGATTTCAACTTGATAATTACTTGTGAATTTTGTTGGCTTATTTCTTATATTCCCTTATTCATCAAGTAATTATATAAAACTTCAAAACATAAATATCACAAAGAGACAAAGAGCACAAGAAATTAGGCTCCAAGCCAGGGGAAAACTTGACAAGGGGGAAAACCCAACCAATCCTTCTCTTATAGAATTAGATAAAAAATAAAATATCCAAGACTCAAGATGAAGACCAAGACTGCCACAAAGATACAAAGTGAGCCCTCTAAGTCACCTCCAACAAGTGAAAGTCAACAAAAGCCAACGCTAGTCAAATTCATTAAAATTTGGTCAAAATAAAAAACATTTCGGATTTATAGTGGAGGCTAAATTCGGCCATGTAATAGGTTTAGAAATCATATGAATTTCATGCATGTGAACATAATTAAGGTAGAAAACTTATCCTTTCTCCCTATTTTGACTTTTCTCTCCTTTGATTTCGACAAACCTTTTCTTTTTTTCTTGACATAGAAATCGATGTGTTGTGAAGTTGAATGAATGTGTCTCAAAGAGGTTGATTTGAATCATATATATGCATGTCAAGGAGGGTCAAATAAATGCCTCTAAGGCTAACTTGTCCAAGGAGGGTCGACTTGGTCTCATGTTGAGGTGTGAACTCAAATAATAATATTTCTTTTTTTCTTACAAAATTCGAAATTGGACTTGACTCAAGTACATTTATTTAGACTCAAAACATTTTTTTTGACTTTTTTTGAATCTATACACATGAAGAACATGATTTGACCAAAATAAAATAATAATAAATATATTAATGATAAAAATTACATTTTATTGACACTAGTTACATTTTTTAACATTAAATCTATAATTCCAAATCAATAGAGACAAAATATGCAATATGTACCAAGTAAAGGTGAATATATCAAAATGGCACCTAGTGCAATACATATCAAAAACAAAATATATAATCAATGAGACTCTAAATGGCCTATAGAATACAAAAACAATGCTACAAGATATGGGGCGACTGGCCTACTACAAGTCTACATATTTGTGATCAACATGATCACTCCTCATGATGATCAAAATCATCACCACTACTAGACATGGGATCATTAAAATGAGCAACATAAACATCATTTGGCTAATATTTTGACTCCCTAGACTTTGCAACCTTAGTAGTAATAGCAACAAAGCTAGACATCAAAACTACAAATCACTGATCAACATAATCATTCATCAAAATCATCATGATTAAACAACACTAGAAATGAGATCATTAACAAGAGCTACATAAGCATCATCTAGCTCAAAGTCTTCAGACTTGGATTGCTTAACCTTATAATATGGTAGATACTAAAAATGTTTAACATGCATAACCAATGATTTTAGTATGAGTGAAGGGTTCATCTCCTCAACCTTACAATATGGTAGAAGAAGATTCACATGCTTAACTAATTATTTTCCTTTGAGTGAAGGGTACATTTTTGTTAAGGTCATGGTAGAGGAGTTCAACAATCAATACCACCAACATAACTGAAGTTCAACAATCAATGCCACCAACATCAAGGTACTTAAAGGGTTTCATACTCTTGATCAAATGCCAATTTCATACCCTCACGCATGACATAATCAAATGGAAACTTTGCAATCCCACAAATCCTGATCCATGAAAACTGTTAAGTTTGTTGGGTTTTGGATGAGATCTTGTCACTTTTAGATAACAATGGTATGTTCTATGCTTAAGGGCAATTTATTTCAATTTTTGTTATCATCCCAATATCAATTTCCAGATTAGAAATCACATTAACACTGATAGTAAATTTATATAGAATATAAACAATAAACAGAAGACAAGCCGAGACAAGAGGACACAATATTTGGCGGACGCTAGGGAAAAACCTCAATGTGGGGAAAACCCTTTGATCAAATATTTTTATTATTCTTCCAAAGTTCAACAGAGAGAGAGAGAGTACAATATACAAAATTTACTTGCCCAATCAATGTAAAACAATCTAGTCAAACTGCAGTCAACATGGTGCCCTAACTAGAAAGTCAATTCTGGTCAAACCAATAGTAAATCTCCTCAAAAACAGTTCGATCAAACCTAGTCAACTCGGCCTCCAAAGATAGTCCAAATCAACCCAAAATAGTCCTAAAAAATATGGCCAAACCTGGTCAATGCATAGTCAACTTCTGTGGTCAAAGGGCTGCAGTCAACACTGGTCAAAGTGCCCAAAAAATCTTGGTATCTATGCCAGAATATGTGGACTGCCCAAACAGAGATTCTCCCACAAAAATCATATTCAAATGAAGTTAAACGACCCCTGGTCAATGTTGGTCAAAGATGGCTGCAACTCGGTTAACACAAAAAACATAAATGCCTAGGAAAACCTTCGCACGTGTCAAGAAGAACAGGCTGCCTGTGATTTGTATGACCCAAGTTGATGTGTGTCAAAATGAGGAAAGTGCCTCTTCTATTTATACACAACGGTGAGGGTGAAGACACACGTCTGTTGGGCTTCATGAGCCTATATTAGACTTCTGACCTTGAAAATTTGTCCATAGAAGAAATAAATTCATAATTCCATTTCTACTTGCCAGAATGAGATGATCTTTAGATTAATCCTGCACATCTCGAAAAGAGGAATCCAATAAAAATATCATCCCCACTATATGAGATGTCCAAGGTGGTGTTTAGCCCTAGTTTCCAATTTTAACACTCCCTCTCAACTAGGGAGAAATACACCTGTCAAACCATCTGTCAATATGTACCATCCCTGTCATCCTCGCTTTGCTCTTCTGAACCATGGAGAAATAATGAAGAATAAATGATTGAGAGTGTATCATACCACTCTCCACTGACTCGAAGTCAATCTCCATTGATCCCAGATCAATATTAAACATCTTAGCATAGGGAGTACGATAGTACACAAAGCGTCCATTGGTAGTACTATGGTTCCTATCCTCATTTCCCAGCTCATTGGCCATATGAGAGGTACTTCCCATGAGTCCCGGACTACATGGGTAGGATGTATTGGCAAGAGAAGGTGAACCACTCATCCTGCCCATATGCCATAGGAGAAGGTGAACCACACATGCTTCTCATATGCCATAGGAGAAGGTGAACCACTCATCCTATGCATATATCGACCATCATGGGGTATCACAAGGGAAGGTGAGCCACTCACCCTGTACACAACGCACCATTAGGGGAAGGTGAACCACTCACCCTATGGTCGCTCATAACTCCAAGAAGTACCCCAAGCCCTTGAGAGTTCTCAGAGCACAATATCGAACTCAAACAGGACCCTCATAAGAGGGTCTCTCCACAACTCCAAGTCGTTCACGAAAGGTTAATAATTTGACCTTCCCCAGGGGCTTCGTAAGAATATTTGCAACCTGTTCATCAGTCCCAATGTGATGGAGTTTTATTGCTCCCCGTTGTACCATATATCAGATAAAGTGGTACCTAATATTAATATGCTTGGAGCGGTCATGAAACAAAGGATTCTGAGAAAGATGAATCCCACTTTGGTTGTCGCAGTAGATCATGGTGGTATCCAGAACATGCCCAAACAACTCACTAAAGAGCTTCCTCAACCAAACAAATTCACAGGAGGTCATACTAGCAGCAACATATTTGGTCTCGATGGTGCTCAAAGCAATCGATTTCTACTTTATGCTCATCCAGGATATCGATGCAGAACCTAGTGAGAAGAAACATCCTGATGTGCTCTTACGATCCACCACACTTCCAACCTAGTCAATATTAGAATAACCATGGAGCCTCAAATTTTCGGCAGTGTATCTCAGTCCATAGGTGATTGCTCCCCGAAGATATCTCAAGATGTTCTTGGCAGCAATCCAATGCATGTGATGAGGCTCGACCATAAATTGACTCAATGTATTCACTGCAAAGCATATGTCCGAATGCGATTTCACCAAGAACACCGGGACCCCCACGAGTTGATGATACTCAAAAGGATTTCCTAAATCGGGCCCATCAACAATTCCACATAGCTTCTTGAAGTTAAGTTTCATCGGAGTAGTTACGGACTTGCAATCCACCATCCCAAATCTTTCAAGTAGCTTCACAATGTATTTTCCTTGGGAAAGGAAAATATCACCTAGCTTTTGCTAGACCACCAAGCCTATGAAGTAGTGCATTAATCCTAGGTCCTTCATCTCGAATTTGGAATCCAACTCCCTCTTGCATTGATAAATTAGAAGGATTGCACCTGTCAGAAACAAATCGTCCACATAAAGTACCAAGATGAGAGGTCTATCATTTTAAACCTTAAAGTAAAGGTTCAAATAAACTTCACTTCTTGTAAATCCTAGCTTCATCAGATAGTTGTTGATCCTCTCATACCAAGCCCAGGGAGCTTGCTTCAACCCATAGAGGGCTTTCTTCAACGTGCATACATGTGTCTCCCGATCTTGAACTTTGAATCCCTCGGGTTGTTCAACATAGACTTGCTCCTTAAGTGAGCCATGCAAGAAGGTGGCCTTGACATCCATTTGATGTAAATTCCATCCTTGTGAGGCAGCAAGGGAAATGAATGAATGGATGGTGGTATATCGGGAAACTGAAAATATCTCATCATAGTTCAAACCTTCCTTTCAAGAGAAGCCTCAAGCAACAAACCTGGCCTTGAACTTTTCAGCGCTTCCATCAGCTCCATGCTTGATCTTGTAGAGCCATTTCGAGGTGGCAATAAATTTGTCCTTGGGTCTAGGGACCACATCCCAGACATCATTCTTCATAATCAACTCAAAATCTTCGTTCATAGCATCCTTCCAAACTTGGTGCTTCACAATTTCTTTGAATGTATAAGGCTTAGTTTGAATAATGGTGCACATGGTAGCTATGTACCCTTGGTACCTATTCAACTTCTTACTTTCACAAGAAGTCCCCCTTGGTGCAATATGCCTCTTAGCATCTTCGAGAGTGTCCCTAAGCCATGAGGGTCTCATTTTTGAGGAGGAGGGTTCATGGGGAGATGGATCAATGCGATCCATCGGTCCTTCAACATCGTGTACTGGCTCATCTTGCGGTTCTCCCTGCTTTCCTATATCTACTTCTTTGCCCTTCCTTGGAATAGGAATGTTCCTAATCTTCCCAAGGGAATCATCTTCATCGAAGGTGACATCATGAATTATTTCCATTTCTCTTTGACCAGGCACATAAATTCTATATGCCTTTGAGGTTTCACTGTAGCCCACAAATGTTCCTTTCTTCCTAGATGCATCCAATTTGCTTCTCTTTTCTTTCGACACATGAAAATATACGAGGCTACCAAAAATTCTAAAGTGAGAAACATCGGGTTTCTTACCGGTGAAAACTTCTTCGAGAGCTTTGGAGTCCAATGCTTGATGAGGGCATCTATTTTGAACATACACGGTAGTGTTGGAAGCTTCTCCCCATAGGAACTTCAAAATTATTTGATCATGGATCACGACACACGTGGCTTCTATAATGGAACAATTATTTCTTTCAACAACTCCATTTGTTTAGGAGTATATGTAATAGTAGTCTCCCTCTTAATGCCAACTTCTCGACAATATTCATTGAACTCATTTGATTCATATTCACTTCCATTATCGGTCCTCAATATTTTGATCTTCTTCCCTGTTTGATTTTCGAACAAGGCTTTGAAAGAGCGGAACCATGTGAACACTTCATCCTTATTCTTCAAGAAATAAATCCAAGTTTTATGATAAAATTCATCGACAAAGATAACACAATGTAAATATCCTCCTAAAGATGTCACGCGAAACATACCAGATAGATCAAAATGAACCAATTACAAAATATCGGTAGTCTTGGTATCACTTGAGGGGAATTGTCCCCTTGTATGTTTTCCTTCGGCACATCCATGACAAAAACATTCATGTTCTACTTTAAATTTGTGCATACCTGTCACCATCTTCCTCACATCGGGTAGGGATTTATAATGAAGATGAGAAAACATTCAATGCCATAATTCAGATTGAAGAGATGTGTCGCAAGACATAGCTCCCAATGTACTTCCTCCAACAGGCTGTAAACCCTGAATCCAAGAGTAAATTATTCTTTGAAATGTCTTTCCCAAACACGTACCTTTCCATCGATGAATGCCACCTTGAATCCTTTGTCCTCCATTGCCGAGATAGATACCATGTTCTTCTTTAGATCAGGTACATAGAGTACTTCTTGTAAATAATGGTTTTATGTTGATTCAATTGAAAAGTAACATTACCAACTCCTTTCACAGGATAAGCGGAATTATTGGATATATTACTTCTTGTAGATAATGGTTTCACCTTGATTCAATTGAAAAGTAACATTCCCAACTCCTTTTGTTAGCGCTTGAAATTTCACCTCAGGCCGAGAAAGGTAAACCTCAAGGCAACATCAAACCACTTAGCCTCGTAGCTACCCCTACGGGGCAGGAGAGGGCTCTCTCCGGTCTATCTCGATAAATATTTTCAATGGGTGAGATGACCAATAGGGTAACACTGATTTTAGGCTAGTAAACTGATCAAAAGGGTTGATTTGGGGTTTTTTAGGGTTTTTGGTGGCAAATTGAGGGGATGGCAATTTTGGGTGCGGGGATTGGACACAGTTTCTGCAGGGGGTTCTCTGGGGCGAGATAGGAGACAGTATTTATGCCTTAGATTGAGGTGAATGGGTGAGAAAGACAGGTGAGGAGCTAAGGAGAGCAAACAATAACTTTGAATTCTCCTTAAACAGTAGAAAACATTTAAATTAAGCAAACTTAAAAGCAGAGCATGACAGTCATGAGTTCTACTTTAACACTTCATTTGCCTAATGTGCAGAAGGAAAGAAAGGAAATGATTCACATAACACACTTACAAGTACATAGAGAAACACACCATCAATACATGTAACTACAATAATCCCAAAAAAGGACTGCAAAACCCTGGTCTTCCTTAGCCAAAAATTGCAAAGATACAATGAATAATACAATGATAGCTTCTCCCTCAAGAGTCCAACCATGAAAATGAGCCAGAAAGTACATAATATAGATCATCTAACATCTTTCCCTGCCTCTAGGGGTCGAGCTCACTATCCTAGGAGCTGTTTCAACAACTTCTAAACTAAGCACTGAAAACTAGGCAGTCAAAACAACTTGCCTCTATAAACTAGGAAACCAATTCATTCATTTAATTTTCACCTATTTCATGAATGAATCTTCTAGAAGAGATACATGAGTGTAAAACCAATTCATTCATTTAATTTTCACCTATTTCATGAATGAATCTTCTAGAAGAGATACATGAGTGTAAAAGTGTCAAAAAATTACATTATTTACATCAAGGAGGATAACAATCCACTCCAAAAAGTCAAACATGGTCAAAACTGCGTTTTTCTGGGCTGTACAGTGAAATTTTGAGAAACTTGCCTGATAGGTCGCGCGCCATTCCCTGACGGGTCGCGCGCCTTTGAGGGCACTTTTGGGGAACTTCCAGGTGTCCAAATGGGGCAAGAGTAGGCTTGTTGGAAAGGTCTATGAGTCTACTTTCCAACCCAACTAGAATTTCTGAATTTGGTGGTCATTTTCCCCTCCAAAATTGCAATCTCCCAAGACTGCTTTCTGTGTCTCAAAAATGTGGCAGAAAGTCATTTTTTGCTTGTTTTTTGACCTTCTGGAGGCCCAAAACTTCATAAAATATCTTGGAAATGGATGAGCATGTGTAACTTTTCATGAAAAATCTGGAAATGCTGAGTTTTTGCAAAATGGAGTTGCCAAGTGAAAGGGTCGCGCGGGGGGTGAGACCCGTTAAAAGGACAAAACCTGTAAATTGCCTGAAAAAACCAAAATTGACCCAAAATGTTCAAAATTTCTTGGGATTTGTGCTGTGACTGAGCTATTTAGTGCCTTGCTCCTTCAAGGAAGCCTTGGCCAAGATGTGGAGGGGATCAGGCCTTTTTCTCCTTTTTTGTGCCTTGGCCAACCACCTTTGGAACATCTTCATCTTCGCCTTGCACACGTGCATCCACGCCCAATAATGGTTCTTCATGTTCCTCAACAATTTCTTATCTTGGTTGGCCTTAGCCAACAACCTCTCCAAGTGAGCATTGAGCTGGATAAGCATGGACTCTCGCTCAGCGGGCAATAGATCACCGGGTCTTCTTCGATTCAAGTTGCGGTCACTACGAATCCTCCACAACTCATCAAGAGCTTGCTCATCCTCCAACTGTTTGTTGCGCTGCTCCAGATATGAGATTGTCCATTGTGCCCCCTATAATCTCCTCTGCAATGCATCATTTTCAGCTCTAAGGTGCTGAATGATCTCCTTCGACTCTAGGCTAGGAGAACTGACATCAAGATCAATAAGCTCTATATCTAGAACACCTGACGGCCCCTCATCAATCTTGGGCTGCTTGCCCCTCTGTGCTGCCTGTGCTGCTGAAGAAAGCGAGGCCCCTTCCACCTGTTGTGGAGATAACACTCGCTGAGCTGATGAAGAAGGCGAGACCCCTTCCACCTGATGTGGAGAAAATACTCATCGAGCTGCTGCAAATAAGGCCCTTTGGCCTCTCTGATAAGTGACAAGCGGAGGAGAGCTGACATGGCTAGTCCCGGGGATATCATGCTGCTGTGATGGTCCTCCCTCCTCATGAACAATCTCTGGATGTGGTGGTGGTGCTGTAAAGAACTCACGAGAGATGAACTCCTCCCATGAGATGCCCTGCTGAGCCAACTGATGTAAGACCACAAACTGAATCAAACCATAATGGTAGAGGCTCCTATACTACTGTGCCGGGCTCATCCGCTGCATCACGGGAACCATCCTCTCAATGTTCTGGCAGAAGAAAACAGGGATGTTCATCATCCGTACCCGTGTGAAATGCATCAATAGGCGAATATGGTACGAATATACCTGTGAAAATCTGCCCTCACAGGTAAAATAGAGCATGATAAGCCTCATCATGGGAGCATACTCACTCCTGAGAAATCTGAAGGGAAACACACCTGTCAAGTGTCTCATGAGTGCGGGCCTAACGAAAGGCTCAAACTGAACACTGTCCAACACCTTGCGCTTATTCCATACCTCTCCGACATTAGGTATCCCTGTGGCCTGTGCAATCATCTCGGGTGTCAATGTAAAGTCCACCCCGGCAAGGTTGACATGTCCATCATGCAAATGTAAAACAAATAGGCGAGCCAACTCTCTGTGATGCTGAATCCGAGAGATCCTCTCGCAAAACTCATAACAAGACATATACCGGAAACATGAGACTGCCATAGGACAAGCCTGTAAATCTGTCAAAGAAGTGGGCTCCTCTCTCTTATGATGACCACCCTTTCCACCCTTATGAGGCCTCCTCTGTACCTCAAACTCTGAAGCTGATGCCTGGTCATCACTTTGCTCGTAATTGGTTTTGGTTTCTGACATTGTTTAAGGAGCAAAGTGGCTGAAATGTACTGCTGTTTCTGCTTGGTAAAATGCTGATTAAAATGCTGTTTCAAGGGGACAAGGAGCACGAGGGGAATGTTAGGGGAGGGACATTTTAAAGGGAAAATGGGAATAAATATATAAAACAGGGATTTTTGGGAAAAATCATTGCAAAATCATTGCATATGCATCATTATATAAATTTGTTTACATGGGTATTATGAGAGGTAGGGTTAGGGCTTGATTTTTTTTATTTTTTAGGGAAGAGGGGTAGGGTTTAGGTTTTCTTTACAAATTTAAAAGGGAAATTTACATAGGAAGACAAGGAAAATGAAATGGGAAATGGGGAAAAAATGATTACAAGGTGTTAGCGCTTGAAATTTCACCTCAGGCTGAAAAGGCAAATCTCAAAGCTACATCAAACCATTCAGCCTCGTAGCTAGCCCTACGGGGCAGGAGAAGGCTCTCTCCGGTCAATCTCGGTAAATTTTCAATAGGAAGAGATGACCAATCAAGGTGAAACAGATATTAGTCTAGTAAACTGATTTGAAGGTTGATTTGGGGGTTTTTGGGGTTTTTTGGTGGCAAATTGAGGAACTGCAATTTAGGGTGCGGGGATTGGACAGAGTTTTTGCAGGGGGTCTTTGGGGCAAGGTAGGAACCTGTATTGATGTCTTTAGCTGAAAGGGATGATTTAGAAGAAAGATGAGAGGGCTAAAGAGAGAAAACAATGGATCTGAATTCTCTTTAGACAGCAGAAAACATAGAAATTAAACAAATTTAAAAGCAGAGCATGGCTAGCATGAATTCTAACTTTATCACTTCATTTGTTCAATATGCAGCAGTACAGAAAGGAAATGAATCACATAACAAAGCTTACAATAACATGTAGAAACACACCATCAACACATGAGTCCACAAGAATCCCAAAGATGACTGCAAAACCCTGGTCTTCCTTAGCCAAAAATTGCAGAGATACAAGTGAAATATACAATGATAGCTCCTCCCTCAAGAGTCCAACCATGAAAATGAGCATGAAAGTACATAATATAGATGATCTAACCTCTTTCCCTGCCTCCATGGGTCGAGCTCACTATCCTAGGAGCTGTTTGAACAACTTCTAAACTAAGCACTACAAAATAGGCAGTCAAAACAACTTGCCTCTAAAAACTTGGAAACTAGTTCATACAGTCACTTTTACCCTTTTACATGAGAGAAACTTCTAGAAGAGTAAAACAAGGGTAAAAGTATCCAAAAAGTGCCACAAGTACAGTCAAAAGGACCACCATTGACCTCAGAAAGTCAAACTGGAGCTAAACTACAAATTCTGGGCTGAACTGGTCAAATATGGCACAAATTCCTCAACGGGTCGCGCACATCCTCCTCAACGGGTCGCGCACATCCTCCTCAACGGGTCGTGCACTTTGGAGCCCTGTTTGGAGGCCTTCCCGGTGTCAGAATGAGGTGCAGGATAACTCGTTGGAAAGGTCTCTGAGTCTAGTTTCCAACGCAACTAGAATGTTTCGATTTGGAGGTCATTTGCCTAGTCAAAAGTCAATTCTCCCAAGACTACTTCTGCAGCTCAAAAATTGGGAAGAAAGTCAAAATTTGGCTGTAATTTGACCTTTTGGAGGCCCAAAACTTCATGAAAACTCAAATACATCCATATACATGTGTAACTTTGCATGAAAAATCTAGCAATGCTGAGTTTTCGCAAAACGGAGCTACGATGACAAAGGGTCTCACCGGGGGTGAGACCCGTTGAGAAGCCAAAACCTGTAAATTGCCCAAAAATGTCAAAAATGAGCCAAAACTTCCAAAATTTTTTGTGCTTGGTGCTGTGAAGAGGCTAGTGGGTGTCATGATGAGTGAGAGAAGCCTCGGCCAAGATGCGGAGGGGGTTTTTCTTCTTCTTCCTCTTAAGAGCCTCGGTCAACCTTCTTTGGAACATTTTCATCTTTGCTTTACAAACGTGCATCCTAGCCCAATAGTGGTTTTTCATGTTCCTTAGTAGCTTTTTCTCTTGGTTGGACTTAGCCAACAGCCTCTCCAAGTGGGCATTCTCCTGAATAAGCAATGATTCCCGGTCAACAGGCAATGGGTCACCGGGCCTCCTACGGTTTAGGACTCGGTCACTACGAATCCTCCAAATCTCATCAAGTGCCTTCTCCTCCTCCAACTGTGTGTTCCGCTGCTCTAGATATGTGATGGTCCATTGGGCACCCTCAAGTCTCCGCTGCAAAACATCATTCTCGGCCCTGAGCTGCTGAATGATCTCCTTTGCCTCTTGGCTAGGAGAACTGACCTCAAGATCAATCACCGGATCCTCATGAACCATGGGCTCTTTGCCCCTCTGCAATACCTGTGCTGGCGAAGAAAACGAGGCCCCTTCCACCTGCTGTGGAGATAACACTCGCTGCTCTGAAGATGAAGGCGAGACCCCTTCCACCCGCTGTGGAGATAATACTCGCCTAGCTGCTGCAAATAAGGCCCTTGGGCCTTTCTGATAGGTGACCATAGGAGTGGAGCTGACATGTCAGGTGATGGGAGCATCAGGCTGCTGAGATGGTCCTCCCTCCTCATGAATAGCCTCCTAATGTGGCTGAGGTGGCACTGTGAAAAACTCACGGGAGATGAACTCCTCCCATGAGATACCCTGCTGAGTCAACTGATGAGAGACTATAAGCTGGATCAAACCATAGTGACAAAGGCTCCTGTACTGCTGGGCCGGGGTCTTCCTCTGCAACATGGGCACCATCCTCTGAATGTTCTGAAACAGGAAGACCGGGAGGTTCATCATCCTCACCCGGGTGAAATGCATCAACAGGCGAATGTGATATGAATACACCTGTGAAAATCTGCCCTCACATGTAAAATAATGCATGATAAGTCTCATGAGGGGGGCATACTCACTCCGAAGAAATCTGAATGGGAAAACACCCGTCAACAGTCTCACAAATGATGGCTGGACATAAGGCTCAAAGTGAACAAAATCAAGTAATTTGCGCTTAGGCCACACCTCACCCACATTTGGTATCCCTGTAGCCTCTGAGATCACCTCGGGTGTCAATATGAAATTCACCCCTGCAAGAGTGACATGTCCATCATGGAGGTGTAAGACAAACAAGCGGGGCAACTCTCTATGATGCTGAATCTGAGAGAGCCTCTCACAAAACTGATAGCATGACATATACTGGAAACAATTCAGTGCCAAAGGACAAGCCTGTAACTCTGCCAAAGAAGTAGGCTCCTCCCTCTTATGATGGCCTGCCTTACCTCCTCTACGAGGCCTCCTCTGTTCCTCAATCTCTGTAGATGATGAATGGTCATCACCTTGCTCATAAGTCTTGGTATCTGACATGGTTTTGGAGCAAGGTGGGCAAACAGAAGGACAAATTGAACTGCTGCCTCTGCCTGCAAAAGTAATGAACTCTATGCTGTTTCAAGGGGAAAAAAAAACATGAGGGGAATGTTAGGGGAGGGAACTTCTTAACGAGGAATGGGAATATATGAAAATAACAGGGAATTTTCAAGGGAAACTTTACAAATTGTCATGCATATAGGAACACATTTTAACATTGGGAAATCATTTGCAAAGAACATCTCATATGGGACAAAAACATGTATGATAATGAACATGGAAGGGGCATACATGTATCAATAGGGACATAGGGACACCATACACCAAATTTGCTTATAGGAGTTCATGTGTGTCATAAGGCAAATTTTTTCTCTTTTTGTTCTTAAGGAGTACATGCACATTGTTTTCACATAGAGGGAAGGTTTTCATGTACAAGGGGATGTCAAGGGTATATAGGGGTTATGTACATGCCTCTAGATATACAGCAGCATTTATTTTCACATGACTCTTTCTTTATTTACAAATGTATCTTTTCTTTTTGTTTTATTTTTTGCATGTGTATGGTAGAGGGAATTAGGGTTTTGTGTGCTTGTGAGAGGGGTAGGGTTTATAGCTTAGGGATGGGGGAAAAAGTCAACATTTTATGTACAAATAATATGGGACAGAGATGCAAGCATGACTATGAATGAAAGAGGAAAAGAGGGAAGGGACCAAATGGGACAAAAACACTTGAAACAGTCACAAAACCCTAGCATTTTACAAACATTATCAAGCAGCCATATTAATCCATTCATTTGCAAATTTAGAAGATGAAATCATAGCATACATCCTTATTTTCACCACCAATATCAACAACCATGCATTAAGAGCCTACCTCGACCGATTGAGCAAATTTGAAGTGGAATGAAGGAATTTGATTGAAGTTTTGGTGGCAGACAGTTGAACGGGTCGCGCACGCTCCCCAACGGGTCGCTTACAGCCCAACGGGTCGCGCCCGTTATAATTTTACACTGCCGGAGTGCGCTGGATGGGTCGCGCACCGCCCAACAGGTCGCGCACAAGCCTGGACGGGTCGCACACCTGCAAACTGCCCGAAACCGTTGCAATTTCGCCTCCTTCGCCTATCACTCTCTCACAATCTCTTTTGCAAGCTTGAAATGCACAATGAGAGTGAAAGGAGGGAACATTACCTTTTATAATCTCATTTGAAAAAATTTCATCCATAAACCCACTTTATAAAGTCTATTTTGACACTTTTTAAAACACTGATTTTCTTGGTTTCCTTTATCCTGAAGTTGACTTTTTGAGTGCTTTGACCTGATTCTTTTTGCAGGTAGATCATCTGAAGGACTGTGGCAAGGGGACCAGGGTTGTTGCTGCCTTTTTCAAAACATTTTGGAAATTTATTCTTTTTACAAAAATTATCATGACCTTGGCTTTAAAAACAGGGTTTTTAAATCCAAGGTTAAAAATGAACTGTACATGATGAAAATTTCAAAGGAACATGTTTACCATCCTCCCTCTGGCTTGCTGGTCACTCAAGGACTTTCAGAGACATGACCTTGCTAAGACAACTGACCAAAACCCTAGACCTAGAATTTTGACATTAAGACCAAACAAGAGCAGCTTGACAAACTCAATGACTGATATGACCTGATCCAGCAAAGCCAAGAGGGGTATGAATAGACCAGCTCCTCCATCAGGATTATGGCATGCCTAACGGGATGCAAATTTTGACACTGATGAGACACCTACTAATGCAAATGCAAAGAGCTTTGATCACTGATGGAGGGCTTTCAAGACCGACACTAACACAAGGGAATACCTTAAAACAACATAAAACCCTAGCTATTTTTACAATTTTAAACCACAGCCACATGGAGCTTTTCTCTTGCAAATATAGATCTTTAAAAATGCAATCACGATTTCCTTTGACCATAACAAGCAACAATTTTTAGGTTGGAGGGCCTACCTTAGGCAATTCGGCGATTTTGGTGGTTCCTTGGATGAATTTGTAGGCAATTTGATAAGGAGGGTGCTGACGGGTCGCGCGCCTCACCCAACGGGTCGCGCGCCACTGACGGGTCGCGCCCGTTAAAAAATTGCACTGTCGGAGGGCGCTCAACGGGTCATGCGCCTCTGACGGGTCGCGCGCCTGGTCTGACGGGTCGCGCGCCTGTCCAACTCTCAACTTCGGCCAATTTCTCACCCAATCTCTCTTGCAAGTGACTTAGATGCACAATGAGGCTCGATGGAGGGAGATTGGGCTTTTATAACCTTGATTTGAATTAATTTCATGCCCAAACCCACTTTATAATGTTTTTCTTTGACACTTTATAAACTTGATGTTTTTGGTTTCCTTTTATCCTGAAATTGACTAATTTGATGCTTTTGCTCGATACTTTTGCAGGGATAACATCTGAGGGATCTTGGCAAGGGAGCCAGGGTTACATGCTGTCCTTTGAAGCCTTTTGAAATTTTACCATTTTTTACAAAATTTTGAAAAATGACCTTGGCTTTAAAAACAGAGTTTTTAAATCCAAGGTGAAAATTAACTGTACAAGATAGAAATTTTCGAAGAATCACCTTGAAAATCATCCCTCTAGCTTGCTGAGCACTTATTGACCTTTAGAGACATGACCTTGAAGACAAACTTGACCAAAACCCTAGACCTAGAATTTTGACTTCAAGACAAGACAAGTAAGCTTTAAAAGAGTTTAAGGACTGAAACAACTTTGATCCAGCAATGCCAAGAGGGGGGGACAAAAACACCAGCTCCTCCATCAGGGTTATGGCATGCCTAATGGAATGCAAAAATTGACACTGATGAGACACCTACTTATGCAAAATGCAAAGAGTTTTGATCGCTGATGGAGGGCTACTAGACCGACTCTAACACCTTTCATGGGATAAGTGGCATCGTCTCCAATAATAATTTCTAAATTTGTATCCTTTTCTATCAGATTTGAAAGGGCTTACTTATACTAGTGAAGTGCCTTGAGGCACCACTATCAATCAACCAATTTCCAAGTTATTCGGAGGAGAGGCGGTAGAGAGGGCAGATATAAGTTATAATTTTTCTGCTTGTTATCTACAACCTTAGATTTATCATACCTGGAGTTTCTTTCTCTTTTGGCAGGTCGACCATTTCCATGTTGAATAATGGGAGCATTCCTTTTTCCTTTGTAGTTGAACTTGCCATTTCTTTGATTGTGGTTTCCCTTGAAATTGTTGCGGTTTTTGTTGTCATCATCCTAAGGTGTATCCCTTTTATTTGGAAACTCCCTAGCACAGTGGAAAAACCTATTACAAATGAAACATCTACATTTTCTTCCTTCTTTGAATCTTGATCTTCCTTGACATTGCTTCTTTGAACTTTCATTGTTCTTATTTTTAGCATGAGCAAAGAATGCAATAGGTTCAGTCCTATTTGAAGGCATGTCTCTCTATCATCATTGTTTCTTCCTTAGTACATCTAGTCAACAATTCATCAAAACTTGTGTTGGGTGTGTGTTATATTCTTTCTACAACCACCCCACACGTCGGGGGGTAGTAGCCCCCCTGCATAGAGTCGGGGGCAGTAGCCTGGGAAATTTTTTTTGGACCCTATATTAGGTGGGCAGACCTACCTATGGTTTTGTGCATGGATTTCACACATGGTTTTGGGCATGATGGTTTTCTGTCCCTGGTATTTTGTAGATCTAGTCAAGGGAACTACGGTTATGTTCTAATCTAGGGTTAATGGATTGGGGTTTATGGATGCTTCGACATGTTTATATATGTATTGTAACATTGAAAGAAATATAATGAAAAATCAATTTGGTAGTCCCTCTTTTTGGATCCAGTGGAAAATCTCTATGTATATATGTTTTATGTTTTATGCTCTCTTTGTCGTTTATTTTCTGTTTTTTAGAATTCATATGCATGTAATTTTTGTATGGGGTTAAAACCTACAACCTGGAATCATATCATCATTGAAGATAGTAGTGTTGAACACATCCCATTCATGAGGGAGACCTCCAAGGGAAATGAGTGAGCTCCTTGTTAGCTATAACTTCTCCAATTGATAGAAGATCATTTTTTATTTCGGTGATCCTCATGAAGTAGGATTGAATATCTTCTCCTCTTTCCTTCTTTATGTCCTTCAACTTGTTCTTGAGAAATAAGACTTGGTTTGCATTGCTTACTTTAAACATGCTAACCAACTTGTCATACATGTCCTTAGATGTGCCCAAATCAGAGATGCAAGAAACTAAATTCTTATGAATAGAATGATTGATGATCTTCTTAGATTTGAATTCACCTTTCTTGTATTTTTTCTTAGTGGCAGCGAGTGCATTTGAAGGAGGTTCAATAATATTTCCCTGCACATAGTCCATAGCATCATGCTCTTCCAAATTCAAGTCAAGAGAAATATTCTATGCATGATAATCAAACTTATCATTGAGCTTGTGATAAGATTTGAAGTAAGATGACGAGGCCATTGAATCTTGTCCTTGATCAACAAATCTCAATTATTTCTCTTCTCACTCTTGCTTGGGCTTTGTCGTCACCTTAGCTTCGATACCATGTTAATTTTAGATAACAATGGTATGTTCTATGCTTAAGAGAAATTTACTTCAATTTTTCTTAGTAGCCCAATACCAATTTCTAGATTAGAAATCACATTAACGTTGATAGTAAAGGCATATAGAACATAAAAAATAAGTAGAAGACAAGCCAAGAAAAGAGGACACAATATTTGGCTGATGCTAGGAAAAAACCCAATGTGGGGAAAACCCTTTAATCAAATCTTCTTATTATTCTTCAAAATTTCAGCAGAGAGAGAGAGAGTATAATATACAAAATTTACTTGCCCAATCACTATAAAACAGTCCAGTGAAACTACAATCAATAGGATGCCCTAACCAGAAAGTCAATGTTGGTCAAACCAAAAATAAATCTCCTCCAAATAATCTCGGTCAAAACCAATCACATCAGCCTTCAAAGATAGTCCAAATCAGCCCAAAATAGTCCTGAAAAATCTGGTCAAACCTGGTCAACACACAATCAACTTCTATAGTCAAAGGTATGCATTCAACGCTGGTCAAAGTTTCCAAAAAATATCCGTATATGTGCCATAATATGCGGTCTTCCCAAACATATATTTCCCACAAAAAATCGCAGTTAAATTATCCCTGGTCAACGCTGGTCAAAGATGGTTGCAACTTGGTCAATGGAGAAAACATAAATTCCCAGTCAAACCTTCACACATGTGGAGAAGAACAGGTTGCCTGTCATTTGTACGACCTAATCAGATGAAGAGAGAGAATGATGTGTGAGTTGATGTGTGTCCAGATGAGGAAAGTGCCTCTTCTATTTATAGACAACGTTGAGGGTGAAGAGACACGTCTATTGGGCTTCATGAGCCTACATTAGACTTCTGACCGACCTTGACAATTTGTCCATAAATTCATAAATTTATAAATCCATTTCTACTTGTCAGAATGAGAAGATCTTTAGATCAATCTCGCACCTTTTGGAAAGAGGAGTCCAATAAAAATATCATCTCCATCATTTGAGATGTCCAACGTGGAGTTTGGCCCTAGTTTCTAATTTTAACAGATCTAAAGTTCTAGTTTCTCCATATGAAATCGAATGAGGTCGAAACCAATGATAATCTTAAAAATTTAGCATAACCATTGATTGCTAGCATTGCTAGGGTTGAGTCAGGTTTTTTGTTTTGGTTTAGGGTTTAGGAGGGGGAGGGTTGGTTTTATGGCTAAGGGGGGTTGTTTTGAAAGGAAAACCACCTTGCGTTTCCTCCAAAGCCACTTTAAAAACTGCCATCAATGTTCCCATACTCACCCACAAATGTGAGATCTATCATCTTATTGCAATGGTAATGATCCAACCGGTTTATGACAAAACCACCTGGTTTATCGCTGAATTTGCTGGTTTGGTACCCTTTTTGGTACCTGTTACACTAAAATATCGTCACCATGGTTATTTGCAGTCAGTATGGGTCTATCATCACTTGTACTATCCTCCTAAGCAAGTCTAAGACCTCAGCTCTTCAAATCAAGCTTTGGAAGTGGGAGAAAGACATTAAAAATCAATGTAACTTTGGTTCCGCACTTTCTCTCATGGTCACCTGCGGTCCCGCACCTTCTGTGTACAAAAGCTACGTACCTACCCGCTCTGTCCCTAACGGTGTAGGTGCGGACCCCTGTGAAAGTCAAAAGGCGCAAGTTGTATCTTAAAAAACTCACTTTGGATTAATTCTAGAGTTTTCTAGAAGGAATTTTGACGTGGATTGTTCGCTCTGAGGTGGTTCATGCATCCCAAAAGAGAAGGAGCTAATCCCTTGACTAAAGGAGCTATCCCTTTGAAGGAGGGCTTTATCCCTTTGAAGGAGGACCTAGTAACTTCCCTCCATTGCACTACAAATACAGGCATTGGGGTGAGGACTAGGGAGGTTAGAAGCTGAACATTTTGAGGGTAAATGCTGGTGAAATTAAGACTCTTTGGTTGAGCTTGAGAGGAGAGATCACATACCTCTTGGTTCCATTGGAGAGTGAGTGAAACTTGTCAAAGTAGAGGAGACATCTTGTTGGACCCTGGGAGGAGGTTGTACAGCGTCAAGGAAAAGGTTGTAAAGTTCTTCTTCTTTTGAATTAATACAATCAAACTCATTTTTCTCAACAAGTATCTTATGTTATTTGTTTCATGGACTCCTTGACTTTCATGTTAAATATGTTTTATGCAATTGGTTTTTCAAGTGCTATTTAATTTGTTTGCCTTGTTTGTGTTTGCAGATTCGCGAAAAGGAGCTCATTTGGATCAAAAGAGCGAGGGCATCCACAAGCTTGCGTTGGACCAAAGGTAGGCCCTAAAAAACACTTGTTTGCTATTGTTTATTGAATCATATTTAGAGAAAGATAGTGTCTGGTTGGTTTGCTTGTCGTTAGGTCTTCTTTAGATTCTAGGAAGGTCTATCTTGTCCGCAAGATCGACTCATTCCATGCGACAAAATGGAGACTCCACTGGGGACTTGATTGTTTTCCTTTTCTATACTTTGACCTGAGAAACTGTATTTTCTGTTTCTATTTTTGACTTGATGATTGTGGGATTGGGTGAATTTAGTTAATTTTGAGTTAGTTTTCATTTTTCATAGTTTTGGGAGATGTACGCACCCTCTGAGTTAAGCACAGTGCGTACCTGTACGCACTTTTGCTTTGTGCACAGAGCGTGGACGCACCTGTGTAAACAGGTTTCCTGCGTACCCTGTCAAAAATTTGAAAAATTTTAAATTTTTCTCTTTTTTATCAGTTTAGAATTTGTTTATAGGTTTTAGCCATTGCCCAGACCTGCTTGTTCCCTGTCAAAAACTTTCCTTGGTTTAATTTCATTAGCATTAGGGTTTTAGGTGGAATTCCTAGGAATTTTGCTTGTTGGGTTTGTTTTTCGTTTTTGGTTGTGTAGTGGCTCTGAGCTTAGAAGCCGTAGGGACCTCAGATTACCTTGGTGTCTACCAGTCTTCTTATGAGTCTGACCATTTATGAAATCTCCCCTTGTTGAGGAATCCGCTTTGAGTTTTCTCATTTCAAAATTTCGAAAAGCTTGTAGTTGAAAGTTTGGAATTTTCATTTAAAAAAAAAGGAAAACAAAAGATTGGTTGTTTTTGACTAATTGTGATTCTGCATAAATTAGTCCTTAGCTCACATTTAGCTAAGTAAAACATCCTCAAAAAGACTTTTAGTAGGCTTTGACTTCAAGTAGCTTTTTATATAGTTTGTAGCTCTCAAAGTTAGTCATTTTCATTAGTTTTGAGTGTTTTATTTACAAAATATAAAAAAAATCTCTTTCGGAAAAGTTTGTTTTTTGTAGTGATTGAGTGCTTTGAAAAGAAAAGGGAAAATTGTGTGAAATAGCTAGTTGTCTCGTTTTGAGTGCTTTGGAAAGGAAAAGCTCTTCTTTTAATTTGTTTAATTGAGAAAGATTTGTGTTTACAAAGTATTTGCATTCTCAAACTCTTTCTTAGTTTAGAAGTTCATCGAAGAGAAGATTGTTTAAATAATCTTAGGTGCATCTTTTTAGTGATTTCGAGTTGAGTCTTTACACCACGAGTTTCATCTCCACCACCTCTTGACTTAAACAACAACCACTAAAATTAACACTTAAAGTAAAATTCACCTAGTAACATTTTATTTCTAGGGCTCTGATACACCAACTTAGCTTAGGCTAGTGTCTTGGAGTAGGAGAGTAATTAACTCTCCAAGACAGTAAAAACAAACAAGTAGCTGTATGTTGTGGTAGGAAGAAATCCAATTGTTGCATTTATGCTCTGGGAAAGCTCCTCTTAAAGGAGAAGCACGAGATCGTGTCTGAACCAGTGTGGGAATCAATCCTTCCTCATTGGGAACGACGCCAGATATTCACGTATTAAAAACGGTAAACCTCGAATTAACCATTGTCGAGGAGCCTGGGGTCACTTGTTGGTAAACCTTGGATTATGTCAAGGAGCCTTCAAGGGGATTGATCTTGCTACTCTGCCCTTGCGTGTGTATCAGATCGTAGACTGTTCCCCCAGGTGTATTTGTCTCAGTTGGTAACCTTAGTGGCCATATTCTTTAGGATTCTTCCTAAGGTGACAGTGGTGGGAAGATCCCACTGTACCTGGAGCAGACGTCGGCTAGACTCACTTGGATTTTCTGGGGGGTTGAATTCACTCGAGACAATTAAGTGGAGGAACTTGGTCTAGTCTATTCATTAAGCAGGTTGCTGGGGTAACTGTTCCAACCGCCATTTCTGTACTGAATTCTGCGACGTTGGATTTCATCACCAACTAGTGTTTTCAGTCCGGAAAGTTACTGTTTGTGTGTGTTTGATCTCTAGATTATTTAGGTGTGTGATTCAAATTTGTTTGGTTCTTTAGAGGCTTTAGGTGTTTTTTCATTGAGATTTTACGTTGTTTGCGTGTGAAGTAGTTAAAATTTTTTAACTGTGGCTGAATTACCAAGACAGTCCCGTAGACTTCGGGGCCAGTCTCCTGAGTTTGTAACCGTGGCTGATTTATTGAGGAAGTCCTGTAGACTTCGGGGCCAACCTCTTGAAGAAGTCCCGAGCCATCTTGAAGGCTTGAAAGTCCTCGTAACTCTTAGTGGCAGTAAAGTTGGGTCACCTGAGGAAGGAGAGTCTTCGTTGGTTGTACATCCTGATTACCAAACTCTAGTAACAGGTTATAATCCTGAATCTATTTCGGTTTCCGAACTTGCTGGTAGCTTTTCGTCTACTAGTGATATAGGTGAAGAACCTGAGATATCTGAACCTGTTACTCCAACATCGGGGTTTGTCTCTCCAACTTCTAGTGGTCCTAATTCACCTAGGGTAGAAAGAGTAATCACCGAAAATCTTCCTTCTGGTTTGATAGCTATTGAAGAACTTGCTCTGGAAGAAGAAGTAGGCATCCCTATCCCTGAAAATCAACCTGTTATTGATCTAAGGGAGCGCGAATCAATTTTTTACAGTCCACCTAGAAGTACTACTTGGTATCTTTCTTTGACTAGTTATTTGGAAAACCCAGCGTTAAGTTTTTCACCACCTCGTGCTCCTTATCACCTTAGAGGTTTTTATACTCCCGTAAATATGTCAGGTCAGCTGTCCATGTTTACTCAATCGCCTGAATCTTTTTTGTACGACGGTCCTTCTGTTCCCTCTGGGTATCAGTCACTTTTTGGTACTTTTTCGGGAGCATCTCCTCAACCTATTGAACAAGGGTTATTCACTGGAAGCAATGGTGCAAAGCCATTGAGCGTAGAAGACATTCTTATGATGTCAGGTTCTATTCCAAATTCTCAACCTCAAGGTGGCCAGTTACCACATGGGGGGCAACCTCAATTAACGCCTGGGGGGCAACCTCAAGGTACACAATTTGCATCTGGGGGGCAACCTCAAGGACAGTACGTACCTACGGTACAATACGTTCCTCAAGGTCAACCCCAGACTCAATATGTACCCCAAGGTCAACCCCAGTATCAATTTATACCTCAAGGTCAACCCCAGTATCAGTACGTGCCTCAGGGGTATCTACCCCAAGGTCAGTACTCGAACCAAGGTTTCCAACCACCCCAAGGTCAATCTTATGTTCAAGGAACGGGAAATGTACCTTTCAATTATCAATCCTACCCTCAACCCGGTTATGGTCCTCAATATTCTCAACCTGTTATGGGTCAGTACCCCGGAATGAACATAGTGTGGGATCCATCGCAAACTCAACAGGTGTTGCAGCCAAGTGTACAGTTGTCATCTCAAACTGGACAACCCTAGTTTCTGGTTCACTCCAGCAACCAGTCCAGTCTAACATTCAAACTTCTGTACCTTCGGTAGTTTCTCAGTCTGGGCCTACTGCGCCTCGTACTCCATCTCAAACGACTGCTGCAACTGCCGCAACATCTGTTCAATCTACCCCCCCTACTTCTGGAGTATCGACAGCTCCGGTTTCTATTGTTCCTGTATCTACTCCTCAGACATCTTTACCACTGTCTGGATCCACGATTCAAACTACGGTTCAGATGCCTGTAGGACAACCTGGTTTAAGTACGGTTGTCACAAGTCAACCTCAATTCACCTATCAACCGTACCAGGGACAATACCAATTCGGTCCTGCTGTCCAGCAGCTAGTTTATCAGTATCAACGTATCCTGGGTACACTTATCAACAACCTCAACAATCCCAGTACGGTCCGGTTAATCCTGGTTTTCCAGGAGGATACAATATCCCGAACGCGATTCCTATTCCTAGTTATCCCGAATATCCTCCTCCTGGGGCTGGTCTCATGACCCAGAGTTTTAGGGATCCTAATCGGCAGTTACCGTTTATCGCAACTTTGGACTTACCTGATTTGTCGCGCCTAACGAACGATCCAATTAATTATCTTCCGTTTTGGCCGCCAATGCCGAATAAGTTGCCCAGTTACATTCCCAAGTTCGAAGGTAAATCTGGAGAGGATCCGTCGAACCATGTGATGACTTACCACCTCTGGTGTGCGTCTAACTCCATCACAGATGATTCGATCCGTCTTAGACTTTTCCAGCGCACTCTAATTGGTCTCGCGACCAAGTGGTACATTGAGTTACTGCGAGGCACTTTTTATAATTTTAGTCAGTTAGCTACCTCATTTTTAACTCATTTTCAGTTGCCAGTCAGATATGACAATGGCACGGAATTGTTAACTTCACTAAAACAATCGACATCCACGTACATTTCAGATCATATTCATGAGTGGAGACATCGACGACGTTTAGTGAAGGTATTTATTCCGGATCAAATCTTGGCTGAGTGGTTTGTAAAATCTTTGTTGCTAAGGATCACTGAAGATGTTGCTAAAGCCGAAGTTGTTACTGAGGAGAAAGTGATTGCTCAAGGACAGTACCTTAACTTGGTCTATACTCAGTCAGGTACGTTACACGAAAAGATCCCTGATCTTCCCAAGTCAAATCAAATCACTGCAGTTCCTTCGGGATCTCATGCTGCTGACAGTATGATTGGTACGGTTAACACTAAAAGTAAGAAGAAGTCTTCCAAGAATTCTTCTCCTATCATAACCTTGCCTGATTCCCCGACAGGAGATTCTTTTGCAGAGGTTTCCGCCGATATTCACATTGTAGAGTCATCTACAGCTAAATCAAAATCTGGTGGGAAGAAGAAAGGAAAGAAGAAGAATAAAACAGACAAAATTTCAAAAGAGAAATTTGAAAAGGCGGAATCCAATGATGAAAAGCACAAACCTCGTTATCCATGTCTCATTTGTGATGAAGAACATTTTACAAGAGACTGCCCTCATCGAGCAGAGGTTGCAAAGATCGTCAAAGGTTCCCAAACTCCTGCTGTTTTGAAGGATCCATTTCCAAGTCAAGATAGCAAGATGATAGGTTATTCCTCGAGTGCCAATGAAGAACCCATATTGATGATGTCCCATGTAAGGATTGCGACTCAATCGCAAGATTATGGCAGTAAAAGTCCTGTTGATGGTAAAGAAGCAAAATCTTCTCATTCTAATCCATCAACCTCAGCTCCTGGTTCCGATCCACTACAGATCGAGAAACCTAATCCAGACTTAGTAATCAAACCGCCCGCCAAGGGTATACTTCGAAATTCAGCTTTCAATCCACATGCGAGAGCGGCTCAGAATTATAACATTGTTGAGGATTTAGCTGTTTCACCCTCAGCAATGTCGGCTTTGGAAGTGCTGCAATCATGCCCAGCACAGTGTAAATTACTTTTGTCGGCTATAGGAGCTGTTGATGTTCAGGACCCGAACCTAATAATATTTGATCTAGAAAATAGTACACCGCGTTTGCCTCATCAAATGTCTTTCCAGATCCCAGTGATAGTAAAAAACAGGCCTATTCATCGGACTGTAATTGATGAAGGAGTTTCAACATGTATTATGTCGATACAGTGTTGGAGATCGCTTGGTTCTCCTTCACTAAATCAATCCCCGACAATTCTTAAGGCCTTTGATGGCTGTGGGTTTCATCCTTTTGGCATTCTACAGGATTTGCCTATAGGGGTTGAAGGAAAAACCGTTAGTCTAGATGTGGAGGTGGTTGATGCCCCTCTAGACTACAACCTTCTCTTGGGTCGAAGTTGGTCTTACGCTATGACAACGGTCGTTTCATCAGTCTTTAGAGTAATAAAGTTTCCACATAATGGAAAGATCGTAACAATAGACCAGCTGGCTTACTTTTAATCCGACCTAGCCTCTTCAGAGAGTATTCAGCATGTCGGTAAATCGACTATCCCATATAAGGATGTTGGAGTAGGATTAGTTAAAGATGCCGGTTTACTGGGAACTTTTCCTTTTCCTCCAATCAACGCATCATCTTCATTTGCAACCATTCATATGATTACATCAGACACCATTTCTTATGACGATCCTTGGATCGTTCCTTCTGAATCTGAAATAGACTCATTTGGTAATTCCATGCCTTTGAGTCCATTTGAAATTGCCTATGAAGCCGTGCAGTCTTTTGCTGACCCGTGTTCAACCGCAAATGACTTAATGAATGTGGTCCGTGAGGAATCACTTTTCACATCAACCTCGGATTTAACTACGTTTTCTGAACTTGTTCACTCTGACGAGCAAATTCGTGAAATCCTATGTGTAGATGATTTACCATGGGAAGATCTCCATCACAAATCTTCATTTTTACCTGAGGATGATCATTTTGAAAATGATTTCTCATCAATATTTACGACTGAATATGTCAAGGAACCTCAAAATCCAATCAAACATCCCGATTCGGAGTTAAATTTGGGAAACATCTCTCGAACTATCCCCATTGACATTTCGGTTAAGCTCGGAATTGTTGAGAACATTCATATAGGTCCCTCGTGTACAAATGACAAAATTCAATTATATAAGGCCCTATTTCAAGAATTCCACGACGTGTTTGCCTGGTCCTATGAGGAAATGCTAGGAATTGATCCCGCAATTGTTGTTCATGAGATCAAGACTTACCCGGACGCTAAACCCATCCGGCAACGTTTGCGTTAGATTCACCCACGAAAAGCTGCTGCAATTAAAGCAGAAGTTGAGAAACTGTTGAAAGCAGGTTTCATTTATCCGATCCCGTTAATGGATTGGGTATCGAATATTGTTCCGGTTAACAAAAAACAGGGGACAATAAGAATATGCATCGACTATAGGGATATTAATCGAGCCTGTCCAAAGGACAACTACCCAACTTCCTATATCGATCAAATCATTGATGATTGTGCCGGCAGCGAAATATTTTCCTTTATGGACGGTTTTTCGGATACAATCAAATCAATATTCTACCTGTCGATCAACCAAAAACGGCTTTCATTTGTCCATGGGGGACATTTGCTTATTTCAAATTACCTTTTGGGCTTAAGAATGCCGGAGCAACTTTTCAGAGGGTGATGTCTTATGCGTTTCATGACATCAAGCACATTGTGCAACCCTACCTCGATGACTTGCCGGCTCATTCATTGCATCGAGCTGATCACCTCGTCCATTTACGAGCAATCTTTATGAGGTGTAGGCATTATCGTATTCGGTTGAACCCACACAAATGTGTCTTCTGTATAGAAACAGGTCGATTGCTGGGATTTGTAGTTTCGAAAGCCGGCATTCGCGTTGATCCCTCGAAGGTCGAAGCTATTGTCAATTTGCCTCCTCCTTCGAGTCTTCGCCAACTCTAAAGTTTGCAGGGGAAAGCAAAATTTTTACGACGATTCATTCCTAACTACGCTGAGGTTACAAAGGGTTTCACACGGTTGTTGAAACAAAATACTCAATTTTCTTGGGATGAGATAGCTCAGAAATCTTTTGATGCACTCAAACACGCGTTGACCCATGCACCGTTGTTGCATCCTCCCAACTACAACCAGGATTACTTCTTGTATCTTGCCGCCTCCCATTCCACCATTGGAATGGTCTTAGTTCAGGAAGACGAATTCGGAACGGAACATGTGATATATTACCTTAGTCGAACGTTAGATCCAACTGAGCTAAAATACTCACATGTGGAGAAATTGGCATTGGCAGCCATTCAAGCTGTCCAACGTTTTCATCACTACATTTTACTACGTAAAACTACGGTAATTTCGGATTGCAACCTTATGATCTACATTTTGACCAAACAATTGCTAGGGGGCAAGTACTCTAAATGGATTGTTATCCTGCAGGAGTTCGACTTGGAGTTTGAGAAATCTAAGTCTAAGAAATCTTTAGTTTTTGCAGAATTAATCTGTGACTTCCCGCGTGTTGACACGGAAAATGTGGTAGAGAAGCCCATTGCGGACGAATCTTTGTTTCTAATCAGCACTTTAGATCCGTGGTATGGGGATATCATCATCTATCTCCAGACCCAATCCTTTCGGCCAGAAATTTCAAGGTCGGAACGTCAGAAAATTCGATTCCAGTCCCAACAATTCAAAATTATTGGAGATACTCTTTATCGCCGTGGGGCGGACTCTATTTTTCGACGTTGCTTAACTTACGAAGAGGCTAAAAGGGTTCTAAATGACTGTCACTCTAGAGCATGTGGCGGTCATATGTCTGGGTATGCCACAGCCCAAAAGATATTGCGCGCTGGCTATTTCTGGCCGTCTTTGTTTAAAGATTGTATTACGACGGTCCGAAAATGCCACAACTGCCAGATTTTTGATCGTAAGATGCGCGCTCCACTTGCTCCTCTCCACCCTATAATTGCCGTTGGTCCTTTTGCCAAATGGGGTATCAATTTTATTACATGTAACCCTCACTCGGCCGGGGGGCATGCGTATATCATCCTTGCGGTAGATTATTTTACTAAGTGGGCCGAGGCGATGCCTACATTCGAGGAAGATGGCAAGACAGCTGCAATTTTCGTGTTCAATCATATAATTGTTAGTTTTGGTGTCCCACAAGCGATAATCATTGATCATGGGCATCATTTTCGAAACGCTATGATGACCGAACTTACAGGCCAGCTTGGTTTACGTCACGATAGTTCAACTCCTTATTATCCACAAGAAAATGTCTGGTTGAATCCATCAACAAAGTTTTAGTTATCATGATCCGACGAATCATTGGGATTCATCGGTCAAATTGGCACAACATTCTATTTTCAGCGCTTTGGGTGTACCGAACTTCAGTAAAAACATCGACAGGGTTCACTCCTTTCCAACTAGTCTATGGTTTGGAAGCTGTGTTACCCATTGAGTGCGAAATCCCGTCACTACAAATGGCCATCGAGTTACTTGCAGCTACTTCCAAAGAGGAAAAGCATTTGTTATACTTAGCTCAATTAGATGAGAATCGACGTGATGCTGCATTGGCGATCGAGACTCATGCAAAACGTATGAAAGCTCAGTATGATCGGAATGTGACCCCTCGAAATTTTTCGGAAGGAGACCTAGTGTTATTGTATGATCAAGATAATGATAAATTAGGCGCTGGGAAATTCGTTCCTATGTGGCATGGTCCCTATATTGTTAAGCGAAAGCTAGCAAAAGGGGCCTATGAATTGGTAGACTTTGATGGGGACTCTTTGGGTAAACCCAGAAATGGCCTTTACTTGAAGAGGTACTATGCTTAAAAGAATGGGGTATGGAGATTTTTAGTTAGGATAGTTTTTCTTTCTAGCTAGTGTATTTTGGTTTAAAAACAAAAGTGTGCTTATCTTAGAGAGTGTTTTTCCGTCATTTTTCTTGCTTATCTTGGTTTTACTCTTGATATTGCAGATGTCGATGCCTCTCCAAACATACATTGGATTTGCTGATGGTGCTTGTCGTAATACATGGAACATCTCTTCCGCAACTTGGGTTATCTATTCGCCCTCTGACGAGTTAGTTTCTATGCATGGCGTAAGCCTCGGTCAAACAACAAACAACATTGCAAAGTACAGTGCAGTGATTGAGTTATTGTCTGAATCTATTTCATTTGGGATTCAGAGTTTGATAGTGAGGTTAGATTCTGAACTCATTGTGTTACAACTTAATAGAGTGTATGCCATTAGAAATCCAGTGTTATTAAGATTATTTTTGAGAGTGCATCTCTTGGAACGTGAGTTTGATTATATTGAATATCAACATATTCCAAGGTCTTTAAATACATTAGCAGATGCAATTGCTTATCGAATGTTAAATAGACATTTGCAATAATCATACATGTAAATTTAAAACCATTCCATAATATGATTTACAATATAAGCCGGTAATAGTGATATATATAAGAGTGTGTCAAAAAATACATTGTCTTCGATCATAGGTTGAAAAACACCTTATGATCGGCAAAAATGATAAGTACAAAAAACAAAAATGTCACATGTGCCCACAAAAGGCGATCATTCTATCACTGGTGATGATCTCTATAAGAAACCACTGCCCAGGCCACCTTGCAAAGGAACCTCCTAAAAGGTCCTGGGATTCCAATCACATAGCGCTGAATTTGACGAGGAATGTCGTCTATAGTGGTCTCAGGAATATCCCCTGTCAAGCGCTCAAGATGACTCTACAACTCAGCCAAAACCTCTGCTGATTCGTCCTGTGGGGCTGGCGCGGGTGCAACTGGTTGCCTCCTCTCTAAAGGCCGAATAGCGGCTGGTCGCTGTGGACCCACATCTGCATTTGAAATTTTTACTATCAGTTTTGAGATGATGGAAAAATAAAAAAAATTTAAATAGGAAAAGTTGAAAAGGATTTTACCTGACTCGTCCCACTGCTCTCCTGGTGGAAGAGCCATGTCTGGGTCAACACGGAAATCCATCCCAACGTAAGGGAAGTCCTGAATGGAAAAAACCTGACTTTCCAACCATTGGAAATACTCAGGTTTGAACTGAGCAACTTTTGTCGTCTCGTCCGGGTGACGGGCCATGACTGCGACCCATCGCATCTGTTTGGGCTCTCGAAGAAGCCCAGCTCCAATAGTAAGGTGCTATGGGATCAGCATAGGAACCCTCTCCAGGCCAAAACTCACGACCAAAGCCCCATAACCAAAGGTCTTTAGTTGTCCGCTCTTGGCCCTGGTCAGTTGGCCTTTCACATTGGCCAGCACAGCATTGCACCAGTTGAAGATGGTGCCTCGAAAGAAATCAACTGCCATACGCATCTCGGATCCGGTGGCAATATGTAATGCGGCATCTCCGCAAAGTCTGGTGACAGTAAACGCAATCACCATGAGCTCAGGACGGGATATGGTCTTTATGTATATCCCTTTGTCTTTAGCCTGGCTGTTGCAGTACTCTAGCCGGAGGCTATCGACAGACTGGCCACCTGGCCTAGTTCTGTATAGAGTCAAGTCTTCACCTCTCTTAGGCAAACCAGTCAAGAAATAAATGTCCTCCGGCTCAATTTCGAGCTGGTGCCTGCCAATGAAAAAACACTGGTCCTGTATGCTCCATCTGTCAACCAGCCACTGTAAGAAATCTACCTGAGCCCTCATGCCAGGAATGGTCCAGAATTTGTACAGTTCGCATGCCCTCAAAGCATCAAGTGAAGGTTGATCATTCCATGCAGCAGTATCCACGTCCTCATGCTCTCGTTCATGCCAATCTAGCATGATATACTCTCTGCATCAAGTATAAAGATTAATTAAATTGCTAGAAAACATTTTGATTGGTCCATTTTTGAGAAATTTTGGGTTCAAAACCCTTGCGGCGGGGTACGCACCCTCCGCGTTAGACACAGTGCGTGGGTCCGCACTTTGTCTACATGGAAGGTGCGGACCTCGAGCTTTTTCCCAATGGAGAAAAAGTCGGGGTCCGCGGGTCCGCAATGGTAAACCTGCGGACCCCCGCGCGCGGGTTTTGCGCCTAAAAACCCTCCCAAAAAATGAAATGAGGGACTAAATCAAAAAACTAAACGGTTGAAAATGAAGAGTAGGATGATGTGGATTACCTGGAGAAGACGACGCTCGATTCCGACGGTTGGATTTTCCACAATCTTCACGGGAAGTTTTCTAAGCAAAAGCACTATTTTCTCACCCAAACTCGAATGGTAAAAATGAATTGACAAAGGCCCTTTTTATAAGTTTTTTGAGTAAATAAATCACAAATTTGTTTATGTTTCACTTTGAAAAGGTATTTTGCAATGCTTTTATCCATTTCAAACAGGTATGAGTAATGTTTGTGTTTTTGTGCAGAATAAAGGATTATTCAGGCGAAATCTATCATTTTCAACGAAAAAACAAGTAGAGTCATCTTTAATCCCTTTTTTGACTTCTAAAACATGAAAAGATTGCCGAGCGTTTCTTTTACACTCATTAAAACGGAATTAAAAGATGGTCCACTTACAGCGCTTTTCCGACCGTAAAAACATGAAAAGATTGCTGGATTTTTGTCGTTTCAAATTCGATATTGGTTATAAAACGACGTGTCGTTGATCGCTTTTTTACTTTTTTCGGATCAGTAACACTAATAATGAAAAGTACTCCTTGGTCGTAAAATATCAAATGGTTCTCTCAAGTATTATTTTATACTTTTTCGGGCTTGGGAGACACAAATTTACAAAAAAGGTCAACCCTTGAGTCTTCTTAAGTTTTTTCAGACTCTCTAAAATTGAAAAACGCCGAGTTTCTCCTATACTGGACTCGTTAAAATTTCACAGTAAAGGACCTGTTAAATTACAAACGGGAACGAACCACTCCTTCTTAGGGTTCGAATTTAAACTAAGTTGGACTCATCCGAAGGATGAGCTTATAATCAAGCAAATGTTATCCTCCTCAAGCTTCTCAAAAATAAAGAGGTACTTGCCAGAAATGGTGGGGGAAAGGAGAGGAAAATGATCCTGTTTGTCATACTTTGTAACCACTCTTGAACACGACACTTTTATTCACCTGGGTTGGGAAATCCTTTGCCTAATAGTTGATCAAACCACATTGAAAGTCTTCAGCCAGTTTCTGGGTATTAACTTTGGGTCAACTGTCACCAAGCCATCTGTCGTGTCATTATGTGTTCAAGAGGTCACTGCCAATAAGCCATTCATATGTAAAAATATCTGTCATCCATCTTGACCATCCCTGAGTCAGTCCTTGCAACTAAATTTCTTCAACTTGATCTATGATTTCGTGTTGTGGGCTTGCCTACGACGGATCGCTTTCTATCGACATCAGCTCATTATCTAGAAAGATGATCTAGAAATCGTCAGTACCTTGAGATCTGCATGCCTCAATGGCAGGTTTCTTGCCTTTGACGACAGTTTACATCATTGACTTTCGATCGAAGGATTCCATGATATGTTCGACATCAACACATTTACTCACATCTCATGGATTGTACTGGGTACTTTGAGAGCCATTGACATCACTGGTGGTTTCTCTCACACTTGTTAACAGTTTACATCATTGACTGGTAATCAAGTGGTTTCTACCATGTTCGACATCAACACATTTATTCGCATGGATAGAATCGTACTTTTTCGGGAAGTAGAAATGAAGACCCTGGATCTAGTTTCTACCATCCAGGTTGCGAGGAATTTTGTATTCATTGTGTTGTGGACTATTTATAAATAGATGGCTGCGTCCATACTGTGTTCACATGAGTCCATACTTGTGATGTTTTACAAGATCATTCCTATATCAGAGCAGTAGATAGTTTTCTAGTTAGTTTTGATCTGAGTATGGGAATGCCTACCTCAGCGATGATATGATCTCATATATATATCTTGCATTGAATGTTTTTACAGGTTCCGACCAGGCTCTCCACAAGATGATCCTCGAAATGATAAAGTAATTCACTCTTCCTATATGATAAATGAAATCCTCATCTACTACAGACTTCGCACTTTAGGGGGAAATCTGTTACACTAAAATATCGTCACCATGGTTATTTGCAGTCAGTATGGGTCTATCATCACTTGTACTATCCTCCTAAGCAAGTATAAGACCTCAGCTCTTCAAATAAAGCTTTGGAAGTGGGAGAAAGACATTTAAAATCAATGTAACTCTGGTTCCGCACTTTCTCTCATGGTCACCTGCGGTCCCGCACCTTCTGTGTACAAAAGCTGTGTACCTACCCACTCTGTCCCTAACGGTGTAGGTGAGGACCCCTGTGAAAGTCAAAAGGCGCAAGTTTTATCTTAAAAAAATCACTTTGGATTAATTCTAGAGTTTTCTAGAAGGAATTTTGACGTGGATTGTTCGCTCTGAGGTGGTTCATGCATCCCAAAAGAGAAGGAGGTAATCCCTTGACTAAAGGAGCTATCCCTTTGAAGGAGGGCTTTATCCCTTTGAAGGAGGACCTAGTAACTTCCCTCCATTGCACTATAAATACAGGCATTGGGGTGAGGACTAGGGAGGTTAGAAGCTAAACATTTTGAGGGTAAATGTTGGTGAAATTAAGACTCTTTGGTTGAGCTTGAGAGGAGAGATCACATACCTCTTGGTTCCATTGGAGAGTGAGTGAAACTTGTCAAAGTAGAGGAGACATCTTGTTGGACCCTGGTGTTTGGTCAATTTAGTGAAGTCTAAATTGCAACTTTTAAATGTCAACCCGGGGCTCGTAAGCTGATGAAGTGAGGTGTACTATATGTACTTAGATAACCTTTTCTTAATCTTTTGTCGTTTTTAGCTTTTTTTTTAAGTTTGTTTTCAAATGTATCTTTCCTACTGTGATGTGATGGAAGTGTAATAAAGCAAGTGAAATGTGGATGATTGTGGTGATCTCTAAATGATTTCTCAAAACTTAAAAAGTATTCTACAATAAAGCTTTGAACAACAACTGCAATAAAATCAACTCTTAAAGGGAAAAAAAGACATCAAATAAAAGACTAATGACATCGGCCCAGTATCTCTGCTGCTGAATGAAAATGGAAATGAAATCTATATTAAACCCAACTAAGAATAAGAACAAATATCTCACACTATTTCAAATCTTCAATTTAATCTTCTCTATGAAAAGATATCATGAAATGTTAAGCAATGTGAAATCTAAGTGAAACTAGATAAAAAGGACTAGTCACAATACTTTAACTTTCTCTTAACCTTTTGCCTTTCAGCTGAATTTATCATGTAAGAAATAGTTATGAATAAGTCAAGTAATGTGAGTTCTAAAGCAAACTAAATAAAGCTATACTAAATGATATTTTGGCTCCCAATAAAGTTATTTGATTATGGAAAAGGAACCATCAATAGATGAACAACTTGATGTCTAAGAGCAGAAAGTAAATGTGCAGGTTAAAGAAATGACAGTAAGGAAAATCAAAACTGCAAAACAATGAAGGTCAACAACATATACAAGATGATCACGCATGCCACTAGTTATGAAAAGAAAAGAAGAAAAACTGTCCCGGGCTTGCCTAAGAAACCTGCATAACACACTGATCAGTCATGAACATAAAAGTGCAGAAATGTAAATCAACAGAAATTAAAGTTTATGTACAGCTAATATACATGTTGAAAACGCAACAATTTAAAAGACATCTGTACAGCTAATATACATGAAACGAGAAAAAGAAATGCAGGAAATTAAAGTTTACTGTACAGGACTTCAGCAAACAGGGGCCCTCTGCCTACTTCAGCCGGTTCAAGGAACAGTTATACGCTTAAATGCAAAACAATCTTCTCATGTATTGACAGCAAATGTAAAGTACAATGGGAAGTTCAAAATTACATACAAAATGATTACAACCACGATTAACTCTACAACGTTCAAGGACGCTTTATTTATAAGGAGAAAAGCAAACTACTTTAACGAGATCTATGCTATTCAACTAGCTGTTTAAAAACACGTGAATCCTTTGCGTCCCCGGATCTAGGTAACTGTCATCGTGCTCATTCAATCTGGGGAATATGGCTGTTGGATTCGTGCTTCTAGATTGTCTCCATGGCTGAGGATGATGCCACCTAGCTTCATGTGCCCAAAAACAGAGCAACGCCGAGCCGTGCCACCGCTGAACACCTCTGTTGACCGGTATTTGCCTCCCCGTTGACCGCAGGCTTTTATGGCTGTTCTGGGTGATCTGGAGGGACACGTACCATGTCCTTGACCCCTGGAACTTGCCCATGTGGCTCATCTTCTTGGAGGACACCTGTAACATATCGTTTAATAAAACAACTGCGGAATCCTGTGTTGGCTGCAGAAACCTGGATCAGCTGCGGAAACCTGTGTTGGCTGCGGAAACGCAGCACACTGAACCAAAATTCTAAACCAAACAACAGTCACTTAGCATAGTTAGAAAATCATGTAAAAATTCCTAAAATACAATGATTTAATCAACTTGGTGGATGAAATGAGTGGGAAAAGGAGGAAATGAATGGGAAAAGAAGGCTGAGAGGGTGTGTAAGGAGGTACAGGTTCAAGGCTCTACATACCCCCACTGTGAAGGTGTTGCATGTCCTCATGCAACCAAAACTTATTTCTTTTCCTCAATCCATGTGCTCTGATGCTTCTACAAGAACATCCAGTCTTCTTCTCTTTCTCCTTGATGCCAAAATGGTCCTTGGTTTCTTGACTAGACACCTGAACTTCAAATTAATCAATGCCCTGCTCAGCTTCTTGCACTTTTTCTTCAATTTTCTATTCTTCTTCTGCCACAGTCCTAAGTGAAGCATGGTATTGTCATGGACAATCTTGTCCACTTTACTTTGCTCTTTTAATGCTTCATTTTCTTGTTTAATGTGCCTGTTTAAGACTTCTAGCTCAAACACTTCCTGTTTTAAGGACTGCACCTGTGCATCAAGTGGCAAGGTAGTGCTTGGTCCCGCAACTGATCGTTCCAAGGACTCTAAGTAGTTATATGCTTCTTGCTGGGTGGAATCTACCTCAGGTGTTTGTCTCGGCCTGAACTCAAATTCTTGAAAAGGAGGACTGTTTTCTCTTTCCAGCTGAAAAGGACTTTCCTCACGTGGAGGACTTGCCTCAATGTCTTGCTGAGCTGGACCTTTTTCAGGTGTTCCTTCACCTAAATCAATAAAGTGTGATTGTTTTTCTTGGGTCACTTTCTTTCCTTTGAGCCTACTGCTCCTCCTCACATGTGGACTAGTGCTCTCTTTCTGGGCACTCTGTTTTTCTTTTTGTTTCTTTGCTGAGGCAGCAGTTGGAAGATGTGCTAACCTTTCGGCCAAAGTTTGAGATTCTTCTTCTACAGATGGTTCAGGGGATGGATATGTCTCTTGAATAGTTACTTTACCTTTGTCCTTTTTCTGCTTCTTATTTCTAGCTCCCTCTTCTTCTTCCTCATGAACAGTTTCCTGAGTGCCTACTGTAGGAAGGTCTTGGGTTGTAACATTTCTTTCTCTCCTCCTACTTCTTCTTGGGATTTTTGGGGAACTGCTGGCAGAGGCTTCAGTCACTTCTTGGAAGTGATTTCTGATCAAATTTTTTTCCCAAGTATCGTTATTGTTTTTCAATTGATCCTCAATGAGAATTTTGATGAGCCCGTGATGGTAAAGGTGGGATTCAATATGGCCTACATGTTTCTGAACAGCAGAGCTCATTTTCTTTAGACTTGCTAGCAGAAAGTAAGGTAAATTAAGGGCATGGCCTTCCATAAAATTCATCATAATCCTTGCATGGTACATATACATGGTGCCAAAACGACCCTCGCATGTAATAAAATTCTGAACAAGTAATAACAGTGTAGACCATTCCTCTTTGATTACATGCACAGGAATTCCCTTAGTAAATATAGAAGTATCCATCCCTGTGTTTTTGAGCATGACTCTCCATCCTTGATCATCCAGGCCTCTGTTTTTAAACCATCTATCTCCCTGTTGTGGTAAACTGGTTGCTGCTGCTATTGTAACCTCTGTTATTGTGAATTTCAAGTCCCCTACCTCCACTACGTGTCCATTAAAGGATCGAGCAAAAGCTTTAGTGACTTCCTTATTATAACCTCTGAACTTTTGAATAAACTTCAACCAATTTGCTTTCTTCAATGACTCCTTCGTCTGTGGATACCCCTCCAGGTATTTCGGGCCCTCAGGTTCAGCTCTGAGTAACTTTCCCATTCTCGGCTTCCAACCCCAGCTGAAAATTTTACTGTGTGTGGACGTTCAAGGGAAAAACGAGCTGATTACGGGATTCTTAAGGTAAGTGGAGTGGCCGTAGTCAAAATGCAAAGCGTATGCAGTGACTGTAATCAGGGTTTAGAGCAAAGCTATGGAGGTTGCAGCGGAAATGGAGAGCAGAGAATGGTATGAGCACGAGGTAAACAACAGTCATGGGTTTAGCATCAAATGCATGCGGGAGTGGAGTGATAAATGGGCAGTATAACGGCTGAGTCCTTTCGAATCGGTTGGCTTACGCCACGTATCAACGTTGGCTGCGGAAGTTATGGTGGAGGAGAGCCGTAGTACAGTAGGTCACTTCTTCTACGTACGGCCAATAAATGAAAGAGCAGCCCCATTTCGAGTTTGAATTAATAGTGATTATGGAACCGTTAGAAAGGAATGAGGTGGATGGATTATCATCATGGAAGAGGAGTGATATGGATCTTGCCGTATCAAATCATTGTATTTAGTGGAATTTCCATGATCTAATAACTATGCATACAATGACATTAAATTGTTATTTGGTAGAGATTTTGATCATACCTTTGGAAGTTTTCCATTTGTTGATTAAGGCTTCTGACCCATTATTGCTTTTTGATCTTGCAGATACCTCATATATTTGCTGCCTTTGGTGATGATGATGCTAACCCTTGACTGTGATTTTCTTTTGAAAACAGAGTGCTGCTGTAGAGACAGAGTGATGCTGGCTGCGAAAATCGTTTTGAGCTGCGGAAACTGGTGCTAGCTGCGGAAACAGTTCCCAGCTGCGGAAACTGAAACAACACCCCTTTAACTGCACAAATATAGTTAGAAAAAGAACTAACTGAATGAAATAGTCCTGAGAAGGACTTTTATTGATGGAATGGAATGAAATGGAAATGGAATGGAGTGAAGTGGAATGGAGATGAAGATGAGATGGAGGTGAAGATGGAAATGACAAGTGAGGTGGAGTGAAGATGGAAGGGAAGAGAGATTTTTTTTTTTTGGAAAATATAGAGTGTCAGGTGTCCCTGATTTTCACTCTACATTTTCTGTATAAGACTGCCAATCTATGATTGGTTTTCAGGCTTATACAAAAGATCTATATATATATATATATATATATATATATATATATATATATATATATATATATATATATATATATATATTATTATTATTATTATTTTTTTTTTTTCTTTTTTTTTTTAACTGAAAGAAACAAAGATTAGGCTGATGGAGGAGAAGAATTCTTCTCCACCAGCCTCATTGCAGAATTTTCTTGAAACATTTTGACAAAGTCCTCTTTTGAGAGTGGCTTATGATAAATTTTCAATCGGTGGCCATTCACAATGAGAGGAGTTTGAAACTCATCAATAGTCTTGACTCGAACTGCTCCATTGCTAAAGACTTCATCAATCTCATATGGTCCAAGCCAATGAGTCTGAAATTTCCCTTTGAAGTCTTTAAACTTGGAATCAAACAGTAACGCCCAATCTCCCTTTTGAAACTTTTTCTCTTTGATATATCTGTCATGCCACTTAGTTCTTTGGTGCTGAACTAGATCAGTCCTTAAAATTACATCTTGTCTTATTTCATCTAGCTCATTCAGCTGCTCCATTCTGTGCTTTTGGGCTTCTGATAGATTCATCCCCAATTGAACTGCCATCTTGAAGGTTTTGACTTGAAACTCAATGGGGAGCAAGACTTCTTTCCCATAAACAAGTTCATAGGGAGAATGTCCTATTGTGTTCCTCCATGTAGTTCTATAGGCCCATAAGGCTTCAGGAAGCCTTTCTGCCCAATCTCTTTTGTGGAGATGAACAGTCTTGGTGATGATGCTCTCAAGAAATTTGTTTGTGGATTCTACTTGACCATTTGCTTGTGGATGGTATGGAGTAGATTTTCTGTGCTTGATTTTGTATTCCTCCATCAGCTTCTCCATCAAGTTAGATGTAAATTGACTTCCCTGATCTGTCACAATTTCTCTTGGGACACCAAAATGAGTAAAAATATCCTCAAAAAGAAATTGAACAACTGAATTTTCAGTGGCAGAAGGCAATGCCTTGGCTTCTACCCATTTAGTAACATAATCAGTGCAAACCAATATATACTTCTTTTGTCTAGATGGTGGGTTAATAGGTCCAATGAAATCTAAAGCCCATTTTTCAAAGGGTTCGATGAGTACCTGTAGCTGTAATGGCATTTCACTTGAAAGAGTTGGTCTCCCAATTCTTTGGCAGCTGTCACACCTTCTAACATATTTTTTTTCATCTTTGAAGAGAGAAGGCCAATAATATCCTAAAGAAAAGATTTTATAGGTCGTCCTCTTGTCAGCAAAGTGTCCACCGCATGGTTCATCATGACATGCCTTAAGGATGTCAGGCATTTCATCTTCTCGAACACATATTCTGATCACACAATCTAGCCCTGTTTTGAACAATTCATTAGAAATCCATGAATACTTTGAACTCTCCTGAATGATTTTCCTTTTTTCATTAGGAAATAAGTGTGGAGGTAGCTTCCCTGTAACCAAATAGTTAGCAATATCTGCATACCAAGGAGTTTTATTAGTTACTGCAAACAAATATTCATTTGGAAACTTATCCTCTACAGGAGAATCTTCGTTAGTATTTTGGATTCTAGACAAGAAATCAACTACTGTATTTTGTTTTCCTGGTCTATCTAACACAGTAATATTGAATTCTTGTAAAAGTAAAAGCCATCTTGTAACTCTGCCATTAGTAATAGGTTTGTTCATGAGATATCTAATTGCAGAATGATCAGTATGGACAAAAGTTTCATAGCCAGTTATGTAATGTCTAAACTTGTTAATTGCATGCACAACAACTAAGAACTCTTTTTCAGTCACAGTATAATTTAACTCAGTGGGAGTCAAATTTTTACTGGTGTAGTAAATGGCATAAGGAACTAAATCCTTTTGACCCAACACAGCTCCTAGAGCTGTATCTGAAGCATCTGTAGAAATATGGAAGGGAAGTTTCCAATTTGGCCCTCTCAAAATGGGTGCTTCAGATATTCTTGTTTTTAAAGTTTCAAATGCAGATTGACAGTCAGGATCCCAATTGAATTCACAGTCTTTTGTAAGTAATTTGAAGAGCGGAGATGCTATCTTGGTGAAGTTTTCAATAAATCTTCTATAATATCCAGTAAATCCAAGAAAACTTCTAACATCTTTTTGACAATTTGGAATAGGTAACTTGGAGATGACTTCAACTTTTGATCTATCAACTTTAATTCCATCTCCTGAAATATGATGTCCTAAAACAATCCCTTCAGTAAACATCATAAAACTTTTTTCATGACTTAATGAAAGATTTGTTTCTTTACATCTTATAAGGAATTTTTCCAAATTTTCTAATGCCTCTTCAAATGAATTACCATAAACTGTAAAATCATCCATATAGACCTCTACACAATCATGAATTAGATCAGAAAAGATTCCTAGTACTGCCCTTTGAAATGTTGCGGGTGCATTACATAATCCAAAAGGAAGTACTCGGTAAGAAAAAGTTCCCCAAGGACAGGTAAATGTGGTCTTGTCCTGATCTTCAGGTGCTACCTGAATTTGATTATAACCACTAAAACCATCCAAAAATGAGAAATACTTTTTGCCTGCTAAAGTATCTAATACTTGATTAATAAAGGGTAAAGGAAAGTGATCCTTCAAAGTTTCCTTGTTCAATTCCCTGTAATCAATGCAAACCCTCCATTTACCATTCTTTTTAGGTACTATAACCAAAGGAGAAACCCACCGACTATCTGAAATAGGGTAAATGAAGTTTACATTAAGTAAATTTTGGAGCTCTTCTTTCACTATCTCCCTAAGGTTTGGATTCATCCTTCTTTGAGGTTGTCTGATTGGTCTGCTGTTTTCCTCAATGTAGATGTGATGAATGCAAGTCTTAGGATCAATACCTTTCATATCAGTATACTCCCATGCAAATGCAGTAGAATGTTTTTGCAAGATTTTTGTTAGCTCCCCCTGTTGTGATTTTTCCAAGTTTCTGTTGATATTCAATGTTTTTCCTGGAAAAATCTCAATGGCAAAACTACCAAACTCTTCCATAGAGAAAAGAGACATTTGCCTAGATGATAGACACTCAATGCCAGAATCCAGCTCAAATTGTGAGTGGTCATACTCTGAAGATGGTTCAAAGTTTTCTAATGTGTTCAGAATTTGACTATCTTCACTAATCTCAGAAATGGTAAAGACAGGTTGTATAGTATCTTCATCATCAACCCACTCATTATCTCCTATTTCTGTAATTGCTTTTGCTGGAGGATACAAATTGAACTTCTTTGTCGAATTACCATCAGAAATATACATATCCCCAAACCTACAACTTATGAAAGCATCAGCTGTGGCTAGCCAAGGTCTTCCTAAAATAGGAGGATGTCCTCCTAGATTACTCTTGGGAGTTAAAATCATGAAATCCACTGGATATTCCCAAGAGTCTAGGGAGACTGGAATGTCTTCTAATACACCATCTGGTTTAATAATTGATCGATCTGCCAATTGCAATAAAGTAGGTGTAAAAAGAAGATTAGGAAGTTTTAGCTGTTCCATAGTCTGTCTACTCATGATGTTGATAGCAGCCCCTAAATCAATCAAAGTATTTGGTATTTCTACCCCATTGATATGTGTTTTGACAATTGGACTACCGAGATCTACATATTTCTGCATAGTAATTTTTCCCATCATGATATCTGCAATTTTCCCTACCAGGTGGATCCTTCTGGTATCTCTTGGTTTCCTTCCTGGTCTTTTAAGACTCAACTACTTTATTGTTTTTGCTAGAATAGGAATCTCTTTAATGGCTTGTAACAAGGGAATCTTGATACAGACATTCTTCAATTCATCTAGAAAATTATAGTCAGGAAACCAAATTTGTTTTTCCACTCCTTTGTCAATTTGTAATCTTTCAGGAAAAGGAGGTGTGGATAAAGATGCAGGTTGCTCAACTATGGGAGTTGTGGGGGTTAATTATTTTTCTTTTTCTTTTTTAGTGTTTGGGTTTTGAAGAGATGCTTCAGAACCCTTATTGGCTTCAAGAGACTCTTCCTCAAAAATGCTTTGCTTTTGAGCATTTATAGAAGGTTTATCTAGGACTCTACCTGATCTTAGTTGTAATTCTTTGAGAGGAACAATCATATAGGTAGGAAATTGTTGACCTTCCATCATGTAAGCATTTTGAGGGTTTTTATTATTGGGGTTTGGCAATGGCTGAGAAGGAAGTTGATTTGAATTCTGTTGGAATGGAAGCAAGAGTTGAGAATTTGGATTCTGTTGAGAAGGTTGTTGTTGTTGTGGAAATGGCAATGATAGTTGTGGATTTTGATTTGGAAGTTGTGGAGCTTGTTGGTTTTGAAAAGATGGAGTATATTGGTAAAACTGAGCAAATCTCCCATAAGGATTTTGCATACCTTGTACCCATGATTGAAAAGGATTTTGAGGTTGGGACCAAGGTTGTTGCCAAGGATTCCAATTTGGTGGGGGTTGAAAATTCATAGAGTTGTTAAACCCTTGATTTTGTTGCCCCTGCCAAGGTCTCCTTGCAACAAAACAGAGAGATTCGATTGTATTTGGATCTTCTTGAAAGACAGCTTTGAGCCCAGGAATTGAAGGACAATCCTTGGTCTCATGATTCTCTGAAAAAATTACACATGTTTCTACAACTTTTGCATCCAAGGGACATTCCCTTAGAGCATGTTTCTTCCTACACTTTGGGCAAAAGATGGCCAAAGCCTTAGCTTCTGCTTTCTGCTTATTGTGGATCTTAAGGGTGTCTAGTTGCTCACTAAGACTCCCTAAGATATCAGTTTTGAATTCATCAAGCATGTTGCCAATCTCAGCCCTACTTACCGATCCAGTTGCAGATTTATTTGCTCTGATCAGAGAAGGATATCTAGGCCCTTTTTGAGTTTTAGATTTCCCTCTTGAGAGATGGACACATAGCTCTGCTATATCATTGAGTGAAAGTTGAGATATATCTCCCTTCCCCATCATGTTCAAAATATCTATCCATTCATCTCTAATGGATTTTAATAGAAGGGCTTTCAAGGTCTCCTCATCTAAGTTACTCATTTTTGCTCTTTTCAAGTTGTATTGAAATCTTTCAAGTAACTCCAAGTTTTCATCTTCTTTTTGCACCATTTTAAATAACTCATCTTTGTGATTGGTGGGCATACAATAGTCCAGGTACCTATCCAAAAATGTTTGTTTCATATCATTCCAAGACCTAATGGATTGAGTGAGTAATCCCATGAACCATTTCAAAGCTGCTCCTTTCAATGTTGAAGGAAACAATTTGAGTTTTTGAGAGTCTTCCAAATAATCATAAGTTCGACACACTACCTAAAACTCAAATAGAAATGTTTCAGGGTCCTCATTCCTTAACCCATGGAAGTTTGGGAGGACAGATGGTGAGATGTTTTTCATTGTGGCTCAGGAGTCCTCATCGACTATAGGAAATCCAAATGAGTTGTCTCCATCCCTATTTCCCCCAATGTTACCTCTACCTCCTCCATTGTTTCCTCCTCCTCCTCCTCTACCTCTACCAAATCCAGTTGCTCCTTCCTCTGTCATGGTAGTTTCCCTGGAGACTTCAGAGTCTTCTGGTTCTTCTACTAAGGGTGTATGAGAAGGAATTTCTCCCTCTTCTTCAGATGATTCTACTTCTTCAATTACAATTTGTCTCTCTGTAGAAGGAAGGAAAGGATCTCTTTCTAGTTCAGATTCGATGGAAGGTGTGGGAGAGTCGACTCCTGCCTCTTGAATTCCAGGAATCCTAGGGCTAGGAGTGTAAGTTGGAGATGATGGAGGTGTCTCTTGTCTATTCCTTGAAGTAGATGGACTTGTAAAAATCGAACTCTTGGCTCTAGCTAAAAACCTTCCCCTAGAATCTCTTGCTCTATGCATGTCATTTTTATTTTTCTTCAAGTCGGGGTAATAATTCTCTTTCTGATCTTCCAGGTCACTCTAGGTGCAAGAAGAGAGCATACTCAAGAGACTATTAAACCAATAACTTTCTCTTTTCTGATCCTCTAGATCACATTAAGTGCAAGAGGAGAGCATACTTTGAGAGGTTATCAATTTTCCTTGAATTTTTTTTTTTTTTTTTTAGAAATTGGCTACCTAATTTCACTTCCCTGGCAACGGCGCCAAAATGTTTGGTCAATTTAGTGAAGTCTAAATTGAAACTTTTAAATGTCAACCCGGGGCTTGTAAGCCGATGAAGTGAGGTGTACTATATGTACTTAGATAACCTTTTCTTAATCTTTTGTCGTTTTTAGCTTTTTTTAAGTTTGTTTTCAAATGTATCTTTCCTACTGTGATGTGATGGAAGTGTAATAAAGCAAGTGAAATGTGGATGATTGTGGTGATCTCTAAATTATTTCTCAAAACTTAAAAAGTATTCTACAAGAAAGCTTTGAACAACAACTGCAATAAAATCAACTCTTAAAGGGAAATAAAGACATCAAATAAAAGACTAATGACATCGGCCCAATATCTCTGCTGCTGAATGAAAATGGAAATGAAATCTATATTAAACCCAACTAAGAATAAGAACAAATATCTCACACTATTTCAACTCTTCAATTTAATCTTCTCTATGAAAAGATATCATGAAATGTTAAGCAATGTGAAATCTAAGTGAAACTACATAAAAAGGACTAGTCACAATACTTTAACTTTCTCTTAACCTTTTGCCTTTCAGCTGAATTTATCATGTAAGAAACAGTTATGAATAAGTCAAGTAATGTGAGTTCTAAAGCAAACTAAATAAAGCTATACTAAATGATATTTTGGCTCCCAATAAAGTTATTTGATTATGGAAAAGGAACCATCAATAGATGAACAACTTGATGTCTAAGAGCAGAAAGTAAATGTGCAAGTTAAAGAAATGACAGTAAGGAAAATCAAAACTGCAAAACAATGAAGGTCAGCAACATATACAAGATGATCACGCATGCCACTAGTTATGAAAAGAAAAGAAGAAAAACTGTCCCGGGCTTGCCTAAGAAACCTACATAACGCACTGATCAGTCATGAACATAAAAGTGCAGAAATGTAAATCAACAGAAATTAAAGTTTATGTACAGCTAATATACATGTTGAAAACGCAACAATTTAAAAGACATCTGTACAACTAATATACATGAAACGAGAAAAAGAAATGCAGGAAATTAAAGTTTACTGTACAGGACTTCAGCAAACAGGGGCCCTCTGCCTACTTCAGCTGGTTCAAGGAACAATTATACGCTTAAATGCAAAACAATCTTCTCATGTATTGACAACAAATGTAAAGTACAATGGGGAGTTCAAAATTACATACAAAATGATTACAACCACGATTAACTCTACAACGTTCAAGGACGCTTTATTTATAAGGAGAAAAGCAAACTACTTTAACGAGATCTATGCTATTCAACCAGCTGTTTAAAAACATGTGAATCCTCTGCGTCCCCGGATCTAGGTAACTGTCATCATGCTCATTCAATCTGGGGAATATGGCTGTTGGATTCGTGCTTCTAGATTGTCTCCGTGGCTGAGGATGATGCCACCTAGCTTCACGTGCCCAAAAACAGAGCAACACAGAGCCGTGCCATCGCTGAACACCTTTGTTGACCGGTATTTGCCTCCTTGTTGACCGCGGGATTTTATGGCTGTTCTGGGTGATCTGGAGGGACACGTACCATGTCCTTGACCCCTGGAACTTGCCCATGTGGCTCATCTTCTCGAAGGACACCTGTAACATATCGTTTAATAAAACAGTTGCGGAATCCTGTGTTGGCTGTAGAAACCTGGATCAGCTGCGGAAACCTGTGTTGGCTGCGGAAACGCAGCACACTGAACCAAAATTCTAAACCAAACAACAGTCACTTAGCATAGTTAGAAAATCATGTAAAAAGTCCTAAAATACAATGATTTAATCAACTTGGTGGATGAAATGAGTGGGAAAAGGAGGAAATGAATGGGAAAAGAAGGCTGAGAGGGTGTGTAAGGAGGTACAGGTTCAAGGCTCTACACCTAGGAGGTGCTTGTACAACGTCAAGGCAAAGGTTGTAAAGTTCTTCTTCTTTTGAATTAATACAATCAAACTCATTTTTCTCAACAAGTATCTTATGTTATTTGTTTCATGGACTCTTTGACTTTCATGTTAAATATGTTTTATGCAATTGGTTTTTTAGGTGCTATTTAATTTGTTTGCCTTGTTTGAGTTTGCAGATTCGTGAAAAGGAGCTCATTTGGATCAAAAGAGCGAGGGCATCCACAAGCTTACGTTGGACCAAAGGTAGGCCCTAAGAAACACTTGTTTGCTATTGTTTATTGAAGCATATTTAGAGAAAGATAGTGTCTGGTTTGTTTGCTTGTCATTAGGTCTTCTTTAGATTCTAGGAAGGTCTATCTTGTCCGCAAGATCGACTCATTCCGTGCGACAGTACCAAACCGGTCGATTTATGACTAACTTAGACCAAAATGAGGTCTTCCTGGGCCTGAAGCGATTTCATTGGTCAGGTTTACCCTCAAGCCTAATGAACTGGCCGTTTCCAATGGTTATCAGTTCAAATCGACTGGTTTTGAATACTATTCTTGTAACAACAATGAATTGGCTGCCTAATAATAAAAAATTCTTTTAAATTCCTATATGACTTAGTCCCAACTTTACACATATAGACTCCAAATGGGATTTTTAAATGATAGATAATATGCCTTACTGGAAGGATTTTCTACCACTATTTTGGAAAATTTTAGTAGACACAATATACTTTCCATAGAATCATGGGATTGCTGAGGATTGAGGGCTTACTCATCATGGGTAAAATGAATACTTAAAGCATCAATTGCAATGACATACAAATAAGGGTTGTGCTCTTCTATGATGGGTATGATAATTTTCCATGTACACACTCTACAAGAAGCATTTGTGTGGAATGTTAACTACATTGGTGAGAAAACTTCCAGAGTTGAGCTATGAAATCATGTTGAGAATAAAATCCCAATTTTTTTTACCACACATGTAGTTGAATTCAGTCAGCAAAAAGAGCCTTTTGGTTGGTATCTCTTGCTATTGAAGGCTTTTCTAATCTGTGATACCATTTTATAAGATGAAGTACTCTTTAATAAACTTTTTTTAGTTAACATCAAACAATTTAGGGATTTCTACTTTTAATGAAAGAAGCAATATTTTAACACCTTATAAGATATATTAATAAGAGGGATATGCCAATCCACTTACTCTATCCTTACGCATGGCTTAGGAATTAATATAATGACTCACATATTGACTTACTAGCCTCTAGACCTTATAGCCAAATCCTCTAGGAATTAGATGCCAAAGAGATCATTTCCAATCACTGGCCAAAGTGTTAAGTGAAACTAACATGGAAAATCCTCTAGTCTAGGAAATTAACCCATAAACATGTAAGATTTTGAGGTTACTTTGAAAATGTTTACACCATGTCTGGGAGTGCTTCATGGTACTTGGGGTGACCAGGTGCTCAAAATTGTGTTCAAAAATCAAAGTTGTGAGAATGGTATGGAACCTGAACGACCGCGTAGTTCTCTCATCTTGAATCCTGTATGCTCCTAGAAATGCGACCTGTTCACTTTGTCAAATAGGTAAAAAATTTGTAGATGGATGACATGGATGGTAATTGGGCATTCGTACTACCTAGGTGGCAAGTGGAATATTCTTGGAATATTCTGTTGCGGTGGAATTATTTGATTGGCCCATGTGTTATTGTTTTGGCCAATGAGGAGGTGACATGTGGCTAAGACGGAGGCCGCCACATGTCCTCCTAATTACATATAAAATTTTGGTATGGCAGATAGGCCGGAGGCTGGGCTCAACTTTGCGACCTCCCACAACACAACGCAATGAGTCACCAATCCACCTACACGTTGTTTATTAACGTTATGGGTTCCATGTTTATCTTAAAGGATATCAGAGCCGAGGTCGGGGGGAGACTGCCAACGTAACGGCCGGCGGCCCTCCCATGTGAACACACTATTGCCTATTTGCAGTAACAATTTATACCACCACCACATTGATCGCTGGGATAAACAGCCAATGGATCTGCTTATGTGAACATGTGTACAAACCGTAAATGATTACTGTGACCGCTAGAGGGAGGTGGGCAAATGCCGGGGGCTAACCCCTGGGCGCATGGCCCCTATATGAACCAAATTTTGGTTCTAAGGCCTCGACAACCAAATTAATGATCCTACAAATCTACTCGAAATTAGAGGAATTTGTTGCTCCATTAGTGGAAAATAGGGCGAACTTGTAGGTTGATGCCATATATGGTGCAAATTTTGGAGCGAATAGTGGAGAAACTAGGAGAGGTCATAACTTCTTCAGTTTTTTACCAAATTGGATGCAGAAAGTGGCTAGGTATTCATTTTTGGACGTTCTGGACTCATTGGAGCATGTTTCAGAAGCATTTAAGCATTGTAAACACATATTTTTACACTTTTGAGCATAATAGAGAGGCCTAAGCCATTGGAAGTTAGACCAAGGAGACGTAGCCCAGAAGGGGTGAAATCCATTATCATGTTCTTGTTGTGATTTTTTTTTGATGATGTCCTGTACATGTTTATGCTATTTTTCAATCTCTTATTTATGTTAAAATTTTTCATAAAATTAACATAAAAACTCATTTTTCACTTGAAAAATTCATGAATCCTTAAGCACAATGAAAGCATTTCTTTCTAATCCAAGGAGTATCTTAGCACAACAATCTAATATTCTAAATCAGATCATTTTGGTATTAGAGCACTAAGTTTTATTTATCAAAGAAGGATATTACTATTTGCAAGTTTATGTCATGCTTACAAGGTTAAAACTCAAAAGAGGAGAAGGGAAGCTAGTTGGAAGCCCTGAAGTTGGGTCAAGGGGAAAGAGAGCAAGGTTGCCACAATCTCTAGCACTAGTTCAACCTCAAGTTGCAGTTGAGACTCTAGAGATAATGTCTCATGAAGGAGAGCTTAAAAACATGACAGAAGATGAGAAGACCTTCAGAAAGGATTTCTTTGATATGATAGAGATGGTGAAGGTCCTCTATGAAGAGAGGAATACCAGTTTGCAAGGGGAAAGTTCCAAACATCCCAAAGGAGATGGTTCTTTAGGAGGACGTAATGGAAATGGAGAAAAACATCCACCCTCTCCATCACATTCTTCATCTTCTTCTTCACAAGCATCTTAACCCTCTTCCACTAACACAACCCTTACTCATACTCATCATCATACTTCAAAAGGAATTGATAAATCAACTTTTTAAAAACTTGATGTTAAATTTGAGCTGCCCATGTATAATGGTGAAGTGAATGCATAGAAGCTTGATAGTTGGATTCGTCAGTTGGAGGTCTATTGCAGGATTCAAAATCATCAAGAGTATGAAATAAAGATTCAGTTAGCATCCTTGAGAATGGAAGATGCAACACTAATATGGTGGGAATCAAAGACCCAAGAGGAGATTAAAAAACACGGTAAGATATCAATTTCTTGGATTGATCTCATTGATACAATCAAAAGACAATTCTACCCTCTAGATTATATGCAGAAAGCCATCATGAATTGGAAAAACTTTAGAAAACTTAAAGGTCAAAATGTGCAAGATTACACCCAAGAATTCAGAAAAAGGTCTTTAATGTTAGGTGTAGATTTGCAATCACAGGAAACATTGTTGAAGTAAATAGGGGGTTTACAAAGTTACCTCAGGCATACTAGCTTAATGTTTATTCCCAATAATCTAGATGATGTGTGTGTGCAAGCAACTCATCTTGAGGCAAGAGGGAAAAATACTCTAGAAGAAGGTAGTAAAAATCCATTTAAGAGTAAAGGAAAAGAAAAGGGTTTCAAAGGGAAGGGAAAGAAAAATGCATCTATAAAAAAATAAGGAGAGAAAGTAACATTCAAAATTTTTTCCAGAGAGGGTCACAATGAAACTCATTGTTGGAAGCTTCATCTTGAAATGAAACCAAAAAGATACAACAAAAAGGGAAAACAAAAGACAACTACAACTACTCAATAGGGTTTGGGATTCGATTCGGGTGGTGAAACTAAAATCATAGCCATGGGGTTAAAAGGAAAAGAATCCATTTCAAGCACTGGTTCTTAAAACTCGCAAAATGAAACTCTAAAAGAAAATAGGAGAATAGAACTTTTTCACATAAGGGTGATCTCAAAACATAACAAGATTGATACACTTTTCGATAGCGGCTCTCAAGCCAATCTTATCTCTGATTTTTTTTCAAAATTTTAAACTTGGAAACCATTCCACATCATAAACCATATCCACTTGGATGGGTGTGTGACAATTAGAAAGTGTAAATTGAAATTCACCATTACTGCAAATTTCATAGATGAAGTGGATCTTGATGTGGTTCCATTAGATATATGTGGCATAGTTTTGGGAAGCTTGTACCTTTATGGAAGAAAATATATCTTCCATAGACATGAAAACAAATATCATTTATTCAAATATGGAGTAGAATATATTGTGAGAGCTCATGTTAAGAAATTAAATCTTTCACTTGTTAATGCGGGGCAGATGAAAAGACTAGTGAATTCAAGTAAGAATTTTGTGCTTCTACTGATCAAACCCAAGAATCATGTTGATAATGAAGCTTTTAAAGGTTGTGATTATAATTTGAAATCTGAATTAGTTGATGTAGTTAACCAATATGATGAGATGTTTTAGGAACTAAAGGGGTTACCTCCCAAGAGAGGAATCCAACATGAGATACAGTTGCAGTAAGATTGTCCTCTTCCTAACATTGACATGCACAGGATGTCAGTGATGGAAAGTGCAAAAATTAAGAAGAAAATTCAAGAGTTGTTGAATAAAGGGATCAGCAGACCATCTTCCTCGCCATGTGGCTCAATTATTGTCTTGGTGCCAAAGAAGGATGGAACATGTGTATGGACTTCCGTGAATTGAACAAAATTACGGTAAAGAACTGTTATCCACTTCCTAGAATAGATGATTTACTTGATCAATTGAAATATGAAAATTATTTTACTAGGTTGGAATTAAGAAGTGGCTACCATCAAATTAGAATAGCTGAAGGAGACATTTGGAAGACAACATTAAAAACAAAACAAGGTTTGTTTGAATAGCTAGTTATGCCTTTTGGTTTATGTAATGCTCCTGCTACATTCATGTGTGTGATGAATGATGTGTTGAGGCTATTTCTTGATGAGTTTGTTATAGTCTACTTAGATGGCATCTTAATTTTTAGAAAATCTCATAATGAACATTTCATGCATGTAAGAAAAGTACTTGATGTCTTGAAAAAGGAATGGTTGTATCTTAAGATGTCAAAGTGTGATTTTGGAAAAACTTCTTCAGTATGCTTGGGTCATATTGTTGGAGGAGGTGAATTGAAAATAGATCCCTGCAACGTTGATGTCATTGTGAATTGGCCAAGGCCCAAGACAGTTAATGAGGTAAGAAGTTTTTTGGGAGCAACCCAATATTGGAGGAAATTCATTGCTAATTTTTCTCTTACAACATCTCCTTTGCATGCATTGAAAAGTGTGAAAAAGGTTTTTCAGTGGGGAGGCAAACAACAAAAGGCCTTTGATGCATTGAAGGAAAAGGCCAGTACAACTCCAGTACTTGCACTTCCAAACTTGAGACAGTCATTTGACTGATTCTAGTGACTACACCATGGGTGCAGTCCTCACGTAACATGGTAAGCCTATCTGTTTTCATTCAGAAACTTTTAATGGTGCAATGATTAACTATTCTACATATGAAAATGAATTGTATGCATTGGTGCAAAGTGTGAAAAAATAGAAACACTACTTGATGGGTAACGAAACAATCATTCACACTGATCATCAACCATTTCAATACTTTCAATCTCAATCAAAGTTTCAACAATCAAGGCACTTCCGATGGATGGGTTTTCTTCAACAATTCCACCTGGTAATAAGGTATAAGAAAGGTATCTACAATAAAGTTGCCAATATGATTTCTAGGCCTATTGTTAGTGTAACTACTTTAATCAAGCATAATTATGTTCTACATGGAAATTATATTGAGCATTATGCATTAGAGAATGAATTTCAAGATGTTTATGCAAGCTTGAGTCAAGGTAACCAAGTAGAGGAATTGGATTATCATTTTCATGATAACCTGTTTTACCATCTTGGAAAGCTTTGTATTCCACAGGGAGAAAGAGTTAACATCATAAGAGAGGCACATATTTCTCTTATCGCTGGTCATTTCAGTGCAAGTAAGATGGTGGTACATATGTAGAGGTATTATTATTGGCCTCATATGCTTGAAAATGTGTCTCATTTTATTAAGGGATGTCCATTATGTGCAATCAGTAAGCCTAGCAATAGGAAGTTAGGATTGTACACAACACTTCCGGTTCCTTCACAACTGTGGGAGAGTGTTTCTATGGATTTGTAGGAGGTCTTCCATTGTCAAAAAGAGGTTATGATTATTTGTATGTAGTTGTGGATAGGTTCAAAAAAATGTGTATTTTGATGCCATGTAAAAAGCAAGTTACAGTTGAACAAACTGCTTAGTTATTCTTTCAGAATGTATGGGTGCATTTTGGATTGCCCACATCCATTGTTAGTGATCAAGATTCTCACTTTTTTGGGAATTTTTGGTCAAATTTGTGGGGATTCATGAGCACCAAATTAAAAAAGAGTACAACTTTTCATCCACAAAAAGATGGTCAAACAGAGGTGGTGAACAAAACAGTGATACATCTTCTTTGTGGGTATTGTAGCAAGCATCCTAAGTTGTGGGATGAACATTTGCACTATATTCAACATGCTTACAACTGAGACAAGCACTCTTCAACTCAAACTTCTCCATTTGAGGCATGTTTGGGATACTTGCCTAAATCTCCTTTGGATTTTATTTTTGGCAAAGATGTTTCTATTCATGGTCATAGCGACATAGACAAAGCAAGAAAGTTCATTGAATAAATCCAATTGGTACACCAAAAGGTTCAAGAACATCTTGAAAAGAGCCAAGGCAAGTATAAAGCAAGGAACGAGAAGCATCGTGAAGATCACAAGTTTTAAGTTGGTGATGAAGTTTGGCTTCACATTAGCAAAGAGAGGCTCCACGGAGAAGGTAAAAAGATAAAACCATTTAGATATGGTCCATTCAAAATTTTGGAAAATATTGGTAACAATACCTTCATGCTGGATTTACCTTCATATATGAAAATTTATGCTGTTGTTAATGTTGAAAATTTAAGATTGTATGAGCCTCCTTTGATTGAAGATTAAGGAGAGAATATTCAAATTCCATCTATTGAAGATTTTTCTCCAGAATTCCTTGATGAACTTCAACAAGACACTATACTTGACAAAATAATAAGGACATCAAAAGGGGGAGTGTCGATTATCTTCGAGTATGGCTCAAGGGTACAAATCCTTCAAAATCCAAATGGATGGAGATTGGAAAGGTGAGGGAACTGTACCCTCACTTGCTGGACAACTGAAAGTGATCTTTTGGTGTCCAAAAGGCTTCCAGTGGGGAGGAGTGATAAGGTGATCAAAATTATGATAAAAAATAAACGTTTATTAGAATGGAATGGAATGTGAAAAACTACATATTTTTCGTCATCCTAAATCTGGCGCAACTCGTTTCGCGCGAAACGAACACCGTATGCTCCCAGAAACAAGATCTGTTCACTTTGTCAAATAGGTAAAAAAATTGCAGATGGATGATAGGGATGCTGATTGGGCATCCATACTACCTAGATGGAAAGTGGAATATTCTTGGAATATTCTATTGCGGTGGCATCATTTGATTGACCTATGTGTTATTGTTTTGGCCAATGAGGAGGTGACACGTGGCTACGCTAGAGGCCGCCACGTGTCCTTCTCATGGCATACAAAATTTTGGTATGGCGAATAGGGCAGAGGCCGGGCTCAACTCTGCGACCTCCCACAACACAATGCAATGAGTTACCAATACACCTACACATTGTTTCTTAACCTTATGGGTTCTGGGTTTATTTGAAAGGTTATCATTGCCGAGGTTGGGGGAGACTGCCAACAACCCTCCCATGTGAACACGCAACTGCCTATCCACAACAAAAGTTGCTACCGCCACCACACCGACTGTAGGACTAAACTACCAATGGCTCCACCCATGTGAACATGCATACAAACTGTAAATGATTACTGTGACCGCGGAGGGAGGGGGGCTAGTGCTGGGGGTTAGCCCTTGGGCGCATGGCCCCCATATGACCAATTTTTGGTTCTAAGGCCTCAATGGCCAAATTAATGATCCTACAAATCTGCCTGAAATTTGGGGAATTTGTTGCTCCGTTAGTGGGAAACGGGGAGAATTTGTAGGATGATGTTGGCTTTGGTGCAAATTGTGGAGTGAATAGTGGAGAAACTAGGAGAGGTCATAACTTCTTCAGTTTTTGACCAAATTGGATGCAAAAGGAGGTTAGGTAGTCATTTTTGGACATTCTGGACTCATTGGAGTAGGTTTCATAAGCATTTGAGCATTGTAAACACATCTTCTTACACTTTTGAACATAATAGAGAGGCCTAAGCCACTGGAAGCTGGACCAAGGAGACATAGCCTAGGAGGGGTGAACTCCTTTATCATGTTCTTGTTGTGATGTGTTTTTGATGATGTTCTGTACATGTTTATGCTGCTGTTAAATCTCTTATTTATGTTAAAATTTGTCATAAAATTAACATAAAAACTCATTTTTCACTTGCAAAATTCATGAATCCTTAAGCACAATGAAAGCATTTTGTTTCTAATCTGAGGGTGATCATAGCACAACAATATAATTTTCTAAATTAGATCATGGGGTGCATGGTTTTGTTGAAGAATGTGTAACTAGGTTCGGTCTTGATAAGTATGCAATGTATTCTTGTAAATAATAAAATGAAAAGAAATTATTATTGGAGCATGGGTTTCATGCTCAAGTTCTTTTATTTTATGGGTCAAGCACCCATTGAGTGCTTTTAGGGTTTGTCCTAGGTTAAAGAGTCATTTTCATATATTTAAGACCCTATGGGTACATTGTATATTGTAAAAAAAAGGATATTTTGTCTTTAAAGTGTCAAAATACCTCCAAGGTCAAGTAAGCCTAAGGAGCTGCCAACTCGGCCTACATGAAGAGCCACGTCTACCCCTTGGAAGAGCTTATATAGAGAGAGGAACTTGTCTAGCATTCAAGGAATTCACTCAAATCATTCTATATGAAGAAGAGGAAGAGAAGAAGTCAAAGAAGAGGGTACAAAGAAGAGGAAGTCAAAGTGCTTGGGCTAGATCTCTCTCTCTTGAGAAGGTCGAAATTAGGGTGTCTATGCTAGGAATATCCCTAGTTTGATCTTGGAAGAGGAATACAAGGAAAATAAAGAGAAGGTATCTTAGGGTGTCTTATTAGCCCTAAGACTCAAGGAAAGGAAAGTGAAGGGAGGAGAAGGATATTCGAGTGAGATAGAAGTCTCCAAGAGAAGCAATAACAGTTGTCGCGAGCCAAAATTTTGGATCTACAGTGGGAGTTCAAAGTCACTACAATAGAAGGTCGAGTTGAACTTGATCTTGGAGGGCATTTTTTTGAGTCACTAGGTCATGGTACTTGTCAATTGAAGAATCTATAAGAAGAGAAGATATTTATGGGTTTTCCCCTCAAGAGGAGGGGTTTTGGACCTGCCTTGCAACCTATATATCGTGTCAATGTTCTTATTGTTTTGGTAGTTGTTTGATGTATCACACATTATAGTAATAAGGAGACAAGATAATAAGTAAAAGGCAACACAAACAATTATCAAGTTAAGAGAATTAACCTACTTACTGCCCTATTGAATTCTCAATATGGTATAAGAGCTAAGGTTATCTAAGGGCATCATGAAGATCTCCTCGACAGTGAAGTAATTCATCAAGAATATTGCAAGACATCTCAGGAAAGGTATTAAGGAATATGTAATTTCTTATTCTCTACAAAGAAGGTATCAATCAAAGAAAGGGATGAAGGTATCTTCTCGGCTCTCTGACAGATTTCAAGATGAAGACATTTGGGTAATTGACAGTGGTGCATCAAGGCACATGACTGGAAATTCCAATAGATTGAAGACCTTATTAAAAGGAAGTCTGCTTATTCAGTGGAACTTGGAGACAACAAGAGCTATCCTGTAAAGGTATTGGATCAAGCTCCATAAATATGGAAGACAGAAGCAACATCCACCTCAAAATCATTCTCTTTGTTCCAAGTTTTCACAATAATTTACTTTCTATTTCAAGTCTAGAAGATAAGGGTGATAGAATAACCATTATTGGTGGAAAGGTCATTGTCTGGGGAAAAGAATCAAGTATATATCAAGCCAAATTTATAGGCATTCGACAAGGAAGACTCTATAAATTAATTTGACAAGGAAGACTTTACAGATGAATATCTCTTGTGGCTCAAGCGCTAGTTCACATTGAAATTATCCAATGTGAACTTTGGCATCGAATATTTGGTCATCTACATTTCAAAATATTTCCAACTCTAAGTTCCATAGTAGATGGAATTCCTAATTTGAAAGAGGATCATGAAGGTGTCTGTAAGGGATGTGCATTGGGAAAGAATACCAAGAGACCATTTGGAATTAGTACTTCACAATCAAAAGAAATATTGGATCTCATTCACTCTAATGTATGTGTTCCTATTACTCAATCACTTGGAGGTGATCTACACTATGTCACATTTATAGATGATCATTCAAGAAAGACTAGGTTTACTTAATGAAAAACAAGGACGAAGTATTCACAAAATTTCAAGAATTCAAAGCTGAAGTGGAAGAACTTATAGAAGGAAGAATTAATATACTAAGATATGATAATGGAGGAGAATATACATCCAAAGATATTATAACACTCTGTAAGGAGTATGGGATTAAGAGGGATCTAATAGTCCCATTTAATCTCGAACAAAATAAATTTGCAGAAAGAAAGAATAGATACAATGAAGAAAGTGTAAAATCAATGCTACATGATCAAGATCTACCTAAGTTTATGTGGGGAGAAGCCACGAAGACAACTGCCTACATTTAGAATCAAAGTACCCACAGCTATCTAGACAACAAAACTTTGGAAGAAGTATTCACTGGAAAGAAGCCATCTGTAGATCATCTCTAGGTATTTGGGTGTCCTGTATATATCCATATACCAAATGACAAAAGAAAGAAGTTGGATCCTTCCGACATGAAGGGAACATTTGCTAGGTATAGAAACTCATCAAAATATTATAGGATCTACATGAGAGATGGAAATCACATAGAAGTCAGTTGAGATGTCATATTTGATGAGAGAATAGCATTCAAGAGATCAAAGGAAATTTCCATAGATTCTGATGATGAAGAACTTTTGATTTTTGAGGAGGAGGTTGACCAAGGTAAAGAAGAATCACACCATGAAGAAGAAGGTCCCTGTGAACCTGTTCAACCTATGGTTATCCCTAAATCAAGAAAAGGATGAAATTGGTTGAAATATACACTACTTGATGCCTAAGGTCATGGAGCAGCGACAAGCTCATTTAGAGAAAGCAAGAAACCGAAGAGATATTTTGGATATGATGCATACATGAAAAAGCTGATAGAAGCAGAACCATCCTCCTTTGAAGAGGCTATAAATAATCGAGAATGGAAGGATGCCATGAATGAAGAGTATCAATCTATAATGAAGAATGGAGGCTGGGAGATTTTGCGTAGGCCTGAAGACAAATCCATGGTTACTTCCAAATGGATCTATAAGATCAAACATGCAACTGATGGAAGTATAGATAAGTATAAAGTAAGATTTGTGGCTAGAGGCTTCTCTCAACTTGAAGGCATCAACTATGAAGAGACATTTTCTCCAACAACAAGATATACAACGATTTGATCATTAGTTTCTCTAGCAACATTGATGGGATGGAACATCCACCAAATGGATGTCAAGGCTGTGTTTCTGAATGGAACAACAGTTGAAGAAGTATACATAGAGAAAACCTTAGGATTCAAATTCAAATATAGAAAGGAATATGCTTGCAGACTAAAGAAAGCACTATATGGCCTCAAACAAGTACCAAGGACATGGTATTCTAGAATGGATGCATACCTCCAAAGGATATGCTTCACAAAAATATCTGCTGATTCCAACCTTTACATTAAGGTTGTAGATGGTGAACTTGTAATCATATATGTAGATGATCTTCTCTTGATAGGCATAGAAGGTCGAATTGAAGAATGTAAGAAGCAACTAGCAGTAGAATTTGACTTGAAGGATATTGGGCTGATGCATTACTATTTGGGACTAGAAGTCTGGAAAGGACTTAATGAAGTTTATTTGGGTCAAGGAAAGTACGTGATCGAGTTACTGAAAAGGTTTGACATGATGGATTGCAAACCTATGACTACTCTGATGATCACAGACATGAAGAGACTAAGGAGTTCCGAGTCTAGCCCCGTGGACCCTTACAATTATAGGAAAATCATTGGATCATTTATATACTTGGTGAATACTTGTCTAGACATATACTTTGCAGTAAATGTACTCAGTCAATTCCAAGTGGAGCCGATGCATGATCATTGGGTAGTAGTGAAACATATTTTGAGATATCTACAAGGAACCATCCACTACATATAAAGTATGATAGAAGGAATGATGTCCAATTAGTTGGATATAAAGATTCCAATTGGGGAGTCAGTGAGAAATATGGAAGAAACACTACAAGAGGATGTTTTAGTTTGGGATCCTCCATGGTCTCATGGATGAGTAGAAAGAAAGACGCAGTTGCTTTGATTTGTGCTGAAACTAAATATGTTGCAGCCTTTGAAGGAAACAGAGAAGCAGTATGGTTGAGGAAGCCACTATCCAATCTGGTTAAAGAACCGATGAACCCTATAGTGATACGTTGTGATAACACCAGTGGTATACGTTTTTATGAAGATCTAGTGCTTCATGGAAAGTGTTGTAGCGACTGCAACACCCTACAAAATTTTGGCCTGCATCTGATTTCGAAGCCTTCCTTGGGTTTTTCCTTGATGTTTGCAAGCACTTGGGATCATCCCGTGGGCTCGTGTTGAGTCTTCACACCCTCGTCATTTGACCATTCAAAGGGCATCTTTTTTCATGTTTATCACAATGTCATGCTTACAATCATGTTCTAGCCATGCACAAAGTCTGCCTTTGTGTGTACAAGTTGTGTCCACTATGTCAACATCTGTCGTACTCACACATGAAGTTGTATGCACTGTCACTCAAGCATCGTCACAGTCGTTCAATGATCTCTCACAAGTGTCGCACTTGTTACTCACACCGTCGGTCAGTCATACTGAGTGTATGTTTTCTTATTGGTTCGAGGTGTCTTGTCATCAAATCATGTTGAGTGTGTGTTCGCGAGGTCATGCATGTAGGAAGTCACTCGTTCACACACTTAGTCATTTTCTTGAAGCCTTATCGACAAAACCATCCTCCAACAACGGGACATCCATTGAGCTTCATTGCACAGTTTCAACTCTCAGTGATTATGTACTACTACCCATAATTGTGCAGAGCTTGAGGTTGCCTCCCAGGTAGTCTACACTGCACAACCCTAGAATCGACTCGATTGACTGTCACCCAGAAGAACGCAGAAGTTTCCTAGCGAGCCATTTCAATCTACACTACCCACAAACAAATCACCCGAGTCTCCAGCTGGTCAATCGAAGAGTTTGACCAGGCAGTGACCCCGGGACTCACTCCCCTAAAAATTTTACAAAAGTTGCAAAGCGTGCCCGATCCCTTGACTGAAGAAATTGCACAGATATGCTGGATAGACACCCTGTGTCCATCACTGTCTCCCTCAAAACATTGTGCAGTTTTTCCAGTCTGTTACCCAGTCAGCCGGCCTGTTGCTCGCTCGGAAAACTGCGCAGTTTTCATGAGAAGTTCCCCAGCTACCCAACATCCTGCTCAACTCAAAAACTGACCAAGGATATCCAGTAGGCCAACCTCCCAACATTGTTTAGTTTTTACCAGCAACACTCCCACAGCTTGCTGCCATCTCCTCAGAAAAATTGTGCAGTTTTTGTCAGCAGCACTCCTGTAGCCCGCTGCTAACTCCCCAGAGAAATTGCACAGTTTTTGCTTCGAGTCTCCCTCTGCTGCCTACACTGCCTCCCTGAAAAAAATTTGTAGATCTACTCTCTAGTTGATCTAGATCCTGCAAATAGTCACTGTTGATCTAGATTGTCCATCTTCGTCTCCTAGTGAACTCTGTGAAATTTTCACTGGCAGTGCCCGGAGCACGCATCCCTACTTGAAATATGCCATACACAGTTTCAGAGCCTTGTCCTCTCTCCGGGTCACCTGGATTCGAAAGCGAATGACAATGCATCATGGTAGACTAGGAGATTTCTGGATTTGATGTCATCTTGTCATGAGTGATTGTAGATATAGGTACATGGATGAGACATGACGCAACGACGAACATGATGAACAAGGAGAGCATGCGAGGAGATTTGTTCATGAATGGATGAACGAGGAATGCATGTGAGGGGATTGTTTTACGTACAGATGAATGAGGAATGCATGCGAGGAGATTTGTTCGCAAATAGATGAACACATGAAGCATGCCAAAGTACTAGCGAAGGAGTGACGTGCACATGAAACATGAAGCAAACACCAAGACTATCGAAGACTCCAAACACCTTGCCATGCTAAGGTGAAGCTATTATACACCAAGAAGACATCCATCACTTAGTAGCACTGCAACTTGACATGCACACTAGTAGCAACATGAACACACTAGCTCTGTCGTGTCAAGTCATGTCATGAGTGATCTCAACCACATCACTATGGTGGGACACACTATTATAATTAATGTAATGTAATGTGGAAGTCCAAGAGACCCACATGTAAATTTGAAGAGTCATGTAAAGTTGAAGAGTCATGTAAGTAAAACAGTCACGAGGGAATTCGAACAGTCACAAGGGCCAGCTTTACCCTTGGCTATAAATACCACTCATTTGTACATGCAAAATAATTTTCACCTTGGCTCCTCCCACATAGCATTGAGAGTCTGTAATATTTTCATTGAGGAGCGAGCAGTGGCTCCAATTCCCTATTATCGCAGTTAGTGATGTAATGGTGTATGGATGTGTCTTGGAAATTTTACTTAACTTAGAAGCCTGTTAATAGGCCAACACGTTTTCACACATGTATTGTAATTGTTTGTAAGACTATTCTTTGGACACTTGTAATGCATGTTGCTTTAACCTGTGTTAAGACAGTTGAACTATTTTGGTTGTTCTAATACATATGCTTACGAAAATGTGTTTTATAAGTTGCTAATGCTGTCTTGGCCATGTGGGATACCCCACCAGACACTCGACATACTTATTCATGTAAACTTGTTATAACACTTGTCGCACTTGTGTGGACTATTCTACTGGGTGTTGTACGTGCTATCTGTTCACCTTTTGTTTGTGCTTGCTGCATCTGTGTGAACTAATCTGCCAGAAGCTGTGCATGTCTTGTTGTGTTGCGTGGCTCTAACCAGAGTTGGGACTATTCCCTTTCAACCTGAGACTCCCACCCTCTCCCTCTGCAGTGAAATAAATTTGACACAAGTAACACCAAAGAACTCACAAGGCATGCGAAACTCACTGTTCAAAGATGAAATAGACCACTCTCACATGCTGACAAACAAGAACTAACGCACATCTTTAAGATAATGGTAACCGGGCCATCGTACTAGATGGGTCTCCTACACCAACTGTGAAGTCTAGTTGGGACTTCATATTGGGGAGATCCACTGAATGTTGGAAAGTCCAACATCGTCAACCTTTCTAGTGCTAGAAGGAGGGCCATATGACAAGCTGAGTCCCAATAATCTATTTTGAATCTTCGCACATCTATCATGGAGTTTATTATAGTTCACCCTTTGAAATGTTTATCCAACGGAAATATCTTTCAAGTTGAGAGGGAGTTTTGGGTTGACTTGTCACAAATCACGTATGATGGTGAAGGAAAAGTGGCCTAAGCTAAGTACTTAGATGACTTCCATGCGCTCATGGAGAATGTGGAAGGTTTTAATGAAACATATGTCTTTTCGCTACTCACACACACACTTCGTGACCATCCATTGCGATGGTGTAGCATACTGCCTCATAACTCCGTGCACTCATTCAAGAAGTTCAATGACCTAATTGAATCTCTTTTTCACCATTTTGATCCCGAATTACTTGATAATTTTTTTTAAAACAATGGAAGGCCCCGTATGAATCACCTATGTATTTGTTGCAGCCCTTCCGTATATTCATGTTTGAAGCTCCGAAAATTCAGATGAAGTTCCAATATCTCATGGACAGATTTGAATATTCCCTTACCAAATCACTTTGTCCCAAATGAAGTTAAAGTTAAAACCCCATTCAACATACTTTAGTGATGGAGCTGCGTAATCACAAGCAGACATAGTCCATGTCACAAGTGACTATCTACCTTTCCCTCATCAAACAACTCCACCACCGCAACGTTATGTGGGAGAACATGCACACATGTCTATTAAAATGTCACATACTCCCACCCTCACTACTCTCAATATCTGCGTAGATTTGGTTGGGAAGCCCATGGATCGTTATACACACTTGTTACCTCAACCTCCGTCTTCGTGTTTTGCTGATCCTCTGGATTGCATTGTCTTGTGTTCTTCTGTTCTAGACTCTACACCTATTGTGAACGAGGATCAAGCCATAGACAAAGTTTGATGTTGTACAACCAACTTGCACTGTCATTCACGAAGAGTATGACCGAGCATCTGAGCATGAACCTGCGGTGAAGGATGACCTCCTTCTGTCCGCACCTCCACCACTTTTTCTAGACATAATTGGTGATTTTGTTATCTCTGATTGTCCTTGTGTTAATCCATCCATGGATGCATCTACTTCTAATCTTTCACAGAACATACCTGATGTTAGTACATCATTTGATAATAGAGAGGACAAATTCTTCATTGAAAATTCACTTGATTTTTCATCTGCATTTTCCAGAAAAGCAGACGGTGAACATTCACGCTTCTCATCTACCCCTCTGTATGATTCATCAAATCATGAGGATGCAGACAAACATCCTGAATTTTCTGATCATGGTTGTCATGATCTCTATACTTCTTCATCTGATCACGATGTTGATTCACTCGTTGTTTATCTGTCTAAGCCACCAGTCTCCGATGATTTATCTATTGAAGAAGTGGAAACCCCAGAGGTTGTCAAGGCACTTCAACTTGAGCTGATGGTTATGTCAAGCCCTCACTGTCCTGAGGTTAATTTCACTTCTGATCAGAGAAGTTTTGAAACACCCAAGGCTCCTGAGAAATAATACTGAGAAGGGGGGGTGAATCAATATTATCAAGACAAATATTTCCTTTTTCAACTTCAGATAATATACGCTACTCCAGTTAATAAAAACCGCATATATACGCAACTTCAGATAGGAAAAACCGCGTATATAAAGCAGACTTATAATTTGATTTATCTTTCAGATGTCAGTTATTAATCTGTGAATCAGAAGCAAATAAATAGTACTAGAACCAATGAAACAAAGTAAAATACAGTCACACACATGAACACAAGATATAAGGAGGAAACCCAATGTGGGTGAAAACCCCCTGCTGCAAATCGTCTCTATCTTCTTTTTAATTAGAAACTTCTATTTACAATGTTTTGCACTGGTGCAGTCTTTACCAGTACACATGCTACAACTTGTAGAGAGCTACAACTCTCTCTAGTTCTCCAGCTTTCTGGAAGGGAGCTCCAACCCCCTTAGTTCTTGTACTAGCTTGAGATACTAGTACGCAGGCTCCTACCTGCAGAAGGCTGCAACCTTCTCTCTGCTTTCAGGGACCTCGTTTCATTAATTTTCAGACTGGATCCACAAGAATATCAATCAAACATCAAGTACTTCTGCATCAACCAAACCCTTTTCACCAATCAAAAACTGAATCAGATAAACACTTCTCTGTCAGCTATACCCAGAACACAGTAACTGTAATCAAACACCAATTCTGAACCCAGAACACTGCAGCAATAAAACAGAAGCAGCTAGAACATAAATCAAGATATGTACACTACTTCACTATTCATCAATCTGCGTGTATACGCTTCTGTACCACAACCAACCTGCGAATACGCTTCTTTCATTCATAGAAAAAGCGTGTATACGCACCTGCACGTCATTGAACCTGCGTACAGATCTATAAAGGAGAATTTATTCTTTTAAACATTCAGTCATTAGATAACCCGGATTTATAGATCAAGGGTGCGCCACATATAACAGATCAAAATCATATAGAGATACCAATGTTCAAGCCTTGAGATTTTGATCCATCAATAGTCCTTATCCTTCTCGCGCTCAGGTTCCTCCTTGATTCAGATCTAGATCTTCACCATAACCCAATCACTAGTATTCCAGATCTAGCACGATATCAGATATTCAATAAATCAGATGATCTTTTGCCACATGATCTCCTTCCTCTTTTATAGTTTTAGGCCTTCCACAATACCACGGTCCAAAACCATAATAAACAATACCAAGGGCCCAATACCTGGGGTCAACACATCTGACGAGATACCATGGTCCAAAACCATAGGTTCAAATTCCAAGGACTAACAACCATGGACCAAAAATAAGTTTCCCACCATGTACGCGCTTTTCTGTGCATAAAAGTGCGTGTATACGCATACGCGACTTCTGAACGTATAACCCACGTGTATACGCGTCTTCGGCAAGGTGAACCTGCGTATACAAGATTTCCTTCATTCTGAGCGCCTGAACTGAGATCTGACACCAAAGTGAGTTGCCATCAAGGACAACACCTGTACCATAGGGCCACACCTGTGCTAAAATGCCAACACTCTACACCTATTGTGAACGAGGATCAAGCCATAGATAAAGTTTGATGTTGTACAACCAACCTGCACTGTCATTCACGAAGAGTATGACCGAGCATTTGAGCATGAACCTGCGGTGAAGGATGACCTCCTTCTGTCCGCACCTCCACCACTTTTTCTAGACATCATTGGTTATTTTGTTATCTCTGATTGTCCTTGTGTTAATCCATCCATGGATGCATCTACTTCTGATCTTTCACAGAACATACCTGATGTTAGTACATCATTTGATAATAGAGAGGACAAATTCTTCATTGAAAATCCACTTGATTTTTCATCTGCGTTTTCCAGAAACGCAGACGGTGAACATTCACGCTTCTCATCTACCCCTCTGTATGATTCATCAAATCATGAGGATGTAGATAAACATCCTGAATTTTCTGATCATGGTTGTCATGATCTCTATACTTCTTCATCTGATCACGATGTTGATTCACTCGTTGTTTATCTGTCTAAGCCACCAGTCTCCGATGATCTATCTATTGAAGAAGTGGAAACCCCAGAGGCTGTCAAGGCACTTCAACTTGAGCTGATGGTTATGTCAGGCCCTCACTGTCCTGAGGTTAATTTCACTTCTGATCAGAGAATTTTCGAAACACCCAAGGCTCCTCATCACTCATCTGTATGCACTGAAGATCAATCCAACACGCAAATTTCGCTTCCTCCACTAGAATCACATGATCCCATTGCTTGCAACAAGTTTGCTAAGGAAATGTCATGGATTTTAGAGACCTAATCGTGTTCTTTTATGATAATTGGAGAAGGGATGAAGCCCTAGTTTTCTTGGTTTCTGGTAGAGTCTAAAGCTTCTAAAGCAGTTGGAAAGGGGATGCGGCTCCTCAAGACTATACACATAAGGGAAAGAAGAGTTGCAGGCTGGTTAGGTTAGCTATAGACCTGTAGAGGGAAAATTTTGGAGGGTCAAGGCCTTGATATGAAGGCCAAGGAACATATTGAAGGCCACAAGGTGGTTAATGCCTAGAATGGGATAACACTACTTAGTAAGAAAAAGGTGCCGATATTCAGATCTAGAAGGCCGAGGGTTAGATCTCGTAAATCAAGCATCAGATTTGATGTTACAATGGTTAGATCAAGGGTGATGAAGGACATATATAGAGAAATTAATGTTTAAACAAATTTCTGTAGCATATCAGATGTAGAAACAAGGCAACAATGGTCTGGATGAAGGGTTTCATGGGTCTAATAGACTTGGACAAAGATCCAAGAAGGACTAAATATTTATTTAAAAAGAACTAAGGAATCAAGCTCTAGACAAGAAGGTCAAGATCTAGGAGATATGAACAATGTGAATTTAAGGGATGATGTACAATCATGATGATGGACCTAAGGATTGATGAAATTTGGCAGCTTAGGGATAAATTATCTCCTTTCGGAAGCCCTCCTCACCCTTTTGACACCCTACTAGCCCTTGGAAGAATTTAATTTGCACAAGGAAAAATATTATTTTTAATGTGAAACCCACATTAACACAAAAGTACAAGTCGTCCTGGGAAAGGAAATTCAACCTCCAAGGGAACATATAAATAGACCACACTTGGCATCATTTAGAAGTATCATCAACACATCACATCTTCTGTTGATTGGTTCGTACAAATATGAAATTGTAGGTATGAGTTCACATGTACGAAGGAGAGAGATGAATTTATGTTTTGGCCAACATTGAATTTTTGTATGGGACTATTTTTACCATCATTGACCAAGGAGGAATTGAATTCGTTTAACCTAGATTTTAACCCTTTTTGGGAGACCGAGTTTACCAGGTTTTGGACTGAAGTTTTATGGGCATGTTAACTAACTTTGACCGCAGACTGTTAGGTCCCTATAATACTAGTGAAGCCCCATTATTGTTATTGTTAGTGTAGCCCCCTATTATTATTGTTGTGCCCATGTAGCCCCCACATTCTTATTTTTGTGCCCCATAGAAGCCCACTATTATTATTATTATTGTTATGTAGGCTCTGATTATATCGTGACCCCTTAGACTCCTATATATACCAATGGGTTCTTGTCATTTGTATCATTCAAGAATTATTCATTTATACATTGTAAAGGAGGTTTCCCACTCAAAGAGGCTAATTTAAAAGTTGTTGATCTATATTTTTTGTGATTTGGTTACATAACATTGGGTTTCAGAGCTTTGGATTCTACAATTTCACTTCTTCAAACAAGTTATCTTGAAATTTTCACTATAACATTGTTTCTATGAGGCTTTTGAAGCTAAAATTTGGACTACGCAGAGCCGAGACCTTGGTGAAGATCTTGTACAAATTTCAAATCTTGTTAAGCTAAATTTTTGGAGATATGGTCCGAGGAAGTTAGGGTTTTTTCAGGCTCCAGAATTTATTCTAAAACAATTGACTTAGGGAAACCCATCATAACTTTCTCTCTGAACATTGGATTTGAATTTTGTAAAAAGTGACTAAAATTTCACGTAATGTAGTTTTTTGTGTACCATTTTCAAAGCCGAAGATTGAAATATTGACACGTGTCATTCTGAGCAAGTTCACTCTACTGAATTAGTGTATAATCAAACCATCATGGGAGATTGGGCATAACTCTTTCTTGAAGACTCCAATTTAAGTCTGACTTGTGGAGTTGGAAAGAAGACTCAAGGTGCTAACACAAGAAAAAATTTCAGACCTTGGAGATATTCCATTACAGAGATACGACAAATTCAATATTGAACTCCTACAAAGAAAGAAAAATGTGTGTATTTTTTTAAAATTTGCATAAGTTTTGCTTGAAAAAACATTCTGAAGTGATTCAAGAGGCATAGTGACGAATAGATATCATTGTTTGATTCCAAAATAAATCAAAGCAATAAAATGGAAACAGCTAGTAAGAAACCATAAATATCTATTATGACACATGAAGAAGAGTAATAAATACAACATGATATGTCAAAATTATGAGACCAAGTGCAACAAATTTCACTCTCACAAAGGGTAACACAAAATGAAATGGAAGCTAAGATGGATGGTTTGAAGAATGGTTTAAAATCATACATGGAAGGTTTGAAGGATGGATTAAAAGTAGACATGGAAGGTTTTAAAGATGGATTAAATGTGGACATGGAAAGTTTTAAGGAAGGTTTGACAAAGTTGCTACAAGAAATGCTTCCTAATGGAGAAAAGGTATTAGATAAAACTCATAATGAGAACACCATGAATGTTAATCTTGATTTTAGAGACTCTAACTTTGGACTGAAGACCCACCATATTCCAAAGATCAATATTAGTAAATTTGATGGAAAGGATCTAGTAACATGGATACTATAAAGGGAGCAATATTTTGATATCCGCAATGTGCAACACACAAAAAAGGTACACATTACAACTTTATATTTAGAACCCAATAAATTTGTATGGTATCGATGGGTTTGTTCTCGTAAACCTATTGTCATTTGGTCAATTTTTACGGAGGAAATGATAACACATTATGAGGATACAATTCTCATCATCATACAAAGAGCAACACCTTCTTTAGGCAATTGATAAATCTAAAACAAAAGGGTTCAATAGCGGAGCACATTTATGACTTCCAAAAATTGAATATCAGGGTAAATGATATTCCATAGGAGTATAGGATTGATGCCTTCATAGGGAATTTAAAGGATAACATCCAAAATGAGGTTCGCCTTTGGGAACCTGATTCATTGGAGAAGACATTCAGGGTGCATAAATTCCCTGTAAATTCAAAATTTTTATGTGATTTGCTAAAAAAAAGACTTGAATTTACTCTACTCATTAGCAGAAAAAATTAATTGATCGAGAAGTCACGAAGCATACAAGAGAAAGAATTCAATAAACACATTACACAATTATTTCCTAGGGAAAGCCACAACTAAAAACCTCTGCTATTCGTATATTGCATTAGTCAGAAAATATGAGAAGATTATAATTATTTTCTCAAGCCTGATCAACCTCTGCATTATCTCTATTTGTTTCGCACCTTCTTAGACAAGCCTGGGCCAATATTTAACCAATTTTATTCTTGCCCAAGTCCTTATTTCCTTGTGATATTTCCTTGGGAATTAGCCCCTATTAAGTAGGGAAACTACTCAATTGAAATTGCACAATCCTCATAGGCCTTCCTCTGACTGCGTGCACCACATGTACAATTTGAATGATTATACAACTTATAATACACTACCCTTAACTCCAATCTCAACTGGGTAACTCTTAGATCTTCCATGCATGAGTTATTTATGATTGAATTATCAATTAATAGGTTAAACACATGAAGCAACACCCCACTGTTAGACCTCATACTAGTTCCTCCATCAGTTGGAACTAGTTTAACTGACTTTAACTCAGTTAAACTGAATTAATTAATTAAAACTCAAAATAAACTCAAGCAGGGCTCCTATAAAGCAGGAGACACTCTACATGAATCAAGTTAGAGCCTCAACTCAAATTAATTGAGCCTACTAAGTCAAATTAACTTAGTTTACTCATACAAGTTGTCTTGTGACATGGAATTACAATTTTATTCCTAATTTAATTCAAGGGAACATTAAATCAGGTTTTTTCTTGTTGCGTTTTCAACACTTCCTCTCAACAAGAAATGGATTATCATATACCCCAATATTTTCTCTACGGAACTCGAATTTTCCTCTTGACAATGCCTTACTCAAGATGTCTTCATCTTGTTCCTCTGCAAGAATGTACTCCAACGACATGATTCTCTTCTGCACACAATCTCGTAGATAGTGATATCGGATGTTGATATGCTTGGACCAATCATGAAAAACTAGTTTTTAAGAGAGTTTGATACAACTTTGATTTTTACAATAAATCACCATAGTATCCATCTCCTAATCAAATAGCCTAACAAGGATCTTCCTCATTGAGATAACCTCACAAGATGCTTGACTAGCAACCATATACTATGCTTCTATTGAATTAAGTGCAACTGATCTTTGCTTCTTGTTGTACCAAGAAACTTCTATTGACCCAATACTGAATATTCCCCCTGATGTGTTATTCTTGTGTGATGGCCTCCCTTCCCAATCTGCATCTATGAAGCCTTGAAGCTTCACTCCCTTTGTCTATCTGTACCAAATACCAAACTGAGTGGTGTCTCTGAGGTATCTCAACACATGTTTATTTTCCTTCTAATAGAGTTTGGTTGGCTTAGCAATTGCTTGACTAAGATGATTAAATTCAAAACACATGTCTGGTTGTGTGTTCACCAAGTACATAAGTGAACCCACAAGTTTCCTTTAAATAGTAGCCTCCACTACTTCACTTGAAGTAAAATCTTCCTTCCTCCAATTCCCTTCTAGAGGAGTATCCATGTGTTTTCTTCTCTCCATGTGGAACTTTTGCAATATCTCATTGGCATACTTTCCCTAAGAGACAAATAGTTCCCCATCTCCTTGCCATACTTCCATACCAAGGAAATAATGCATGAGCCCCAGGTCCTTCATCTCAAATTATCTTGCAAGATCCTCTTTTCAAGATTTGACTAGCTTCTTATCACCTATTAGAATTAAATCATTGAAATATAATACTATAATCAATAATTTACCTTCAACCACAATATGGTAAAGGTTTCCATCTACTTCACTTTTGGTGAATCCCAACCTGGTGAAATAGTTGTCGATCCTGGTGTACCAAGCACGAGGTGTTTGTTTCAATCCATAAAATTCTTGCTTGAGTCTTCACACATGTGACTCTCTGTTGAAGGTCTCAAATCCTTCTGGATGCTCAATGTACACCTCTTCCTCAAGTTGAAAAGTGTGCAACAAGAAATGATAAAAATAGAATTGCTAAAAATAGCACTGCTATAAATAGCCGAGCTATAAATAGCAGTTCATCCATTGGAGGTCTTAGCTACAATGGGTGAAAAGTGAAAGTGCTAAAAATATCTTTTCTAAAAATAGCATTTCGGGATCCCTTCCTATTTTAGTCAGTGCCTGGACTAAACATAGGAAGTAAAATTCGAATTTGGTATCGACAGCAGTTTGGAGATTAATTAATTAATTCATCTTGAGTTAATTAGTTAAGGAAATTCAATCTTGAAGTTTATATGAGCACATGCAACAGTTTCTCCTTTGATTGAGGAATTTAACCTTCAGTTAAAGAGATAAGAGGAGTTGTAATGTTGAGTTGTAATTAGTTGACTTAGTTTAACTTAGTCAAGTCTAGTTAGATTAATTTAACAATTTGTTAAACTGATGACAGTTCAATTAGATAATGCTTGCATGCATGTAACTACTGTAATTCAGATAACTGTAGATTCACTCATGGATAGCTCATGCATGTCAGTTCAGTAAAAGACCCAGTTGAGATCAGATGGAGGGATAGTGTACTATCAGTTTCTAGGATATATCTTGGTGAATATTCCTTGCATGTAGAAGGAATATTATTCCTTATGGACTGTGTAGTTGGACCTAAGGTTACAAGAGGTATGATGTGGTCAATTCACACATGTTATGACATTGGATCCCAATCAAAACTACGCAAGGAAATAGGAGGCTTGGAGGGCTTGAGGAAGATATATTCTATGTCTATTGAGTCTGTGAGCTATATTGTTTGAGTGCAGAGAGATCAGGATAGTTTGAGAGCTAATTCTTTTTGTAACTTGAACAAGATTTCCACTTGTATGATAATACAAAGTTGGGGTTTTAGGCTAGTGCTTTCGCCAGTGATATATCTTCTGTGTTATGGTTGATTACTTCTCATTCTCAGTTATCTATGTTCATGTTTGATATTGCTCATGTTCGATTAAGCTTCTGCTCAATTGTTGTATAAGTAGATCAAGTGTTTTGCTTTTGTACATTGCATTACCAGGTGATCTACAGTGGGAAAATCTAAACCCCATTCACTTTGTTGAGGAAGGTTGTCTTCACATCCATATGATGTATCTTGCATCCCATCTGCGTTGAAAGCGCTAGAATATATCTGATTGAAGAGTACCTTGATACTAGAGCAAAGGTCTCCTTGTAATCAATTCCCTCTACCCGAGAGAACCCCTTGGCCACAAATCTACCCTTGTGTTTCTCGACACCCCCATCTATTGCTTGCTTAACCTTGTAGATCCACCTGGAACCTACCACTGATTTGTTCTATGGCCTTGGGACAACTTCCCAAGCACTATTCCTGATAATAGAGTCATACTCCTCTACCATGGCATCAAACCATACTGGTTGTTGCACTGATTCCTCGAAATAGGATGGCTCAGTATCTACACTCTTGCTCATCAAATCCATGTAACCAGTGTATTGATCTGATGACCTCCTATGCTTACGTTGTGATGTGGGTGCTCCCACATTCTCTCTAGCATCATGCATCAATGTGTTAGCTTCTCTGGTGCACTTCCTTCCATCTATGGATTTCTTTGCATGAGTGGGTGCCTCCACTCTCTTCTCCTCTGCATGTGGCTGCTCCACATCATCTTGAGGTTCTTCCTTTAGAGCTAAAAGCTCCTCATCTGCATGTAACTGAATCTCCCTCTCAAGGGAATATATCATGGAATTCTCTTCATTGAAATTTACATCTCTATGAATAACTATCATCTTGTGAGATGGTAGGTACACCCAATAGTTGTGAGGTGTATCAATGTACCCCACAAATATTCCCAACTCAGCTGTTAGTTCTAGATTTTTCCTTGCATCCTTAGTAAAATGACAGTAAACTGATGAACCAATGATCTTGAAATTTGACACATTTGGTTTCTTTCCTGAGAAAATTTATTCTAGTGTGCTCATCCTGATAATCTGATGAGGACTCATGTTCTCCACATATACAACTGTGTTTCATGCTTCATCCCACACGTGAAATGGTAGGCCTTGATCATGTAACATCATCTATGCAACTCCCATAATACTTCTGTTCTTCCTTTCAACCACCCAATTTTGATATGGGTTATGGGGTGCTATTAACTCTCGTCGAATGCTTTCTGATGCACATAAGCTCTTGAATTCATTTGACATATTCTGCATCATTATTTCTCTTGAGAGCCTTCACTCTCTTGCTAGTGTCTTTCTTAACAAGTGCTTTAAATTCACAAAATTTAGAGAACGTCTGATCTTTCTTCTCCATGAATAAAATCCAGCACTTACATGAGAAATCATTTACAAATATCACATAATACCTATTCTTGGTCGTGGAGGCTATTGATAACGGTCTAAACACATTTGAGTGAACTCTTTCAAGGATTGCTTATGCTCGACTGTCCTTATCATGAAAGGTGGCTTTGGTGCACTTCTCTAGTGTACACCCTTTGCATGTATCTCGCTGCTCTAATGCATCCTTGGGAATTCCTCTAGAAATACTTTGCATGATCTTCAATGCTCCATGGTGTAAATGGCCCAATATTTTATACCATAATTCGCCGATGTCTCGGCTCTGCACCTTCTCTTATTTTGTGCTCAATGTTGCACAATCTTCTACATACAATTTTTAGAGGTTCTTCACCTGAACCCCAATTCACTTCACTTTTCCCGTGGCTATGTGACGAAGAAAATCCTTTCCTTTCCTAAATATCACTTCTTAGCCACAATCTTCCAACATAGCAACTAAAACTAAATTCTTCTTCAGACGTAGAACATACATGACATCTTTCAATATGAGAGGAGAAATAGAATCCCTTTGAAAAGTAACAATACCGAAGTCGATTGTGCTATACCTTCCATCATCTCCCATCTCAATGTGTATCTAGAGGTCCTTCTCTTCCAATTCGCTGAAAAATTATTTGTTTCCCATCATATGGAATGAGCCTCCACTATTCAGATACCACACAATACCCATCATAGATGTCACCATGCACATAATAAGGGTGAAATCCAACTAGAATTTTGAAGCAAGAGCTTCACCTACCACTCCTCCTGAGGGCTTCTTGTTGGCCTTCTTGTGTAGAAACTTCGTGGTATAGTGTTCGAGCTCATGACAGTGAAAACATTTAATCTTAGACAAGTCCTTCTTCTTTCCACCTTGACTGGAATCTCCATTGGATTGGAATTTTTTTACTTTCGATTTCTTTGCCTTTCCAACTAAGGAAAAATTCTTCTCATCATCATGCTTGGATGAGGTTCCATCTACAGTGCTCCATCTTATCTCTTCTTGAAGCCGAACCACAAATTCTCCCACTTTGGTAGATGCTCCCTCCCATTTACCAAATCCTAGTAGCTATTACCGCTCTTAGGAAGGCCTATAAGTGCTAGGCTGACCAAATCATCGTAAACAAATGTAATACCAACGCTCCCAAGATCATCCTAACATTCGCTGAACTTGGTCAAGTATTTTGGTATTGTGTTTCCATTCTCCATCTTGATCTTCCCAAGCTTGTCCTTCAATGCCCGCTTCCTGTGGTCACTTCTGTTCTAAAACAAGTGAATCAAGGCTTTCCACATTGCATATGGTGTATCCTTCCCATGGAGGTTCAAGAAAATATGAACTCAAACTCCTTTTAGTATGATCCTCCTCGCCTTTACAACAAATTATTCCACCTTGCCAAATCTTGAGCATTTATTGTTGGATACTTAAGAATACCATTGTCTATGAATTCCTTTAGCCCGTTGTCTTCCAACAATACCTCCATCTTGTCCTTCCAAGAAATATAATTCAAACTACCCTCAAGGGAATATTCAAGTCTCAATCAGTAGAACTAAATCTTGTTGGATCTGAAGAATGATCCCGCAAATTCAATTTCACCTGCAAAAACAAACTCATATTCTTCTCTTCTAGAGTGATTTGAGCTTCGATAACATGTAGAAGTTCCTTGTAGATTCAAACCGCTTATGTGATTTTCTAAAAAAAAGACTTGAATCTACTCTACTCATCAGCGAAAACAATTAATCGATTGAGAAATCATGAAGAATACAAGAGAAATAATTCAATAAACACATTACACAATGATTTCCCGTGTAAAGCCATAGCTAAAAACCCCTGCTATCTGTATATTGCATTAGTTAGAAAATATGAGAAGATTACAATTCTTTGCTCAAGGCCGAGCAACCTCTGTATTATCTCTATCTATCTCAAAACTTACTAGACAATCCTAGGCCAATACATAACCAATTTTCTTCTTGACCAAGTACCTATTTCCTTGGGCCGTTTCCTTAGGAATTAGCCCCTATTAATTAGGGAAATTCCTCAATTGTAATTGCACAATCCTCATAGGCCTTCCTCTGACTACATGCACCACCTTTACAATTTGAATGATTTTCCAACTGATAATACACTACCCTTGAACTCAAATCTCAACTGGGTAACTCTTAGATCTGACATGCATGAGTTATTTATGAATGAATTCTCAGTTAACTGTTGAACACATGAAGCAACATTCCATTGTTATACCTCCTACTAGTTCCTCCATCAGTTGGAACTTGTTTAAATGACTTTAACTTGGTTAAACTGAATTAATTAATTACAACTCAAAATAAACTCAAGAAGGGCTCCTATAAAGTAATATACACTCTAAATGACTCAAGATAGATCCTCAACTCGAATCAACTTAACCAACTAAGTCAAATTAAATTAGTTAGTTTGTACAAGTTGTCTTGTGATGTGGAATTACAATTTTATTCCTGATTTAATTCAAGGGAAAACTAAATCAAAATTTCATTTTCAACACAAGGTGGAAAGGAAAATTAAAAGAAAAATTATGGCAACAAGGAAGTCTACCACTCACAACGATAAGATGGAAGTGTTGCTTCTCCTAGATTTCCAAAATCTATAAGGTTGACATCACAACAATTAGAAGAAAAAAGAGAAAAAGGGCGTTTTTACAATTGTGATAGAAAATACACTAAGGGTCATAAGTGTGTTGAGAAGAAATTATTTTACATAGATTGTGAAGAGGAGGAAGAAAAGGAACAAGAAATGTCAAAAGAAGAGAATATAATCCAGGAACCAACCTTAGAGAAAGAAGAAATGAATATGACCATATCTTGTAATTCCTTGGCAAGAATTACAACTCCTCAAACTCTCAAGATAGAAAGACATATTAAGAAGAAAAAGATAATAGTGCTAATTAATTCGGGTAGTACCCATAATTTTATTCATTGTAAGATATCCAATGAATTGAATTTCTTTCTATATCAAACACTAGAGTGTCAAGTGATGGTTGCAAATGGAGGAACTATAAATTGCTTTGGAAAGTGCCATAATATCAAGCTAACCACAGGGGAATATGTATTGAATAGTCCAATGCTTTCCATTCCAATGGGTGGTTATGTTTTTGTACTAGGGGTCCAATGGTTACAATCTTTGGGGATGATAGCTTTTAATTTTCAAGAACTTTTCTTGAAAGTTTTTTGGGAAGGAAAGGAAGTTGAATTAAGGGGTATCGCAGGGAAACCTGGAAAGATAATCATCTATAATGACATGACAAAGCTTCTAAAGAAACAACAATGGGGCATAATTGCACAATTATTCTCACTAGTGGTTCAAACATCAAAATAATCTAATTCTCCAGATCTCCAAAAAGTTTTGGACAACCATTCCAAGGTATTTGAGACTCCCAAATGCCTTCAACCCATTTGAGATCATGATCATGCTATTCATTTGATTCCAGGAAGTGTTCCTCCAAATATCATGCCTTACAAATATCCCTATGCCCCAAAGAGTGAAATGAACATATGATTGCAAAAATTCTAGAGGATGGTATAATTGAACCTAGTCAAATTTCTTTCTTTGCTCCACTAGTATTGGTGCACAAGAAGGATGGATCATGACGTATGTTTTCGGATTATTGGGAGCTCAACAAGCTCACTATTAAAGATAAATTTCCCATTCCTGTCATTGATGATTCGTTGGATGAATTACATGTATCAATTTACTTCACCAAGCTAGATATTCATTCAGGATATCATCAAATTAGAATGAAGAATGAAGACATTCCGAAGCAACCAAGGCCTTTGAATATCTTGAAGAGGAAATGTGCCAAGTATTGGTCTTAGCTACACTAGACTTCACAAAACCTTTATTGTGGAATGTGATGTGTCAGGAAAGGGAATTGGTGTTGTTTTAATGCAAGAAGGAAGACCCATTTCTTTTGAAAGTCGTCCAATCAAGGGAAAACAATTACACAAAACTATTTATGATAAGGAAATATTGGCAATACTACATGCACTAAATAAATGACGACCTTACCTAATGGGAAGACACTTCAAGATAAAAAAATCACGATAGTTTTAAATAATTTTTGGAACAAAGGTTATCTTCAAAGGAGCAACACAAATGGGTCACAAAGATGTTGGGTTATGACTTTGAAATCATCTACAAAAAAGGGAAGAAAAATGTTGTTGCAGATGCACTCTTGAGAAAGGATGAGGATGTGGAAGCATTGATATGTGCCATTTTTATTGTCCAACCTGATTGGATAATTAAAGTAAGGGATGAATGGAAGAATGATGAAGAGGTGTGGACACTCATTCAAAAGTTGTAGTAAAATCCCAGTACATCTGATACATTTTTTTAGAAAAATGATTCATTATAGTAAAAAAATTGCTTATATATTTGTAAGAATTCCCAACTCAAAAAAATATCCTTTTGGAGTTGCACATCTCCCCCTTAGGAGGGCATTCAATAATTAAAAAAAATTATCAGAGGGTCAAGATGGAATTTTTTGGGGATGGCCTTAAATTTGTTATTCATAAGTTTGTGGCAGAATGTTTGGTTTGCCAACAAAATAAAGTTGAGACAATTAAGACCCTAGATTTGTTACAACCTTTAGTCATTCCAAGTCAGTGTTGGGAGGAGGTGTCAATGGATTTTATTAGAGGTTTACCCAACTCTGAAGGAAATAGTGTCATCATGGTGGTAGTTGATAGACTTACCAAGTATGCACACTTTTGTGCATTATATCATCCTTTAAAGCTAGTACATTGTCTATAGCACTTATGGAAACAATTCAAAAGCTACATGGAAACCCAAAGATTATTGTAAGTGATAGAGTGTTCAGTGTGAAACCTGATTATATTCTTTACTCATAGGCATCGCTGCATTGGACCGCAGTTCGTCATTTCCGCTCATTTGTTCACCATCAGGGTAGTGCAGGGGGGAGGGGGGCTGACGACGATTTTTATGAGCCTCCCCTGGCGGGGGTTTGGGGGTAGCGCCCCCGAAGCTAAAAATAGAAGTAAAATTGCCTTGTAAAATATTGTAATTTTGTAGTCAATTTGAGCCATTGATTAGGCAAATAATTTGACAGTAGAATTTGTGTTTAATTTAGGTATTTTTGCCCAGGAGGAAACCCATCGTTATATATGAGGGAATTGTATTGCAGCTCAATAGATGTGTATTCTGAGTGAGAAAGGGAGAGGATATTGTGGGAGATCTAAGAGGAAATTACAATAGATATTCTGTAAGTTGTATCTCTTCATTTTGCTGAAGAGTATAAAAGGAAGGAGTGGTTGTTATGGATGTAGCCAAAATTGGGTGAACCACGTATATCTGTGTTTCTCTTGTTTTATGCATTTTCTGTGTTTGTGTTTCTACAATATTTTATGTATTCCATTAATTTGTAATATATAATTTTATAACAACTGATTTAAGAGCCAAAGGTCTACTTGGCTGATAAATGTGTTGGAGAGGAGGGTTCCTGGTTCGAGTGGGAGCAATGGTGGAAGATGGTAGGTTTAAGGTCAAAAAATTTAACGACCAAAACTAGTAGTTGTGGAAGATGCAGATGGAAGATTATCTATATCAGAAATATTTGTACCTACCATTGAGCAGAAAGAAAAAGAAGACGATGAGTATGATAGACAAAAAATGGGATATTATTGATAAAAAGGCACTTGGAACAATACGGTTGTACCTAGCAGTGTTGGTAGCCTTTAATATTTCAAAGTAAACAAAAACAGAGGGTTTAATGTCGGCATTTGCCAAATTATATGAAAAAACCTCAGACTCATATAAGGTATTTCTTATGAAGCATTTATTTAATCTGAAGATATCAGAAGGTGGATCTGTTGTTGATAATTTAAATGAATTTAGTATGGTTAGTAGTTAGTTAAGTTCTGTAGGGGTAAATTTTGATTATGAAGTTAGGTCTCCGTTATTTATGAGCTCATTTCCAGAAAGTTGGAATGGTTTAGTTATGCCCATTTAACTCTGTTCTTTGGATCTAGTACTTTAAAGTTTGATGATGTTTTCAATGTAATTCTTAGCGAGGATGTTGGAAATAATACTGAGAGGGGGGGGTGAATCAGTATTATCAGATCAATAAAATTTTTTCAATACTCAGAAACATATACGCTACTTCAATTAAGTGAACCAGCGTGTACATGCTACTGTGTCTAAAGCAACCAGCGTATAACCCGAAATCTTATGATTCAGTTAGTTTATCTTCAGTAAATGCATCAGGACATTATTAACCATATTAAAAGTAAACAGGTGCACTATAACAGAACAGATCATCACACAAAAGCCACACACATGAACACCATGATATAAGGTGGAAACCCAATGTGGGTGAAAACCACCTGCTGCAAGTCGTCTCTATCTTTCTTTAATAAGAAACTTCAGTTTACAATATTTTGTATTGGTGCAGCCTTATACCAGTACGCAGGCTACAACCTGCAGAAGGCTCAACCTTCTCTCGTTTTCCAGACTCTCCTAGAAGGGAGATCCAACCCCCTTTGCTCTTGTACTAGCTAAGATACTAGTACGTAGGTGCTGGCCTACAATCTTCTTTCTTTCAGGAACCACTTTTCATACATTTTCAGACTGGATATTCCTGAAGCACAACATTACAATCTGAAGACCACAATTCATCAATTTTCATAACAGATCATACTAGCATCATCAATCTTTGAATCACTGAACCACTGAAACCCTGTCAACACCCAGTCACCAGAACACAGAGCAGACTACAGAACTTCTGCAATAACAGTCAGACCCAACTGCAACCCAAAAATTAAGCTTCAAAAGATATACGCTACTTCAATGAAACCAACCCGCATATACACGCGCTTTTACCAAAGACAACTTGCGTACAGATCTAAAAATAATTTCTCATAACTTGCAGTTGCACCAGACATCAGTCATACTCAGAACATAACATTGCGTCAGTATGCAGATCTAAAAATATGCGTAATCAACCATATACCGATAGTTCATTTCAAACCATTTGATCTCGATCTATCCTTAGATCTAGTCTTCCATCAACCGGTGTGATCTCTCCTTAGCTTAGATCAAGCAACCCAGAACTTGCATACTAGATCTCTTTCTTTATCAGATATTCAAGACTTTTTCAGTACACTTTCCTAATGATATTCTTCTCCTTATATAGCCTTAGGCCCTTCACAATACCACGGTCCAAAACCATAGTAACACAATAACATCGACTTCAAAACTAGGGATCAACACGTCTGTCGAGATACCTTGGTCAAAAACATAGGCTCAAGTACCGAGGACTAACTACCACGAACCAAAGGGAAGCTTCTCGACATGTACGCTCTTTTTTGTTCATGAAACTGCGTGTATACGCGACTTCGTATATAGCGAGCCTGCGTATCCACAACTTAGTATATAGCGTACCGGTGTGTATACGCAACTTGGGCTTAATGAACCTAAATATATGAAATTTTCTCTTCTTCTTATAGTCTGATCATCAATTCCTTGCTGCTATCCTTCTGCACTATGATTTGCCATCAAGGACAACACTTGTCTCATAATGCCAACAATCTCCCCCTTTGGACTTGATGGAAAAAGCTAACTTGTCACACTTAGAACTTGATCTTCTTGTTCCTTTGAGCTGTCCTGCATCCCATGCATTTAGTCACATCTGTAGATTGATCTAGTTATATGTAATTGAGATGTTCTTCTATGAGAGGGTTGCCATCAAGTACAACACTTGTCTCATAATGCCAACAATCTCCCCCTTTGGACTTGATGGCAACAACACCAAATCACTCTCCCCCTTTGACATCAAGGGCAAAGGGTGGACCAAGATATTCTCTTTCCTTGATAAACATTCTGCTGTCCATACTCCCCCTGAGTACCTGCTGAAATCTCCAAATGTGCTCCCCCTTTGTATATGCCAAAGTGTACCAATCTGTCCATGCCAAGTCTCTGTACTGCTGAAGTGTGTTGTTCGTGCTCTTCCTTGACTGAAGGCAAGATCTGCAAAAGATGTTCTTCAAAAGGAACCAAGACTTATACATCATAAAGGACCTTCCTATCACCAAAAGACTCAATACATACATCCATACTCCCAACCAAGAGGGGATACATCAGAAATTTACATATAACGACCAATTACATTACATCATTCATCCCAGGCATAGTGGGGAAACCAACATAGGCCGTTACATGACCTTGACATCATAAAAGAGATATCACAAAAGAGATACATGACATAGAGACGACAAATCTAGACCAAGACTTATGAAAGTCACCAACAGCATCTGATAATCATCTTTTAGATCAACAACCAAGATTTCCTTCTGTGCTCCTTCTCCTGAAACCAACAACAATTGTGAACTAGAACCAAAAACATCTAAATGCCAACAATGCTTTATTAGACTTTAAGCTGCTCCCCCTGAAACTATGCCTGCTGCACCCCCTGAAACTATGTCTGAAGGACTCTGGCATACCCATCTCAGACCTTCTCCAACCAGAGTCTGCCCTTGCTGATCAGAACTCCATATACGCGACTTCACCTGCATAAATCAACGTATGTACGCGGATATCCCTTATACAACACGCGTACACCAACTTTCTTTTAGAACAGACAAGCTTCAACAGCAGGATGAAGCATCAACTACTCCCAGCTTTTGTCTGAGATATTCAAAAGTCTCCCTGGGCAGTGGTTTTGTGAGAATATCAACAAATTGTAAATGTCCAGTAGAGAATAAGTCATCGACCTATAACAAGGTATGTCTGCATCAATTCATCCCTTTGACCAGAATTCAGAGTCATTCGCATTATATCATGTGTGAAACCACCATAGCCATTTCATCAAGCTCTACATGATCCAAGTATCATTACTTGGGAACATCTGCATCAACCAACATATGTAAGTATCAACCTATCATCATATAGATATGAACTCATCATCATGTCTCCAACAAAGTGACTTTGAGGAGTCATCCATGTATCAACACTATGTATCTTGAGCTCAAACTCTTTTGACAAAACTTCTTGATATCATCAACAACAACAATCCTTATCCCCATGAGTGCCTGCATCATAACTGTATGATCTTTATGCATATGACGACAGCAACATATGAGTGACCCATCATCAAGTGAGGAAGATGTGTATTCAAGCTTTGTACTTCTCCTTATCCTTATGAAGATCACCATATAAGCACCATATATGCATCATCAATGAGTCAACCATAAATCTGATCTGAACATCAACTATGAAACCCTAAGAATCATATGAGATTTTATCATGGACTACTCACAACCACATCATAGCAAGATATATCATTTAGCCATATAAGTAACATCACCAAGGACTATTGTTACACAGTAATTTGTCACCATCCCTGTTACTCCTCTTGTCGTACCTTGGAGGACTCATTCCGGGAGTTATAAGAAGTGACAAAGTCTAAAAACACTTGCATTATGTTCCCCTGAGTATGTACTTCATGTTCCCTGAAGACACCTCCTACAGATTATCCCTGAAAAGTGCTCTTTTTCGATTGGCGCAAGTCCACAGTATCTTACCCGCGCCAATCACGGAGATCCTCAAAAGAGGGCGCGACCATTGGCGCTCTGTCTTAGAGCAGCAGTCGCGCCAACCAAGTTTGGTCATGCTTTTTTCCTTAACGAACGTCTGACTGTTGTTTCCTTCATTACATGGAGCTTTTTGAGGATAAAAAATCAGTCTTATGTTGAGCTCTATCCTATTTCCATCTTTAATGGCTTTTGGGGATAATGTTAATCCACAATAGGTGTCCCGGTTCATCGTATCCTCCTCCCTTCTTCATCTATATAAGCTTGTCCTTATGCATTTGACAAGCTAGTGATAATGGTTAGTCATGGAGTGCTAGATGTTGAGTTCTTGAGTTCTTGGAGGAATGCTAGTGAGTGCTAGAGAGGTTATGCTGCCGGAGAGGAGATGCATTGCAAGACACATATAGTTACTCGCCCAGCCAGGAGAGGTTCAACGTCAGAACCATGGTTGTAACTTTTCCTATTTATTATTAATTAATGAGCGACTGCTATTATAGTTCCAATCTCATTGTCTATTATGGTGATGTGTTGATTTATTTCCTTTCTGACTGAAATATAGTTGTGCCTTGGTAGATTTTATGTTGGTATCTGTCTCTCCCTTTGCATGTGCAGGTGTTCGTTTATGATCTGCTGAAGCGAGGGAGCGGGAATATCAACTCTGCTTCAATCATAGCGTTGGACTCCAGGTTGGTCTTCTTAATTCACCTTTGATGCATAACTAGGAACTTGCGTAGCAGCGTGGTTTGATTGTGGCTAGTTTTGTTTTAGGCTAGTGGGATCGCCTCTGTCCGCAGAGGGGATTTACCTCACCAACAATTTGGCGACTCCGCTGGGGAGGCGCTATTTGGAATTTGTATTGCATGTCAATTTTCTTCTACTTGCTTGAGTGAATGAGCTTCCTGAGTCAGTTTTGAGTTTATTCTTTACTGTTTGACCCATCTGAGCACTGTCAACCCGACCTGAGGTCGTATTATTTATTTTTCTAGCCGGCAAGCTTAATTGGCGCGGTTATTACTCTGACAGTCGCGCCAATCCTGTGGTAGCGCAAGTTGCAGGCTGACAGTCGCGCCAGCCCTGTAAATTTTTCCTGTGTGTGGGTGGAAAGCTCTTTCAGTCTCTTTTTATATCTCTTACAGCCTCTGGAAGTGTGTTGAATCTCTGCTTGACTGGTCTTAGCCTTTATCCTTCAGTTGTTTGCTTATTTCTATTGATTTTCGTCTCAGCCCTAGGACATCTAGTGACTTTGCATGTCTAGCCTTCTGTGGGAAGTTTTGATCTCTTGATTATCCAGTCAACTTGTTGGTTGTGTTCTGCACCTATCCAGTGATTTGTTAAAGCTTGATCTTCTATACTCTGGGTGATTCACTTCTAGCCTCTTTGGATTTCACTTGACTTCATTCGAACTTAGATTACATGGTTCAGTGAAAGTCTTTGTGTTTTTCCTTGCTTGCATAGTTCATTTTGGTGTTTCAGAATTGGTTCTATTTCATTGAGTGAACTTGGATTGTGCATATCTCTTAAAATTTGTTTAAATGCATCATGCCATCTTAAAGGAAAGAAAAACAAAAAATCTTCTGCATCATATTAGTTAGCATTTGTTGTTATTTGTTGCTATTAAAAAGAAAAAGAAAAAATTTCATTTCTTGTTATTAGCTGCATTAGGATCTTTGTTGTTGAGTGATCATTTCATTTGTAAAGATCTCAACCCTCCTGTAGATAGAATTCATCGAATCAAATGATATAATTTTGGCATATAGTTTTCATTTAAGAAGTTTTGAGATATCACATACGGTAGGACCAAAAATTGAAACATAATCGAAGATAAACTTTAAAATAAACTCAATGAATATAACAACGCATTGGAACATAACGCAAATACTCTAGAGGTATAGGTTAGAGACGTGTTCCAGCGTCTTTAAACCTGGTAGTTTATCGTCGAGTGGTTGGGTGATTCCTCCACGGTGAAACGATAGGTGCCAATACGGACTGTGCTCCCATGTACCGTCACGTATATATTGGGAGACCCCTATAGGAATAAAGCCTTTATCCATAGGAAGCTGTGTCAGCCGCCCTACGATTCGCAATGCAGTGAACACAACATTCACGAAGATCGACCACCCATACCCTAAAAAGTATTCTGTGGTTTTGCGAAAAGTTTGGCACACCCTCTACCTAGAATTCCAGAGCAATCACTTTTGATCCTTTTCGGACTCCTTAAACGAAAAGGTTCCTGTGAGCGTCTTGTCACTTCGTGCTCATTAAATATTCGAAGGAGACTAGAGTCATCTTTTATCCTTTTCTCGACTCTTAAAAAATGAAAAGGTTAAGTTCAATGTCTTAAAATTTATTGGCCACAACAACATCCACCCAAATTAGCTTTTGTTTCTGTTAGTTCGAAGTAGGGGTTGTCTCGGTAGACTTCGTAAGTTTCATCCTGGCGGAGTTACCAGTTTCGTCTTCTACCGAAACACTGGTTGTGAGTCTTCCTGTGGTTCTAAGTATACAACCACTTAGTTCTCGTGTCCCAAGTGATGAGACTTACCAGTTTCATTGGAACCCTACGTGGGAACCTTTTGAGGACGGTGTCCCTTTCTGGGACCATACTTCTCCTCGTGTGTCAGTCCCACCTGCTTCCTCTAACATGGATGATTTGTCCCCTACAACGACCGATGAGTCCGTTGTGACAAGCGGTGAAATTCCCACCCCCACGGACCCTATACCTGTTAGTAGTACACCTACTACCACAAATTTACCTTCAGGGTATAAAGCTTTAAGAGATGCTATGCCTTCTGGAACTCCATTTACAAGTCCCATTTGGCCATCACATACTTTCCCTACTACGGAGCCTTTTACTCCACAAAGTCGCAGTCTATCTGTTACCTCTGTCGCGACCACTCCAACGGTTTGTCGTTCCTCGGCTTCCTTGTTTGGAGTCTTTGATTCCATGACAAATGTCCCAATACAGGGGCCATATGATCCATATTTGTCATGTCAACCGGTTGTTGAGGTATCAGTTCCATTGTCAATTGATTGGACCTCCACCTCTTTCCATGGTGGTCAAGTTTCATCTGCGCAATCTCCAAAAAAAACCCCTCAAGACCAACCAGAGCAATCCTTTCGTGGAAACCCTTTCGCTACTGGTGCTCCTTTTTCCTCTTCTTATATGCAACCTTCTGGCAACTCAGGTCAGTCATCTTTTCAACAAATCCAACCTGGTACCCAGCAAGGTTATCCTGCTGGACAAATTGGTCAACAAACTATTAACCCAAGCCAATCCAATGTCCAGTATAGTCCAATGTCTGGACAAGTTACTCAACCACTTGGTCAACCTACTATCCAGTATTCACAACCCTTTGGGCAAGTTGGTCAGCCTCAAACACAGTTGGACCAACTAATTGCCCAGCCTTCTCAGCCATCTAGTCTGTTGGGACAACCTTTAGCTGTGCAACAACACTTCCAATCCCTACAGGTAGGCCAACCTCAGTATCAGCAGGTACAACCTTCTGGACAGATCGGCCAACCTCACTATCAACAAGGTTTTCTTTCTGGCCAGATAACCCAACCTATCGGACAGCCTACTGGCACTGCCCAATCCGGTCCGTGGCCCCAAATGGGACCCCAATACCCGTCTGGTCTTCAAATGTAGGCTGGGTCTCAATCACAAACTTTTTATCCAACCCAGCCTGGTCCTCAAACTCAATTTGGAGCCCCACCACCGTATGGCTACCAACAACCTCCAGGGCAATTTTCGTTTGCCTCGTACCAGAACTACCAACAACAGCAAGCGAATCCTTCGCAAACTTATCAATAGCCATACGGCGCATCTACAACAGCGTTTGGTAATCCTTATGCTGGGGGGCAATATACAAATCCCTATGGCCAATCCACTATGGGACCAAATCCGTCCGGACAAAATCCATGGGGGCAACCACCACCTGGTTGGAACCCTGGTGCTTCACCCTACCAGCAGCCCCGGATGTCTTTCAATCCTCAATTACCATTCTTAGCAACTTTAGAATTACCGGATGTATCCAAATTAACCAATGATCCTATTCTTCATAATCCTTATTGGCCTCCAGTCCCAACTAAAATACCTGGTGACTGTCCAAAATTCGATGGTAAAGCCAATGAAGACCCACAAGCCCATGTTATGACGTATCATTTGTGGTGTTCATCTAATTCATGGCTTGACGATTCAATTCGACTTCGCCTTTTTCAAAGGACTCTCACTGGCTCTGCCGCTAAGTGGTATATTGAACTTCATCGTGGGTCCTTTCAAGATTTCAATTCTTTGGCCATGGCGTTTCTCACTCATTTCCAGTTACCCATTCGATACGAAACAGGTACACACCTCCTCACTTCCTTAAGACAAACGATGGCTACGCATATCTATGATCATATCCATGAATGGAAACGACGCAGACGCATGATCAAATTTTGGATTCCCGACCAGCTTCTTACCGATTGGTTTACAACTTCGTTCGTGCCTCCGATAGCTCGGGATATCGCCATGGGGGCGTGTGTCACTGAAGAGCAAGCTATTGCTTGAGCTCAGTACCTTGACTTGGTTTATTCTCAGTCAGGTACGTTATATGATTATTTGCCTGATGTCCCAAGACAAGGAACGTCTAAAGCCCCACCAACACCCACTGTTGACGGTATCATTGGTTCGGTTAATTCATCCTCAAAGAAAAATTCGGCGAACCCTGTGAAGCAAAAAACATCTGCTTCGAATGGACAACCTTCCCAGGCATCGCCTGGTTCGAATGTTACTTCTGAGGTTAATGCCGTCCAATCTAATACGGCAAACAAGGCTTCGAAAGAGAAGAAAAAAGGGAAAACGAAAAATAAGCCAGAACAACCTAAGCAGGAAACCCCAAAACCTCAACCTGAGGACGGCACTAAACGCAAACCCAAATATCCTTGTCTTATCTGCGATGAGGATCACTATACCAAGGATTGCCCGAGGTGGTCCGAAGTTAGTCGTATGTTAAAAGGCACCTCTGGGACTCCTGCGGTGCTCAAAGAACCCTTTCCCACCCAACACACTCAAAAAACTCAAATGGTGGCTGACCCTACTCAGCCTCCCTCTTCCTTTGGTTCTCAAGTGCTTATGGCTGGTATAGTACCCATTAATATCAGTACTCGCACGAAAGATTATCCGTCATCTGCTGGGAAGGAACCTGAGGTTCCCCCAAGTGCTCCCCCGTTCAGTTCAGGTCCACTCCACATCGAGAGACCTACCACTGAAACGCCTCTTCGACCCCCTCCAAAAGGAGTACTCCGGAAATCCTCATACAATCCGAATGCTCGTGCTGCACAACACTACAACATCGTTGAGGACTTAGCACAGACTCCGTCGGCTATGTCCGCTTTAGAGGTTCTCCAGAGCTGCCCTTCTCAGAGGAAGTCCATGCTATCTGCCATTGGTGGCATAGACCCGGCCGATTCGGATTTAATAACTTTTGACTTAGAACGCCACACTCAAAGACTGCCTCCCCAAATCGCCTTCCTCATACAGGTAATTATTGATTCCAAGACGATTCATCGTACAGTTATTGATGAAGGTGCCTCAACTTGCATCATGTCTGTTGCCTGTTGGAAAGCTATTGGATCTCCAATGTTGAGCCAATCTCCCACTACCTTGGAAGCTTTTGATGGAAGAGCGTCCCGTCCTTACGGTATACTCCAACGTTTACCAATCTCTTTGGAAGGGAAGACGGTCGAGATGGAAGTTGAAGTCGTTGATGCTACTCTAACCTACAACCTCCTTCTCGGACGTAGCTGGATATACGCGATGCAAGATGTTGCTTCATCTTTTTTCCGAATTATCCGTTTCCCTCATCAAGGGAAGATCGTTACCATTGACCAGCTCTCCTTTTTTGCTTCTTCTTCCGAAGGCACCATCCCGTTTGTGGAGCATACCTCCAAATTACCTAAGAGTCTGGGAGCTGGACTTTTTAAAGATCCTGATCTTATGGGTGTTTTTCCACTCCCTCCTCTAAATATCGCCTCTGTCAATATGATCGCTACTGGCTCTGATTCGTGGCTCGTACCCCCCACAGACCAAGTAGATTCCTGGGGCGACCGGATGCCGTTAAGTCATGCTGAGTTTAATTATGTTGAAATCATTGCTGCCTCGGTTCCCTCTTCTGCGCTTACTCCATCCTCAGGACTTCTGGATGAGACTTCTTCGGATTCTCTAAAAGAAACATTCCTCTCCGATGAAGCTATTATTGAGACTATGTCTCTGGAGGAACCTCCCTGGTATAGTTCTCACCATCGTTCCTCATTTCTCCCTGCCTCGCAGCATTTTCTGACACGCCTCGAGCGGTTTGCTCCTTGTCTCCCATCACAAATCCTTCAAACGGCTATTCAAATTAATCAGGTTTTTTCTGAAGGAAATATGGAAAACATTACGCGAACCCAACCCCTCGACATCTCTGTTAAACCCAGGATAGTCGAGCATCTTCACATCGGAGTCACTTGTACTCCAGAGGAGATTCAACTTTATTCCAAACTTTTTCGCGAATTTCGTGATGTTTTCGCATGGTCCTATGAAGAAATGCCCGGCATTGATTCTAGTATAGTGATGCATGAAATAATCACGTACCCAGATGCTAAGCCTGTTCGTCAACGTTTACGCCCTGTACACCCCCGGAAGGCTGCAGCGATTAAGGCCGAAGTAGAAAAGCTTCTCAACGCCGGTTTTATTTACCCTATTCCTCTTACAGATTGGGTTTCTAACAATGTGCCTGTAACTAAAAAACAGGGTACGATCCGAGTTTGTGTCGATTACCGTGATATAAACAAAGCCTGTCCTAAAGATAACTTTCCCACACCATTCATTGATCAGATCATTGATGAGTGCACCGGCAGTGAAATGTATTCTTTTATGGACGGTTTCTCTGGTTATAACCAGATTAATATTGCTCCCGCTGATCAACACAAAACTGCTTTTATTTGCCCATGGGGGACTTTTGCCTATAAGAAGCTCCCTTTCGGCCTTAAAAATTCCGGTGCTACCTTCCAACGTGCAATGTCTTATGCATTTCATGACATTCGACATATTGTGCAACCTTATCTGGATGATCTTCTTGCTCATTCAGCTAAACGTCAGGACCACCCTAAACACCTTCGCGAAATCTTTCTTCGCTGCCGATACTACAGAATCAGGCTAAATCCTCACAAATGTGTCTTCTGTGTCGAATCTGGCAGACTTCTCGGGTTTATCGTTTCTAGAGAGGGCATCTGTTTGGATCCCCTTAAAGTCGAAGCTATCGTCAATCTCCCTCCCCCAACTTCTTTGCATCAGTTGCAGAGTTTGCAGGGGAAAGCCAATTTTTTACGTCGTTTTGTTCCCAACTATGCCGAGGTGGCTAAAGGTTTTACACGATTACTGAAGCGTGACATCCCTTTTCATTGGGATGCCACAGCTCAGGAATCTTTTGAGCGCCTCAAGAGTCTTCTTGTTTCTGCTCCATTGCTTCGTCCTCCGAATTATTATCGCGACTACACATTGTATTTAGCCGCCGCCGATACCACTATCAGCATGGTTCTTGTTCAAACTGATGATGATAACACTGAACATGTTATTTATTATCTCAGCCGCAACCTGTTAAACATGGAAACTCGATATGCTTATATCGAAAAGTTGGCACTAGCCGCAGTTTGTGCTGTACAACGCTTCCGTCATTATATTCTTTTGCGTACTACTACTGTGATTTCTGATTGCAACCCCATGATGTATATATTGTCACGCCGGTTACTGGGGGGCAAATACTCAAAGTGGATTGTTATCCTCCAAGAGTTTGACTTGGAATTTACCACTGCCAAGTCTAAGAAATCCCTTGTGTTTGCTGAGTTAATTTGCTCTTTGCCATCTTCTCCCTCGACCTCACCTGTAGAAGATCAAATTCCAGATGAAACCCTATTCCTCATTAGCACCCTCGATCCATGGTACGGAGATATAATCACATATCTGTAAACGTCCTCCTTCCTCCCGGGTGTGTCCAAAGACACTCGGCGGAGGATTCGTCATCAATCTCAACCATACCGTATCATTGGAGATACATTATATCGTCTTGGTGTAGACTCTGTTCTCCGCCATTGTCTTACTCTAGAGGAAGCTGAACGGGTTCTAAATGACTGCCACTCTGGTGCTTGTGGCGGACATATGTCCGGATATGCTACAACCCAAAAAATCCTTCGTGCTGGCTATTTTTGGCCCTCTATTTTCAAGGATTGTATCCTTGCCGTCCGCTCTTGTCATGAGTGCCAGATATACCAGCGGAAAATGCGAGCGCCTTCTGCTCCGTTGCACCCTGTGGTTTCCGTCGGCCCTTTTGCAAAATGGGGCATTGATTATATGACCTGTAACCCTCGCTCGGCCGGGGGGCATGGGTTTGTCATCGTTGCCGTCGATTACTTTACTAAATGGGCCGAGGCGATGCCTACATTAACTGAAGAAGGTCACACTGCGGTGCAATTTTTATTCAATCATGTTATTTCACGATTTGGCGTCCCTCAAGCCATTGTCACTGATCACGGAAAGCATTTCCGTAATCATATGATGTCGGAATTAACAACCCAGCTAGGTTTTCAACACGATAGTTCAACTCCATACTACCCTCAGTCCAATGGTCAAGTTGAAGCTGTCAATAAAATCTTGGTTACAATGCTTCAACGTATCGTTGGTGTGCATAAATCTAACTGGCATTTGATGTTATTCCCTGCCTTATGGGCTTACCGAACCTCCGTGAAGGATGCCATTGGTTTCACTCCATTTCAACTAGTTTATGGACTAGAGGCTACCCTTCCAATTGAGTGTGAGATCCATTCATTGAAATTAGCCGTCGAGCTGCTTCCCAACACCACCCCATTAGAAGAACGCCTTCTTTACTTAGAACGGTTAGATGAGACTCGTCGCCTGGCCTCTTTGGCCATCGAAACGCAAAAGAAGCGAGTCAAGACTCACTTCGATCAGACCGTCCATCCACGTTCTTTTGTTGAGGGAGACTTAGTCCTACTCTATGATCAAGCAAAAGATAAGCTAGGCACAGGAAAGCTCGAGTCTATGTGGCTAGGCCCCTATATTGTCAAGAAAGTCCTGCAGAAAGGGGCCTACGAGCTGATTGATTATGAAGGAAACCCTCTTGGGAAGCCCCGAAATGGGCTTTACTTGAAGAAGTACTATGCGTGATGCTGGTACATTTTATTGTGTACATACATGTACTTTAGTATATTGTGTGTCGGCTTTCGAGACGCAGCTACCACTTATTGTGTTTTTCGCTTCTTGTGCAGATGCCAGATGCACCTTATGTTGGTTTCGCTGATGGTGCCTGCCGCAGTACCCGCGATTTGTCTTCTGCGGCATGGGTAATCTACGATCCTCATAGCGAGCTAATAGATTGCCAGGGTGTGTGTCTAGTCCGTACTACTAACAATGTCGCCGAATACAGTGCTGTAATCGAGCTACTTGCTAGAGCAATTCATTTCGGTATTCGCGCATTGATAGTGAACCTGGACTCTCAACTTGTTGTCCACCAACTCAACAGGCAATATTCCGTCAGAAACCATCATATTCTAAGGTTGTATTTACGTGTAAGGTTGTTAGAAAGGCATTTTGATTTTATTACATATCAACATGTTCCAAGACAATTAAATACATTATCTGATGCATTAGCCAATCATGTATTAGATAGACATTTGCATAATTTGTAATTAAAACAGTATATAAGCAAGCACATGAAAACACAATAATGAATCATAAACATATGTATATATATATATACGTGTGTGTCATAATGTTTGCGCCGCGCGCATTACATAACCCAAAAATAATACATGTCCAAGTCCCATACAGCCGCTGACAACATGTCTCTCAAAATGTACAAAAAATGAAACCTAGGCGTCTAAGCACGGTGATGCTCATGATAGCATGTCACCGCCCACACCAAACGTCTCAACAGACGATGGACGCGAGTAGATACTCCCACCGTGTGTCTCTGATACGCTCTAGGCACGTCGGCCAATCTGCCATAATCTGGTATTCCTCGAGTAAGGGCCTCAAGGTTCTGAACTAGATCATCCTCACCCTCCACCTGAGGGTCTGCTGCAGGTTGCGCTCTCCGCACGTTATGAGGCAAGTCGGCTGGTCGCTCTGCACCAACATCTGCATACATATAGGTGCTGTAAGAAACAGACATGAATTACAAAAACTTGAATATGTTAAAATATTAAAAACATAAAGGGTCCTTACCTAGCTCCTCGTCCCAGTCCTCTCCCTCAGGCAACGGGAGGTCTGGATCTCCAGTAAAATCAGTGCCCGCATAGGGCCAGTCCTCCACGACGATCAACTGGTGTTGGAGCCAAATGAAGAACTCGGGCCTCCAGGCCATCTGCTGGCCCCCACCTCCTCTAGGCATAAGTGGTGCCCATCGAGCCAACCTCGGCTCCCGTGGCACTGGGTCTGCCACTATGCCTCCCGGGATCCGGAATATCGGTAACCGCTCTAGGAAAAATGACACTATAATAGATCCATATCCAAACTGCTTATTGCCATCACGCTTACACTTGGTAAGCTGCCTCTTTATATTTGTTGTCACTGCCGATGCCCAATCAAACAGTGTCGGTTGCAGACACTCAGTTGCCAGCAGTAAGAGATTCTTGCTGGCCTCGTGGGGTGCCTGTATCCCAGCCGTCCGGGTGATAGTAAATAATACCACTCGTAGCACCAAATCTGGGATAGTGACAATGTCCACCTTGGCACTGTTGGATCCAAAATGGGCCCCAGGACAAACCCTTTCCATGACCTCACCCATCTTTTCCCCGGAAGGCCTGCTACCGGACAAGATGGGCCGTGCGCCCCGCCGAGATAGTCCAGTAATAAAATAGACATCAGAGACATCCAACTCCAATGTCTGGTCCTTCAGGCGGAATACCTGATCCTCAATATCCCAGGCGTCCACGATAAACCTTAGTAACTCGGGTTGTGTACGTAGGTATGAGGTAAGGAAGAATTTTTTCAAGCCACATTCTCGCAACACATCCATACATGCGTCATCTTCCATCGCCATGGCATCTATGGCCTCGTGTTCTCTTTCTCTCCATTCTATTGACATTTTGACCAATACCTGCAACCAAAAACCGAAGATGTCATCAATAAATCAATGATGAAATCAAATATCAGAGAAAATTGCAAATCCAACGGTGAAAAGAGGGTAAAATTTTAGTTCGCGCGATTGGCGCGTCTCCTTTAGAGAAAATTGCCCATTGGCGCGGTCCCGTGAAGAAAACTCGCGCCAATGGGCGCAACCCTAATTTTTGCAATCCTCCTTGCAGAGGATCATTCTGTGGAAGAAAAACTAAATAAATGAAATAGAAATGGAGCTAAAGATGAGGCCTCTTACCTGTTTCAAACGACGGCTCGAATGGTCTCCTGGATTGGTCGCAATCAACAGTTGAAATTTGCACCCAAAACCCTCCAACGGTAAACTCACAAGGTAAAAAGTGAAAAGTAATTTTATTTTTTACCATTTCATTATTTATAACTTCTTTTGGCTTAAAAATACATTAAAATAGTGTTTTTGTGAAATATTTTTATGTCAAAGTAGAGTTTTACGCTGTTTTTGAATGTTTACAGGGTTTAATGCCACTCAAGCAACATGACGAGCTCCCTTTTTGACTTTTTCGAGCTCGGTAAAACACGAGAAAAGATTACTTCAAGGTCTACTTTCAGCTCTTTTCTGACCATTTAAAGAGGAAAAGATTGCTGAGTCGCTCCTCTTGACTCGTTAAATGGTCGAAATCACTAATTATGAAAAGTACTCCTCGATCATAATGATCGGGCGGTTCTTTCGGGTATTATTTTATACTTTTTCGAGCCTGAGAGACACAACTTTACGAAAAAGGACATCCCTGGAGTTTCCTTTTCTGCTGTCTTTTCAAACTCTCTAAACATGAAAAGACGCCGAGCTCTTCCTTTGTCAGACTCGTTAAAACTTAATGACATCGGATTTTGCCACAACACAAGCATATGCTATCCCCATCAAGCTTGTTAAAAATAACTGGGGTACTCGCCAGAAATGGCAGGGGGAAAAGAAAATTTTTGAACCATAATTATTACCGTGACGGCAGTATGTCGCTCTTGAACATGGCACTTTTCTGCTTTTGTGTCCGGGGTGGGGATATCTCATCTCATATCTTTCACTTGCTTCCATGGACTTGGGTACCTTATTTGACCTCTTATCCACTCATTGCCTCGTCATCATGACCTTTGATACATTGATGTCAAATACTGCCGATTCCATTAATGTGCCGCTGATATGTTCAAGAGAAGTTGACCTCTGCAAAGAGACAACCTCCCTCTGATAGTTCGCACAATCTTGATTCACAACGTTATCTCTCTGTCTTGTGTCGATGATGTGGGAAACATTATGGCCCACCTTCGATCAAGATCACTTCTTGTCGAATTCAACTCATTATCCAGGAAGTTGATCTAGAGACTCCTTTCCGGTGCCTTGGAGCCTGCATGCCTCAATGGCAGGTTCTTCGTGTTCGACGTGAGGTTTTCATCATTGGCCTCCGATCGAATGATTCTACGAGCGTTCGACTTCAGATCATTAATTCACGCGCTGTAGATTGTACCTATAGTACCTTGAGGACCATTGTCATTATTGGTGGTACCTCTCGCGTCTGTTAACAGTTTCCACTATTGACTGGTAATCAGACGATGTTCATGCATGTTCGACTTCAGCTCATATATTCACATGCTTGAACTTGTACTCTTGTTCGGGTCGAGACGGAGCGCAAGACCCTGGATTGTGTCTGTTGTAATCCAGGCGTGATTCTTGATACTTGACTCATTCACTGGATGGCTGCGACCATACCTGAGTCAATTCATTGATCCTAACCAGATGGCTGCGACCATACCTGAGTCAATTCATTGATCCTAACCAGATGGCTGTGTCCATACTATGGATCTAGATCATTTATGTACTCTCTTATGGATGGCTGCGACCATACCACGTACATCATGTAATTGAACTATCAGTCATGTCTCTTAACATAGATCCTCGGCGACGGTAACTATATGTGTTCTTATGTGTTCTTGTGTGTTCTCGTAAAACATTTCACCCCTCTCCACCTCTCGAACTTCATGCTTTAGGGGGCATCTGTTACACAGTAATTTGTCACCATCCCTGTTACTCCTCTTTTCGTACCTTGGAGGACTCATTCCGGGAGTTATAAGAAGTGACAAAGTCTAAAAACACTTGCATTATGTTCCCCTGAGTATGTACTTCATGTTCCCTGAAGACACCTCCTACAGATTATCCCTGAAAAGTGCTCTTTTTCCATTGGCGCAAGTCCACAGTATCTTACCCGCACCAATCATGGAGATCCTCAAAAGAGGGCGCGACCATTGGCGCTCTGTCTTAGAGCAGCAGTCGCGCCAACCAAGTTTGGTCATGCTTTTTTCCTTAACGCACGTCCGACTGCTGTTTCCTTCATTACATGGAGCTTTTTGAGGATAAAAAATAAGTCTTATGTCGAGCTCTATCCTATTTCCATCTTTAATGGCTTTTGGGGATAATGTTAATCCACAATAGGTGTCCCGGTTCATCGTATCCTCCTCCCTTCTTCATCTATATAAGCTTGTCCTTATGCATTTGACAAGCTAGTGATAATGGTTAGTCATGGAGTGCTAGATGTTGAGTTCTTGAGTTCTTGGAGGAATGCTAGTGAGTGCTAGAGAGGTTATGCTGCCGGAGAGGAGATGCATTGCAAGACACATATAGTTACTCGCCCAGCCAGGAGAGGTTCAACGTCAGAACCATGGTTGTAACTTTTCCTGTTTATTATTAATTAATGAGCGACTGCTATTATAGTTCCAATCTCATTGTCTATTATGGTGATGTGTTGATTTATTTCCTTTCTGACTGAAATATAGTTGTGCCTTGGTAGATTTTATGTTGGTATCTGTCTCTCCCTTTGCATGTGCAGGTGTTCGTTTATGATCTGCTGAAGCGAGGGAGCAGGAATATCAACTCTGCTTCAATCATAGCGTTGGACTCCAGGTTGGTCTTCTTAATTCACCTTTGATGCATAACTAGGAACTTGCGTAGTAGCGTGGTTTGATTGTGGCTAGTTCTGTTTTAGGCTAATGGGATCGCCTCTGTCCGCAGAGGGGATTTACCTCACCAACAACTATTAATCCATAATGCCAACAATGCAATATTAAAGGCATATTCTCCCCCTCAACCTGTGCCATCTGTTTGCTGTTAGATCTGAACATGCATACATCAGTAGTAAGCATCAAGACATCATCATCATCAAGTTAGGATTAAAACACTTCTAGCATCTTACAAGTATCAAGTCATTTCTAGACATTCTCAGCAGACTGTAACTGTTAACCAATAGAGCAGATACTGGATTGAATCATATCAGACCCCTTTTCTGAGCCTGTCCCCACTGCTTTTCCACAGACTGACATATACGCGAATTTGCAGTGTATAACTCGCGTATATACGCGACTTCAATTTATGAAACTTGCGTATGAGTTTCAGGACACTGAAGTTTTACACCTTCATCTCCCTCTGAGTTTACTATGTCTGTGTTGTGCTGAACCTGAGTATTTTGTGCTGTGCCACATCTTTCTGGCTGAACTTCCTTCTTCTTCCATATCTTCAAGTGTGATGATGTTTTCTCCTTTTGGTGTGATGTCCGTCCTTTGTTCCTGCATTCCTTTGCTATATGTCCAAGTTTGTTACATGCATAACATCTTACATGTTTCATATTCCTCCTGTAGCAATCAGCAACTTTGTGACCAAACTTATTGCAAGCAAAGCAATATCCATTAAAGTACCTTGAATGTGATGATCTTTCTGCATGATGGTCTTGAATTCTTCTTCTTCCACATCTGGCTGCAACATGTCCAAGATTATGACATGCATAACATTCAACATTATTCATAGGAGAAGTAAAATATTTTCTTTGAAGAATCTCTTTCCTTGGTTGATGATGAGATGGATCTTTCATTTCTTCATTGATCACTTTAGATTTCTCTTTAGAGTTCCTTGCCTCACCTTGTGAACTAGATTCACCTTCAATAGATTCATGGAAACCAAGACCAGTCTTTATAGCAGGAGATCTTTGACTACTAAGAATATCATCCAAGACTTTAGAGCTATCTTGAAATCGTAAAAGCTTATCCTTTTCTTCTATTTTACCTTTCAAGATATTTACCTCATCCTGAAGCTGTTTTTCCTTTTCAAGAGATTGCTTTCTCAAATCTTCTTCAACTTTTCTTCCTTCTTCCATTTGTTCCCTTAGTTTGAGAATCTCCTTTTCTTGTTCTTCATTCAGATCCTGCTGCATTTGATGAACTTGGAAGGCACATTCTAGCTGGGATTTTAAACTGATGACTTCATTGTCTTGCTTTTCAATTGCTTGATGTAGATCTTCATTCTGCTTCCTTGATTCTTCAAGATCTCCCTTTAGTGAGAGGATTGTAGCTTCAAGATTTTCATAGTAGTTGGATCTATCTTTGAGTTTCTTGATGGTTGTGCTTCTTTCATTGACTTCTTTTCTTAATGATGTCACTTCATGCTGCAATTTTTGACATTGGACTTCCTTGTCCTTGAGTAGTTTTCTTACCTTGTTTCCTTCTTCAAGTTGGGCCTTTAGTTTGGTAGCTTCTTCTTTGAAGTCACATTCCCTTTTGTTCGATAGATCTTGTTGATCTCTAATTTTGTCTGTCAGCCTTTTAAATTTTGCCTCTATTTGATATCTTTCTTGTTCACCCATAAGAGCAAGTTCAGTAGTTTCACTATCACTTCCATCTCTTTCACAAGGAAATATAGCTGGAACATCAGAGGATAACACATTCATACCTGATAATGATTTTGAATCTGAAGAGCTTCTTATACCTAATCCCCAATCGATTCTCCCACTGTCATAGTCCTTCTGAAATGTTTTCTTCTTCTTATGAGCTTTCTTCTTAAGCTTCTTTCCCATTGTTCCACGGATCTCCTTCAAGCGATCAAGCTTCTATCAAAGGACTTGCTCCGATACCAATTGTTAGAAATAATACTGAGAGGGGGGGGGGGTGAATCAGTATTATCAGATCAATAAAACTTTTTCAATACTCAGAAACATATACGCTACTTCAGTTAAGTGAACCAGTGTGTACACGCTACTGTGTCTAAAGCAATCAGCGTATAACCCGAAATCTTATGATTCAGTTAGTTTATCTTCAGTAAATGCATCAGGACATTATTAACCATATTAAAAGTAAACAGGTGCAGTATAACAGAACAGATCATCACACAAAAGCCACACACATGAACACCATGATATAAGGTGGAAACCCAATGTGGGTGAAAACCACTTGCTGCAAGTCATCTCTATCTTTCTTTAATAAGAAACTTCAGTTTACAATCTTTTTTACTGGTGCAGCCTTATACCAGTACGCAGGCTACAACTTGCAGAAGGCTCAACCTTCTCTCTTTTTCCAGACTCTCCTGGAAGGGAGCTCCAACCCCCTTTGCTCTTGTACTAGCTAAGATACTAGTACGTAGGTGCTGGCCTACAATCTTCTTTCTTTCAGGAACCACTTTTCATACATTTTCAGACTGGATATTCCTGAAGCACAACATTACAATCTGAAGACCACAATTCATCAATTTTCATAACAGATCATACTAGCATCATCAATCTTTGAATCACTGAACCACTGAAACCCTGTCAACACCCAGTCACCAGAACACAGAGCAGACTACAGAACTTCTGCAATAACAGTCAGACCCAACTGCAACCAAAAAATTAAGCTTCAAAAGATATATGCTACTTCAATGAAACCAACCCGAGTATACACGCGCTTTTACCAAAGACAACTTGCGTACAGATCTAAAAATAATTTCTCATAACTTGCAGCTGCACCAGACATCAGTCATACTCAGAACATAACATTGCGTCAGTATGCAGATATAAAAATATGTGTAATCAACCATATACCGATAGTTCATTTCAAACCATTTGATCCCGATCTATCCTTAGATCTAGTCTTCCATCAACCGGTGTGATCTCTCCTTAGCTTAGATCAAGCAACCCAGAACCTGCATACTAGATCTCTTTCTTTATCAAATATTCAAGACTTTTTCAGTACACTTTCCTAATGATCTTCTTCTCCTTATATAGCCTTAGGCCCTTCACAATACCATGGTCCAAAACCATAGTAACACAATACCATCGACTTCAAAACTAGGGATCAACACGTCTGTCGAGATACCTTGGTCAAAAACATAGGCTCAAGTACCGAGGACTAACTACCACAGACCAAAGGGAAGCTTCTCGACACGTACGCTCTTTTCTGTTCATGAAACTGCGTGTATACGCGACTTCGTATATAGCGAGCCTGCGTATCCGCAACTTAGTATATAGCGTACCGGCGTGTATACGCAACTTGGGCTTAATGAACCTGCGTATATGAAATTTTCTCTTCTTCTTATAGTCTGATCATCAATTCCTTGATGCTATCCTTCTGCACTATGATTTGTCATCAGTGTGATTTGCCATCAAGGACAACACTTGTCTCATAATGCCAACAATCGCCCCCTTTGGACTTGATGGCAAAGCTAACTTGTCACACTTAGAACTTGATCTTCTTGTTCCTTTGAGCTGTCCTGCATCCCATGCATTTAGTCACATCTGTAGATTGATCTAGTTATATGTAATTGAGATGTTCTTCTATGAGAGGGTTGCCATCAAGTACAACACTTGTCTCATAATTCCAACAGAGGAAATGTGACGAAAAAGCTTTGGTGAGACACCAGGTAATTCTTTGACTGCAGAGACTAGGGGAAGAAAAATGGAAAGAGGAAAGAGCACATGATTTCACAGTAAGTCAAGGAAAGGTAGATCCAAGTCCAGATTGGGGATAGTCTGGTGGAAATGTGGCAAGAAAGGACACCTAAAGAAATATTGTAAGTCGTGGAAGGGAAAAGAAGGAGATGCGCAACAAGAAAATAATCATGAAGCGAATGTGATAGGTGATATGTTGAAAGACACTTTGATTCCTACATTAGAAAATATTATCAATTCCTAGGTGGTAAATTTAGGGGCCTCATTCCATGCCACACCTGATAGGAAACATTTTAATGATTATGTTCAAGGAGATTTTGAACAGGTTCATTTGGGTGATGATAAACCCTGTAAAATCATTGGAATGGGTAAAGTTTTCATAAAAAAGCAGAATGGAAACCAATGGCTATTGAAGGAGGTAAGGAATGTTCCAGATTTGAAGAAAAATCTAATTTCAACAGGGCAGTTGGGTGGTGAAGGCTCTGTAAGTACTTTTACAGATAAAAATTGGAAGGTCACTAAAGGAGCCCTGGTAATAGCAAAAGGAGAAAAGGTTGGCACATTGTATTTATGCAATTATATTTCATTTTCTGTTAATGATTTAACCTCTACGGGAGAAGATACAAAATTTTGGTATCATAGGTTCGGGCACATGAGTGAGAAGGGGATGAAGATTCTTCACTCAAGAAATTTGTTGCCAAGTTTGAAGCATGTTGATTTGCAATTATGTGAGAATTGTGTTTATGGAAAAAAGAGGAGAGTCAGATTCCTCAGAGTTGGGAAAGAAAAGAAGAGTGAAAAATTAGAGCTTGTACATACAAATGTATGGGGACCTACTAAAGTATCATCTCTCAGTGGCTCTCGCTATTATGTTACTTATATTTATGATGCAACCAAAAAACCTGGATTTATTGTATTCGAAATAAATGCGCTATATTTGATACTTTCAAGGAATGGAAAACTTTGGTTGAGAATGAGACAAGAAAAACGTTGAAGTGTCTCAGATCAGAGCATGAAATTCATAGAGAGAAGACAATTCCAAGAACACCACAAGAAAATGGTGTGTTAGAAATGATGAACATGACAATCATGAAGCATGCAAGGTGCATGAGATTGCATGCAGGATTGCCTTTACAAGTTTGGGTAGACGCTATAGATACTGATGTTTATCTAATAAATAGAGGGCCTTCAAGTTACTTGGATGGAGGTATTCTGGAGGAGGCACGAATAAGTAAAAAGGTAAACTACTCATTTTTAAAGACTTTTGGTTGTGAAGCCTTTGTCCACTTTAAAAAATAAAATAGAACAAATCTTGAGGCAAAATCAAGGAAATTTACCTTTATTGGATATGGTGTTAATGATTTTGGTTATCGCTTTTATGATTATGAAAATCAAAAAATCATTAGGAGAAGAGATGTCATATTCAATGAAAAGGTTTTTTATCAGGACCAGATGCAGGAAAAGAAACAGAGAAAAGAAAATAGAGAATACACAGTGCTTGATGAGATCACATAAAAAGTGAAGATGCCTGAAAATCATAATGATCAACAACTAGAACAACAACAACAAAAACAATAACAATGGGAACCTCAAATAGATGAAAGTGATGTTAGAAGATCTACCAGGATAAGTAGACCCCCTGAACGATAATCTCCTTCATTATATTATGTATTGTTGACTGATTCTGGTGAACCAAAATATTAGGAAGAAGCAGTGTTGGTAGAAACCAAGAATAAGTGGGAGCTAGCCATGAAAGAAGAGATGGACTCCTTGGTACATAACCCAACTTGGGACTTAGTCAGATTTCCTGCAAGTAAAACAACATTTCAGAATAAATGGGTTTATAGGTTAAAGGAAGAAGATGGAGGTAGAAAAAGGTATAAATCTAGACTAGTTGTGAAGGGGTTTGTGAAGATGAAAGGTATAAACTTTGATGAAATATTTTCTCCTGTTGTTAAAAGACTTCAATCAGAACTATTTTAAGTCTAGTAGTAGCAAAAGATTTTCATATTGAGAAATTAGATGTAAGGACGAAATTTCTCCATGGGGATTTGGAGGAAGAGATCTATATGCAATATCCACAAGGATATGAGGTCAAAGGGAAGGAGAAACTAGTGTGTAGGTTGAAGAAGAGCTTATATGGCTTAAAAAGTCTCCAAGGCAGTGGTATCTGTTGGGCTCCAAAAATGTCATATAAATATCACTCATTACCATACATTTTTGACCTATGCTTCCATTATATCACTCACTATTCACCACCTTGTCACTCCATTTTCCCTATTATTCACCATTAATGGGTCTCATTTATATTTTCCAAATATTATTTATTTTTAAGCATTTTTTTGAGAGAAATTCTTGATTAAATATTAGAAAATAATATATTTTAATTTATATATGGAAAGTGGTTTGTTTCTGTGACATGTGTAGGTGTCAAGGAAGCTTCCAAGACACCTTTATGTGGCCTTGAAGGATCAAATTCGAATTTGAAGAGATAAGCCTCATGGAGAAGATTATGATCTCATGGAGAAGATCAAGGACAAAAGGGGGTTATGTGTCTAGATAGTTGAGAGATTTATGGAACTAAATGAGAGATTAGTGGATGATCATTATGAGTTTGTTACTCATTCCATTGTATAAATAGGAGTACAATCTCCTCCATTTGTAATCTTAGAATGTTGAAGTTTTTGTAATCTTAGAATGTTGAAGTTTTTGTAATCTTAGAATTTTGGAGTATGTAATCTTAGAAGCTTAGAGTTGTAATCTTAGAGTTGGTTTGTAATAGAGATTTTGGAATAAAGGATCATGCTTCAATTTTGCTTCTACATTTGAGTCTCCATTGAAGTGGTGTGCTTGTGGAGTTATGGAGGGCCCCCATGGCCTCACTTGCATGCTTATTTGCTTATTTTAGGTATAATTTGTTTTATGTTTTTTGGTTTGATTTCAGATTTTAAGTTCTTATTAGATGATCTAATTTTTGGAAGAGATCTTGTAGAATATGTTCTTGTAAGAGAATCATAGATCTCAAACAATTGTTAGAACTAGGTTTGATTAGTTATTGAAAGAGATCTTAATGAATATGTTCTTGTAAGGGGACTTTAAGATCTTGGACAAATTAGGAATAGCACTTCTAAGTTTACCTCCCTGGGTTGAAATTAAATTAAACTCTAATTTGCATCCACATTTTAGACCAAACAGTATCTAAAATTTGACAGGTTTATGTCTAAACAAGGTTATACTAGATGTCACTCTGATCATTGTGTTTATCTCAAAAGGGAAAATGATGGTAGCTATATTATATTGTTATTGTATGTAGATGACATGCTTGTTGCAGGTTATAACATGCAAGAAATAAATGTGCTAAAAAGAAAATTGGCAAGCTCATTTGCAATGAAGGATTTGGGTGCTACCAAACAAATCCTTGGTATGAGAATAAGTAGAGACAAGAAAAATCACAAATAAACATTGCCTCAAAGTGAGTACATACAAAATGTGTTGAAAATATTTAATATGCAAAATGAAAAACCAACTAGTACACCTTTGGCTAGCCATTTAAAACTAAGGAGATGTTTCCCAAGACTCAGGAAGAGATGGATTATATGTCTAAAGTTCCATATGCATCAACAGTTGGAAACTTAATGTATTCAATAGTATTCATAAGGCATGATATTACACATGCAATGGGAGTTGTAAGCAAGTACATGAACAATCCCGGAAAAGAACATTGGATGGTAGTGAAGTGGATTCTCAAGTATTTGAGAGGTGCCACACATGATGCATTATGCTTTGGTGGTTCAAGCATTTCTTTATAGGGATATGTTGTTGCAAATATGGCTGGTGATAGAGATAATAGGAGGAGCACCACAGGGTATGTGTTTGCTATAGGTGGAACAACTGTTAGTTGATAAAGAGAGATTCCATACAGGCTGGCAGAATTTTATGCTAGTGGAAAAACCTGTGAACAATTTATGAAACCAACGTTTCGGACTAGCTAGGTGAGTCCATCATCAGGGCAATGAGATCTGTATTTTGAGAAGAGAGAGTCGAGAAAATTATGGAGCTATTAATAGTTGTACAGAAAGATATTTGATATCTTTTTGTTTATAATGTTGGCCTGATTGATTTATAATTATTAATTAATTAATTAATTGATATATCTATATATATATATATAATAAATTTTAAATATTTGTTTAATATTATTATTATGATTTAAATTTTAGGTTTTAATGATTAAATAAATCTGAATGTATTTGTTTGCTATATATATTGCATTATTTTATGTGTTAATCTATTTATTTGTATTATATTATTTAATTTAATTGTATATCATTTATTTATTTATTTATTTTATACTTATTATATGTTTATTTATTAATTTTAATTACTTATTATTCATTTATTTATTTATTATTATTATTATTATTTAATACAATTTAAACATTATTCTTATTATTAGTTATTATCTATTAGTTTATTATTGTTATACATATTATTATTATTAATATTATCATTATTATTATAATTAATAATAATATTATTATTATTATTATTATTATTCTTTATATAATTATTAATAATATTATTATAAAGATATATTATTTATATTTTTTGTTATTTAATTATATGATATGTTATATAAATGAGTTACTGGTTATGAATTAGTTTGAATTGAAGAATTATTATTTTTATTTATTTAATTATTTATTTTTTGACTTATCAAATGTTATCAAGAGGGAGTATTAGATTAATTTAATGTTTTTTCATTTTATTTAATAAGGGTTTCCAGGTGCTACTTAATTTAAGACCGTCATCCCTTGGTCTTCCTTATGGATTAATTTAGCTTGTTCCATACATATATAGTGTGAAGAGAAACATGTGTGCTCTGCTAGACCTGATTTTTCCGACCTATTTCTTGTAATATCATTAATGTGTTCTTTTAATCTTATTCCAAAGGATCTCCCTGTTTCACCTATATAAACTTTACCGCAAGAACAGGGAATCGAGTATACTCCTTTGTGATTTTTTGGGTCTATTAAGTCCTTAGCAGACTCAAGCATGTTTTTTAGGGTGTTAGGGGGCGTGAATGCAACCATAATGTTATGCTTGGCGAGAACTCTGGCAATTTTATCTGTGGTTCCTTTAATATAGGGTAAGGAGATTCTAGGGTTTTCAAGAGATTTTCTTTTTTGTTTATTGGTTATGGAATCTTTAATTATTTTTTGGATAATGTGTTTTTGATAGCCATTGTTTACAAAGACCTCATGGAGATGGTTAAGTTCTTCCTCTAAATGTTCAGGGTCAGAGATTCTGGAGGCTCTGGTGGCTAGGGTTTTGATGACACCAACTTTTTGCTTCGGATGGTGGTGGGAGTTTGAATGAAGATACCTGTTAGTGTGTGTCTACTTTTTGAAGACCTGGTGGCTTAGCTTGCCATTTTTCTTGGTAAGGAGGACATCTAAGAAGGGGAGCTGGTTGTCTTTTTCAATTTCAATAGTGAATTTTATGTGTTTAGAGAGGCTATTTATATGAGATAAAAATTCTTTAAGCTTGTCCAAACCATGGCTCCATTTAGCAAAAATTTCATCTACATATCGTTTCCATTTTTCAAGGGTAAAGGGGAAAGACCTAAGGGCCATTTTCTCAAAGTGTTCCATGTATAGATTTGCAATCAAAGGTGATAATGGAGAACCCATTGCAACGCCATGTGTTTGCTCATAGATTTTTCCCTTGAAACTGAAGTATGCATATTTAAGGCAAATTCCTATTAGTTCCACCGTTTCAAGGTCTGTGATTTTCTTCAATACTTCTAAGGCTTCATCCACTGGAATCATAGTGTAGAGAGACACTACGTCAAAGCTAACCATTAGGTCATTGTCACTAAATTCTAGGTTTTTGATCCATTCTATGAAGGAAGCGGAATCTTTGATGTAAGAGGGAGTGTTACCGGATAAAGGTCTAAGTTTGTTCGCAAGATATTTAGCTAACCAATAAGTGGGAGATCCTATAGTGTTTACTATAGGTCTTAATGGAACACCAATTTTATGGATTTTAGGCACTCCATAAATTCTAGGGATAATGGCATTATTAGGGATTAATCTGTTCTTAATAGTGGCATCAAGAGAGGAGCTTTTAATTTTGTTACTTACTTGGCGAAGGATTTTGCTGCTAGGATCCTTGTTCAGAACTCTATAACAGCCACTATTGTTTAAGTGTTCTTCCATTTTATGCTCATAATCTGTCCTATCCATGATAACAGTGGCATTTCCTTTGTCAGCTTTTAAGATTATAATGTTTTTGTTATTCTTGATGTTTTTTAGGGCTATGGCTTCTTCTTTGGATATGTTGTTGGGGGTGGTCTGGCATTTCTGAGAATTCTGGAAACATCTTGTCTAATTTCTTCCGCTACATTTTGGTCAGTGTTTTTGATAATGACTTCAATGTTACTTATGATGTCAGTTATATGAATTTTGGCTGGGGATAATGCAAAATTTAAACCTTTTTCTAGAAGCAGTTTTAAGTTATCATCTAAAACTAGCTGAGAAAGATTAACTACTATTGATTTTCTGAAAAGGTTGTTGAGCGAATTCATGGAGTTCTTGATATAGTTGCAGGCAGCTGCATGAGAAGCATCGTTAATTTGCTGTATTGAGCTATTGGAATGGGCACTGGAATTATTATAAGTAGTTGCGAAGGAGGATACATTCTGAGCTGTCTCAAGAGACTCCAACAAATCCTTGTTTGGCTTATGCTTAAAAAGAAGAGTGAAAGAGGCAATTGAAATTGAGAAATGCTCCAATAACATGAATAGGGATGACGGTCTTAACTTAAGTAGCACCTGGAAACCCTTATTAAATAAAATAAAAAACATTAAATTAATCTAATACTCCCTCTTGATAACATTTGATAAGTCAATAAATAAATAAATAAATAAATAAATAAAAATAATAATTCTTCAATTCAAACTAATTCATAACAAGTAACTCATTTATATAACATATCATATAATTAAATAACAAAAAATGTAAATAATATATCTTTATAATAATATTATTAATAATTATATAAAGAATAATAATAATAATTACATTAATATTAATGATAATGGTAATGATAATGATAATGATAATGATAATGATAATAATAATAATATGTATAACAATAATAAACTAATAGATAAATAACTAATAATAAGAATAATGTTTAAATTGTATTAAATAAAAAAAATAAAAAAATAATAATATATAAAAAATAATAATAAAATAAAAATAAAATAAAATAAATAAAATAAAATAAATAATAATAATATAAAAAAAAATTAAAATAAATGAATAATAAGTAATTAAAATTAATAAATAAACAGATAATAAATATAAAATAAATAAATAAATAAATGATATACAATTAAATTAAATAATATAATACAAATAAATAGATTAACACATAAAATAATGTAATATATATAGCAAACAAATACGTTCAGATTTATTCAATCATTAAAACCTAAAATTTAAATCATAATAATAATATTAAACAAATATTTAAATAATATATACATATATATATATATATATATATATATATATATATATATATATATATATATATAAATAATCAATTAATTAATTAATTAATAATTATAAATCAATCAGGCCGACATTATAAATAAAAATATATCAAATATCTTTCTAAACAACTATTAATAGCTCCATAATTTTCTTGACTCTCTCTTCTCAAAATACATATCTCATTGCCTTGATGATGGACTCACCTAGCTAGTCTGAAACATTGGTTTCATAAATTGTTCATAGGTTTTTCCACTAGCATAAAAAACTGTTAGTTGGGTTTCAAAATTGCGAAGTGTTATTGCACTCTCAACAATAGAAGCATAGTATGTTACTGCTATAAAGGCTAGTAAAGAAATGATTTGTTTACAAAGGTTTATGGATGAATTCAGTAAGAAACAGGAGTTGGGCAGGTTATACAATGACAACCAGAGTGCCATTCATCTTGCAAAGAACTCAACATTTCATTCCAAGACTAAACATATACATCTCAAGTACCACTTCATACAATCAGTGTTGGAAGATGGGCAGGTGAAGTTGGAAAAGATACACACTAGCCAGAATCTTGCAGATATGTTAACAAAAATTTCTAACTAGGGAGAAACTGAGATTCTTTTCGGTTTCAATTGGTATTCAAGTATGATGATGAAAATGAGAAATAACTAGGTCCAAAGTGGAGTCATTGTCCAACAAATGAACATGTGGTATATTGTTGGGTGTGGAGCCTGATTATCTTCTTTATTAAGAGGTATCGCTGCATTAGACCCCAATTCGTAATGGGGCGGCAACGCCGCCAAGGGGTTGATGAAGATTTTTATGAGCCCCCCTGGCAAAGGTTTGGGGGTAGTGCCCCCGAAGCTAAAAATAGATGTAAAATTGCCTTGTAAAATATTGTAATTTTGTAGTCAATCTAAGCTGCTCATTAGGCAGATGATCTAACGGTAGAAGTTATGTTTAATTTATGGTTTTTTTTCCCTAGAAGGCAACCCCTCGCTTTATATGAGGGAATTTTATTGTGGCTGAATAGGTGTGTATTTTGAGCGATAAAGAGAGAGGAGATTGTCTGAGAACGAAGAGGAAATTACAACAGGTATGCTATAGGCTGTATCTCTTCATTTTGATGGAAATATAAAATGAAGGAGTGGATGTTTCTCCATGTATAGCCCAAATTGGGTGAACCACGCATATCTGTGTTTCTCTTGTTTTATGCATTTTCTGTGTTTGTGTTTCTGCAATATTTTATGCGTTTCATTGCTCTGTAATATATAATTTTCTAACACAGAGATCCCATTTTCATTGGAAATCTTTGGACAAAATTATTTTCTTTTCTTGGTACTCAATTAGCTCATGGTTCATCTTATCATCCTCAATATGATGGGAAAATTGAGATAGTGAATAAATGTTTGGAAGGATATGTTCGTTTCTTTTTATATGTTAAACAAACAAAATGGGTCAAGTGGTAATCTCTGGATGAATGTTGGTATAACACTTCCTTCCATACTACAACAAAAATTACCCTGTATATGGCACTTTATGGATATCATGCACCATCCATCACACCATATTTAAGAGAAAATTCTAAGGTTCAAATAGTGGAATATCACATCGAGCATCAACAATAAGTTCTCTAACTCTTAAAGCATAACCTCACTCTAGCACATATGAATGAAACAACAAGAATATCAACATCGTAGTGAAATAAGTTTTGATGTAGCTAACTGGGTATTTTGATGGTTACAGCCATATAAAAAAATGTTCCTCAAGCAAGCTAAGAAGGATAATAAATTATCACCCAACTACTATGGTCCTTACAAGGTGTTACAAAATATTGGTACTATAGCATATGAATTGGAGTTGCCCGCATCTTCTTGAAAACACCCGGTTTTCCATGTTTCATGCTTAAAGAAGGTTATCGATGATAAGATTTTAGTTTGAACAATATTACTAGAAATTGATGAAGAAGAAAGAAAAATATTGGAGCCAGAAGTAGTCGTGGAAACAAGAATCCAACAGCTACAAAATCGATCAATTTCAGAGTATCTCATTAAGTGGAAGAATTTACCTGTTGAAGATTCCTCATGAGAGGATGATAATTTTATACAAAAGCATCCAAAACTATGCAATTGTTGAGGACATGACTTTTTTGAAGGTGAGGGTCATGTTAGGTCCCTATAATACTAGTGTAGCCCCCTATTGTTATTGTTGTGCCCCTTAGAAGCCCACTGTTGTTATTATTGTTATGTAGGCTCCGATTATATTGTGACCCCTTAGACTCCTATATATACCAAGGAGGTATTGTCATTTGTATCATTCAATAATTGTTAATTTATGTAATGTAAAGGAGGTTTTCCCCTTCAAGAGGCTAATTTTGAAGTCACTGATCTATCTTTTTTGTGATATGGTTATATAACACTGACTTTGATAGGGTTTGATCACAAATCAATCAGGGTTTGAATGCAAACCCTTCTCTCTCTTTTGATTAAGGTTTTGAGGCTATTTTGACCAAGTTTGACTAAAGGAAGAAGGCAACATACTTTGATTGGCTGAATGAGTTTTTTAGAGTTTGATTTGACCATTGACCATTGTTTGGTTAGGGCTAATGTTACTATTGTTGACTTTTACCAGAATTCACAGATTTGAATTTTGACCAAATTTGACTTTTGGCTCATATTTGATTAGAAATTGGAAGGTTGATGTACTTGGATTGTGTATCTCTCTAGTAAAAATATAATAAAAGAAGAATTTGGAAATGGTTTTTCCCCTTGTGGGGCTTTTCCCTGGTCTTTGACCAAACTACTGTGTCTCTGTTGTTCTTGGCTATCTTCTATTGTGCATTTGGTTTATTGTTCTATATACAATTGCTTATTGTTTCTAAAATATTGAAATTATATTGGAAATTGATTTCTAATTGAAAAACAATTGTTGTAAGTGATTGTGTTAATCATAAAACACTGGAAAATTAGCATGGTGTTAGAGCTGAGGTGAAGACAACCCCAAGGAGACAAACATAATCATCTTTGAAGGAATCTAATTTGAAGAAGTTTACTTGAATTTTTCAAGATGTGTAGCTCATATTGAAGCTTGGAGAACCAGGTTGGATGTCACTTTGGATGAGAATGATGTCTTGGAAGATGTTGAAGGAAAGGTACCCAAGCCCTTCTGATAATGATTTCGTTGCTATCAAATATAAGTACAATAATGGTGAGATCAAATCAAATAAGGTTAATATTTATTCATTAATAGATCATTTAATTGTTTATATTTCAAAGTTGAATAAGCCCAAGGAAATGTATGATAAGTTGGCTGGGATTTACTAAGTAAACAACATGAGTAACATTATTTCTTTGAGGAATCAACTCAAGGACATCAAGATGAATAAGGGAGATACCGTGGAGTTATACTTCACGAGGATATCCAAACTCAAGGATTAATTTTTGTTTTCCAGATAAGTTACTTATGATAGAGAGATGGTACTAATTTCATTTGGAGGCGTTCCACCTATTTGGGAGACATTTATTACAACTATTAGCAATAATGATAGGTTATAGACATTTGATGAGCTCATTGGAAAGTGCACTAAAAAAGAGATTAGGATTATATCTAGAGGGAAAATTAAAAAACATAAAGAAGAGGAGCCTAATGTGTTTGCTTCTCAATTCAAGAAGGCCCACACTATCACCCAGGGAATCTAATAGAATAATTAAAAGGGATGCCTCACAAATTGAATGCTACAATTGTCATAGGCTTGGTCACCTTGCCCAAGATTGTTCGGAGAAGAGAAGTGCCCCTAGTTATAACCACAACAACAATAATGGCTACAACAACTACAAGTCTAATTATAGAAGAAGAAGAAGTGCACCTGCTCATAATGATGAAGGCTATAATTATAAAAATATATCAAGGAGCTCAAGGTATGGAAATAATGAAATAGTTACTCAATCTGAATATTTTCTTATTTTTCTTCTTTTTAGTTCCTCCCCTCTAGATTCACTTGATAGTTGGTTGGTAGATATTGGGGCCTCTCGACACTTCACTGATTATCATGAAGTCCTCTCAAACCTGGTTGATAGGGAGACAAATTTGAATGTTATATTTGCAATATCGTTCTCTTGATCCATGTCAATATTGGTGGCCACTTGCCAAGTCCACCTGGACCCCCACCATTGTTTCTCTCAGCATTTTCAGTTTCCTTAATTGTAGCACAACTTACTACTTTCAGCAGTTTTTCGGGTCCTAAACTTCTCTAGCCATTTTGAGGCCCTAAAAGACGTTTTTTGGGAAATCTATGGGCCATATGGGTCCATGGACTGATGTTACCCTTCCCAAAGTGGTAGTGCTCGGATAAATCTTTCTAACGAGCTATTTTATGCGTAAAATGGAGATCGTATGCCAAAGTTACGACCCTGGGAAGTTGATGTACCAATTTACCCAAACGGGGCCCACAGTTTGGCATTTCATCTTCTAGGGTTAGGTTTTGGAATGTTAAGGGTTTTCCATTGTTCCTTAACAATAAATAGGCCTTCGAGCCTCATTGTAACACAGTTTAGAGGCATGTAGCCACCACATCTCTTCTTAGATATAAGCTACCATCGCCCTAGCTGGTTTATTTCCATTACTATTTGTAAGCATATTTCAGTATTTTACATTAATGAAATGAATTATTATTTCCGTTGTATATCTTGTTTATGGTTATCTCTGTAATTTTTTGCATTCCTGTTTAAGTCCAGATCAGTGGTATCTGTTAGATGATCCAAAAATAATTTATTATCATAGGTTATAAAATTGAAATAAAATAATTATTAATTTAAGAAATTAAATTAATAATTATTATTCTAGAATGATTAATTAATGGAGACAATTAGAAATTAGTATATTGTTGTAACAAGATATGGCTCTCCAAATGTGTCGTATCTTAGGTTCTATTTTAGGAGATTAGTTAGCTAGTTGGTTTGAATAGCATTTAATGTAAATGGACACTTGTTATTTAATAAGTGATCCATAATTAGAGGTAGTTAGGACATGGAGCTTATAAATAGCTTATTGCAAGAGTGTTTGGTTGTTCGGGTGTAAACTCTTGCAAAATCAATTATGTAATTGTTTGTTTGTTTGTTTGTTTGTTTTTTTTTTTTTTTTTTTTTTTTTTTTTTTTCTGATTAATAAAATTACGTGTCTGACGTGTCTGAGGACACTTCTGCAATTATTGTGGTATCAGAGCTCCAGTAATGCTGCAGTTGATTTGAGGAAGAGATTCCAGCAGTTGATTTGAGGAGGAGATTCCAGCTCTATCAGATCGTGGAAAAACTCAACTCCGTTGAAGTGATCAGCAAAAGATTGGTATGAAATTTGAAACAATTTTTTTTTATTGATTTTAGATCTGCCAATTCTAAAATCATTTAAAAAAAAAACTGCATAAAAGCCTGAAGCTGCATATTAGCCTAGAACTACATGTGGGCAAGTAATATATATATATAATGAATTATATTTCATCATTTTTTCTGAGCGCCGAGCTGGATTACTTGCTACTGTGTGCATTGGCCCTGATAACGTCTCCATGTTGATTCCATCTCTACGCACTTCATATGCATCTCTTTATCGTGACTTTTTCATGCCGGCAGTAAAATAGACCTTGCTTGATTGCAGACCATCAACAGAGACAGAGGTAACTTTGGCCCAAAATACAACTTTAGTTTTCATTCCTTCAATATCTGTAAGTTTCCCTTTCTCTAGGTAGCCTATGACTGTCATAGCATATCTTAAGACAGAAGAATCCTTAAAGCCTACCTCACAGATAGATGGAATAAATACTGTGAGCTTGCCTGTCTCTTCATCAAATTCATAATTTGTAGCATTTTGGGAAAATAGACCTTTAGGTAGATGATACTCCTGTAAGAGATCAGGTAGTGGCTTTTGCATCGATCCTTTCAGTTTGTTGATCAACCATTTTGTTCCTCCTTCAACACTGTTTGAAAAAGAATTGATATCGTCCCCGAAAGATGAGATCTCTTTGTTAGCACGACGACTAAACCAGACAGACCCAGCTTTTTCCATAAATGCATCCATTCTGTGCCCTCGATGTGGTCGGATGATCCTCCCTGGTCTGTTTGACAAATATCAAAGCCAATATTGATATTTGTTGTGTTTAAAATGCATTTTGGCATTGGAGCTACGAATTGGAATTATTGAGGAGTCAACAGAATTGCACAACTATTCATTAAAACCTGTATTGAGCCTGCATTAAGAAAAGAATTGTGTTGAAGTCCCTGCATTGAGTGGAGATGCGTTGGTATCTTGTGAAGTTTTTTTGTTGGAGCTTTTAGACAAACAAGATTATGTGAAGCAGAAGAAAGCCTGTGAGCAATAAGGAGCTTCGTTCATTACCAGGCAGAAGGCCAGGAACCATGGATCCCGTAGCTAGTCTTCCAGTTATTCAAAGATATGACCTTTTTCACCGCCCAGAAGGAGACAACCATTGTGATCAACATGAGCAACCTCTGCGCGTTCTGGCTTTTCACATAAACCAGAAAATGCGTGACAAAGGCAAGCAACTTTTTGCGTTGATTTCCTGGGAGATTGTGAAAACAGAAATCTAACAAATTTTAAAGTGATTTATATAGTACTTGGTTTTGCTGTTTGAGAGACTACAACAACTTTTTCCTGCACATCACCATGGGCCTGTAGCTTAGTGGCAAAACATTTAACAACTTCATATTTTTCTGATTTATCTTCTGACAGAGGAATGACCTGCTTTTCATGCGACTCAGGGCACTTGCTTATGGCATTCTCCAGCAGAGTAATAGAAACAGTCTTGTTATTCACCAGACTTGAATATTTCTGAGTGCAAGTTGTAAAGTTTTTTAATCTCTCTGCTAAATGGAACCTTGGTGCTATGATTGGCTAAAGAAAGCAAGAAAAGGGATGAAACCGATTGCCAGTCTTTGGAAGGGCCTCTTTTGTGGGCGATCAATTGTGGGTTTTTTAATACAACTACAATGAATTTTTGATTCAAATATACATAATTTTATGTAATGTTTTATTATTGGAGTAATAAGGGTCTTGTAACATTTGTTAAGGTGATTTTATTTTTTGGAGCAACAAGGAGTTTTTTTTTAATTTAATTTTTTGAAGGAGATAAGTGTAACTCAAAGTAATTTTACTTTGAGGGGCGGGTAAATTTTTTTTACCAGAGTGTGCAAAAGCACCATTGTAAAAAGTCAAATTTTGAAAGTTGCCTTGTAAAAATTTGAGAAATTGACTAGAGCCAAGTGCAAAGCTCAGTCAATTTTCTCCTGTTTTGACGACTATTCGAGGGTCAAGGCCAAGGCCCGATAGATCGTGTTTTTTGCGTGGTGTGTTGTGTTGACTATCTTGTCCTTTCTGTTCTGATTCTTCGTGCGACGCTTCAACGCTAAAATGTCTAAGTTGATTAATTTGTTTTCTGATTCCGACAAACTTGAAGGCACAAAATCTTATAAAACATGGCATCGACTCATCGAAAGCACACTCATTTATAATGAATTATGGCAGGGAATATGTGATGGAGATGTTAAGCCGAATAAACCCACAGATGCAGATGCACTGGAAAAATGGGAAATCAAGAATGCTAAAGCCTTAGCTCTTATTAAATCGTCTGTGAATGATGAAATGTATGCCCATATAGAAAATTCTTTAGATGCATGGATTGCCTTGAAAACTTTTAATGACCTCTTTGATACTCAGCCTGAATCAAAGAAAGTCGATTTACAATTAAAATTGTCGCAACAAAAATTAACTGAAGATGGTGATATTCTTGAATATCTCTCCAGACTTAAGAATATTAGGCAAGAAATTATTAATGCTGGTTTTCCCGCAATTGATGATAGATTTATGGTCACAATTGTAATTGCTGGACTTCCTTCTTCCTACACACATTTTTTAGAGACTCTACAAGTAACTGGGAAATTAGAGAAACTAAAGTTTGATGAGCTTTGTGAAATGTTGAGTCAACATGATAAAACTTTTGGGAAGAAGAAGAAAGTTGGTGAAGATGTTTTTCTCACAGAATCCAGCACTAGTAAGTCATCAACAGATAGTTCTCGAGGAAGAGGCAGATGGAATCAGAATCAAGCAGCACATAATCGAGGTCAAAGCCAAAGCATTGGCAACAATTTTAACAGAGGAGGACGAAATAATTTTCAAGGTAGAGGAAACAACCACGGAAGAGGCAATTTTCAAGGACAAGGATATAATAATCAAGTTAGAGGACAATCTCAAAATAGAGGTCAAAGCAGAGGCAGAGGACAATCTTCAGGAAGAGGAAGAGATTTAAGTCAAATTGTGTGTCGACGATGTAACAAAGTTGGCCATTATGCTGAAGATTGTCGAACATCACTTAATAAAATTCCCAAGTTTCAGCAGCATTAAGCACAATTTGCAAATGATCAAGATGAAGATAACTCAGAATATGTTTTTACTTCCTCACCAACATCACAAATTTCATCTCATCTTAGAAGTGACTATGAAGATTCCTGGATCTTGGATTCCAGGGAAACTCACCACATGACTTGTCGACGTGATTTTTTCTAGAATTTTCAAGATTGCCAACTTAATTCCATTTTTCTTGCTGATGATACAAAACATACTCCTTATGGAAAAGGAGTAGTAAAAGTTTTTCTCCCTGACATTGGAGAAAAAATGATTTCCAATGTATGGTATGTACCCAGTTTCAAGAAAAATTTGCTCTCTTTAGTCATGATTCGACAAGCAGGACATCAGGTGATTATGGAAGATGGTTTAGTGAAGATTAATTCAATGAAACAGAACTTGAAAACAGTCATGACAGGTTATGAAGATGGAAAACTGTTACGGATGAAAGGGACAGTTATTCCAAGGCATTCTGATTTTGCAGGGGCAGTGACTACAGGTATTTCACCTATGAGACTATGGCATGTAAGATATGGAAATTTGAATTTTGACAGTCTTTCTCAATTGCAGAAACAAGTAATGGTTAAAGGACTTCCCACATTCAAAAGGGAAAATGCAAAATGAGAAGCTTGCATTTATGGCAAACAAAATCGAGAAAGTTTTCCAACAAGTTCATGGCGTGCAAACAGGCGGCTACAACTAGTTCACAGTGATGTTTGTGGTCCACTACAAACTTCATTTGGTGGTTGCAAATATTTCTTACTATTCTTTGATGATTTCAGCAGAATGACTTGGGTTTACTTCTTGAAGAACAAGTCAGAAGCATTTGATAAGTTTAAAATTTTTCGCCAACTTGTTGAAAATGAAGTCGGAGAAAAGATAGGAACTCTCCGAACGGATAATGGGGGAGAATTCACTTCAAATGAATTCAAAACTTATTGCAGTGAAAATGGCATAAGACGACATCTCACTAATGTTTACACTCCACAGCAAAATGGAGTAGTCGAAAGAATGAATCGCACTTTGTTAGGCATGGCGAGATCCATGTTAACTTTCAAAAGGTTAAGTCCAACATATTGGGCAGAAGCAATCCATACAACTGTCTACTTAAGAAACAGATCTCCAACTACTTCTTTAGACGAAATCACACCTTATGAAGCTTGGTTTGGTTTCAAACCTCGAGTTAAACATCTTAGAGTTTTTGGGTCAGTGTGTTATGCCTTAGTTCCGAAAGAAAAACGAACTAAGCTTGACTCAAGAAGTTTAAAATGCACAATGATTGGCTATTCTGATGAGAAGAAAGGGTATCGTCTTTTGACCAATGGAAAATTCATTGTGAGCAGGGATGTCATTTTTTATGAAACAGAGAGTAAGAGTGCTGAAGAAATTGAAAATATTCTTCACAAATTAGAAACTAAGGGAAGTAAAAGAAATGGAAAAATGCAAATTCAACCAACTTCACCAAATTGGTATGAACTTGATTTTCCTTCCTCTGAAGATAAGTCATCGAGTCCATCTACGTCAACAACATCATCTGGGTCTTCTAGCAGTTCATCCGCATCTCCAAGCAGCAACAGTTCTTCTGACAGTGATTCTCCACATTCTTCACCTGAACGACGAACATCAGTTTATATTAATCCTCTTTACAATGATGGGGACTTTACAGAAGCACAAACAAGTGAGCACCAACTTCCGAAATGGGCAGTTCAACTTTTGAAAGATGTCAAGCGTGATGAACAGAATAAAACTGGCACCAGAAGGGCACATAGAAGTGAAGGAAATTTTGCCTTGATAGCAAATGATTTTACTGAACCTTCCACATACAAAGAGGCAGTAAAACATAAAGAATGGCAACAGGCTATGGTCGAAGAATATCAAGCAGTAATTGATAACAACACTTGGAAACTTGTTGATTGTCCAACAAATGTTAAACCCATAGGATGTAAATGGGTTTACAGAATTAAGTATAATCAGAAGGGTGAACTTGACAAGTATAAAGCATGACTTGTCGCAAAAGGTTTTGCACAGCAGGAAGGCATTGATTATGAAGAAACTTTTGCTCCAACAGCTAAATGGAACACCATCCGATTAACACTTGCATTGGCCGCTCAAAAAGGATGGCAAGTTCATCAAATGGATGTGAAAAGTGCTTTTCTCAACGGGGATTTACAGGAGGAAGTGTATATGACCCAACCACCAGGTTTTGAAGTTGAAGGACAAGAACATAAAGTCTGCAAATTGATCAAGGCTTTATATCATGGATTAAAACAAGCTCCCCGAGCTTGGTATGCAAATATGGATGAATACCTTAAGAAAGTTGGTTTTCAACGAAGTGAATCTGATGATACTTTGTATGTGCGACAAAAGGGAAAATATTTGGTAATTCTTGTTATGTATGTAGATGATTTGATCATCATTGGCAATCATGATGATCATATTGCACTGGTGAAAAAGGAGTTACATGCAGGTTTTAAGATGACAGATTTGGGATTACTTCACTACTATCTTGGAGTTGAAGTCTTCCAATGTCCAGATCATATTTTCATTTCTCAGAGTAAGTATGCAGCAGAGGTTCTTCAGCGTTTTGGCATGCAGGATTGCAAGCCCGTTCTTACCCCCATGGAGCAAAACTTGAAACTTTTAAAATTTGAAGGGGGGGAAAGGTGGACAGTACAACTTACAGACAGTTGATTGGCAGCTTGATTTATTTGACAAATACTCGTCTTGATCTATCTTATGCAGTCAATATTCTTTCACGTTTTATGCAGGAACCACGAGACAACCACTAGAATGCAGCCAAAAGAGTTCTTCGATATATCCAAGGAACAAAAGATTTTGGTCTTCTTTACACAAAGACTAAAAATTTTGTACTTGGTGGATATTCCGATGCCGACTTTGCTGGGAGTATTGATGATCGAGCATCAACATCAGGTTATTTAATGAATATGGGGTCAGCAGCAGTATCTTGGAGTTGTAAGAAACAAGCTACAGTGGCCACTTATTCAGCAGAAGGAGAGTACATTTCATCATGGGAAGCAGCATGTGAAATTGTTTGGTTGCGCAGAATTTTGCAGGACTTGGGCATTTCTCAGGCAGAAGCTACATCATTATTCATTAACAGCCAGTCAGCCATCAAACTTGCCAAGAACCCAGTTTTTGATTCAAAGCCAAAGCATGTGGACACCAAGTATCATCATATCAGATCTCTCATTGCCAAAGATGTCCTCAAGCCAGTTTATTGTCCTTTCGAAGATCAGATCTCCGACATTTTCATGAAACCGCTTGGCAGAATAAAATTTACTAAGTTCAGGGATGAACTTGGTATCTGTTGTAATGTATATTTGGATCATAGGGGGGAATGTTAGATGATCCAAAAATAATTTATTATCATAGGTTATAAAATTGAAATAAAATAATTATTAATTTAAGAAATTAAATTAATAATTATTATTCTAAATGATTAATTAATGGAGACAATTAGAAATTAGTATATTGTTGTAACAAGATATGGCTCTCCAAATGTGTCGTATCTTAGGCTCTATTTTAGGAGATTAGTTAGCTAGTTGGTTTGAATAGCATTTAATGTAAATGGACACTTTCTATTTAATAAGTGATCCATAATTAGAGGTAGTTAGGACATGGAGCTTATAAATAGCTCATTGCAAGAGTGTTTGGTTGTTCGGGTGTAAACTCTTGCAAAATCAATTATGTAATTGTTTTTTTTTCTGATTAATAAAATTACCTGTCTGAGGACACTTCTGCCATTACTATCAGAGTGGTCTGCTTTTTCTCTTTTTTTCTTTGCATGTCTTGAACGAGGTCGGGATATAAGGAGTTAGGGTTTGAACTGGTCGAACCTTTGCAAGACCAGCCACGCAAATGCTGATGGCCTCCCATGGTAGATGAGAAGAAAGACAAGGGGGCAGGAGATCCTATCAAAATCTTGCTCAAAGAAGCCATCGAGCGACAACGAAATGCGATGATGGACAACTTTGCCCAGATCCTTCTATAGCTACCCAAAAGCAATGCATCGGCTTCCAACAACTACTTTGGAAACACCACACCCTTTAAGGTACAAGTTAATTTTGAAATCCCCATATTCGAGGGTCAGATAGACGCAGATGCTGTAGACAAATGGTTAAATCTGCTAGAGGGTTATTTTTCTGTTCATGAATTTTCGAGTCGGGAAAAGATTGTTTTTGCTCTTCTTAGAGCAGCCCCCCACGTCAAGGACTGGTGGGAAACCTACTGCGAGCAAAAGAATGAAAACACTGGCTCACTATTTTCAACCGCACCCACCTGGAATTCATTCTGGGATGCCATCAAGGAGTAGTACTACCCAATCAGAAGCTATGAAGATGAATACATAAAGTGGACCACGCTGCAGCAAGGAAGGGACCAAGACGTGCCAGAGTTCACCAATATTTTCCATACCCTTCGTACAAAGTTGGGTATCAAGGATTCAGAGCAGCATTTGATACTCAAATACCGTGGCTACCTACACAAGTACATCCAAGAAGAAATAGAATTTCTAAACATCTCCTCGCTCGGCATAGCATACTGATATGCCATCAAGGTCGAGCACAAGTTTAAACAAAAGAAGTGAGACTTTGGATTTGCGAATCCGAAGCAAGGGAAAGGTGCCCCTAAACCATAGAACAAAGGACAAAGCCAAGGCACGGTAGCCCAAGACAACCCGCCAAATTTGCAAGCAAAGAACAACGCTGCGAAGCCAAAAAAGGACACGAGAAAATGGTGTGAGTTCCATAAGAGCTCCACTCACAACACAAGTGAGTGTCGGGTCAAGCAGTCACTGGTGGATGAGCTAAAGCTTTCAGAATCAGATGCATGTTCCGACTCTGAGTCAGAACCCGACAAGGGGAATGATAAATGGAAGCAGATCATTGATGCATATCCCAACGCCACTGTTGCTACTGCCAAGATCCAAAAAAATGAACCCAAAGATCCAGAGGAGGAGGAGCGTCTCTTCCACTCCCAGATGTGGGTAAAGGGCTCCCCGCTATAGTTCATTGTTGATAGTGGGAGCCAAAAGAACCTCATTTCGGTAGAGGTCATGAAGCAGTTGGGCTTACTGACCACATCACATCCACAACCGTACACCATCGGGTGGCTTCACCAAGGACATGATCTTCGCATGAGCCAGCAGTGTCACCTTCCATACAACATCAAGCCCTTCACGGATGAGGTATTGTGTGACATTGCTCCCCTTGAAGTTTGTGATTTATTATTAGGACAACCACTTGTGGAAGTGACATGTTGTGTATGAATCAAGGCCCTGTGTTGTTATTATTACATTGGGAAATAAGTTGTACAGGATACAATAGGTAGCACCACCTACCGCCATCTCTTTTATTACTACAAAACAATGCAGTAAGCTCATTTCCAAAACCGGGAAATTTGTTTTCATGATGATATGCCCTCAAGGAAAGAAGAAGACGGTGGCCATGGCCTCTAGACAGGGCCTCTTTGCACGAAAACTACAGATGGACAAGGTCGTGGAGGAGTACGAGGACATATTCACCTCCCCCGCAGGGGTTCCTCTGCACTGTCAGGTCAAGCACTCCATTGATCTCACCCCAGATGCACCACTACCTAATGGACCAATTTATCTACACTCTATTCTGGATAACGATGAAATCAAGAGGTAGATTCAGGAGCTGCTACAGAAAGGTCACATCCGTCTGAGTTAATCGCCTTGGGGGAGCTTGATCGTGTTGGTACAGAAGAAGGATGGGACTTGGAGACTCTGTATTGACTATCAGGCGCTGAATAAGATCACTGTTCGTAATAGGTACCTGATCCCGCGGATTGATGACCTCCTGGACCAATTAAAGGGGGCAAAATATTTCAGCAAGATCGATCTGAAGTCAGGATATCACCAAGTACCAATCGAACCCTCTGATGTGTGGAAGACTACTTCAAAGCCAAGGAAGGCCTTTTCGAATGGTTGGTTATGCCTTTCAGATTGACGAATGCTCCTGCAACCTTCATGAGGCTAATGGATGACATCTTTCAACCATTCACCAACTCATTTGTAGTGGTATACTTGGATGACATTTTGATCTTCAGCCAGAGTTGGGAAGAGCACCTCCACTACATCCGACAGGTTTTCTAAACACTGCGGCAACACAAGTTATGTGCTAATTTGGAGAAATGCACTTTTGGCGTGACCCAAATTTAGTATCTGGGATACATTATTGATGAACAGGGGGTGCATGTGGATCCAGCCAAAATCCAAGTCTTTTGGGAATGGCCATCTCCAACCACTCTGATAGAGCTCCGCAGCTTTCTAGGTCTTTCTAACTTCTACCGTAGGTTCATGTTGGGGTTTTCTCATATCACTTGACCCTTGAGTCAAGTCACCAAGGGAGGAGCGAAAGAAAAATTCTTTTGGTATAAATCTCAACAGAAGGCATTCATAGAGTTGAAAGATCACCTCTGCATGGCACCAATGCTTGCGTTACCAGATTTACAATAACCATTTCAGGTCGAGACAGATGCTTCTGACTATGCTATTGGGGCAGTCCTTACTCAACACGGGAATCTAGTGGCATATCACAGTGAAACACTTTCAAACACAGTTCGGAAGTATCCCACTTATGATAAAGAGATGTATTCCATTGTGTAGGCCTACCGACAATGGAAGCATTACATTTTGGGGAAGGAAATGGTCATCCACACAGACCACCGACCCCTGCAGTTCATACAGACCCAAGGGAAATTGTAGAATGATCGCCATCAGAAGTGGTATACATACCTGCAATAGTTTCATTTGAATATCAAGTATAAGAAGGGCAGCACCAATAATGTTGCAGATTGCCTCAATCGACCACCGATCATGGTGTTAACCACTGTGCTCAACTCTTGCGAGAATGAAACTTCTGATTGGCTACTTCTCTACAAAAGCGACTCAAAATTTGGCCACACATACCAGACACTCTTGGAGGGTCGACATGTTTTAGATTTTCACCTCTAGGATGCCCTGTTATGCCACCTGGGTCACCTTTGTGTTCATTCAAGCGAGCATGCCAAGATGATTTGGGAAGCACAATACAATCACTCTGTTGGGCATTTCGGGGTCGAGAAAATGGTGGCAGTACTGCAAAAGTATTTCTATTCACCGAATCTTCGACAAGATGTTGGGAAGTACATCAGATCATGTACTTCCTGTGCCATTGCCAAACCGAGCATCAAGAAGAAAGACCTCTATACCTCACTGCCTACCCCTAATCGACCTTGGGAATCCATCTCCATGGATTACATCTCAGGCCTTCCTTCCACTAAGCATGGAAATGACTGTGTTTTTGTGGTCGTTGACAAGTTCTCAAAGATGTCCATTATGGCAGCCTGCAAGAAGAATATCACAGTAGAAGCCACTGCTAAACTCTTCTTTGAACGAGTGTGGGTGCACTTTGGGATCTCACAGTCTATCATCTCAGATCGGGATAGTTAGTTCCTCAGTACATTTTGGTCCAGGCTTTGGTCAATGCTCACCAAACTCACTAAATCCACAACCTTCCATCCTCAAACTGATGTCCTAACAGAGGTTGTCAACAGGATGATTGTACACATTCTGTGCATGTACAACTCAAAGCATCCACGCACATGGGATGAGAGCCTCCCCTATGTTTAACACAGCTACAACCGAGCTCTTCATAGCTCGACTGGCCACAACCCTTTTCAGGTGGGCTTGGGATTCTAGCCATTATGCCCCATTGATGTGGCCATGCCACTTGCAGCTACTCACACAGATTCGACTCATGTCTAGTCTGAAACAGACAAGGAAACTAGCTTCATTGAGTGCATCCAACATATTCGCCAGCAGGTCCATGACATTATGGAGAAATCAAATGCCAAGTACAAGCAGCGACATGATCAACATAGGGTGCCACACAAGTTTCAGGTGGGCGACAATGTTTGGTTGCATTTGCAAAAGGAACAACTTATTGAGACCACTCCGATATGGTCCTTACACCATTACTAAGACTGTGAGAGACAATGCATTTGAGCTCAGCATTCCCCCATTCCTTGGACTGCACCCAGTGTTCAATGTGGACCGCCTTCGACCATACTTTCCACCATTGCTAGACACATCCGACATTGTAGAACAGCTCACACCCACAGAATTAAATCCAGATTGCATGGAACAAGCTACAACTGATCGGATCATGGACACACAGATCAGGAACACTCACCAATAGAATATCCAACTGTATCGAGTTGTCAAAGCAGGCCAACTCCTTCACCAGGGCAAGTGGCTCATCAGGGACCAAGTTCAGCAAAAGTTTCCTCATCTCATGGAGGAACTCAACGCAATGGGGACCATTGCTTCCTAAGGGGTGAGGAATGATCCATGTGGATATTGGTGTCCACCTATCAAGTCCACCTAGACCCCCACCATTATTTTTCTCAGCATTTTCAGTTTCCTTAATTGTAGCACAACTTACTATTTTTAGCAGTTTTTCGGGTCCTGAACTTCTGGAGCCATTTTGAGGCCCTAAATGACGTTTTTTTGGGAAATCTGGGGGCAAAATGGGTCCACAGACTAATTTTGCCCTTCCCAAAGTGGTAGTTTTTGGATAGATATTTCTAACGAGCTATTGTACGTGTCGAAAGAAGATCGTATGCCAAAGTTACGACCCTGGGAAGTTGATGCACCAATTTACCCAAACGGGGCCCATAGTTTGGTGTTTCATCTTCTAGGGTTAGGTTTTGGAATGTTAAGGGTTTTCCATTGTTCCTCAACAATAAATAGGCCTTTGAGCCTCATTATAACACAGTTCAAAGGCATGTAGCCACCACATCTCTTCTCAGAGATAAGCTACCATTGCCCTAGCTGGTTTATTTCCATTACTATTTGTAAGCATATTTCAGTATTTTACATTAATGAAACGAAGTATTATTTACGATGCATATCTATGTTTATGGTTATCTCTATAATTTTTTGTGTTCCTATTTAAGTCTGGATCATCTTTGTAACAGGAGTGTCGTATTGTTCATTCTGATTTTATAACGCATTGTTGTTCCTTTAAATCATCAATGTAACATTACTGTTCTTTAGAGAATGCTATCACTGTTCAATTACAGAGTAACTGGGTTGTAATATTCTTAAGTTGGTATTACTATATTCGTCTATGGTTTATAATTAATTACGATTGCTGTTCAATTGACATTGCTATTCCATTATGAAATGCGATCGTTATCCTCTATAACTAAGATTAATATTTGTGGTATCAGAGTCAGATTACTGTTTCTCTCAATATTAAGGTGTGCTGTGTGTGTTATTTATTTCGGTTTACTGAACATTCACAATTGGCTCTAAGTGTTGTTCTACATTTCATTGCTAATTGGTTGCCATTTTATTTCTATTTGTTGACCGATTTATTCTTAGAGTAAAGATTGCTCTCTGGTTTCTGTAGGATACGATTGCTGCACTTATTCCTGTAGATTAAAGTGTTGTTGTTTATCAGAATTAGTTGTTGTTACATTTTCTAGTTCTTGTTCCATTTCTTAGTTGTTGTTCCATTTCCTAGTTGATGTTCCATTTCCTAGTTGATGTTCCATTTCCTATTATTTGCATTCTCATTGCTTTGGTGTGCAGAATGATCTGAAACTGTAGTGAGCGTTGACATTTGTTGTCTAGTTCCTAGGTTGATGATCTGTTTATCTTCAGTTACATCAGTTTACAAAGGGATGAATTATTGTTACTGGACCCTTGACTGATAAATTGCTTGGTTTTCTGAATGCATGATTTAGGTTTTAAAGTGATTTGTTGTAAGTAGATCTTGTTTTAAGCATCCGTTTACTCTTTTATTTTGAGCACTGTAATACTAGCATTACTATGACAAATGACAGCCTCAAACTGAGTACACTCTTTGAAACAACACATCATTCCTGGATTGAGAATTTAATGTGAGGTAATTAGAGGTGAAAAAGACCCTTTTTACGGCTCGACAATAGGACTGTTACAAATTTCCCCATACAATTCCTCAAAAGGAATCATCCTCAATGACTCCTGCTAATTGTTGTTGTATGTGAACTCTACCAAGGGGAGATAATCTTCCCACTTCCACTGTTGATGCATCACATACATCCTTAAAATGTCTTCTAGTATGCTGTTGAACCTCTGTATCTGTCCATTTTTCCGCGGATGATAAGTTGTGCTAAAGGCGAACTCTGTGCCCAAACCTACAAATAACTCCTTCCAAAACTTGGAAGTGAACTTCACATCCCTGATTGACACAATATTCTTTAGAAAACCATGCAACCCGGCCACTTGTCTAATTAATACTAGTGCCACATCGCTAGCTAAGAATGTAGACTTCACTGGAATGAAGTGTGCAACCTTCATCAATCTATCCACAACAACCATGATGGAATCATGTTGCCTCACTGTCTTAGGAAACCATGTGATGAAGTCCATGGAAATGACCTCCCATTTCCACCCTCAAATCATGATTGGCTATAGCAATCCACATCGATGTTTACACTCTACTTTCACTCACTGATAGTCAAACCACTTCGCCACAAACTATGCAACATCCCTCTTCAATTTTGGCCAATAGTAAAATTTCTTCACTGCAGTCAACACCTTCTGATAACTTGGGTTACCCGAATAAGGTTTCGCATGAAATTCGCTCAATATTACCTTCTTGATCTTACTACTATCTAGCACATATGTCTTGTCTTTGAATCTGACCAATCCATCAGTTATAAGATAATAATCCATACCCTGTGCACCTACACTTGTACCTGTGCCTGTAAATGTACTACCATCTGTACCTGTACCTATTCCTGCACATCTACCTTCACCTGTACCTATCCATGTACCAACACCCTGCCGTAACCTATGCACAATCACCATATACCTAACATATTCCTGATCTGCCTGCAAGATCATATCCTATAAGTTTGTCCCATAGGAGTTCATATCTTCCAAGTTATTTATATGTACTTGTCTACTGAGAGCATCTACGACCATGTTCTCTTTACCTTTGATATACCTCCTATCTAAATGAAACTCACTGATCATGACCAACCATCTAGCCTGCCCGGTGTCCATATTTCGGTGATCAAATAAATACCTCAACCCAATATGATCACTCATAAGTATAAACCTCGTGCCAAGAAAACAATGCCTCCACATATTCGATCCATATATGATCCCCGCTAACTCCAAATCATGCATTGTGTATTTTTTCTCCTGCTCATTTAGTTTTAAGGACTAACAACATACCACCTATCCATCCCGCATAAGGACTCCACCAAGTCCTCTCTTGCAAGCATCTATGCATACCATAAATTCTTTGTTCGAATTTGCAATCTGTATCATTGATGCATGTGTGAACAACTACTTAAGCTCCTCAAAGTTAGCCTCACACTCTTCTTTCCATTAAAACTTCTTACCTTTCCTCTACAATGATGTAATAAGATAATAAATCTACAAGAAGTTCCTGATGAACCTCTTATAATAGCTGAGGAGACCCATGAAAGATCTCACCTCATCCACACTCTTAGGAGCTACCCGCTCCATGATGGCCTTTATCTTCTTTGGATCTACTGCAATGCCCTTCTTGGAGACAACATGTCCCAAGTATTATACCTCACTCTAAAAGAAGCTAAACTTGCTGAGCTTAACATACAATTGATGCTCTCTCAAGAATCTCAACACTGTTGCTAAATACTCAACATGATCTTCCTCATTTTTAGGATATACAAGTATCTCATCAGTGAACACAATAACAAAATTATCCAAATAAAGACACAACAACCTATTAATCAAGCACACGAATTTCCTTGGAGCATGAGTTAAGACAAATTGAACAACAATCATCTCATATTGTCCATAAATGGTCCTGAATGCATTCTTGTGAACTTCCTCCTCTTTGATGCATACCTGATGATATTTGCATCTCTTATAAATCTTCAAGAACACTATTGCTCCCTCCAGCTAATCAAATAATTCACCAACCCTCGGAAAAGGGTACTTGTTCTTAATGGTCACTTTTTTCAACTTCCTGTAGTAAATGCATAATCTAAAAGTACCATATTTCTTCTTCACAAATAGCATCGATGTGCCCCAAGGTGATACACTTGGCCTAATGTATCCCTTGTCCAACATTTCCTTCAACTTCAAAATTAATTCGACCAACTTAGGTGAGCTCATCATGTGAGGTGCTTTAGATGTTAGAGTTGCCCCTAGCACTAACTCAAGAGAAAAGTCTACATTCCTGTGAGATGGAAATTTTGTAATGTCCTAAGGAAATACATCCTGAAACTGCTGTAAAATTGGGTACCTTCTCAACAAATCTGCGTCCTCAACCTCCTTACTATTATCACTAGAAATGTGTACTACAAATAGCATGCATCCCTTCCCATGGATAAACTTTGCTTGCATAGTTGTACCCATCCTAATTGATGTGGATTTCTTCTTACCCTGCAAAATTCTTGGTTCCTCATTATCAACAACATACGTAATGGCTTTGTCATAAAAATCAACCTTGGTTCTATGAAGATACAACCAATCCATGCCCAACAACATACTGTATGATCCCAACGGTAATACATTTAGATGTGTTGTGGTAGGAATACCATTTAAGTCAATATGAGGAATGGTCTACCCTACATCCCCAACAATATACACCTCTTATGCACTGTATATCTTAGGCCTACCACCCTGATGTTATGAAAAATATCTCCTAAGGTGTTCCTCACCATATGTTCAACACTCCAATTGACCAGTTCCCTCACATCTATGTTGTTGCTACAGTGGCCCATGTTCCCATATAGTTGCATTAAGATTCTTTTATGGTGCCATATTTTCTTTTCCATCGGCATTATGAGGCCTTGTTCTCTTAGGCTGCCATTTACCTTTACCTTTGTCCTATTCCTTCCATCCTTTCTAAGATTCATTCTTGTTCTTTGACTATTCATAGTAATGCTTCGATTTCTCAATGAATTCCTCAAGTGATTGAGGCTCATCATATTCAATGTGATCTCTAAATACTAATGGAAAACCATAGAAAATGACTGAACTTTAACTTTCTCATAAGTAAGATACGGTATATACCTCAATTTCTCTAGAAACTTGGTCGTGTACTCCTCATTGATCATTGACCCCATCTCTAGCTTAGAAAATTCTTTGGCCTTCCTGTCATAGTACCTTTCTCACAAGTACTTCTTCCTAAAAATCCTCTTGAACTCCCACCAACTCAAGTCATCTATTCTAATATCTCTGAACTACTTAACATGTTCCCATGAGATTTATTCTTTAATTTTTAGTTTGAAGATAGCTATTATGGCCTTCATGTTATCTGTGTAGTCATGCAATTCAAATAATTTGTTCATCCTAAGTATCCAAGCTTCTGCATGTTCTGGCTTCTTCACATCTCCATCAAAAGTAGGTGGTTTTTCTTTCTTGAATTCATCGGCAAGTATCCAATATCGCTTCTCCTATAAGGATGATAACGATGATGATCATGATGTCTATCAAAACTAGAACTAGAATAATACTTGTAATCATTACCCCTCGTATCTAGAGTGAAGAACAACCTTCCATCTCTTGCTCGTCAAATATATCCAACCCGTGTCTACCAGGAGACATACTGCCATATGCCCCATTAGTTTTATCCTGCTATGCATGGCTGATTTGAAGTGGCCCTTGTCATTTCAATTCTAGCAGACTCTAAAGAAGTATTGCATTACCATTTTCTTACCTCTCTTGTTCCTATTGTTGGGTACTAAGTTGTTCCTAAGGAATCAACTCAATCCTCTCTCCATTAATCTATCAACTTGAGGTTGGCCCTTTTATTGCAAGGTTTTCAACATATTATATGCATGGATACACCTTTAAATTACAAGAGCATGTGTAAGACTACTACAAAGCAGATGCTAAAGAGGAATTCTTGTAGAAAAGAGTAAATCTTATCAAACAATAACAAGAGTAAATTACTTATACATAAATCATAAACTATCTCGAAGGAGGATGCCAATTTCTATCAAACCACTATTCCTTATCACAAATCAAAGCTTCAGGATATATGATGATTTTCAAAAAGAATTTACTAATTGCTACAAGTACTCCGAAATTCTAACAATAAACGGGAAATCACTTTGTTAGGAGGTAGTTCTATAATTTCACATAGCTAGATTGTTACATAGGAAGACCTCATTAAATTGAATAATTAACCTTAAGCATGCATATAGCTAAATCACATAACTAATTAGAAAATTTAGGAATTCACACAATGTTGTTGGAAATAATACTGAGAGGGGGTGGGGGGGTGAATCAGTATTAGCAAATCAAGAAATTTTCATTTCCATATTCAGATTTATATATGCTACTTCAATGGAGGAAACCCACGTGTACACACAACTATGTTTAAGGCAACTAGCATATATCCAACAAACTTATGATTCAGTTAATTCATCATATGTTGATCTCTAATCAGTGCATCAGTAGTTCATTAACCATATAAATAGTAACTAGTTGTAGTAAATATAGAATATACCATCATACATAAGAAACACACATGAACACCAAGATTTAAGGTGGAAACCCAATGTGGGACAAAACGCACCTGTTGTTGTCTTCTTTTAATATAAGAAAAACCTGTTTACAATCTTGTACTAGTCCAGACTCATACCAGTACATAGGCATCCACCTGTAGAAGGCTACAACCTTCTCTCTTTCTCTATCTTCTATTGGAGGGGAGCTACAACCCCCTAGATCTTGTACTAGCCGATATGTTTACTAGTATGTAGGAATTAGCCTAGTGAAGGATGCAACCTTCACTCATTCTCTAGCTACTACTGGAAGGGAGCTCCAAACCCCTAGCTCTTATACCAGCCAATATGTTTACCAGTATGTAGGCACCAACCTACAGAAGGCTATGACCTTCTCTCTTCCTCCATGGACTACGTTTCATAATTTTTCAGACCCGATACTCCTGGAACACAACACCATAATCTAAAGGTCACGTTTCATCCAATTTTCATACTAGACCCGTCAACAACATTGAAGCTCAATATCAATCACCACTACAATACAACCATCAACTAGAACTGCATCATCAATCTCTGATTCACACAACAACTGAAGCACTGAAAACCTGTCATCAAAACACAGTCACCAGAACACAGAGTTGTACCCAAAACTCTGCAACACCCACTAGAACCAACAATGACCTCAAATATAAAATTTCATAATGTATACGGTACTCTGATGAACTAAACCAGTGTGTATACGTTCTTTTACCAAAGCGAAATTGCATACAGATTTGCAAATACTAACTTAAAAACTTCACAGCTATTTTAGAATTTAGTCATACCCAGATCATAGCATTTACAGAATAACCCATGTGACAGTATTTAGATCTAGATTATACATAATCAAACCAAATAATGATAGCTCATTTCAAGCCTTAAGATCCTGATCCATCATTAGATCTTATCCCTCATCAACTGCTAAGGTTCATTCTGGAATCAGATCAACAAATGCACCATAAGTCGATAACCTGCATACTAGATCTCACACTTCATCAAATATTCAATTCTTGCACCCCTTGGCCTAATGATCTTCTCCTCCTTTTATAGTTTGTAGGCCTTTCTCAATACCATGGAACAAAACCACTTAGGACCAATACCTTGGACCAAATACCTAGGGTCAATATCTCGGACCAGATACCTTGGATCAATACCATGGATCAGAATACCATGGAACAATACCTTGGACCAAAAAGTGTGTGTGTACATTATACGCTCCTTTTGTTCTGTTAAACCACGTGTATATGGTCCTTTGTCAAGATGAACCTGCGTATACCTCTCTTTCTTCATTCTTTGTAGTCTGACCATTAATTATTTTCTATTGACCTATTGCACTGTGATATGTCATCTGAGTAAGTTGCCATCAATGAAAACACCTGAATCATAATGCCAACAATCTCCCCCTTTGGACTTGATGGCCACAACAATACCAAGTCACTCTCCCCCTTTGACATCAAGGGAAAAGTGCAGACTAAGATATTCTCTCCCTTCGATAAACATTATGTCTTCCATGCTCCCCTTGAGTACATGCTGACTTCTCTGATTGAGCTCCCCCTTTATACATGTTAAGATGTACTAAATCATCCATGCTCCCCCTGAGCACATGCAAAGTCTGCAAAATTAGTTTTCAAAAGAATAACATGACTCTATGACTCAACTAAGTGAGTTTGACCTTCCTATCTCCAATGACTCATACATACATCAACCCCCAGCCAAGTGGGGATATACCAAATTTAACTTATCCACCCAACCAAGTGGGGATATACGAATTATTTATACATGACAGAAATATATATTATTATATCATCCTTCCCATGCATAGTGGGGTTACAAATTAGGTCTTTTCATGATCTTTACATCAAAGGATATACATGACATTTAAAACAAGGAAAACTAATCTAAGCAAGACCATGATAGTCATTAGCAACTATCAAACACCATATATGATCTGCACCATCAGAAGCATCATGATCAACAACTTGAATATTTCCATCATCAAGGAAGTCATCTGAATCAAAACAACTAAGTGGATATGTATCAAGATATTCTAAGATAATGCCAACAATGAATTATTATAAGCATATGCTCCCCCTGAACTTGTGCCAACACATACCATCATCAAACAGAGCAGATAAGTGACTGCACCATATCAGACTCTTTTTTCTTAAGTCTGCCCATTGCATTTTCTTTAGAACACCATATACGTAACTGTGCAGCATCTAACTCATGTATATACATGACTTCTCTTCATAATAACTACATATGAAAACTGGAATACTAAAGTTTTCAGCTTCCCCTAGGTTTGTTATGTCTACAGACTGAGCTATGCCACATCTTTCTGACTATAATTATGTCTTCTTCAAGACCTTGGATTGTGATGATGTATGCTCCTTTTGATTTGATGTATGGATTTTTCTCCTGGAGCGTGATGATCTTTCTGTGTGATGGTTTTGAATAATTCTACTTCTACATTTGGCTACAACATGTCCAAAATTATGACATAGAAAACATTCAACATCATTCCTTGAAGGAAATAACTGACTATCACTTCCACAGTTAGGAGTAAAATATTTTCATTGAAGAATTTCTTTTCTTGGTTGTTGATGGGGTTGACTTTTTATTTCCTTGTTGAGAATTTGCGATTTTTCATTGGAGTTTCTTACTTACCTTGTGAGCTAGATTAACCTTCATGAAAACCAAGACCAGTCTTGATATTGGGCGAATGCTGAACTTTGAGGATTTGTAAGAAGAGCTTCGGCGTAAATCACATATAGAAAGAGATATTTGTCGACGCGTTTCGAGCCAGCAAGTGTGGCTCATCGCCAGGACAAGATGAAGAAACAGATCCAGCTTTGCAAGTTAAATAGTCTAAGCAGGGCCTCCAACAACTATCTAGATCAACAGCTAGATTTGACCAAGGGACAGTCAAAAAGTCAAATTGAATATTTAGAGGGGGTTACATTATTAATTTAATAATTAAAATTTTTTATTAAACGGGAAATAGTTATATTGGAGACCTAACATTTATATACCTAAGGTAAATGTAAGTTGATAGTTAAATAAAATAAAAATAAAAATAAAAATAAGCAATTAAATAAATAATAATAATAAATATTTGTTAGTAGATAAATAAATAGATTAAAGAAATAATAAAAACATAAATAAAAATGAAAATAATATATATTCATTAAAATATAAAATGTAAAATAACACTATATAAAAGTTAGTTACGAAAAATTAGATAGAAATAACAATAATAATATAATTAAATAAATTAAGATATAAAATAATATAAATTAGTTATGAAAGAAATAGTAAAATATATATTCGTTAATAACTATATAAAATAATAACAATATATAAAGGCTAGTTAAAAAAAAAAAGATAAAAATAAATAAATAACCTAAAAAAAATAAAAATAAAAAATAAAAAATAATAAGAATAATATGTATTCGTTAATAGAATATATATATATATATATATATATATAAATACTAATAATAAAACTAAGTAAATATATATTTGTTAAGAATATAAGTACCAATATCAAACAGGAAAAAAGGGGGGGACGACTCAAAAAATAATAAGCAACTAAATAATACTGATATTATTAATATATTTTCGTTAATAGATAAAAAAAAATATACATAAAATCATATAAAATAGATAAAAAATAAAAATAATAATGAGTAAATAAAAAACTGTTAAGATTATGAAAACCAATATCAACTCAGCAAAGGCGGGAAAGGAACAATACAACTTAGAAGGAGAAGGACCGGAAAGAGTCCAGAGCAAGAAGGATAAACCAAAGGAGACAAGAAGGCTCCAGGGGAATGATGAAAGCGAAAAAGATGAAGGGGGGGGGGGGGGGGGGGGGGGCGAACTAAGATGAAAGGGCAGGGATCCAACACCTATTGATCTTCTAGCCATCATAGCTTCCCTGAGTTTACGATGATGGAACTGGGCAACCTTGGCAACAACCTTAGCCTCCTCAATACAAACATGATGCTTGGTCTTCACCACATGCTCTGCTAACGCTGAAGACTTGGTTCTCCCATGTCTTAGGTCAGCTGCATGTTCGCTGATCCTCTGATGGATGGAGCGCCCCGTTTCCCCGATGTAGGGGGTCCCACAAGAGCAAGGGATCAAGTAGACACCCTTCATGTCCTTGGGGTTAACGGGATCTTTCACAGATCGGAGGGAATTATGAATTGTGTTAAGGGGTCTAAAATAAGAGGGAATATCATACCTCTTAAGGATTCGAGCAATCTTGTCCATGGTTCCTTGGACATAGGGAAGGTGGACCCCTATTCGGCGTTCCTTAGGTTCTTTTTTAATAACTGCATTCCTAGATTCTTTAAGGAAAGCCTTCTGACCTAGGCGTCTACTATATCCATTCTCCACAAAAACATCAAGGAGATGGGATCTATCCTTATCAAAACTCTCATTATCAGAAATTATGAGGGCTCAAGTAGCGAGGGTGTTAAGGACACCTATCTTCTAAGCAGGGAAATGATGGGAATCGGCATGCAGATACTGCTCAGTATGCGTTTTCTTCCGGAACACAGAGTGGGAAAGATAGCCGTCCTTATTCCTCGAAATAAGAATATCTAGGAAAGGGAGGCAACCATCGACCTCTTTCTCCATGGTGAACTTAATGGTAGAGGACTGACCGTTGAGGTGATTCAAGAAGCGATCAAGCTCCTCTTAGCCATGGGACCAGATGACATTAGTGTCATCTACATACCTTTTCCAAAGCTTGGGAAGGAGACGAGCTGAGGCTAAAGCTTTGGCTTCGAAATCTTCCATAAAAAGATTCACAACAATCGGGGAAAGGGGGGAGCCCATGGCAACACCACAAGTCTGCTCAAAGAATTCACCCTCGAAACAGAAGAAAGTGGAAGTGAGACAGATCTCAACCAGATGTGCGGTATCAGGATCTGTTAGGCGATAGATCACTTCCAAGGCCTCCTTTATAGGGATGCAAGTATAAAGAGAGACCACATCAAAGCTAACGAGAATGTCCTTAGGGTCCAGCCTAATATCCTTAAGCTCTTTATTGAAGGAAGCATAGTCTTTAACAAAGGACTCAGTGCGGCCGACAAGGGGCTTAAGTTTAAGGGCAAGGAATTTAGCAAGAAGGTAAGTTGGACCACCAATGGTGTTGACGATAGGCCTCAGAGGGGCCCCCTCCCTGTGGATCTTAGGTAACCCATAGATCCTGGGAGTAATGGGACTGCTCTCAATGAGCTTGTGGCCCAGGGAACTCACTGAGTTACTAGACTTTATGGCAAGAGCCACGGTCCTCGAAATCTTCTTCAGAGGGTTTTTGGGTAGTTTTTTATAATTGCCACTATTGTGAAGATGATCTAACATCTTCTTACGGTAATCATATTAGGCAGGATTGTGCTGTCGTCCTCCGTAATGCTAAGCCCCCTCGGAAGAACCTCAGCAATGAGGAATTCTCTGCGCTAAAATCCTTAAATCAGAATGAAGATATTTTCGTTTTGAAGGCTGACAAAGGAGGGGCTACGGTCATCCTTAACAAGGATGATTACCGTAAGAAGATGTTAGATCATCTTCACAATAGTGGTAGTTATAAAAAATTTCCCAAAAACCCTCTGAAGAAGATTTCGAGGACCGTGACTCTTTCCATAAAGTCTAGTAACTCAGTGAGTTGCCTAGGCCACATGCTCATTGAGAGCAGTCCCATTACTCCCAAGATCTATGGGTTACCTAAGATCCACAAGGAGGGGGCCCCTCTGAGGCCTATCGTCAACACCATTGGTGGTCCAACTTACCTTCTTGCTAAATTCCTTGCCCTTAAACTTAAGCCCCTTGTCGGCCGCACTGAGTCCTTTGTTAAAGACTCTGCTTCCTTCATTAAGGAGCTTAAGGATATTAGGCTAGACCCTGAGGACATTCTCGTCAGCTTTGATGTGGTCTCTCTTTATACTTGCATCCCTATAAAGGAGGCCTTGGAAGTGATCTATCACCTAACAGATCCTGATACCGCGCATCTGGTTGAGATCTATCTCACTTCCACTTTCTTCTGTTTCGAGGGTGAATTCTTTGAGCAGACTTGTGGTGTTGCCATGGGCTCCCCCCTTTCCCCGATTGTTGCAAATCTTTTTATGGAAGATTTCGAAGCCAAATCTTTAGCCTCGACTCGTCTCCTTCCCAAGCTTTGGAAAAGGTATGTAGATGACACTAATGTCATTTGGTCCCATGGCCAAGAGGAGCTTGATCGCTTCTTCAATCACCTCAACGATGAGTCCTCTGCCATTAAGTTCACCATGGAGAAAGAGGTAGATGGTTGCCTCCCTTTGCTAGATATTCTTATTTCGAGGAATAAGGACGACTATCTTTCCCACTCTATGTTCCGGAAGAAAACGCATACTGAGCAATATCTGCATGCCGATTCCATCGTTTCCCTGCTCAGAAGATAGGTGTCCTTAACACCCTCGCTACTCGAGCCCTCAGGATTTCTGATAATGAGAGCTTTGATAAGGAGAGATCCCATCTCCTTGATGTCTTTGTGGAGAATGGATATAGTAGACGCCTAGGTCAGAAGGCTTTCCTTAAAGCATCTAGGAATGCAACTTTTAAAAAAGAACCTAAGGAACGTCGAATAGGGGTCCACCTTCCCTATGTCCAAGGAACCACAGACAAGATTGCTCAAATCCTTAAGAGGTATGATATTCCCTCTTCTTTTAGACCCCTCAACACGATTCGTAATTCCCTCTGATCTGTGAAAGATCCCGTTAACCCCAAGGACATGAAGGGTGTGTACTTGACCCCTTTCTCTTGTGGGACCCCCTATATCGGGGAAACGGGGCGCTCCATCCATCAGAGGCTTAGCGAACATGCAGCTGACCTAAGACATGAGAGAACCAAGTCTTCAACGTTAGCAGAGCATGTGGTGAAGACCAAGCATCATGTTTGTATTGAGGAGGCTAAGGTTGTTGCCAAGGTTGCCCAGTTCCATCATCGTAAACTCAGGGAAGCTATTGAGATTGAAAGATGACCTAACAATCTCAATAGAGATGACGGCTAGAAGATCAGTAGGTGTTGGATCCCTGCCCTTTCATCTTAGTTCGCCCCCCCCCCCCCCCCCCCCCCCTTCATCTTTTTCGCTTTCGTCGTTCCCCTGGAGCCTTCCTGTCTCCTTTGGTTTATCCTTCTTGCTCTGGACTCTTTCCGGTCCTTCTCCTTCTAAGTTGTATTGTTCCTTTCCCGCCTTTGCCGAGTTGATATTGGTTTTCATAATCTTAACAGTTTTTTATTTACTCATTATTATTTTTATTTTTTATCTATTTTATATGATTTTTATGTATATTTTTTTATCTATTAACGAAAATATATTAATAATATCAGTATTATTTAGTTGCTTATTATTTTTTGAGTCGTCCCCCCCTTTTTTCCTGTTTGATATTGGTACTTATATTATTAACAAATATATATTTACTTAGTTTTATTATTAGTATATATATATATATATATATATATATATATATATATATATATATATATATATAATATATATATATATATATATATATATATATATATTATTTATCTATTAACGAATACATATTATTATTATTATTATTATTATAGGTTATTTATTTATTTATTTTGTTTTTTTTTTTAATTTTTTTTTTAACTAGCCTTTATATATTGTTATTATTTTATATAGTTATTAGCGAATATATATTTTACTATTTCTTTCATAACTAATTTATATTATTTTATATCTTAGTTTATTTAATTATATTATTATTGTTATTTCTATCTAATTTTTCGTAACTAACTTTTATATAGTGTTATTTTACATTTTATATTTTAACGAATATATATTATTTTCATTTTTATTTATGTTTTTATTATTTCTTTAATCTATTTATTTATCTACTAACGAATATTTATTTATTTAATTGCTTATTTTTATTTTTATTTTATTTAACTATCAACTTACATTTACCTTAGGTATATAAATGTTAGGTCTCCATTATAACTATTTCCCATTTAATAAAAATTTTTAATTATTAAATTAATAATGTAACCCCCTCTAAATATTCAATTTGACTTTTTGACTGTCCCTTGGTCAAATCTAGCCGTTGATCTAGATAGCTGTTGGAGGCCCTGCTCAGACTATTTAACTTGCAAAGCTGGATCTGTTTCTTCAACTTGTCTTGACGATGAGCCACACTTGCTGGCTCGAAACACGTCGACAAAGATCTCTTTCTATATGTGATTTACGCCAAAGCTCTTCTTACAACTATTATGGATCACAGAAGTCTCAATTTAACTTTGAGGATTTCATGTTACATTTATGATCCTTTAGCAAATCTAAGATTCAGAGTCTTTGTATTTTCAAGTTATTTTCTTAGACTTACTACTTCACATTCTAACACTTCATTGTGCTTGTCCTTTTCAGTGAGTTGATGTGTCACTGTGTTTATGACTGTATCCTTTTCCGCCAAACTGATTTTAATTTGACTGCTTTCTTCAGGGAAATCTTCCTTTTCTAAGCCATTATTTTCATATGCCATGATTAGTTTAATTTCTTGATCATCTTCATCACTATTGGACAAGCCATCACTATCATCATGACTATAATACCTTCTATTACCTTCTTTAGACGTCTTTCCTTTGTTATAAGGGCATCTAGCAGTGTAATGACAAACTCTACCACAGGAAAAACATTTGAAAGGTAGCTTACCTTTGAACCTTCCAGAACCCCGTTGAAGCTTCTTAACAAAATTTACTTCATCTTCTTCTTCTGAAGTGTGTCCTGATTCACAGAGTTTTTCTTTTCCCTTTGTTGATGCTTTAATTGTGGCTTCTTTGATATATGATGGTCCTCCTTTTCTCATCTCAAGGGCAGTTAAGATTTTGTGAAGCTACATCATAGTGATATTTTGCAGATCCTGTTTTTCTTCTATGGCAGACACTTTGGGTTCAAATTTAGCAGACAAGGATCTCAAAACTTTGTCAACTAAGACAATGTCCTCAATTTCTTCACCTAGATTCTTCATACAATTGACAACCTCATATATATGTAGGAAGTAATTGGCTATGCTTTTATCGCTATGCAATCTTAATGGTTTCATACTGAATTATGGGAGCTTGAAGCTTAGCACATTTTACTTGAGAGTCTCCTTCATAGCTTAGAACGATTTTGTCCCATATTTCTTTCGCTGATTTGAGCTGTATGACTTTGAGAAAATCTGATTCTGACAAACTTCCCAATAAAATAGTGATAGCTTTGGCATTGGTTTCATAATCCTTTTTACTTGTTGTATCTGTAGGAATTGCTATTGGAAATGTATATCCCTTTTCCAAAATTTCCCAAACATCCGTTCCAAGTGGCTGTAGATAGGTTGTGGTTCTTATTCTCCAGTAAACAAAATTGATCCCATCGAAGATTAGTGGTCTGATGGATCCCATGCTCTCTTGATTATTCATTTTGATTGATCTCCCTTCAAGAGATCAAGCTTCTTCTAAAGGACCTTCTCTGATACCAATTGTTGGAAATAATACTGAGAGGGGGGGGGGGTGAATCAGTATTAGCAAATTAATAACTTTTCATTTCCATATTTAGATTGGTATATGCTACTTCAATTTTCATTTTCCTTATCATTTCCATTTCCTTTTCTTTCTACCATTTTCATTTTCCGCCAATAAAATCCTACTTCTACATATCACTGAGTCAAAGTCGTAGAGTCTAATTATCTTTATAAAAACACCTAGAGGCTTGCATGCCTTAATGGCAAGTACTCTTGCCAATGAACAATGGGAGTACATTAATATCCCTTGTTCGTTTGATCTTGTAGGTGACTCGACCGAAACAAACTCATTCGTACCTACAAAGATGTGTTAGTCATCTTCACTCCCATTGGAATCAATGGTGGGAGCTCTCGTGTTGGCTAGTGGCATTCATTAATGGCCACTAAGTCAACAAATTCATACTATGTTCAACACCAGCACATTTAATCACATAGTAAGATTTGTGCCATCGACTATTGAAGACTTGAAGACCCATATTTTGTAGCAGATGAAGAAGATTTCCTTTCATTGTTTTTCAGTTTTTCATGACTTGAGGACAAGTCAATAAATAAGGTTGGGGGGAGGAAAATGTACCTTATTTATTTTGTATACATTCCAAGCCTTATAGATTTTTCAGCCATATTCAGTAGACTCATCAGGTTCATCAAACTATCCAGTAGCAAATACGACAATACAGATCCATCTTTCATCCACAACTTGCAGAAGAAGCTTCAGATCAGAATTGTAGCAGTTGAACATGAATTATTCATCCACTTTTGTAGGTAAGTAAGGTATGATGTTTTCTAACCTTTAATCTTGAAATTCTTTTTAGATGCTAAAATGATGATATTTGGAAAATATTCCACTATTTCACTATTCCCTTTCTCATTAAAAATTGTCAAAAACCATCAGTTTGGTGAGGGGGGAATTTCACACTTCATTTTTTCCTTCATTCATATGACATATTAACCCACATAGTCTTCCCACAATAAAAACTACTACAAAATGATGAGCATGTTAAATTACTTCTTAAAATGATTGATCTCAACAAAGTAAATAATGATTGTAACACAAGAACCAATCATTAAAATATGTAAATGCTTTGCAAAAATAAAAAGTTATCCAAAGATGTGCAAAGTTAAAAGGAAGTCCATGATTGAAAGATGGTTGTTACACAAGAACCAAACATCTTGTAAAAGGAAGCTCATCTAAGAATCAAATCAAATAAGTCATTGTAGTAGCTTGCATGAGGACATGCAACAGTTGGGGAGTATGTCTGGACTTCAAAATGTCATACAAATATGACTCATTACCATACATTTTTCACCTATGCTTCCATTATATCACTCATTATTCACCACCATGTCACTTCATTTTCCCTATTGTTCACCATTAATGGGTCTCATTTATATCTTCCAAATATTATTTACTTTTAAGCATTTTTAAGAGAAATTGTTGATTAAATATTAGAAAATAATATATTCTACTTCATATATGGAAAGTGGATTGTTTTTGTGACATGCGTAGGTGCCAAGGAAGTTTCCAAGGCACCTTTATGTGGCCTTGAATGATCAAATTCGAATTTGAAGAGATAAACCTCATGGAGAAGATCAAGGACAAAAGGGGATTATGTGTCTAGATGGTTGAGAGATTTATGGAACTAAAGAGAGATTAGTGGATGATCATTATGAGCTTGTTACTCATCCCATTGTATAAATAGGAGTACAATCTCCTCCATTTGTAATCTTAGAATTTTGGAGTATGTAATCTTAGAAGCTTAGAGTTGTAATCTTACAGTTGGTTTGTAATGGAGATTTTGAAATAAAGGATCATACTTCAATTTTGCTTCTACATTTGAGTCTCCATTGAAGTGGTGTGCTTGTGGAGTTATGGAGGGCCCCCATGGCCTCACTTGCATGCTTATTTATTTATTTTAGGTATAATTCATTTTATGTTTTTGTTTGATTTCAGTTTTCAAGTTTTTGTTAAATGTTCTAATATTGGAAGAGTCTTATTTGAAAGTGTTCTTGTAAGAGAACTGTAAGATTTTAAAGAATTATTAGATCTAGGCTTTTAAGTTCTTATTGGATGTTCTAATGTTGGAAGAGATCTTGTAGAATATGTTCTTGTAAGAGAACCATAGATCTCAAACAATTGTTAGATCTAGATTTGATTAGTTATTGAAATAGGTCTTAATGAATATGTTCTTGTAAGGGGACTTTAAGATCTTGGAAAAATTAGGAATCCTCCTAAATCTATATATTTTAGATAAGCGCTTCTAAGTTTACCTTCCCGGGTTGACATTAAATTAAACTCTAATTGACATCATCAATTGGAACAAAACACCATGTGTACATGCAACTATGTTTAAGGACACTAGCGTATATCCAACAAAATTATGATTTAGTTAATTCATCACACGTTGATTTTTAATTAGTGCATCAGTACTTCATTAACCATATAAACCAGTTGTGCAAAAATAGAATAGACCATCATACATAAGAAACACACATGAACACCAAGATTTAAGGTGGAAACCCAATGTGGGACAAAAACCACCTACTCTTGTCTTCTTTTAATATAAGAAAAACATGTTTACAATCTTGTACTAGTGCAGACGCATACCAGTATGCAGGCACCCACCTGTAGAAGGCTACAACCTTCTCTCGTTCTCTAGCTTCTACTGGAATGGAGCTAGAACCCGCTAGCTCTTGTATTAATCGATATGTTTACTAGTACATAGGCACTGACCTATTGAAGGCTCCAACCTTCACTCGTTATCCAGCTACTACTACAAGGGAGCTCCAACCCCTTGGCTCTTTTATTGTCCGATATGCTTACCAATACGTAGGTTCTGGCCTAAAAAAGGCTACGACCTTCTCTCTTCCTCCAGGGACCATGTTTCATAAATTTTCAAATTGGATACTCCTAGAATACAACATCATAACCTGAAGGCCACGTTTCATCAAATTTTCATACTGGACCCATCAAAAACATTGAAGCTCAAAATCAATCACCATTGCAATACAACCATCAACTACATCTGCATCATCAATCTCTGATTCACCCAACAACTGAATCACTAAAACCCTGTCATCAGAACACAGTCGCCAGAACACAGAGCAGAACCTAGAACTCTACAACACCCACCAAAACCAAAAACAACCTCAAATATCAAATCTCATAATGTATACACTACTCTGATGAACTGAACCAGCGTGTATACACACTTTTACCAAAGTGAAATCACGTATAGATCTACAAATAATAACTTAAAAACTTCACAGCTATTTCAGAATTCATTCATACCTAGATCATAGCATTTACAGAATAACCCATGCGTCAGTATTCAGATATGGATCATACATAATCAAACCAGATAATGATAATTCATTTCAAGCCTTAAGATCCTGATCCATCATTAGATCTTATCCCCCATCAACTGCTAAGATTTATCCTTGATTCAGATCAAGCAATGCACCATAAGCCGATAACCTGGATACTAGATCTCACACTTCATCAGATATTCAATTCTTGCACCCCTTGACCTAATTATATTCTCCTCCTTTTATATTTTGTAGGACTTTCTCAATACCATGGACCAAAACCACTTAGGATCAATAGCTTGGACCAAATACCTACGGTTAATACCTCAGACCAGATACGTTGGACCAATACCATGGATCAGAATACCATGGACCAAATACCTTGGACCAAAAACTTAGTTTTCCAACATGTACACACTATCCCTCTTGTGAAAGTGCATGTGTATGTTATACGCTCCTTTTGTTCTGTTAATCCGCGTGTATATGCTCCTTTGTCAGGGTGAACCTGCATATACCTCTCTTTCTTCATTCTTTGTAGTCTAATCATTAATTCTTTGCTATTGACCTGCTGCATTGTGATCTGCCATCTGATTAAATTTCCATCAAGGACAACACCTAATTCATAATGCAAACAAGTGGACTTGTGAAACTAACAACTTACACAAAGAACAAGAATTGTTCAACGCAGAAAGAAACAAATAGTAATACTACAACAATATTTCAATGCAGAAAGGGATAATTAATGATTCTACAACAATCATTCAATGCGGAAAGGAACAATTGATAATAATACAAGGAAGACAACAATTGTTCCTGTGACTAGACGCAAGGTCCCAAAAGTAACTACCTTAGAAAAACTCAATATAACATATTAAAATGGAATCCTCTGAGTTTTAATTAATGTCAAATAAGTTAGAGAAAAGTTTGTTGAACCTTGAAGTAGTTTTTTTGTTCACCTTTTCCAATGAATGAAAACTAATAAGTATTTTCCCATCTTTTTATTGAAGTTATATATGTATTACAATGTAATTATTATGGTGGATCTATCTTAAGAATCAAAAGATTCTTTGGATTGCTCATTAAACCATAAAATCTTTCAAAATAGTGAATGATACATTTTCTTTGACTATTTTGCACGAGTAGGTATAGATCTTCAATGAACATGCCAAAATTAGGCCAACAACTTATCCACACTTGAGTTTTGTTCAGCAACCCAAGGGAACAACAATCATTCAAGAGATCTTTTTTCACATAAATTAACTCAGAATATAGCTTTATCATATCTTAAATATCCAAATTAACTAAGATACTATTAACTTCTCTTCTAGAACCTCTACCTCTTGAATTATCATAAAATAAAAGTAAAAAGTTTTAAAAAGTGGATTATTAACTAAGGAAATAAAGGGAGGAGACATACCATTTCTATCACCCAACATCACCGCCAACTTATCTTTTTGCATGTCCTCATGCAAAGTGATGACCAACATGTAGAAGTGTTAAGGAATAATATGGGTAAGATTCTTCAGCATAATACTGCAACCCATTTCTCTTTTGGATTTCCTTGAAGGTTGTAGTTTTATATTTGTTTAGAGAGATCATACTCAAGCTGGAAAACATCTAGAGTGTACTAGATCATAGTGCATATACACATGCAACCAATCCATTTAGGTCCTTCAGACGTGACTAAATGAGCATATTCTTGCACTCTACTCGTGTTGTGCTATTAAACAACACCATTTTTATATTTTATAATTTTCCTATGAAATTTATTTTATTAAAATGGTGAGCCTTAATAAATTTTAAAACATAAAAATTAAAAAATAGTTTCTTTGTCTTGAATAAAACAATTTTTTAATAGCCCCCATGACCAAAACTATACTTAGGCCCTAAAAAAAACCTTAAGCATTGAACAATAGGGGTTATTGACAAAAAATATGAGTAATCAGAGTCTTATTCCTTATCGCTTCCCTGCATCACAAAATTTCCATAAGGCAAAGACCCCTCCACAACTCCACATCAATTGCAATATCATCCCAAACTTGATGGTAAAATTAATGCAATTTTATTATCCCTCACATCTGCAGATCAAAATGATCGCAGAACTTAAGTCTTAGCCTTAAACAATTGTGATATACAATACAGTCAGACCCACTGGGATTATACACTATAGTCCATAAACTCCCACATCTGCATGATCGCAAAAAAACCAAGGATTGACACCTCTCTACATCTTTACGATTTTGATTGCAATATTTAAACCAAACTTGATCAAGGATTTAAATCAATTGAATAAAAATATCACATCTGGAATAATCACAATCTTTAAAGGCTTAAGTCAATACTCCTACACACAACCGATTGTGATATAAGCTAGACTTGACGGAATTATACATTCTAGTCCATAAATCCCTGCATTCATGTAATTGCAAGTTGCAAGGGTCATCCCTCCTGCCTCGTGCCTACATCTGATAGCAATTTGCAATGTAACCCATACCCAACAAGATTAATAACTCTATTACATAATCCTTCCTGCATTCATCGCATCGCAAGTTCCATATAATCTGCCATACCATAACCCTTTGCTAAAAGTGATTTGCAATCTGCGATAAGGGCCACCTCTGCCACGTACATTATCTACAACATAATCACCACTTCATCTGCTATGTCACATGCCACTTCACCCACCATGTCACGCCATGATGTCATTCGTGACGTTACCCCACATATCGAAATCGCAAAAAACCATAAGGCTCATTTCATAGCACAACATATAAAATGCGATTTACGATTGGAATTTCCCACATTACATTATCATCACGTCACCACTCAGCATTTGCGATTGCGATTTGATTGTGATTGTGATTATTATGCTTCTATATGTTGCTGCAATTATGATTTAGTTAAACATCCACAGGCCTTACGCCGCTTTCCACTTCACGCCCATTCCTTTGTCTCAGCTTTAATAGCCAATTGTGACATAACTCCACCATATCCCTCTTCCATCTACTCTACCACAATTACGATATTTCAAATAAAATTAAAGACTTATTCCTATTTCTCCTCCTCGGTGTTTACAATTGCGATTGTTATGGTCCAAGTTTTAAGCCTGATTTTCTACAAATGTCATTTATTTCAAATGAAACTCGCTTATCAATATCATTTATTTTTAGCTTATCAATTCCTATTTTCCATGTTCAGATTCATGACAGAGGAGGACATCTATGTTTATAAGTAGCAGTCCAATTTAGATAAACCAAAAAACACCTAGAGAATTCAATCAATCAATAAGTTTGATTTTATAGGACAACAAGATCAAGATATTGTGATGAAAATTTTATTTTTCGGATACGTGATTGAAAGGTTCAACTCACTTAATGCTTGAGGGAAAATAAGTTGTTTTCAGTAGAGGCTATTTAAACAGGTCGTTGGCATTGAACTAGAGGTCCAGAATTTGAAACAGAAATCCTTGGAGGCTTGCACTATTGTACCTCTTAGTCTTTATAATAGAATGATAGGTCTTGAATCAAGGGAGAAAAGCTTGTGATACTATAATTGTGGATTATATGTATTGGTTGAGAAGCTCTTTTTTATCATTCACCACTGCTGAAAGGAGGAGACATTTTCTGCAAGCAGAGATCGATTACAAACTCCAAAGGATTGTGCACTAGTGTCGTTCCTATGATAATGAGGAATCAGATCTTGTGAGCTATCTCCTTGATCTAATTCCTCCATCTCAATTCTATCTTTAAAGCTTCTTTTCCCTTTAAGTTATGTTGGCTCTCAATTGAGAGAAGGGTTACCCTTTCCTTCAATCGAGATAGGTTAGATTAATTACATTGTAGACTTAGTCTTGCATGTGTTATCATAGATCTTACATTTTAGAATTAGTTTACATTTAGATTAATTATACATTCTTAGAAGTCCTCTTTTGAGGAAAAACTTTAGATTGGTTTCGTTGTTCCACAAAAAAAACTTAAGGATCATTCTTCTTACCTGATCAACTTCAAGAATTGATCTGATAGTCCTATCTATTATCAATTAAAGACGTATTTAAAAGTTGATATCAATTATGAGAAGGTAACTAGACCTAATTGAACCAGTTGGAGGCACTATCCCAAATGGAAAAGGAGTTGTTTTAAGGTCCGGACTGGGTGGTTATCCCCAATTTTGTGGCAATGATTTTCTAGGTCTCAACATTTTTGGTGCTAGGAGGGTCTTGAATTAGTTATTCATTTAAAATTTGTTATATTATTTTTTAACTAATCATGGTTCCAATATGTATTCCTACACTTGGTCATGCCTTCAATTCACTCGAGCCTACATGAGGCATGCCCAAGAAGCAGATTGAGCCATTTTTATAGTTAAAGTTCGATGGTGAGGTTAATATCTCCGCGTTAAATAATATTTCTAGTTTTGTTAATAGATATAAGTCTTTTAATATAATCTTTGATAATGAGATTTGCAGGTTCTTTACTCTTATGTTCAGAGGACGAATCCACAAATGGTTCTTGGTGCTTCCAGCAAAGTCAGTTCATTCATGGAAACATTTTTGCGAGGTAATTCTCAACGCACATCAAAATTACAGTTATAGTAGTTTGTGTTTAGAATTATATAATCTTTCCATGTATGATAATGAATCTTTAGATGATTTTTATAATAGATTCTGGTTATTTTGTTATAGATTTAATTTATATGCTTTTCCTTCAACTGAATGTTTAATTGAACATTTCACTTCTCTTGTTTCTTCCCATTTTGAAGATAAAGAATCAATTAGTGAAGAACAAGACACATTTAACTCATTAACTAGTCTTGAATCACCAAATGATTTTATGGAACTCGAACCTGAAATTGTAATTAAATCACAACATTCTTCTTTTGAAAATTTCAATTCTCATTTTCTGATTTATAAAACAAATATTTCAATATAAATACATAATCTTAAAATGTTATTGCAACTTTTTCTATGATGCATGTGATCAATCAGTAGTTCCAATAAAATCCAATCTACAACAACACTTGGATAATGAGCATATTAACTTATCTTCTTTCAAGGAAAATTTAGAAAATTCAGAACATGTTTCTCTAATTGAATGAACTTTGTTAAACTTAGATTATAATATGGAAAGTTCTATAAATGATTCATTTCAGTCATCATTATATTCTGGAATGCATTATTTTCTTTATCGTGAGGTGTTTCTAAATCAGAATATAGTCGATGATGATCACCTAAATATTTCAAGTGATAATCTTCCTAATTTTTGTTCTAAAAATTCTTCATCCATGACTCATTTAGATGATAATTATTTAATTGCAAAACCCTCTTCTTTTGTATTTTCTGATTGTGTTAGTTCAAATCAACGATTTAATTTTCATAAGAAGAAGGTAATTTATGACGATTATCATGACAATGAGGATAAAGAATCACATCTTATAAAAAGTGTACCAATTTCGAAAATTGATCTATCTTGTAAATATTCACACACTTTAATTTTGTCTCCTCATATTGAACACATATGTAGTTTTGAGAATTTTGATGAGTTAATGTTGTGAGTTTATAACGTATTTCATTCTGATTTTCTTTTAGAAACATGCAATTATAAGTTTTTCAAGGAATGTCCTTTTAGTGTCAATTCATTGACTGAAATCCAGGATGAGTTCCAAAATTTCCTTGTAAAATTATTTTATAATTCTATTTTTCATAATGGTTTATTTGTTTTTACATTTTTTGCTTTTCTTTTTTTTCCTTTTGCAAACATGTTCAGTCTTTCCATATTGAATGTCCTCATGATTTATTAAATAAATATGACGAAATGGTTACTCATTATCCTGAATATAAAAAATCTTTTTTGTTTCCAATTTAATTCGATATTCAGAAATTCATTCCAATCATTTCACCATCAGTCTAATCTAAACCTTGAGATCATTCCTTCATAACATGTCTTTCCATCATCTCCTTTGGAAAATTTTCACTCTGTAACAAATATTCATCCTTTCTTTGATGATCTCATACATATTTATATAGAGAATGCTTTTCAAAAAAGATGGTTTACTATGAATTTAGCTTAAATAAATTTATTTTTGTACATAATTTTACATTAGATGTAAATAATAAATTTTGTTTCATTTTGATTGTCTTCATTATCTTGTTATGAATGTTTGAATTATACATACAAGTAGATAATAAAACAAGAGAATGGTTACATTGGAATTATGATTATACATAGTCATGTTTCCTTCATTAAGTTAGAATTAGGAGTAGATTAGTTTAGATTATAAACAATAAATAATTTTTGAGTTAATTTCCTTGCATTGGAGAAAGTCATATCTTTTCAGTAATATTAAATGCAATTCTTCAATGGTAAGTCTTGTATACTCACTTTCATTCACTTCTTTAATTTTTAGATTTAGTTTTGTTTTCTTGATTTTTGTTGATATGTAATTCTCTTTTGCAGCTCTTCACAAACATTTTGACACCCTCACCAGATCAGAATTGTGAGCTTAAAGAAGAAGTAACAATTTTTCATTGAATCAGCCAAAATGGGGAATTTCTAAACCTTAATCTTTTTCTTTAAAAACCATTACTTTAATTTGAAAATGATTAAAATATTTTTTCATGTTTTTCTTTTGAAAAAGACAAATAAATAGAAAATTTTGTCATTCAAACTAAATACTTACTAAATGATTTTGATGAGCACCAGTATTGCAACAAGGATGCTGCAACTCCTAGGGCTACCAACTTTACTTTATAAACCCACAATTCATAAAAACTTGGAGGAGACAGTGTTGTATACACATGTAGATGCGATGGGTCCACTCTTTCTCACTGTTAAGCTAGCGATAGACCACTATGGTTTCTATAACTAGCCTTCTGTTGATTTAGAAGCAGTTTGATTAGTAATAAAGAAAAAATAATTTTGAACTAATTGGGAGAATTGAAATATTGTTTACTGCATTAAGGAAACACTGAAATCAATGCTTTAAACACACCACTCATTGAACTAATTGGTAATATATCTTTCTTCAGAATAATTCTAATCTAACATGCATGTAATCATAACTGTCCTAGGCATGCAATCTGAAATAACCAAACATTCTACTGTTGTGCATATGAATGAACACAATAACTTTTTTCCTTCTTTTATGAGAATGTGAATGCAAAATATTATTAGTGATGTGGCAAGTGAGTTAGATATGGTGATGGAAGGTCAGATGGTTTGGGAGGAAAGTAGGGGTCTTCTCCTATATTTGTGGCTGCTTCTTTCACAAATTGGCCTAAAAATAGGCCACTACAGGTCGTCCTATAGGATGTCCTCATGATTCCTACAAGATGTCTTAATGCTCTGACAGGATCTCCTGTATTCCTACAAGATTTGTCCAAGAGAAATAAGAGTGATTTGTAAGGTGGTATAGGGCTTAAGGAAGGTGAATGATGGAATAAAAAGGGTAGGGGAATGGCTTCGACTTCTTCAGAAATCAAAATGGAGTTTGAAAGGTGGTTGGATTTTCTCAACAAACATGGAAAATTGTTCTTATAGAATGATGAATTGGCTGAGGGAGTTGGTGGCTTTTGGTGATCATGGATGGATGAGATTAGGTTGGGGTTTTTGGCATGAGATCTTCTTGAACTATTGAAACTACTACAATACATATATTACTCACATTTATCCATGAATCATATCAAAGAAGGAAGATTTCAAATCAACTTAAGAAAACATAATTTCATTATTTAGTTGCCTAGTTCATGCATGGAAATACTTGCAAAAGATTTCGAAACACCATGAGATCTAATAAAAAGATGAAGATACCAGAAATGACAATTGAAACCTATCTTTGAAAATTGAAAAGATGCTAGCCTAAGTAGCAGAAAAACCCTAAATTCCATAAGAAATCAAAATTATGTATTTTTGGGGCTGAATAGGAGTTTTTCCTCAAACCATGGTCCTTGAAGGGAGAAGTGAGGCCAAATAAACCTACTATCAACATTTTTGGTATTCCTTTTGTGTTCTAAAGCTACTTCTAAAGCAATGCACAAATGGAAGCAAACTAATCAAACTCACCACTACTTGCAATGAAACAATGCTAAAATCAATCCAACACTCAATCTATGAAATAACCTAGAAATACAAGTATAAGAAGAGAAGACTTTACTACTAGGGTTGTGCCCTAACCCAAGAAATTCAGCTCACTGAGTCAATTCAGTGCTAGATCAAGAGAATGCTCATTCTCATTATCATATCAGAAAAATTACATAACAATGTTTTTCCACAAAGCTTGAACTCGAAAATGCTTAGTGCTCTTCCATAAAAAATATGAATCCTAATGAGGATGTGGGCCTCTTTATTTATACAATTGAAGTCTCCAAAAAGTTCCTTAAATATAGGGAGCTTGGCTCCCAAACTCAAGATGAACTGGCTCTTAACTATCATTGGCTCAGCTGCCCATGATCTCCATGACTCGGTTGCTCGCAACTTCGAGCTAGTATGATTTTATTGAGAAATATTTGAATGAGTGAGGATTAAATGTGGAGGATCTATCTCCTATGATATCTCCTCCTTGTCTCATTCGAGTCTCTACCCTTAATTCGCCAAAACAACCATGATTTTCTCTTGAAAACCTGTAATCAATGCACATTAGACTAGTAGATATAACATCTTACTTTTACTCATCTCCTTAAGAAACATATAATTGAAATATGTAAGGGATTATGAGAACAATTAATTTTAATAATCTTGGAGGTGTATTAAGGTCTATATGGTTACCCAATGATGAGGCTGATCATCACCCTCCCTACTGAAAGTGTTTCTCATCCTCCCAGCAACATAATCTATATCCATGTCCTTCATTACCCTAGTGGCCTTCCTAACATCCCAATCTTATGTTGTAGTTTCTTCTTCTTGTGAATAAAATCCTGCCTTCCTCTCTATCTATTCCCAATGATTTCTTTCTTCTTCTTCTTTCCTTCTTTCCACCATTCCTAAAAGCAGTGGTGGATTGAATCTTAAGACAATCCAATTGACTTTGAGTCTTTGTAGAGGTTTCTTGTACATGGGTGTTCTATTTAGTGCCTTTCTCATTCTCTGGCGAGAATGGTATTCTCTGATTTTCAAGTTCTAAGAAAAGGTGTTCCATCTCCTTTGGAAAGCTTGCATGTTTTCATCTCCTAGAAACCTAAACATGTCTTCAAAGTGTGTGACTTCTTACTCTTGTGCAGTAAGGTACCTAGGTGCAAACTTAGGACCATTTGAAATTAGGTTGTTGGTGTTGACGACACCCACTAGATTAGATGGTTCAGCTCTAATCATAAGTGGTTTTGTCTCTTCTCTTTCCATTACCTTTTTCATCTCTATAGCTCTCGCCTCCTCGTGATTCATCCATGATGTTAAGGCCATCAATTGTAAGTCCCCTAGTTTTGAATTTGGATCCCACACGTTCAAATCTCTCAAGGCCAAGTTGTGTAGGTAAAATTAAGACATTTTTGCCCCATCTTCCAAGGTTCTTTGATCACAGAGATCAATTAATTGTCTATAGTCTTGGAAGGGAATAGTGCCCAGGTATGCTAAAGCCTTAATTTGGAATTATAGCCATTGTTCGTTGAGATACACTGCATAAGACTTTGCTGGCATCCTCCACTAGATTGCCCCTAAGGATAAACTAGTCATAGTAGCCCACTAACTTTCCCTTTCTTGCAGTTGTTCCCTTAGCCATGCATTCTCTGCTTCCAACTAAGATTTCATCATTGCTTCTATATCCCTTATGCTACTTAGTTCTCTACCCATCTCCTTCAATTTCTCCTCCATGTGCCCTACATCTTCCACTCCTTTTGATTTGGCATTCTGCATCCACCTGCATGTCCTTGCCCTTTATTTATCAAGCCCAAAGAATAAAGGGATGGAAAAATTCTATGGGTAACCCTACCCCCTTCAATGAAGATGTAGTAAGAGCTGAGGTTAGGTGGTGGACTAGGTTCTCTTAGTTCTCGGTCTTCCTTTCTTGTTTCTTGCTGAGTGATATCGTCTTGGTCCATTTTCTGGGTTTCCTGTAGGTTTAGTAGAGTTACCTAAAGGATGGCCTCTGATTCCTGTAGATCTTTCTATGTCTCTTGTAAGAGACATTTTCCTTTTGATGAAGCAGACCTTGTGACATGCCCCCTAATGTAAGTCATGGGAGATTTGGGAGAGGCTTGTCGTGATGATCCTTCGGAGCTACTTTTCTTGAGTCTTATATGACAAATGGAATTTTGGTAGGTGTTTGTGGTGTTCCTTGCCTAATCCTTGTGCTTTTTCTTATCCTAAAGTACAATGGGGTTTGTCTCTGTCTCTTCCCTTTTGAATTGATAGGTGTACTTAGGGAAGTAAGTTTGCCTCTTTCTTAGTGGGTTTTAGAGATACCCTTGGTGATTCTTCCCCTTATTTTTCTTGAACTATAGACCTCTATTCTTCCTTCCCTTTTGTTTCCTCTTTTCCATTCTCCTTTTCATCCTTGTCTTTCTCTTTCTCTTCTTCCTCTAGTTCCTCACTCTGCTCATCTTTCTCTTCTTTTGTTTCTTCTTGTGTCTCTTCTTAATTTTCCTCTTCCTTTTCTTCATCTTTTTCCTCCTTTGTTTCCTCTTCATCTTATCCCTTTGTTTCTTCATCCCTCTTACTAGTAGTGTGGATTTTGTCATATTCAAGTTCTTGAATTTCTTCCTCTGCCAACATGTCTCTGAAAGTTGTCCATATAATAGGGAGTCTTAGGTTTTCTAGAGACTCTTCTAGCATAAGTTTGATTAACCCATGATGAGCTAGTTTTTGATGTTTTCCCTCCTGCACTTTGATGCTCATATCTATCATTGATTGATGAAGAAAGTAGGGTATACTTAGTCTATTTTGAGGAGGTGTGTTTGCTCCAAATATTAGTTCTTGGAGAAGTTTGAAATTCTATCCATACACCACACTATATCTCCCTTCACATGATATATATTTAATGAGGTGGTAACTAACTTAATTCCAAGGGTATGGAAGGTTTTCCCTTTCCCCTTCGAGAAAGAATTTATTCCTTACAAGGTTTTGTTACCCTTATGTTCTTTTCTCCAAGGTAACCATAAAGGGAGTGTTGTGATTTTTCTTATAACTTAAGGGGTGATTTCTAGTGATAGCCCTTTCACCACAAGTGGCATGGGTCCTAGTCATGGGTACCAATGAGAGAGAAAAGTCTCTAGCCACCTTATCATCGTATCCTCTCATTCTTTCAAAGAAACCCATTCACTTGTGCCTTGTGAAAATTTCTACTAGAGGAGGGTGTCGATGAATTCTTACTGTGCTTGTGGGTCCTCTCTTGTTAAAACCCCATGTCATCTTTATCTAGTAATTGTGGAGGCTTGTATGGATATAATTCAAAAATTCTAGTGGGTGAGAGATTTAAATGATAACTCCACAATACAATTATCCTAGACTGTGACTTCCTTAACCAAATGGAGGACTTTTCATCTTTTTTTTTTAATTGGAAAATATTAGAAGGTATAACTCCTACCTAACTGGTTACTGCATGGTGAGGACAACCTTTGATCTCTCCTCCCTTAATTCCCACTTAAAATCCTGTAGATGACTGCTCTGTATCCTTTAGGTCTTCTTGTAGGATCCTGTAGGTTGTCGTGGAGGATTCTGTAGGTGCCTCTGTGCTCCAAAATGCTCACTATATCCTGTAGGTGTTGCTTTAAGAAGGCCAAGGAAATCCTCTTTTTGATGAATTCTTGAGATTTCTAATGCTCTTTTAGTGTGGGAATCAATATTCTTTTCCTTATATGGATGATCATGTGGGATAGCGTGCTAGATGCCTAAGTACGAGCACATCCTTTTGGACCATTGGTCCCACTATCAGTCCATCATTTAACTCACCTCATAACCATCTCCTACTTCATTCCTCTATAGCTTAACTATTTTTGGCATTATGTCCTTTTTCTAACTGTTTTCTCCCCAGCCACTCGGTGAATGTTATGAAACCAGCTCAAGAAAAGATAGAAAAGAGAGATCAACGCCTTAGAATTCAGCCTCTTCAAGGGGGAAACCTCCTTTACATTACATAAATGAACAATTCTTGGATGATACAAATGACAAAACCTCCTTTCTATATATAGGAGTCTAAGGAGTCACAATATAATCCAGCCGACCTAACAATAATAATATAAAGCCACAAAAATAACAATAAAGGGATTCTATGGGGCACAACAATATAAATAAGGGGTATAACTACAATAGTAATGGGGTAATTACTAGTATTATAGGGACCCAACATGCCCCTCTCCTTCAAAAAAGTGTTGTCCTCAACGCTTGAGCAGTTCTGGATACTTCTGCATAAAATTCTCATCCTCCCATGTGGAATCTTCAGCGGATAAGTTCTTCCACTTGATAAGATACTCTGAAATTGATCGATTTCGTAGCTGTCGAGTTCTTGTTTCTGTGACTGCTTCCGGTTCCAATATAATTTTTCCTTCCTCGTCAAGTTCTGGCAATATTGTTTGAACTGGGAGCTTGTCGCCTATAACCTTCTTTAAACATGAAACATGGAAAACTGGGTGCAATCGAGAAGCTGCAGGAAGCTCCAATTTGTATGCCATAGTACCAATCTTTTCCAACACCTTGTACGGACCATAATACTTTGGTGATAATTTATTATCCTTCTTAGCTTGCTTTAGGGACATTTGCTTATATGGTTGTAGCCGTAGGAATACCCAATCACCTACATCAAAACTTCTTTCACTGCGATGTTGATCTGCCTGTTGTTTCATTCTATTTTGTGCCAACACGAGGTTATCCTTTAAGAGTTGGAGGACTTGTTGTTGATGTTCGATGTGATGTTCCACTGCCTGAACCTTAGAATTTTCTCTTAAATATGATGTGATTGATGGTGGTTGATACCCATAAAGTGCCATAAATGGGGTCATTTTTGTTGCTGTATGGAAGGAAGTGTTATACCACCATTCAGCCAGAGGCAACCATTTGACCCATTGTGTCTGTTTATCAGATACAAAGCAACGAAGATATCCTTCCAAACATTTGTTTACTATCTCAGTTTGCCCATCAGATTGAGGATGATAAGATGAGCTATGAGCTAACTGAGTACCAAGACAAGAAAATAATTCTGTCCAAAAATTTCCAGTGAAAATGGGATCTCTGTCACTTACAATAATCTTTGGGTTTCCATGTAGCTTTTGAACTGTTTCCATAAATGCAGTAGAAACTGTACTGGCTTTAAATGGATGTGATAATGCACAAAAGTGTGCATACTTGGTAAGTCTGTCAACTACCACCATGATGACACTCTTTCCCTCAGACTTGGGTAAACCTGTGATAAAATCCATTGAAACCTCCTCCCAACGTTGGCTTGGAATGGATAAAGGTTGTAATAGACCCGGTGTCTTAATTGTTTCAACTTTATTTTGTTGGCAAACCAAACATTCCGCCACAAACTTTTGAATATCTGATTTAAGGCCATCCCAAAAAAATTCCTTCTTAACCCTGTGGTAAGTTTTTAAAAATCCTGAGTGCCCTCCTAAGGGAGAAGTGTGCAATTCCATAAGAATCTTTTGTTTTAGCTGGGAATTCTTACAGAGGTATAAGCGATCTTTGTACCATAACGAATCATTTTTCCAGCTAAATGTATCAGAAGTACTGGAATCTTGTTGTAGCTTTCGAATAAGTGCCCACACTTCTTCGTCATTCTTCCATTCCTCCTTTGCTTCGTTTATCCAATCTGGTTGGATAATAGAAATGGCACACAACAATGCTTCCACATCCTCATCCTTTCTTGAGAGTGCATCTGCCACCACATTTTGCTTCCCTTTTTTGTAGATGATTTCAAAGTCATAACCCAACATCTTTGTGACCCACTTTTGTTGCTCTTCAGAGGATAATCTTTGTTCTAAAAAGTATTTAAGGCTATCATGATCCGTTTTTACCTTGAAGTGTCTTCCCATTAGGTAGGGTCGCCATTTCTTAAGTGCATGGAGTATTGCCAACATTTCCTTCTCATAAATAGCTTTGCTTAAAAACTTTCCCTTGATTGGACGACTTTCAAAAGCAATGGGTCTTTCATCTTGCATTAGAACAACACCAATTCCATTTCCTGAAGCATCACATTCCACAATAAAGGTTTTTGTGAAGTCCGGTGTAGCTAAGACCGGTGCTTGGCACATTGCCTCTTTAAGATGTTCAAAGGCCTTTGTTGCTTCCGGAGTCCATGAAAATGAATCTTTCTTCAATAATGTTGTTAGAGGTGCTGCTATTCTCCCATAATTCTTAACAAACTTGCGATAATACCCTGTCAACCCAAGAAATCCTCGCAGATGCTTTATGGATGTGGGGATTTTCCATTCCTTAATGGCTTTAATTTTGCTAGGGTCTACCTTAACTCCTTCATGAGATACAATATGACCCAAATATTCCACCTCCTGGACTCCAAAGAAACATTTGGATCTTTTTGCATATAATTGTTTCTCCTCCAATAGTTGTAGCACCTTGTCAACATGTTCAACATGATCCTTCCAAGACTTGCTGTAGATTAGTATATCATCAAAAAATACTAACACAAATTTTCTAAGGAATGGTTTGAAAATTGAATTCATCAAACCTTGAAATGTTGAAGGTGCATTGGTAAGGCCAAAAGGCATGACCAAAAATTCATAATGACCCTCATGAGTTCTAAATGCCGTTTTCGGAATGTCTTCAATCTTCATTCTGATTTGATGATATCCCGAACGAAGATCCAACTTGGTGAAGTAAATTGATCCATGCAATTCATCCAGTAATTCATCAATGACAGGAATGGGGAACTTATCTTTAATAGTGAGCTTGTTGAGCTCCCTATAATCTGGACACATGCGCCATGATCCATCCTTCTTGTGCACCAATACTACTGGAGCTGAGAAAGAACTTTGACTCGGTTGAATTATACCAGCCTCTAGCATTTCTGCAACCATACGTTCAATTTCACTTTTTTGGACATAGGGATATCTGTACGGCCTGATGTTTGGAGGAACACTTCCTGGAATCAGATGAATAGCATGATCATGATCACGCATAGGTGGGAGACCTTTGGGAGTCTCAAATACCTTGGAATGATTGTCCAGGACTTTTTGGAGATCTGGAGAAATAGATGATTCCAATGTGGAAACATCTAGCGAACATAATTGTGCAATTACACCTCTTTGCTCCTTTTTTAGAAGCTTTGTCATGCCATTAGAGCTGATTATCTTTCCTGGTTTCCCTGCAATACCCCTTAATTCAACTTCCTTTCCTTCCACAGAAAATTTCATGAAAAGTTCTTGAAAATTAAAAGCTATTGTACCCAAGGATTGTAGCCATTGGACTCCTAGTACAACATCAGCACCTCCCATTGGAATGGAAAGCATTGGGCTAGTCAATACATATTCTCCCATGGATAGCTTGATATTATGGCACTTTCCAGAACAATTTATTGTTCCTCCATTTGCAATCATCACTTGACACTCTGGTGCTGGATATAGGAAGCAATTCAATTCTTTTGCTACCCTACAATGAATAAAATTGTGGGTGCTTCCTGAATCAATCAACACTATTACCTTTTTCTTCTTGATTTGTCCTTCTATCTTGATGGTTTGAGGAGTGGTAATTCCCGCCAATGCATTACAAGATATGGTCGGATTTATTTGTTCTTCATCTAGGCTTTGTTCCTGGAATATATCCTCTTCTTTTGACCTTTCTTGCTCCTTTTCTTCTTCCTCTTCACAATCTATGTAGAATAATTTCTTCTCAGCACACTTATGACCTTTGTGTATTTGCTATCACAATTGTAACAAAGCCCTTTTGCTCTTTTTTCTTCCAATTGTTGTGGTGTCAACCTTGTAGGTTGTGGAAGACTATGGGCAACAACACTTCCGTCTTTATAGTTGTGAATGGTATGCTTCCTAGTTGCCATAATTTTGCTTTCCATTTTTCTTGCTAACCTGAATGCCTTCTCTAATGAATCAGGTTCCCAAAGGCGCACATCATGTTGGATATTATCCTTTAAAGACCCTATGAACACATCAATCCTATGCTCCTCTGGAATATCTTTTACCCTTATGTTCAATTTTTGGAACTCCTCAATGTGCTCCATTATTGAACCCTTTTGTTTGAGACTTATCAATTGGCTAAAAAAAGTGTTGCTTTTTGTATCCTCATAATGTGCTATCAATTCTTCCGTAAAAATTGCCCAAGTGATAAATTGTTTACGAGAACAAAGCCATTGATACCATACAAACTGATTTGGTTCCAAATATAAAGTTTCCATACGTACCTTTTGTGTGTTTTGCACATTATTGAGATCGAAGAATTGCTCCATCTGTAATATCCATGTGGCGGGATCCTTGCCATCAAACTTCCTCATATCGATTTTTGGAACATGGTGAGTCTTTGATCCAACATTAGAGTCTATGGAATCATGATTAACATTTCTTTTGTTCTCATCATGAGTTTCCTTTAGTACTCTTTCACCATTAGTGACCATTTCTTGTAGCAACTTATTCATATTTATCTTCAATTCTTCCATCTTATCATCCATGCCATCAATTTTAGCGTCCATGCCATTCACCTTAGCTTCCATGCCCTTTATCTTAGATTCCACGCCATTTATCTTAGCCACTGTTAGCTTTTGTGAGCGTGACATTTGTTGCACTTGTTCTTGTAATTTTGATATATCATGTAGCATTTCTTCCTCTTCTTCATGAGTCATGCTAGAGCTTTCAGGTTCCTTACTAGGTGTTTGCATTTTCTTTCCTCGGGGCATCAGTTACCGATAATAATGCTTTACTATGCCCTTTGAATTCCTTCAAACCAAGCTTATGCAAAAATAAAAAATAAAAACTACACACCTTTTTTTTACTTTGTAGAAGCCTGATATTAAATCTGATGTATCTCTGTAATTTCGAATCATCTAGTTCTGAAATTGTGACTTGTAGTAGCCTTCTATGTCCTCTTTCCAATGCCACTAGTCTGATCCAAATTGGATTCTCCAAGAAAGAGTTATGCACAATCTCCCGCAGTGACCTGATTATAGACTAGTTCAGTAGAGCGAACTTGTATGAAGTGCCACGTGTCACTGTTTCAAACTTTGACTCTGAAAAATATATAAACGAAAACTACAGTCCGTCCTCTTTCTATACCTTCTTACGAAATTTCAATCCGATGCTCAGAAAGAAAGTTATGACGATTTTCCCCAGGTCACTTGTTTTGAATGTAATTCAGGAGTCTGCAAAAAGACCAACTTCCTCAGATCATATCTCCGAAAATATCGCGCGAAAAGCTTTGAAATTCGGAACCAAGGTTCAGCGCGATTTCGTCTCAAATGGGTTTTTTTTACGACTTCTGAAACGTCACAGAAAAAAAGTTATAGCGAAAATGCCACGATGACCTGTTTGGAGCAGCGAAACCCTAGAATCCAAAGCTTCGATACCAAATGTTATGAAACCAGCTCAAGAAAAGATAGAAAAGCGAGATCAATGCCTTAGAATTCAGCCTCTTCGAGGGGGAAACCTCCTTTACATTACATAAATGAACAATTCTTGGATGATACAAATGACAAAACCTCCTTTCTATATATAGGAGTCTAAGGAGTCACAATATAATCCAACCGACCTAACAATAATAATATAAAGCCACAAAAATAACAATAGAGGGATTCTATGGGGCACAGAAATAACAATATGGGGGTAATAGGGGCACAACAATATAAATAAGGGGTATAACTACAATAGTAATGGGGTAATTACTAGTATTATAGGGACCCAACAACGAAGGTGCCCAAGTGAACTAGCCACCTTTGCTTATAAAACCAACTCTTACATAATCCTACATTTTTTATCATATCATGCTAACAAGGGAGCATGAGTAAGATGACATATCTGTGGGTAAGATGCCCTGATGATGATGCTCATTGCAAAATGATGTCCTTGTGTTGTGTATTTGTTGCATATTTTTTTTTTGGACTCTTTAGATGCTTGTTTTCTTGGATGTACAATTACTGGAGAGTGATGTTGATGATATTGATACTGCTACTGAGCTATGGAGTATATTCCTTAACCTTGGAATATCTATGTTGTAGATGGCTGCTACACTGTAAAATTTCCTTGGTGGGATAGGCTGCTACAGGATTTCCTACAGGAAAGCTACAAAATGTCTTGTAGCTACTTCTTCCCTAAACTTTCATACCTTTCTTTAGTTCCCGAGCATGGGGATTGTTGAGAAGAGTAGAGAAGGGTTCCTGTGAATGCTAGGTAAGAGGTATAGCCCTAAGGTATTATCTTTCTGTCCTCTGTTCTCACCCTCTTTTGTTTTTTTTCTTCTTTGAAAACTTTATATATTTTTTTGAATTGACTTATTGGATGGATGTAGGGGTAACAAGGTGATGAAAGGCATGGTGATGAGGTGGTGGAGTGATTATTTTATTTTTTGGACATAGTCTAGTCATCCCCTTGGTCTAGGATCACTTTTCTTGGGATTCCAAAGCCACTGTAATTCCTACAAGAAACTCATGTAGGTTTTCATCGAATCCTATAGGATTATAGAGAATCCTATAGAAAACTCAGAGCATGTGTAAACTAAGTTGGAGGAGTTCATAAATGGAAGGATTGATGGAATAATGAAGCATATGAGATGAAGGAATGAAAATATGGGTTGTGTAGGTCCTTCTCTTCCTCCCAAGTTGCACTAATCCTCCTCTTGCTGACCTGTAAACAACATTTTCAAACATTTTATTTTCTTTCCTTTTTTATTTTTCTTTTTTTTTGAAAAAGCCTAGTCTGCCTCCAAGCAGGTTTTCATTCTAGCTACTTACCTTGGGTGCCTCAAAAGAGGTTTTCACCCAAAGATATTTTTATTATTTTTTTTCTCTTTTCAACACCATTGGGCTGCCTCAAGGGGTTTTCAACTGAACAGTGGGACACAGGTGCCTCATGGAGGTTTTCACCTCAATCTTTTTATTTCTTCTTTATTATTTTTATTTTTCTCTTTTATTTCCTTTTTCATGGACTTGATGGGGTAGGAGCTGAGACTTACTGTTGTTGGGAAACGTATCTATTCAGAACGCCCGTATCCCACTCTAAGGTGTGACAGTGCCTTAGCAACAAACAAGGAAAACTACTTTCGTATTCTTCTTTATGAAATGTAAATGAAGAGGAAGGATGTAACTAACCTGTGTCTTGCGCTAGTTTGTCAATCCAATCGCTCTCCTCTTTGTTTGCTTCCCACTTCCTGCACCCTTACTTTCTCAGCTTCACCAGGTTCCTGCAAGATCACAGAAGAGGAAAACTACACAAAGACATAGATTTACATTCATAAATATCTTAGGGTCAGATTTAAGCTAAACGTGCATATATAACAAAACATCATTGATACACAAGCATGTAGGAGAAACTCAAATAGTTTTATTGATATAATAAGAAAGTCAAAGAGGAGATACAACCAAGTGAGTCCCGATCTAGCATCTACCTCCCAGCAAAGGAATCCCTTCCTCACCTCCAACAAAGCATAAATCACCCAATGCACTAATCTCAATCTCAAAACCAACAACAATTCTTTGCAAAGTACAAAATTCCAGCCTCTGGATCTATGGGATGAGGGATCCATATATAGATGTAAGCAAAGAGGATGAGTCAGCTTATGTTTTGACTTGTGGCTTCTCTCTGTCAGTTCTTGCTTCCAATTGGAGGCTGAGAGCCTCTTACTCATCCTTGGTTGAACTCAGTGAGGCAAGTGTCATTGAGGAAGATTCTTGAAGCTTCCATTGTCTGTACACCTCATGGAATGACACTTCCATTTGGAATTTCTCGCTCAGCGCACCCTGGTAGTGCATTTAGGTGCGTTGCAACGCACCTAGCTAGTGTACTGGGGTGCTTTGCAACGCAGGCAGCTAGTGGAGCACTTGAATTGATCCTGATTTGACTGATTCTGAGTAGTTTTTGGTGGAAAACTTCTGGGAGAAGTTGTCATTGGTTGACCTTATTCCTTTAGGGGCAGGAACAACACTTTTAGGGACTTTGGATCCCTTGGATTATGGACATTTCATGCTTAAAGCTGTAAGGCACAAAAATGTCTATAACAATTGCCCCCTAAAGTATGAGGCCGTTTATCGGGTGAAATGCTTTATTAGGAGGATCCAAAGTTCTTTCAATGCTGGGAGGAGACCTATAATAAGATACAATACAATACATTATTTTCATACTGTTTTCATGATCTAGCTGAGGCGGGCATTCCCATGCTCAGCTTTATAAATTCATTTTTATGTACATAGGACAGACAATCGTCTGATGGTAGACTGATGATTCTGATGAAGTCATCATCCTTTTGGTAGGATGATTATCTGTGTTGCAATGTTCTACATGTCAATGTTTTTATTTTTTATGAATATATATCGCAACCCGGATGGATGAAACTAGATCCGGGGTCTTCAATCTCGTCCGATCTTCACTCTAAGTACAAGTCGATCCATGTGAGAAATGTTCTGAAGTCGAACATGGAAAGACATCGCTTGATTACCAGTCAATGATGTAAATTGTTAACAAGCGCGAGAGGAGTCACCGATAATGATAATGACCCTCAAGGTATTGTAGTACAATTCACGTGGTGTGAATAAAGGACTTGGCATCGAACACCACGCAAAATATTTCGGTCGAAGTTCATTGATGTATACCTGTCGCCGGAAGTGAGAAACTTGCCATTGAGGCATGCAAGCTTCAAAGTACTGAAGGGGTGTTCCTTGATCAACTTCTTGGATGATGAGCTGATGTCGACAAGAAGCAATCCGTCAAAGGAGGGCCTTGATGTATCCCATATAAATGACATGGAACGGAGAAAATGATTTTGATGGAGGTGAAAACAATCTGATGATATATGGTTCAGGGTGGCGGTCATGAAAGAATGAAGTATAATGTATGGTAGTGGATGGGACACGGGTGACTTCTCTGGATGACTTCTCTTGAACATGTCGGCGACACTTATATGATGGATTGGTAGCATTTACCCCAAAAGTGGATGGTATGGTGAGACCATGGCGATGTGATCGGTGAATGAAACAACCCAACCCGACTCATGCATGGAGTGGAAGTGTCATGTTCAAGAGCGACTTGCTACAAATAAAGGTTCTTTGAGTTTCTTCCCAATTTTTCCCCAGTCATTGCTGACCAGTACCTCTTTATTTTTGTCAAGCTTGAGGAGGATAACATATGCTTGTTCTATAATTTTCCCTTCGGGCAAACCCATTGCTATGTTTTAACGAGCCTAGCGATAGTGAAACTCGTTCTCGTCTAAAGACAAGTTTGTCGCTATTAATCTTTTTAACGAGTCTAACGACAAAGATAACTCGGTCCTTTTCATTTTTAGAGAGTCTGAAAAGGTACGTAAAGGTAACTCCAAAGTTCCTTTTTCGTCATCTAATCCCTTAAGTCCGAAAAAGTATAAAACAATACAGAAGGGATGAATTTTCGATAGTTTTAACGAGCCGAACAAAACAAGCGCTCGATCTTTTTGTGCAATAATCCCTTAGGTCCAAAAAGATTAAAATCTAGAGGAGGGATAGCACTTCCGGTCGCTTTAACGAGCTGGAAGACCAAAACTCGGCAATCTTTTCATATTTTACGAGTCAGATGAAAAGAGCTTAAAGAAGACTCGTCTTTTGAGGAACGAGTGATAAAATGGGTAGCAGATGATTCCAGGTAAGGGTTGGAATTTTCCAAGCACGACAGTGTCACAAGGATGGCTAGTGAAATCACTCTTCGCAACTGTTCCTCAAAATGGGTAAACAATCAAATGGAGGTAAATGATCGGCCAATGGAAAAGTGGAGGTGATGGTGCAAACACGACCAAGGCTTTAATGGCTGATAATGTTACATTCACGATGGTTATTTACCGGAGGATAGTTTATTTTTTAACAAGCTTAAACGTGGATTGAAACATTTGCTCGGTCTTATGTTTATTTTTTAACGAGCATGAACTATGTGCTAAAACTGCTCGATCTTATGTTTATTTTTTAACGAGCATGAACTATGTGCTAAAACTGCTCGATTAATCCAGTCATATGATAAGAATGTCTCATATAAAAATGGCAACTTTTAGATTTTTGCCCCACATCCTTTCTTTATACAAGTTTGGTGACGACTAATCCTACGAGTTTAAAGGGTTAGCCTACAGGTTTAAAGGGAGGACCTAAAAATTTAAAAAATAAATAGCCGCCCCTTGCTTGCACTCCAAAAGGTTTGCATGCTTCCGGGTATAAAACAAAGCTTCAAAGTTACCCCTACTTTAGTCCGATAAAACATTTGTTTTAGCGAGAGAGGCCTACCTGTTACAGGTCACCCAAAGATTGTTCTATTCACACAACAAACAAAACACTTCTTCGGCGATGTCTACCGAGATAAACAAAGGTGATTGACTCAGTTCTGTCAACTCACATAACTTTGACAAGAGAATCTTATTCTAGAATAACCCTCTTCCAGCATGGGCGGGGTACAGACTAGTCATATTCTCCCGCGGAAACCTACCCTATACCCGAAGTTTTCCTGCCGAAGCAGACCAGGACGCATGCCCCCTGGGTTTCAGTCATATCCCTCCGAATTACTCGCGCTAATCGGGAGGTTGGACTGGGACTTGAGACATTTCTTGCGTGAAGAGACCATTTAGGGATGGTATATGACTATTTGCGATGCGTGATCCGGGAAATGAAAGTTGGTCCACGAGCTTGACCACTCTTCCTTCGTGCGGAAAACACATTACTCTAAAGAGTGAGGAGACGATGGCTCCCATGCAATAAATATAGTCTCGTCCAAGGAGTAGGTTATAATCCAAGGGTCCTTGAACGACCATCACGTTCATTTGAACGGTCTTCCCTTTCAATGTTATGGGTACATTGGGGAGGATCCCTAAAGGTCGACTGGTTCCTTTATCAAAGCTTGTCAGATTTCTCATCTCAGGCAAAAGCGATGGCGAAACAAGCGCTTTCCAAGCAATAGAGGAAAGGACACTCACAGATGCCCCCTCATCTATGATGGTGCCAGCCATGACCATTCTATATATTTGAACGATAATTCAGAATGGTATGCTTGCTGGAAAACGGGTCTGCCTAGTTGGTTCCAGTCGAAGGATACAACTAGGTTGCTTGGTGGTGGGACCGAGTAGACGGCCGGGTATGGCTCTGACGAACTTCCTTCCTGCGATAAAGGAATGGGTGGATTGCCCCCGTGTTTGTCAGAGTCTGTGTTGATGAAGAGAATTTGGATGGTGTCATCATTATCCTCTTCAGTGACTGTATCATTCGAAGATAAAACCTCTGAAGGCAAGACCGGGTCAACTGCCGCCTCGACCTTTTGACTTTCGTCTGGTATGGATTCAGTCGGTTTATCTTCAACGATAGACGCTTCAGCTGACCACTTGAGCGGGCCAGCTGGATTCTCAACTAACGAAGGACTCGGCAAGAGTTTTTTATATCCAGGAGGGAGTCATAATGGTGAAACCGGACGATCATCTAGAACTCTTTTAACTTCGTTTAAGAAGGGATAATGGTGGAGGGCATGGTCTCCTTCGCATAGTCTACAGGGAGGTCTGGCCCTCCCTTTTTGTCCTGGGACTTCACTTTCGCTAGTTGACGGTGTGCTTTCAACATGGCCATCAGAGGTTGACGAAACCGGATTGTGCAAATGGGGAGACCAGTCCCTTAGTATCTGAGGGATGCAAGGACAATCTCTGTGAAAGTGGTCTCCCTTGCAAATGACACATGGCGATTTAGGCCTGGTCAGTGCTGTGTGTGGATTTTATTTAGACAACACTTGTTTTCCCTTGTTTGCCTTTGGCTCCTTCTTCTTTTTCTCTTTCTTCTTCTTTTCCTCCTTCTCCTTAGGAACTTGGTTTTTAGCTTTACCAGTCCTGTCAAGCGAAGAGGAAGGAAGAGAGGAAGAATTAGAGGAAGTAGAAGGTTGATGGGAAACTCTGGACTCGTCTAACTGTTGATTCGACTGTTCAGGAATAGTGGTGTTCTGAACGACATTGGTTGAGAAGAGCCATACTGGCAAGCCAATTGTCAGTCCTGGAAGCGACAATGTGGCCATATGGGGCGCACCAACATCTCCCCAAGAGGAGAAGGGACTAGGATTTCCACCCAGGGGAATTCCTTGGTTGGTAGGCTCCATTTTCTCAACCTAAAGATCAACGCAGGAAAAAGGGTATGAATATTCCGTTTAAAATAAATTTTAACGACGCTTGGACACAACTTGTTTTTTCAGTTTTTAAGAGTCGAGAAAAAACAAAAGATGACTCTAGTCTCCTTCGATTTTTAATGAGCCTGAAGTGACAAGTGCTCAGATGGACCTTTTCTGTTAAGGAGTCTGAAAAGGAATGAAAGGGATTGCTCTGGAGATCTAGGTAGAGGGTGTGCCAAACCAATCACAAAACCGCAGAATACTTTTTAGGGTACGGGCGATCAATCTTCCCGAATGTTGTGTTCAGTGCATTGCGATCAGTAGGGTGGCCGACACGGCTTCCTATGGATAAAGGTTTTATGCCTATAGGGGTCTCCCAATATATACTCGACGGTACGTCGGAGCACAATCCGTACTGGCACTTATCGTCTCACAGTGGAGGAATCACCCAACCAACAGTGAGGACAACAGTTACCAGGCTTTACGACGCCGGAACACGTCTCTAGCCTAGACCTCTATGTTGTGCGTTAAGTTACAAAGCGTTGTTAAGTTCATTCAATTTATTTTAGGTTAATCTTTCTTAGAAGTTTGCCTTTTTGGATCACCACGAGATGTAAATGTAATTCCTAAATGCAGTCTAAATATGATAAGCAAGCTTTTATCTCTTTTCAACAATGAAAATCCTAGCTACAAGGGGAAAAGAAAGACACAATCTTTTCTCAAAGAGCATAGAGCACACTGTAAATGCACTTTTCCTAAATCAAGCCATACAAACTATCAAAATGCAAATGCACTTGTGCATGTATTTGTTTTTCACTTTCTTAATATTGATGCCTAAAAAGAAAGCTGTTGTACAAATTTGAATTCGATTTCAAGTGAAAAACACAAACAAGCTTCTTTTCGAAATCAAAAAAGTAGAGACGATTACGACACTTTATGATTTTGAAGTAAACACTTGTTTCGACACTAGAAATCCAGAAATTCAAACCAAAGGCAAAAGTAAAAGCGCAATCATCTGCCAACAACAAACAAACTTTCTCCTAAGATCAAAATGACACTTACGACAGGTCTAGATCTAAGGGCGACAGTATGACTAGTTTACTTTTGCAATGGGAAACTGTAAATGACGTAACAAATACACAAAAAGAAATACAGTTTCTTTTATACAACTGAGGCAGAATTAAGGCAAAGAAAAGGGGTTTTCAGATAGGTACACACACTGATAACAGGCTGCATAAATCAGAGATAAAACTGAACAAAATGAAGCAAAGAAGCTCAGCTGCATAGGGCAAAGGCTGATCAGCGCACTTGTTGCACAGAGAAACTGAATTGCAGCGCAGGTAGCCCTCTCGAGACCTACGTTGAAATGTAGAGTCTCTTCATAGAGCCTGTGCTAAAGCAGAAACGAGAATTTTCTCTGGGTTCTGGGTCACGGTTTGCAGTTTAATCTATGGTTTTTGGCCAGATAAAAGCTATCAGTAAGGTACAATCAGAGGGATGATTTAAAGGAGGACTAAGAGCTATCACAAAGGGCAATTAGAACATTTGTGGATCAGCTGTTCAAATCATAAACAAATCCTAATGAATGGATTGAAGTAGCAGCTACTTTGCACTTGATAATGGCAAGTGCAGTTCGATTGCTACTTCTATGTTTATGAAACAAACAACAAGAGAAACACAAACAAACTAACTAGACACGATCCCCAGCGGAGTCGCCATTTTGTTGTTGGGAAAAGTATCTATTCAGAACACCCCTATCCCACTCTAAGGTGTGACAGTGCCTTAGCAACAAACAAGGAAAACTACTTTCACATTCTTCTTTATGAAATGTAAATGAAGAGGAAGGATGTAACTAACCTGTGTCTTGTGCTAGTTTGTCGATCCAATCGCTGTCCTCTTTGTTTGCTTCGCGCTTCCTGCTCCCTTACTTTCTCAGCTTCACCAGGTTCCTGCAAGATCACAGAAGAGGAAAACTACACAAAGACATAGATTTACATTCATAAATAGCTTAGAATCAAATTTAAGCTAAACATGCATATATAACAAAACATCATTGATACACAAGCATGTAGGAGAAACTCAAATAGTTTTATTGATATAATAAGAAAGTCCAAGAGGAGATACAACCAAGTGAGTCCTGATCCAGCATCTACCTCCCAGCAAAGGAATCCCTTCCTCACCTCCAACAAAGCATAAATCACCCAATGCACTAATCTCAATCTCAAAACCAACAACAATTCTTTGCAAAGTACAAAATTCCAGCCTCTGGATCTCTGGGATGAGGGATCCATATATAGATGTAAGTAGAGAGGATGAGTCAGCTTATGTTTTGACTTGTGGCTTCTCTCTGTCAGTTCTTGCTTCCACTTGGAGGCTGAGAGCCTCTTACTCATCCTTGGTCGAACTCAGTGAGGCAAGTGTCATTGAGGAATATTCTGGAAGCTTCCATTGTCTGTACACCTTGCGGAATGACACTGCCATTTGGCATTTCTCGCTCAGCGCACCCTGGTAGTGCATTTAGGTGCGTTGCAATGCACCTAGCTAGTGTACTGGGGTGCTCTGCAACGCAGGAAGCTAGTGGAGCACTTGAATTGATCCTGATTTGATTGATTCTGAGTAGTTTTTGGTGGAGAACTTCTGGGAGAAGCTGTCATTGGTTGACCTTGTTCCTTTAGGGGCAGGAACAACACTTTTAGGGACTTTGGATCCCTTGGATTATGGAAATTTCATGCTTAAAGTTGTAAGGCACAAAAATGTCTATAACACTTACTCCACCACCACCACTATCCTGGTGATACCATTGATGAATTATTATTTTGACAAGGGGTATTTATATACCTTCAATCTGTACCCATTGACAAGTAAAGGGATAGCCTATGCATTAATGGTTCTTATCTGTACTGAAGAATTATCATGACATTTTTCTATGACATAAGGCCTTAACCATCTAGTCCTTAATTTTCCTTTAAAATCCTTGTGTCTCGAATCATATAATAAATCCAAATAACCTTCTTGAAACTATTTGTCCCTTATGTTCTTTTCATGCCAAACCTTCCTTCGAACTTGAGTCACCTCTATGTGTAGGAGGGCATGCATTCTAAATTCGTCTAACCCATTCATCTAGAGCAATCTTTTTTTTCATGCCCTAGTGAGATCTAGATACAATTGTGCTACCATTCTTAAGGTGTTGTATTAAAATTCAATGGAAAGAATGGCCTTGTTTCCATAAACCAACTCATAAGGGGTGAATCGTGTGGTGGTCTAACAAGTTAGTTTTAAATAAATTTATTTTTCTACATAATGGTTTATTTGTTTTTGTAATGGTTTTTTATTTTTCTTTATTTTCCTTTTGTAAGAATGTTCAATCCTTCCAAATTGAATATCCTCAAGATTTATTAAATGAAAATGATGAAATGGTTATTTGTAATCCTGAATATAAAAAATATTTTCGTTTCCAATTTAATTCGATATTCATAAATTCATTCCAATCATTTCAACACCAATCTAATCTAAATCTTAAGAGCGATCCATCACAACATGTCTTTCCATCATCTCCTTTCGGAAGTTTTCACTCTCTAACAAATATTCATCCATTTGTTGATGATCCCATAGATATTTGTTTAGAAAGTGATTTTAAAAAGAGATGGTTTACTAACAAGTTAGTTTTAAATTAATTTATTTTTATACATAATTTTACATTAGAGGTAAATAATATTTTTTTTTTTCATTTTGATTGTTTTCGTTATCTTGTTAGTAATGTTTGACTTGTACATGCAGGTAGATGATAAAACAAGATAATGGTTACATTGGAATTATGATTATACATAGTCATGTTTCCTTCATTAAGTTAGAACTAGGAGTAGATTAGTTTAGATTAGGTTTAATAAATAATTATTTTGAGTTAATTGCCTTGCGTTGGAGAAATTCATATCTTTTTGGTAATATTAAATACAATTCTTCAATGGTAAGTCTCTTATACTCACTTTCATTCACTTCTTTGCTTTTTAGATTTAGTTTTGTTTTCTTGTTTTCTGCTGATATGTAACTCTCTTTTGCAGCTCTTCACATATATTTTTACACTTTCACCAAATCAAAATTGTGAGCTTAAAGAAGCAGTAACAATTTTTCATCAAATCAACCAAAATGGGGAATTTCTAAACCTTAATATTTTTCTTTAAAAAGAATTACTTTAATTTGAAAATAGTTAAAATATTTTTTCAAGTTTTGCTTTTGAAAAAGATAAATAAATAGAGAATTTCGTCATTCAGACTGAATTATTAGTAAGTGATTTTGATGAGCACTAGTATTGGGCAAGGATGTTGTAACTCCTGGGGCTACAAGCTTTACTTTATCAACCCGGGGTTCGTATAAACATGGAGGTGACAGTGTTGTATACATAGGTAGATGTAATGGGTCCACTCTTTGTCATTTTTGCGCTGACGATAGACCACTATGGTTTCTCAAACCAACCTTCTACTGATTCAAAAGGAATTTGATTGCTAACGAATAAAAGGGAATTTTGCACTAATTGGGAGAATTGAAATACTGTCTAGTGCAATAAGGAAATACTGAAATCAATGCTCTAAACACACCACTCATCGAACTAATTGCTAAGATATATTACTTCAAAAGAATTATAAGAAAACATGTGTGTAATCCCAACTATCCTAGGCATTCATTTTGAAATAACCAAACATTATACTGCTGTGCATATGAATGAACACAATGATTTTTTTCCTTTTTATCCTTTTTTTGTGAAAATTTGAATGATAAATCTTCTTGGTGATCTGGCAGGTGGGTTAGAGATGGTGATGGAAGGTAAGATGGTTTGGGAGGAAAGAGGGGGTCTTCTCCTATATTCCTGGATGCTTCTTTCACAAATCAGCCTCAAAACAAGCCACTACAGGTCATCCTACAGGATGTCCTAATGCTTCCTATAGGATGTCCTAATGCTCCTACAGGATCCCTTGCATTCATACAAGATCTGGACGAGAACATTATGAGTTATTTGGAAGGTGTTATAGGGATCAATGAAGGTGAATGATGGAAGAAATATGGTGAGGGAGTGGCTTGTGTTGTGTGTGGAGCATGATTGTTTAGAGGTCTTTGTTTCAGCCAGATGTATACCCCTAGAAGTTTTGTACACCCCTCCACGCGGGGGGGGGGGGTGCGGATTAGGGGCATTCATCTGGCGGATGATCTGACGGTAGAACTTATGTTTGTTTAGGGTTTTTTGCCATAGAAGGCAACCCCTCTCTTTGTATGAGGGTATTGTATTTGAGGCTGTGTGATAGATGCGTATTCAATGTGAGCGAGAAACAGAGAGGTGAGACTCTGAGAGAAAACAGAGGATATTACAGCGGATTTGCTATAGGTTGTGTCTCTTCATTTTGCTGGATAATAGAAAGGAAGGACTTGTTGTTCGGGGTGGACATAGCCAAAACTGGGTGAACCACGTATATCTGTGTCTCTCTTGTTTTGTGCATTTTTTGTGTTTATATTTCTGCAATATTTTATGTGTTCCATTGCTTCGTAATATATAATTTTCTAACAGCTTGGACTTCTTCAGAGTTCAAAACAAAGTTTGTAAGATGCCTCGATTTTCTCAACAAACATGGAAATATGTTCTTATGGAATGATGAATTGGTTGAGGGAGTTGGTGGCTTTCGATGATCATGGATGGATGAGACTAGGTTGGGGTTGCTGGCATGAGATCTTCTTGCACTATTTAAACTCATGCAATACATACATTACTAGAATTTATCCATGAATCACATAAAACAAGGAAGATTTCCAATCAACTTAAGAAAACGAATTTTCATTATTTATTTGCCTAGTAAATGCATGGAAATACTTGCAAAATATTATGAAACAACATGAGATCCAATACAAATCTGAAGATATCATAAATGATAATGGAAACCTATCTTTGAAAACTGAAAAGATGTTGGCCTAAGTAGCAGAAAAACCCCAAATTCCATAGGAAATCAATTTTTTTTCTTTTTGTGGCTGAATAGGAGTTTTTCTTCAAACCATGGTACCTGAAGGAAGGAATGGGGCCAAATCTACCTACTATCAACCTTTTTTATATTCCTTTATCTTTCTAAATCTACTATTAAAGCAATTCACAAATGGAAGAAAACTAATAAAACTCAGCACTACTTGCAGTGAAACAATGCTAAAATCAATTCAACACTTAATCTATGAAATAACCTAAACATACATGTATAGGAAGAGGAGCCTTTGCTCGTAGGGTTGGTCCCTAACCCAAGAGATTTATCCCTTTGAGTCAACTCAGTTCTAGATCAAGGGAATGCTCATTCTCATTATCATATTAGAAAAATTACATAACAATGTTTTTCCACAAAGATTGAACTCAAAAATGATTAGTGTTGTCCCATAAAAAAATTGAATCTTAATGAGGCTCTAGGATTCTTTATTTATACAACTAAAGTCTCCAAAAACTTCCTTAAATATAGACAGTCTTGGCTCCCAAACTCAATATGAGTTGGCTTATAATTGTCATTGGCTCGGGTGCCCATGATCTCTATGACTAGGTTGCTTGCAACTCCAAGCTAGTCTGATTTGATTGAGGAATATTTGAATGAGTGAGGATTAAATGATGAGGATCTATCTCCTATAATATCTCCTCCTTGTCTTATTCAAGTTTTTGCCCTTAATTAGCAAAAAATTCCATCAAACACTTGCAATCAATGCACATTAGACCACTAGACATAACATCTTACTTTTACTCATCTCATTAAGCAAAATATAATTAGAATATTTAAGTAATTATGAGAAGAGTTGATTTTAATAATCATGGAGGTGTGTTAAGGTCCATATAGTTACCCAAGGATGAGGCTCATCAAATTTTAAGTTTGAAAATTTGATTTATCTAGATTTCGACATAAGAAGTAATGTTTTCTTCATTATCCTTTTCTTCTTTTGTTAAGAAATTTTTATAAAAAAAATTGTAAATTTTTCCTTTTAGATTTGATTTTGGTGATTTTACCAACATACTTGCGAATGGTCATATCTTGAGAATTCAATTATCATATGACATTTACTTTTTCTTTTAGATAATAATGTTAAATGACATACTCTTGACCTTTCATCAATATATCTTAAAATTAGTTTGTGATTCTCAACTTGAAAGTAGGTATTTTTCAGGAAGTGGTTGTGAAAATTGAAAATTGGATAAAAATTATAGAACTCCGAAAATATTTTCCATTAAATTGTAAAATATTTTAAACTTCAAAATCACAAGATCCTTTTATTCTAATATCAATCAAGAAAGATTATCTTGAAAAAGTAAAGACTATCTTACAACCTAGCAACTTCAACTCTAATTTGTTATCTAGAACAATGATTCTCCCCGTCCATTAAAAAGTCATTTTTAGAGTCTAATTCTAAAATATGATAAATCTAAAAATATAAGAGGTCTCATCACGAGCCTACTAACCATGATCATAGGGAAATAATAAAACTGACATTACCAATAATTAAAACTAAAGCAGGGTGATGGCTTATGATTGTTTCAATCGTAAGACATGGGGTCTCATCATGAGCTAACTTGTTTAGTTTAATCACTACCACTGAATGGAATTGTCATTATGTAGCTGTTGGGGTATAAAAGGTGTCTTTTTAACTCCTCATTATCGCCACATTAGTTATCAATCTGGGCAAGACTTTCTATTTCAATAGTGTACACAGTATGTGGTGGCTATTTACTCAAGAGTAATGTTTCTAAATTGCAATATAGTTCTTTCAAATACAAGAGTAGATGGATGCAACTAATGAACTCAAATTACAATTAAGAGAAAGCTTAAATTTCTAATGAAACCAAATCAAACATTCATTCAAGTATCAGCCAAGAATATAGTAACAATAGCTCATTTCTTTTATAACTGATTGATGTTGCAAACGTATTTTCTAACTTGAACAGTAGGGATATCGGTCTAGGAGTGTAGATAGCAGTAATCAATGCTCTCTACAGTAGAGAATCTCAAGATAGCACATTGAACTAAAGAACTGGATTGGAAATAAAATGCTGAACTTAAATGACTAAATCTAAAATAACAATAAGAGAATACTGAAGTAGGTAATTAGATAACAGCTTGAATCAATATTTCTATAGCATGTAAAACAGAGTAATTTCATTAAGTCTAGGAATATGATATAGCAAAGCGATGCGATTACGATAAATGGTAATCAAACCAAACCATCACATGGCAAAAATTATAAAATAATGATACAGGAACAACAAGTGAATCCACTAGGGTTGGGCCCTTAGCCACCAATGAACATCACCAAATTACTTCAGTATGTGAGAAGGAACAACAACTGTATTATATATTAATCATTTGAAAAATAGTTACAACCAGTTCGTACTCTGTTTCAACAATGAGAGTCGATGATCAAAGAATAAATACAATGGTAATTCTTGAATAATGTCAAATCCCCCTTTCTCTTTACAATCACTGCCTTTTATAATGGCCAAGCAGTAATAAGGATAAACAGTAACCACGATCCGTCAGGATCAAGAAATCCTGAGGAATTCGCGCAATCTTCCATCTTTAGTTAACTTTCCTTCCTTGCGTTGATGCTGTGATCTCCTTTGTTCTTATCCATAACTACCCACTCCATCCTTGGCTTGCTGCCTATACATTGTTTCTTGGTTAGGGAACAATAGTTGTTCCATTTCGTCCTTTTCCTGCATGAAGAGTGATAACAATTAGCTAAATCGTGATGGTAGATAATTTCCTTATTTTTACCATAATCCTTTGATATATTAACACTTTAGGGTGTAGAACGGTTATAACTAAAGAAAAGGATAATGAAATAAATAATATATGCATACCTTTTCCATGAATCAACATACTCCCCTACTTACCCCTTTTCATGTCTTCATGAAAACCATATAGCTTGTATGCAGAGTATTCAAGGAATAGGCTGGAGAAGGAATGTCACGAAGTGGTCAGAACCCATGATTCATGGCAAGATTTCAAAAATGTGTCCTGTCTATCCTTCAGGTAATTCATATATAGCTTTATAGTCTTCTGCAAGATACCAGACAATAAGACTATGGAATCGACAACCTAGCCAATATGGTCCTTCCCTCAAGATGAGGTTGCTATAAGTAACAAAGCGATCTGAAGCCAATTTAATGTTTTTATAGTTGAATGGTTCTTTGTCCTATACATTACAATTGGAAACTGTCCATATGAATTTAGCTGCTGCCAAGGAGTTTTCTTTGATAGAGAGAAAATACTCTACCCACTACTGGACAATTCTTTGCAAATGGACCCCAAGACCTAGATTACTCCTTCCTTTTGCATCAAACTTTTGTGTTTGACCAGCATTAGTAGTGGATTTTTCAGCTCACGTCTGACCCAAAGATCCAACCCATTTTCCCGCCTCTGGAAAGTATTATGGGCCTTGAACCATTTCAACTAGTTCACAGCAAATGAGATGAAAGCTTGAAATTGTACATCACCCATAAAAGGGTTGGGATTCTTCTCCATTTCTTCTTCCAATACAAAATTATGAAAATAAAACTCACAGAGTAATCATTGAACTTTCAGTCCATGGTGTTTACAACATTTTATGAAATCTTCAACAATTTTCAATTCTATGATTTTCCCTGCCCTGACAGCATTAATTTTTAATAATAAATACCTTTCTAACAAAAATGGAGTGTAGTTATTGGTAGGGGACCTGCATGCTAAAACATCCATGTATAGTGAACAGAGAGTATCCATTTGATACATGAATGTCTCCAATTTGATCTTTATTTTCTCAGTTCTTTCTTCTTCCCTCCGATATTTATCGAGGACCTCGTTTTCTGATGCGTTGATATCCCACAATTGCCTCTGTAATTCCTGGTACCTCTATTGGGGAAAAATCTCTTCCTTAAGCCTTTTTATGGTCAACTGAGCCTGTGCCAGATTCTCTTGAAGATTTGTTATACTAGGATCACTGCATATCAAAACATCTTTTGCTTGGATATTTGTCTGGATGTTTTTATTATGAGACTGAGTACCTATAATATATGTACTCTTATCATGGGATGGAATGCTTAAAGTCTGAATTCTTTTATTATGGACAGTCATACTCTCTATCTGGGTGGTCATGCTGTTGGAGGGTATTGCCTCCATTTGAATAGCTACATTTCAAAAATGTACATTCTCTATTTGGCAGTCGCTTCTGTAATGGTTGCATGTTGTTCCTTATCAATTTGAATGAATATGTACTTAGTTTGAGTCCCATTAACCCTTGTACTATGATATTCAGTTTCAATGGCTACATTCACCGTTTTCAGGGTTGTTCTTGAAATTTTCCCCCTTTTTGATGTCCTTATCTTTTGCTCGAGTCTTTTCACTTTGTTCTGCAGCTTTTGTTGTTCCTTTCTCAACCTCTTAGTTTCGTTTTTCTTCTTTCTAGGAGGAATAACTATTTCACTAACCGTTTCTACTCTTAGCGAGCTTGATTGCTCATTTACGTTTTGTTCTCCAAGGGCCACGTCTTTACCATCATTGGTCTGTATTTCCTTTTTTTGGCCCACATCTTCTGTGATTAAATTAACCTAACTAGGTTCTTCTGGACGAGTATCCATATTTTGGTCTGCCTCTTCCTGAGTGACTTCCACCCCTGTTTCTACTTCACTAATCATTTCTTTTTATATACTACTATTGTGGGCAAATTTTTCTTCTGATTGTGCTACTTCAACATTGAGGTTGAGTGGACTTTCGGGCTGTATATATTCACTCATATTGGCCAAAATCTGGGCCAATTCATCCTCATGTAATGGGTCTTATGGTGGACTTGTGCTGGGAGTTAAGGGAAGTTCAGTTTCATTCCTCTCCTCTTCATTAGTATGCTCTGTTTCCTCCTCAAGTTTTGACTCTTGGTTGTCTCTTCCTTCCAGCTGTAAGGGTTGCTCATTTTCAAGGCTAGATAATTCTAAGGGTTTGTTGTTGCTACCTTGAAGGTTTCTAGCTATTCCCAAGCTTGTACTCAATCTGGAAGATTGTTTACGTTTTTTTCGTTTGTTTGCTGTGTTGGTGGTCCTTTTCCTTTTTGGGGTAGGTAAGGCTAACCCCCCTTCTATAGAAAACACTAATTCTTCCCAACTGGTTTGCTTCTGGGCAAGGTTGTAGCTTACTATCAGCTGAATTAGACAATGATGACTTACAACAGTCTCTATATACTGGGATTTCTTTATGCTTTGAGCAGCGTCATGCAACAAGAAATTCAAATATGTAGGCAAGTTTACAGAACATTTCTATTTTAGAACTGCTAGTAATTTAAGGTGGTATGGTCTTACTACATCTTTTCTTCCATTGCATGTGATATAGCTCTGAACGAACCTAGCTAGCTTTATCCATGGTTCTCCCAGAGATGAAGGTTGAATTCCTTTGCCTTTGATAATCAGGTTCTGTCCCTCATCCCGAAAGGTGGCAGTGGTGGCTTGTAGCCTCAATTTTTTATGCGTCCATATGGGCTCGACTACTATTAATCCATACACCTTAGCTATTACTGCATTAGTTACTAGCATTCGCCTTCCTATTATTATAGAATGACCATCCTATAAATTCTGTAAAAATTGAATAACCACGGTTTCATTGGTTTGCTCTAGTCGTGTAAAATATGCGACTCATCTGGCTCATACTAGAATTTCTCGGGCGGCATCGAAAATAGCTAGTATCTGTGGCTCGCTGCATACTAATCGTCCTCCCATTTTGTCTGAATTCTACACACTGTTAGCTTAAGATAGGTAACAAAACAATACACAGAGCAATCAATGGAACAAAAAATTGTTAATATCATATAATACTTTTTTAACATCGATACCATTAAAAACTTGCTATTATGGGATATCATGTAGCCTGGTACAACCAAATAAAAGACTGACACATATGCAAGAGTGCTTTGGAAGTCACCCGCGCCCCACTTTAAAATGGTAGGTCACCTTCAACCGGATGAATGAAGGAACGACGTACTGGCGGCAATCATACAACAATAAAAATGGAAAGGTGTACATATTTATGACAAGATCACAAAAATATCGAGTTGTTGAAATCGATGCATAGCATGAAAATTATTAATAAATATGGACATGCCATGGAGTGATTCGAAAAGGAGGAAAGTATATCTAACTTAGGTAAGATGCTATGCAATCATTATTCCCCCTAAACTATTATGATTGACTTTTTAAAGGATATTTCATGCATAGAGGTTCAAAAGGAATTAGGAACATAATCTCTTTTGTAATAAAGATAAAGGAATAGGAAAAGGGAGTTATAATTACTATTGATGCTAAAAAATATGACTCGAATACCATCAACATAGCTTCTCTTGCACACAAGTGTTTATAACCTTGACAAAGTTGCTTTTTCACCCTTTGGAACCATGATCCTTTTATGTATAATTAGGAAAGAGCCTTGCGATGTTAGAATGGAGGCCATTGTGTTGGCTTGGTAATTGGATGGATCACAATGCCATTCACTGGGAAGGAGTGAAAGGTGGCTAGGCCGACTCATGGTGAGACCTTTTGTTCCAAGGAATTTTTATTTTTATGATGTGTCCATTGGATCATATCCCTGGTTTGGTGGCCATAGTGGGAATGCCACTTCACTACTTCCTTCTTATCATGGTAGGCTAGCTCATTATGAGACCCCCTATCCTCTATCTGACAAATCATAGAATTTTTAGTAAACACACACACACACACATATATATATATATATATTCTTTCCTTCTTTTTTCTTTTCTCTTATATAGGACTTCCTATTTATATATAGAGGGTGGCTCAACACTCCTTAAGAGTAGGGATGGTGGAAGAAGTCTGAATATATCAATAGAAGAAAATATGCCCTTATTCTTATTCAATGATAATAAGTAAAGAGAATTATGGGGATTAGGGAAGAACAACATGATACAAGTAATCAATCAATTTAAGTTATAGTGAAGATAAGGAAAGCAAAGTGATATAGATAGTTGTGTCCTCCACCTTTTCTAATCAATACAAAGCAATCTCATTAAAGATAATAGTTTTTCTTTGATTTTCTTATTCTAGTAGCCTTTAAATTTCGTACCCTTGCATATATGTTTGTACTCTTGCCTTTAGAGGATCATAAAGAGTGAAACAATATTCACAAGATGTTTATTTACTAAAGAAAAATCTCTCAAAAAGAGTGATGTTATTTAGGAGGAACAACAAAAAAATGCACACAAAAAAAGGGTGTTGTTCCTTAAAAGGAACTACCACTGTTCCTTTGGAGGAACAGCAAAAAGAAAACTACACACAAAATTGTTGTTCCTTAGGAGGAAAAACAGATGTTCCTTAAGAGGAACAATGTGAAAACGATGCAAGAGAAAGTGGTGATCCTTCGGGGGAAAAACATTGAAACAAACCGAAGCGAAATTGTTGTTCCTTAGAAGGAATGGCAGCTGTTCCTTAAGGGGAACAAGAACTATTCCTTAAATGGAACAACGTAAAGCACTCGCATACCAAAATTGTTGTTCCTTAGATGGAACAACTATTTTTTCTTTTAAAGTGAACATCAACTCTTCCATAAACGAAACAACGAAAAAAAATGTAAACGGAACTGTTGTTCCTTAAATGGAACGACTATTGTTCCTTAGAGGGAACAACAGTTGTTCCTTAAATGGAACAATAGAAAGAAACACATGCGAAATTGTTGTTCTTTAAATGGAACGGCTATTGTTCCTTAAGAGGAACAACAACTGTTCCTTAAATGGAATGAATGTTGTTCTTTAAGAGGAACAAAAACTTCTACTTAAATGGAACAACAAGAATACAAACACACGAGACTTTTGTTCCTTAAGAGGAACAACACATGCAAATTGGTTTTTCCTTAAATGGAACAGCTGTTGTTCCTTAAGAGGGACAACAACTGTTCCTTAAGAGGGACAACAACTGTTCCTTAAATGGAATGACTGTTGTTCCTTAAGAGGGACAACCATTGTTCCTTAAATGGAACAGCAAAATGAAAACCGCACAAAACTGTTGTTCCTTAAATGGAACGGCTATTGTTCCTTAATAGGAACTACAACTGTTCCTTAAATGGAACAACACGAAGAAAACACACACAAAACTGTTGTTCCTTAAATGGAACAACTGTTGTTCCTTAAGAGGGACAACAATTGTTCCTTAAAGGGAACAATAGGAAACATTGTATATATAGGGGACTGTTGTTCCGTAAATGGAACTGCAGCTATTCCTTAGAAGGAACAACAATTGTTCCTTAAATGGAATAACACGAAAATCAAATAAAGAGAAAACTAATGTTCCTTAAATGGAACGGCTGTTGTTCCTTAGGAGGGAACAACAACTATTCTTTAAATGGAACAACCAATGGAAAAAAGGGTTATTTACAATTTATACAAGCAAATTTAAATAGAAAGAAAAGTTTATATAAAAAATTCAAAAACAAATGAATTGTTCACTAGATTTATGCTGAGGATGGGATACCCTCCTCATCGAGAATTTGAATGCTGGAATCTTCCCGTAACTATTGGAAAAAGGACGCCCTGGTAAGTGGTTTGTGATAATGTTGCACTCGATGACCATTTGCTTTAAAAGAATAGCCAAATCCATCAATTGTTGCCAATGTAATGGTGTCATTATCATGGTGTATCTCATAAGGTCGTAACCATCTGGTCTGGAGTTTTCTGGTGAAATCCTGAAACCTAGAATCGTATAGGAGTGCCCAATCTCATTCGTGGAAGATATTATTTTGAATAAGGGCTTCATTCCATTTTTCTCTCTGTTGTTGGATTAATGCAGTGTGCTGAAGATCTGATAGCCTGATTTCATCTAATTCATTGATTTGTTGTAATCTATTGATCTGAGATTCATTTAAATTCAAACCCACCTCGTAAGTTGTTCTTAATGTTTGAATCTCGAATTCAATTGGGAAGATGGGTTGTTTCCTAAATACTAATTGATATGGTGAATATCCCATGATATTTCTCCATGTTGTGTAGTATGCCCACAAGGCTTCTAGCAATCTAGAATCCCAGTCACATCTATGTGATGCAACTGTTTTGGTAAGCATTGCCTCAATTACCTTATTAGTAATTTCTACTTGGCCATTTGCCTGTGGGTGGTATGGAGTTGTAATTTTGTGAAGAATATGGTAATTTCTCAATGTTGCAGCAATCTTGTTACTTACAAATTATAGTCTTCCATCTGTAATTATGTCTCTCGGCAGGCCATATTGCATAAATAATTGGGAAAGAAAATGTATCATTGAATCCTCAGTAGCCCTTGGTAGTGCCTCTGCCTTGACCCATTTAGTAACATATTCTATTGCAACCAATATGTATGTTTTTTGATTAGATGATGGGTTAATAGGACCAATAAAATCTAGCACCCACCGCTCAAAAGGCTTGATTACTAATTGTGGATTTAGAGGCATCTCATCAGATTGTCCAAGGTGTCCCGCCCTCTCGAAGCTATTACAGGCTTGAACAATCTTTTTAGCATCTTTAAATATAGTGGGCCAGTAACAGCATGTTTGTAAGACTTTGTGACCGGTTCTGCGGTCTGCAAAATGTCCACCGCACAACCCATTGTGGCATGTTTTTAGAATGTCAAACACTTCATCTTCTCAGACGCGTCTTGTAATGTGCATATCTACTCCTGTATGGAATAAATAGACCCCGATCCAAGAGAATCGGGTACTGCACTGCACTATTTTCTTTCCTTCATTAGGTGTTAGGTGCTTGGGTCATTTTCATACTGCCAAGTAATTTGCAACGTCCACATACCATGGTTTTCTAACAATAACAATAAATAAATGTTCATCAGGAAATTGATCCTCAACTATTGCTGCGTCAGCTAGCTTTGGAATTCATGAGAGAAAATTAGCTATAGAGTTTTCTTTTCCGGGTCGATCCTTAATTGTGTTGTCAAATTCCTACAAGAGAATCAACCATCTTGTCACTCTTCCATTTGTAATAGGTTTATTTTCTAGACATTTAATGGCAGAGTGATCTGTATATAAAACTAAAGGATATCCAGTTATATAATGTCTAAATTTATTTACAACGTATATTACAGCTACAAATTCTTTTTCAGTAACAGTATAGTTTAATTCAGTAGGAGATAGATTTTTGCTAATATAATATATTTCATATGGCTTTTTATCTTCTTCCTGTCCAAGAACTGCTCCGATTGTTGTGTCTGAAACATCAGATGAAATCTGGAATGGAAAATCCTAGTTTGGGCCCCTTAGCACTCGGGTTATTGATACAAGCCTTTTTAAATCCTCAAAATCACTATCACATTTATCTTCCAAATGAAATCAATATTGCTTGTTAGTGCATATAACAGTGCAGCAATCTGAGAAAAATTCTTTATAAATCTTCTATAATAACCAAAAAATCCCAAAAAACTGTGTACCTCTATTTGTGTGGAAGGGGTAGGTATTAAAAGATCTATCTTAATTTTAGCCAAATCTACCTGTATTCCAGCTGCTGAGATATAATGTCCTAAGATGAGTCCCTTGGTCATCATTATATGACACTTTTCATGGCTTAAACAGAGCATGGTGGCAATGCATCTTTGTAGCACATTTTCTAATGTTTATAATGTTGGCTCAAAGTCATGCCCAAAAGGTGTGAAGTAATCCATACACACTTCGAGCCCTTCATTTATCAAATCTGGAAAAATGCTGAGTACAACCTACTGAAATGTGGTAGGTGTATTTCACAGCCCAAAGTGTAAGACCCTATAAGAAAATTTTCCCCAAGGGCAGGTAAATGTAGTTTTATCCTGATCTTTAGTGGCAATCTAAATCTAATTGTATCCATTGAACCTGTTAGTGTCAGTCTTTCCAGCCTTCCTCCAGTGATCAAATATGCTCTTACAAAGTGGTCTCAGAGTGTCAAGGTCAATTTTGTCATTTCAAAGAGTCTTCAAGCAAAATTTGGTCACTAGGCATTAGGTCTAGGGTTTGTTTTCACTCTTTTCAAAGTTGTCCAAATGGTAGTCCATATCATCATTTAGAGGGTTTTCATCATCATGTCAACTTCCATTCGGTCATTTTACAGCTTATCCATGCTTCAGTTGTGCCTTGGTAAGGTCCATTTCCCTCTCCTAGGGTTTTGGAGGTAATTTCTCTTGAATGGTCAAATCATTAGAAAAATTCCTATCCTGATGTTCATACACCTTCCCCTATCAATAATGTACCTTATTAAACACTTCCCATCACTGAGATCCCCCAAATTCTTCATTTTCGCACAAACCCTAGTTTTTTGCTACAACCTGGCAATTTTCTAGGTTGGGCCTGTGTCTCGCCCTTTTGGACCCCTTCCCCTCACACAATCTCTAAGATTCCACTTTCCCCTACTTCCTAACATCCCTCCTTACTCCCAAAAATTTCCCCAAGAATTTAGAAGCCCCTTATCCCCTTCATTTCGCTTCATTTCGACAAAATCCCTTGTTTCACACATCGGGATAAGTTTCACTCAAAAGATATTTCTGAGCAATAAAAGATTAATTTGGGAAAAATGAGAGAGGTTTTAGTCCACAACATGCCAAGGAAGAAAAACCTCCTTCACTTTTTACACAGGTATAATGGTTTTTGAGAAATGTCAAAAATACAATCGCCTCGGGAGAATTGATGCACCTCTGAAGTGACCTTGGGAAAATCAATTTTTCTCCTAGCTTGGTTGGCGAAATAACTTTCTTGATGAGTCAAAGGATAACTAGACTCAAAGACCTTTCCAACGCGCTATCCTGTGCCCAATTTTGACATTGGGAAGGCCTCCAAAAGCCTCCTACAAAATGTTTTGCGCATAGAAAGTGTGCGCTGCGCATTGAGCCTCACTCGCCAGTGTAAATTAACAAGGGCGCTGCACATAGAGGGGTGCACTGTGCGTTGGGTTTGTGTGCTGCGCATTGGGTTACAGCAACAAGAAAAATCTATCCATGCAACCAAATCATACCAAATCCACTCCAAAACTTGCAAGTAGGTATTTCATTGCTGCTCAGTCAATGTTATAATGTTTGAAGTGTGTTTCAAGATGGGAAATTTGATGTATTGGGTCCTGAAAAATGAAACCCTATGTTCATGTCAAAATAATTCCTTAAGGGTTTTTTAAAGGACATGTGGGTGGTTTAGTGAAGATTTCCCATCCTCCATTGATGAAAAACAGTCCCATACTCATGTGTAAACTTTAGCCAACATTGCGAAGGGTACACATTACACTTTTGTCCATTTGTCAAACAATGACTGTTTTATGCCAATCCATTGAAACAAAGCATTACCATTATGGCTTGGTTTGTATGATGCTTTGGTAAAAATATTTGGGTTTTTAGTATGCATTGAAGTTTGGACTTGAACACACCTATATCAACACACACTTATAGAGCTACAGAACATTCGTGAGAATCGCCAAGCTGCCCAACATAGAGAAATTGAGTTCACCTCTCTGGAGCAATAGGTAAATGAGGATCGAGAGGCTACTCTCGAGAGGGTCAACATCTACTTGGAGGAACGACTGAAAAAGGCCAATAGAGACAATGCATTATTGAAACACATGGCTATGCATTACAAGGTCTGGAACCTAGTTTGCAAGGCGCGAATTAGGAATCTTAAGGCAAAATTGAAGAAAGCAGTCAAGAAGCAAAAAAGACAAAAAGAGCTTGATCGTCTTTGGATTTTGGCCGAAGAATCTTTGGCTGAGCATGATACTTGATTGGGGACCCCCAGCCCAAATTTCAAGGAATTTGGAGAAAATTTTGTCAATTTTGAATTTTTTGGCTCTAAAAAAATGTTTTTTGGCTCAAAGCACAGCACGCTACCCATAAGATTGGGAGGTCCAAATCACAAACGGTTTGCATTTTTGGATTTTTCATGATGAAATATACCTACTCAGCTATTTCCAAGGCATTTCATCAAGGTTTGGGTCCCAAAAGGGTCCAAAAACATGCAAAAAATGACCTCACTGCCCCTTGTTGGACATACAGGAAGCAGTCTTGGGAGAATGAACATTTTGAGGGGAAAATGGACACCAAATAGGAAAATTCCACTTGGGTTGAAAAAACCTGAGCTCAATTTGGATGCCGGGAAGTGCCTCAAAATCAACCTGAAAAGGGCGTTGCGCATAGAGATCAGGGCACTGCGCATTGAGGATTTTGGCCAATTTTTCACCTTCCAGCTCAGAATTTCAGCCAGTTTTGACCAGTTTCACCTCTTGATGTAATTCTTGGTTTTCCTTGATGTAAGTTGATGTATATGATGTAATTTTGGCACTATATTACCTATTCTAGATGATTCATTCACAAAATAGCAAAAATTTAATGAATGAATCAGTTTCCTAGCATATAGGGGTTAGTTGTTTGACTACCTAATTTTCAGTTCCTTGTTTAGAATTGGTTGAAACAACTCCTAGAAGGAGGAGCTCGACCCCTAGAGGTTAGGGAATGAGGTTAGCTTGATCTATATATGTAAATTTTCATTCAGTAGCACAGGTTGGACTCTTGGGGAAGAGGCTTTGAGACTTCATTGTATATTTTACTTCAGCATTTTGGCAAAGGAAAGACCGAGGTTTTGCAGCACTGTTTGGAATTCTTGTGGCTTTATGTCTTGATGTTGTGCTTCTTTCAGTACTTGTAAGTTTGTTATGTGTATCATTTTCCTTCTCTCATCTTCTGCAATTGAACAAATGAAGTGTTAAGGTAGAATTCATAATCTGTAATGCTCTGCCTTTAAGTTTGTTTAATATCCTATGTTTTCATCTGTTTAAGGAGAATCCTTGATGTTTTCTTGCTCTCCTTAGCTCCTCACCTATCTGATATATTCACCTCATTGCTTTTAAGGAATCAAACAATTGCCTACCTTTCTCCATTCAGACCTCTGCAGAAACTGTGTCTCATCCCTGAGCCCAAATTGCCTTTCCCATTGTTTTCAACAAAACCCAAAAAACAACCGAATCAAAACCTCTGCACTTAATACCTAGCCTAATATCAGTTGCAATTTTAGTCATCTCGAGCCTCATTGATTACCTTTTCCGAGATTGACCCGGAGAGAGCCCTCTCATGTCCTCGTAGGGCTAGCTACGAGGCTGAGCGTGGTTTGATGTTGGTCCTGGAATCTTGTCTTTTCAGCTTGAGACAAATCTAGGCTCTAACATAGTGGCGACCATACTGGGGAAGATGGTTTGTTGTTGATGTGACATTCAACTTGTAGATTGTCTTGCTCGAGTACATGAAATCAAGTTGCAGATTTGATTGTTGATGGTGGACAACGATCAGACACTGGCAAGGGTGAAATCATTCACCTGGCGACTTCATTCACTGAAAAATCCAAAGATCAATGCTTCATGGTGACTTCACTGCAGGAAGATTAGTAGCTTTGAGCTTTTCAAGATGGATTGTGTTGCAAGAAGATATGCTCCCATGAGCCGAGATCACATCCCTGGTTTTCCAAATAAAATTCCGAAGGTAGATTGGTCAAGGAATTTGCCTACATTTAAAGATGATGGTAGGAAGGACGCTGCTCTACATCTGGTTAGATTTCACATGCATATTCGCAAGTTGAAGGTTGATTTTCCTGAAGATTTCTTGATGAAGATATTCTTGGCCACTCTGGAAGGTAAAACCCAATCTTGGTATGAAAGTTTTCCGCCTGCTTGTATTTTCTGTTTAAAGGATTTTCATGCTATGTTCATTGAAATATATAAGGACTCTTATCCATCATTAAATTTAGTTCAAGACTGTTGCAAGCATGCTTATAGTTTTATTGAAAGCCTTGAGAAGTTTTATGAAGATGATAATTTCATGGATGAAGAGATCATGGAAGCCCTGTATGAAAATCCGTTTCAGCAGCACACAAAAAGCTTAGAGGATACTTGTCAAGATCAGCAAGCTGAAGATTTCCATATGGTTGAAAATGATGAAAGAGAAAATGTTGTTTCAAATCTGTCCATAGAAGAAGACAGCATGCAAGTAATGCAGGAAAGTAATGTTCCAATCTCAGAAAGTGATGATGATAAATCAGATCGAGAGATAAATTTTGATGAGGCAAAACATGTTGTTCCGGATCTCATAAAAGAGAGTTGTATTGTCGCGGCTGCCTCAAATGAAGAAAACAGAGTAGCAGACCTAAATGCTCTCATCTCACCAGCACTAGATCTTCATGAGGAGGTAGTTCATTTCCTCTGTGAAAAACAAGACAAGGTCTTCGTTCAAGTAAGTGAAAAGGTTTCTCTGGATGAATCTATGGTAGCTGATAGAAATGTTAGTGTTGGGTTTCACGAAACATCTGAAATTTATTTTCTCATGATTGATGAATGTAATGAGAATCTGGCTGTCATATCATATGAGGATGACCTACCATATATTTAAACTACAAAAGATCAGAGCATATAGGATTAACTTTCAGATTCTTCATATGTTTCATGTGTTGAAATGTTTTTACAGGAGGAGATCTGCTCATCTACCTGTTCATAGTTTTTTGAAGCCAAGGAGCATACTTTTACTGAAGTACATGATAGAGACAGATCAGAATCAGAAGAGAAAGACACCTTGTTTCTTCAGTAGGAGGAAATACTTCATGTTTTTTAGGATCCAATGGCAGATTTGTTGCAGTCAGCAGTGAAGGTGATTATTGCAGTATTGAGTGATGAAGGAGATTATGGTCGACTATATTTTTGGATGCCCAGTTACCAGTATTCATTGTTGACCAAAAGATCTGATCAGGAGAATCAATCAAGAAGGCATCTGCTTGATTGGTTGCATTGGCATTTTGATATAGTTTGATGGTATATTGTCTTGTAAGAAACACAGGTGGTTGTCATCATGATTTCAAATCTTGATGGACTGCTGCCCTTCAATAAGCTTTGTAAGTTCTTGTTTTAGTTAAGTCAGTCATGAGTCATTTTTGAGTTAGTTTTCAATCATGTTGGTTTCATAATTGTGTCGGCTTGAGTCAGGTTTCAGTCAATAAATGAGTCAAATTCTTGTGTCGTTTGCCAAAATAATGGACTCCATAGCCCAATGGACGAAGGCACTGTCTGCTCTTGCAGAGATCTGCGGTTCTTGGCACCTCCAAGGAGCTACCGTCCCCATTGGAGCCAATGTTAGTGTCAGTCTTTCCAGCCTTCCTCCAGTGATCAAATATGCTCTTACAAAGTGGTCTCAGACTGTCAAGGTCAATTTTGTCATTTCAAAGAGTCTTCAAGCAAAATTTGGTCACTAGGCATTAGGTCTAGGGTTTGTTTTCACTCTTTTCAAAGTTGTCTAAATGGAAGTCCATATCATCATTCAGAGGGTTTTCATCATCATGTCAAGTTCCATTGGGTCATTTTACAGCTTATCCATGCTTCAGTTGTGCCTTGGTAAGGTCGATTTCCCTCTCCTAGGGTTTTGGAGGTAATTTCTCTTGAATGGTCAAATCATTAGAAAAATTTGTATCCTGATGTTCATACACCTTCCCCTATCATTAATGTACCTTATTAAACACTTCCCATCACTGAGATCCCCCAAATTCTTCATTTTCGCACAAACCCTAGTTTCTTGCTACAACCTGGCAATTTTCTAGGTTGGGCCTGTGTTTCGCCCTTTTGGACCCCTTCCCCTCACTCAATCTCTGAGATTCCACTTTCCCCTACTTCCTAACATCCCTCCTTACTCCCCAAAATTTCCCCAAGAATTTAGAAGCCCCTTATCCCCTTCATTTCGCTTCATTTCGACAAAATCCCTTGTTTCACACATCGGGATAAGTTTCACTCAAAAGATGTTTCTAAGCAATAAAAGATGAATTTGGGAAAAATGAGAGATTTTTTTGTCCAAAACATGCCAAGGAAGAAAAACCTCCTTCACTTTGTACACAGGTATAATGGTTTTTGAGAAATGTCAAAAATACAATCGCCTCGGGAGAATTGATGCACCTCTAAAGTGACCTTGGGAAAATCAATTTTTCTCCTAGCTTGGTTGGTGAAATAACTTTCTTGATGAGTCAAAGGATAACTAGACTCAAATAAATTTCCAACGAGCTATCCTACGCCCAATTTTGACACTGGGAAGGCCTCCAAAAGCCTCCTGCAAAATTCACTGCGCATAGAAAGTGTGCATTGCACATAGAGAGGTGCGCTGCGCATTGAGCCTCACTGGCCAGTGTAAATTAACAAGAGCGCTGCGCATAGATGGGTGTGCTATGCGTTGGGTTTGTGTGATGCACATTGGGTTACAACAACAAGAAAACTTTGTCCATGCAACCAGATCATACCAAATCCACTCCAAAACTTGCAAGTAGGTATTTCATTGCTGCTCAGTCAATGTTATAATGTTTGAAGTGTGTTTCAAGATGGGAAATTTGATGTATTGGGTCTTGAAAAATGAAACCCTATGTTCATGTCAAAATCATTCCTTAAGGGTTTTTTAAAGGACATGTGGGTGGTTTAGTGAAGATTTCCCATCCTCCATTGATGAAAAACAGTCCCATACTCATTTGTAAACTTTAGCCAACATTGCAAAGGGTACACATTACACTTTTTTCCATTTGTCAAACAGTGATTGTTTTATGCCAATTCATTGAAACAAAGAATTACCATTATGGCTTGGTTTGTATGATGCTTTGGTAAAAATATTTGGGTTTTGAGTATGCATTGAAGTTTGGACTTCAACACACCTATATCAACACACAATTATAGAGCTACAGAACATTCGTGAGAATCGCCACTCTCGAGAGGGTCAACATCTACTTGGAGGAACGAATGAAAAAGGCCAATAGAGACTATGCATTATTTAAACACATTTCTATGCATTACAAGGTCCGGAACCTAGTTTGCAAGGCGTGAATTAGGAATCTTAAGGCAAAATTGAAGAAAGCGGTCAAGAAGCAAAAAAGACAAAAAGAGCTTGATCATCTTTGGATTTTGGCCGAAGCCTCTTTGGCTGAGCATGATACTTGATTGGGGACCCCCAACCCAAATTTCAAGGAATTTAGAGAAAATTTTGTCAATTTTGAATTTTTTGGCTCTAAAAACAGGTTTTTTGCCTCAACGCGCAGTGCGCTACCCATAAGATTGGGAGGTCCAAATCACAAATGGTTTGCATTTTTGGATTTTTCATGATGAAATATACCTACTCAGCTATTTCCAAGGCATTTCATCAATGTTTGGGTCCCCAAAGGGTCAAAACACATGCAAAAAATGACCTCACTACCCCTTGTTGGACACATAGGAAGAAGTCTTGGCAGAATGAACTTTTGGAGGGGAAAATGGACACCAAATGGAAAAATTCCACTTGGGTTGGAAAGTAGACATCCAGGGCTTTCCCGCAAGCCAACCTGAGCTCAATTTGGATGCCAGGAAGTGCCTTAAAATCAGCCTGAAAAGTGCGTTGTGCGTAGAGATCAGGGCGCTGCGCATTGAGGATTTTGGCCAATTTTTCACGTTCCAGCTCAGAATTTCGGCCAGTTTTGACTAGTTTCACCTCTTGATGTAATTCTTGGTTATCCTTGATGTAATTTGATGTATATGATGTAATTTTGGCACTATATTACCTATTCTAGATGATTCATTCACAAAATAGCAAAAATTTAATGAATGAATCAGTTTCCTAGCATATAGGGGTTAGTTGTTTGACTACCTAATTTTCAGTTCCTTGCTTAGAATTGGTTGAAACAGCTCCTAGAAGGAGGAGCTTGACCCCTAGAGGTTTGGGAATGAGGTTAGCTTGATCTATATATGTAAATTTTCATTCAGTAGCACAGGTTGGACTCTTGGGGAAGAGGCTTTGAGACTTTATTGTATATTCTACTTCAGCATTTTGGCATAGGAAATACTAGGGTTTTGCAGCACTGTTTGGAATTCTTGTGGCTTTATGTCTTGATGGTGTGCTTCTTTCAGTACTTGTAAGTTTGTTATGTGTATCATTTTCCTTCTCTCATCTTCTGCAATTGAACAAATGAAGTGTTAAGGTAGAATTCATAATATGTAATGCTCTGCCTTTAAGTTTGTTTAATATCCTATGTTTTCATTTGTTTAAGGAGAATCCTTGAGGTTTTATTGATCTCCTTAGCTCCTCACCTGTCTGATCTATTCACCTCATTGCTTTTAAGGCACCAAACAATTGCCTACCTTGCTCCATTCAGACCTCTGCAGAAACTGTCTCATCCCCGAGCCCAAATTTCCTTTCCCATTGTTTTCAACAAAACCCTAGAAACAACCAAATCAAAACCTCTACACTTAATACCTAGCCTAAGATCAGTTTCAATTTTAGTCATCTCGAGCCTCATTGATTACATTTTCCGAGATTGACCCGGAGAGAGCCCTCTCTTGTCCTCGTAGGGCTAGCTACGAGGCTGAGCGTGGTTTGATGTTGATCCTGGAATCTTGTCTTTTCAGCCTGAGACAAATCTAGGATCTAACAGAAGCCATCTAGGAAAGAAAATAATTTCTTTCCTGCTAATGTGTCCAAGACCTGGTCAATGAATGGAAGGGGGAAGTGGTATTTCCAAGTTGCTTTATTAAGTTCTCTATAGTCAACACATATCTGCTACTTTCCATTATTTTTCGGCACCACTACTAATGGAGAGACCCACTTGATGTCAGATATTGGGTAGATAAAGTTTACATCTAAAAGTTTTTGCAATTCTACTTTCACAATATCCTTAAGATGAGGATTTAATCTCCATTGGGGTTGGAGAACGGGTCTAGCATCCTTTCTATATAGATGTGGTGCATACACAAGTGGGGATCAATTCCTTTCATGTCCGGTAATCCCATGCAAAGGCCTCTTTATATTTTCTCAAGAGTTGAACCAGCTTTTGCTCTTGGTCAGTAGTCAGGTTTTTGTTATAGTTCAATTTTTTTCCTGGCTCAATTTCTATGGTTTTGTTGTTATAAACAGAGGTGGTTGGTATTGATTGATCATTAGTATCTTTTAGGGGATCTTCTTCTACTTTACTATCAAATGTTGCTTTGATCATGTGACATTTTAAATGGGATATGGCTTTTGGTTGGTTAATGTAGGTGTTAATGATGTCGTCTTCTATTAGGTCTTTAAATTCGAGAGAATCTTCTATGGTTAGTGGTGATCTAATGTTTTTAGTTAGGTATAATACATGTCGTTTTCTAGTTTTGATTATTGTTAAACTTGGTTGAGTTGGAGGATATAGGGCTAAATTATTTACGTTGCTTCCTCTTGCTATAGTCACACTGCTTGTTCGACAACTAATGTAAGCACCACAGTTGCTAGCCAAGGTCTACCTAGAATTAAGGGGTGTCCATCCAGTCAATTTCTAGGATTGATGATCATAAAGTCTGTAGGGTATTCTCAAGAGTCTACAGACACCGTTACATCATGTATTTTGCCTTCTAGTCTAACTACCAATGGCTCAGCCAATTCCAACAAGGTTGTGGTTAGGTCCAATGATGTAATGCCAAGATTTTGACAAGTTGTGGTTGTAAGAATATTGATTGCTGCTCCTAAATCCACTAAGGCATTGGTGAAGGAGCATCCATTTATTTGCACGATGACTATAGGGTTTCCTAGGTCCTCATATTTTACAAGTGTTTCTCTTCCTCATAGTAAGTCAGATAAGGTACCAACTACATGGACAGTTGGATTTGTTGTTATTTTCCTCTTTGGTTTTTTCATACATAATTCCTTGATGGTTTTTGCATAAATTGGGATATCTTAAATATCCTGGAGGAGTGGTATTTTTATACACAAATTTTTCAATTCTCCCAGAAGATCAAAATTAGGGTGTTCTATTGGGTGAGGTATGATTAGTCGTTCTAGGGATGGTGGAGAAGAGGTGGTTGCTTGTTCATGAGTTTTCTATCTAATCAGATTCTCTTCTTGTGGTGTTTGTTCTATAGGTAATGGATTTTCAATTTGAACATCTTTATCCCCCTCTGATTCTATTATATGCCCAGATCTTAATTGAAGGTCATTTCACTCCCTTAACTCGGTTTCTGGTTCTTGTCATTCAATAATTTGCATAGATTGAACCATCTGTTGTTGGGGTTTGGGTTGGGTTGCGTTGGGCATTGTAGTCTTAAGTTGGTTTGGGAGTTTTGTTGCAATGTGTAAGGTTCTAGTACTGTGGGTTGAGGTAGGGGGATTGTTCCTGCTGACTGATTTATGGGTCCTTTCCAGTTCGACTAGCAGTTTTGACTCTGCGAGGTGGAAGGTAACCATTGTGATGAATATGCTTTATTTTTCCAAAATGGTGGACAATAAGGAAAGTTCAGAGAATTGGTTTGATTTGGCCATGGTGGCATAGGGAATGGTTGCTATGACCAACTAGGGAAAGATGGTTGATTTTGCCATGTTCCATTATATTGCTGAGCATTATACTCAGGAGGGTGAAAAGAAGAGAATGGATCCACGGGCATACCTTTTTGTCGTGATTGCCATTGGTGGCATTGGTTTAGTAGGTACACTAGTTTTGTTTCTTCTTCTGCTTCTTTTTAGAATGCTTTTAGCCTTGGGAGTGATGGGTAGCTTTCTGTGGCATGATCTTTCATATAGATGACGCAAATCTGGACTGTATCTAGCAGGCAGTCTTTGTGGCTATGCTTCTTTCTACATCTAGGACAAAATATCACCAAGTTTTGTTCTGCTTCTACATGGTTTTGTTTGGCTTGCATAATGTCCAATTTCATTGTCAGAGTCCCTAGAATATCGGTTTTGAAATAGTCTAGCAGATTTCCAATTTCTATGTGAGTTATACCTCCACCAGATATTTTGTTATCCCTTGTGATCATGTTGTGTTCTGTCGGCTTTAATCTTGTGTTGCCTCTTGAACACCTGATATACAAATTAATGATGTCAGCAAAATTTTCCTGATATATATCACCTTTACCCATAATGTATAATGTTTCAATCCATTTCTCTTTCATCCCTTTAATTAGCGTAGTTTTCAACATTATTAGGCAAGGGAAAAGATGCATAGGGAGATCTCTAGAGATTGTATTGAAATCGTTCTACATATTCCTCCAGTGTTTCACTAGGTCTGTTGTCATTTGAAATATCTCATCCTTTAATTCCATGGATCTACAATAGTCCTGATATTTCTCTAGGAAGGCAGTTTTCATCTGATCCCAATCATTTATAGTGCCCCCACCAAATCCCATAAACCATCGTAAATCTGCTCCTTTCAGTGTGGAGGGAAATAACTTTAGTTTTTGGGGATCAGTGGTATAGTCTTACCCCTGACACAATACATCAAACTCAAACAGAAATGTGTTTGGATCTTCTGATGTTAGCCCATGAAAGGTAGGAATATTCTAGAGAGGAATGGATTTCATAGTTGCGTTGACTACTGTGTCAACGATGGGATACTGCATTGTGGAGGTTTGATATGTTTGTTGGTTTTGGGCCATTTGATGAAATATGTGCCAATACCCTTTTAGGATTTCTAGAGAGTTATTCCTAGGATGACTAGAAGGGATGGGAATGATCTTAACAACACTCCAGTGGTATGGGATAATGAGTGTCCTTGCTGAACTACTACTTGGGGGATCTTGACTCCTCAGTTTCTCCTACTTCTTTTTGGACAAACTTAATAGCACTCCCCTTATCTAGGCTGCTGAGTGTTTGGATTATTTTGTGAGGGGATATTGGCTCCTTTGTTTCCCTTGTTTCTCCTCCTCCTTCATGGAGATTAATAGAATTCCCTTCTTGTAAAGAAATTGGGTGAGAATTTTCAATTTCTTGAAATTTTTTCTCAATCCCTTATGTTTTGTTGTGCACCTCAGTGAATGCTACAGATGGTGATTCTGCAGCCTGAAGGGAGCCAGTAGTTTGTCTGGAAGGAACTTTCCTAAGGCATACTGATGGCTGAGATTCAACTTTCTTAATGACGTCGTCTGGGAAGGTTGATCATCCAAGGGTCACCAGTCCCTTAGCTTTTTAGGTCTTGGGTAGTGGATTTGGATTATTTTTTAGGATTTTTCTTCTTAGTCATACACACAACTCAAATATTTACTTCTAGCCTAAGTTCTTAACACTTATGCTGGAAAATGGGCAGGGGAGAAGGCATTTTACGTGCTCTGTACACAAGTTCTTACCTTTCATTTTCAATACCCAATTCTCTCCTAATAGACAATCATCAGATGCACACTACTCCTTAGAAATGGCTACATGATCCCTGGCAATGGCACCAAAATGTCGAGGTATAAAAGATGTCTTTTAAACTTGTAATTATCTTCACATTAGTTATCAATCTGGGCAAGACTTTCTATTTCAAGAGTGTACACAGCATGTGGTGGCTATTTACTCAAGAGTAATGTTTCTAAATTGTAGTACAGTTCTTTCAAATACAAGAGTAGATGGATGCAGCTAGTGAACTCGAATTACAATTAAAAGAAAGCCTAACTTGCTAATGAAACCAAATCAAACATTTATTCAAGTATCAGTCAAGAATACGGTAAAATTAACTCATTTCTTTTTTGACTGATTGATTTTTCAAATGTATTTTCTAATCTGAACAGTGGGGATCTCAGACTGAGAGTGTAGACAGAAGTATCCAATGCTCTTTATAGTAGAGAATCTCAAGATAACACATTGAACTAAATAATTAGATTTGAAATAGAATGCTGAACTTAAATGACTAAATTTGAAATAACAAGAAGAGAATACTGAAGCAGGTAATTAGATAACAACTTGAATCAATATTTCTGCAGCATGTAAAATGGAGTAATTTCGTTAAGTCTAGGAATACAAAATAGCAAACCGAGGTGATTATGATAAATGGAAATCAAACCAAACCATCACACAGCAGAAATTATAAAAGAATGATACAGGAACAACAAGTGAATCCACCAAGGTCGGGGCCTTAGTCACCAGTGAACACCACCATATTACTTTAGTATGTGAGAAGGAACAACAACTGTATTATATATTAATCATTTTCAAAATAGTTACACCTAGTCCGTACTATGTTTAAAAAATGAGACTCAATGATCAAAGTATAAATACAATGGTAATTCTTGAATAATATCCAATCCCCCTTTCTCTTTACAATCGCTTCCTTTTATAATGACCAAGCGGTAACACGGATAAATAGTAACAACGATCCCTCAAGATCAAGAGGTCCTAAGGGATTCATGCAATCTTCCATTCTCAGTTAACTTTACTTCCTTGTGCTGGTGTTATGATCTCCTTCGTTCTTATCCATAACTACATGCTTCATCCTTGGCTTGCTTCTTGTATGTTGTTTCCAGGTGAGGGAACAATAGTTGTTCCATTTCATCCTTTTCCCGCATGAAGAGTGACAATAGTTAGCTAAATCATGATGATAGATAATTTCCTTATTTTTACCATAGTCCTTTGATATATTAACACTTTAAGGTGTAGAAGGGATATAACTAAAGAGAAGGATAATGAAATAAATAATATATGCATACGTTTCCCATGACCCAACACCGGCCACCAGACTACGACAATGACTTATATTTTTTATAAAAAATATAAAAAAAATTATGAATTTAACTCTAACTTCTACGCTCTTAATTGGATGGGATATTGAATTATTAACATTTAAAAGGCTCTACCTATGATAAATGAGTACATAAAAAGGCTAAGTTGTAAAAGGCCCTCTACTTTATCTTTATAACTGATTAATGAATGATATGGATAAATAGGTATTTTCATTCCTGAGAATTGTTTAAGAAATTTCAATTTAACGAGTTCTTATAATGAGAGTAATTTTACTTATCTAATGTTTCAAAAAAGCAGTTTCCCCTTCCTCACTTATTTTTACTTAATTTTTGTAATTTCATTTTCATTCATCAGAGATAATTGGTTCTTCCAGTGAATCACCAATTGTTGTGCTATTCAACAACCTATTTTTATATTTAATAAATTTCTTGTGAAAATTATTTTATTAAAATGGGGACCCTTAATAAATTTTAAAACATAAATATTTAAAAAAAAAAATTGCTGTCTTGAATAAAACATATTTTTAATAGCCCTCGAGACAAAAACTATGCTTAGGCCTTAAAAGACACTTAAGTATTAAACAATAGAGGTTAGTAACAAAAAATATGAATAATCAGAGTTGTATTCCTTATTTCTTCCCCACATCACAAAGTTCCATAAGGCAAAGACCCCTCCACAACTCCATTGAGATTGCGATATCATCCCGGACTCGACGGTAAAATTAATGCAATTTTATTATCCCTCACATCGATAGATCACAATAATCATAGAAATTAACTCTTAGAGTTAACCAATTGTGATAATTGATATATCTGGACCCACCATAATTATACACTTCATTCCATAAACTCCCACGTCCGCGTGATCGCAAAAAAGCCACATATTAACACCTCTCTACGATTGTGATTGTGATATTTAAACCAGACCCAATCAAGGATCCAGATCCATTGAATAAAAATATCGCATCCAAAATAATCACAATATTCAAAGGCTTAAGTCAATACTCCTCCGCACCACCGATTGCGATATGTGATATAAGCTGGACCCGATGAGATTATACATTCCAGCACATAAATCCCTGCGTCCGTGCAATCGCAAGTTCCAGGGGTCTTTCTTCATTCCTCACACTGATTTGCAATTTCGATTTGTGATGTAACCTAGACCCGACGAGATTTAACTCTCTTACATAATCCCTCTCATATCATCACATCACGAGTTCCATAACATCTTCCATACCATAGCACTTTTCTAAAAGCAATTTGCGACTTGAGATAAGAGCCACCTCTTCCACATCATCCATGACGTCATACTCCATGTTATCTGCTACATAATCGCCACTTCATATGCCATGTTACATGCCATGTCACCCACCACATCACATCATGATAACATTCGTGACATCACCCCAAATATCACAATCACAAAAATGATCAGGCATGTTTCATAGCGCTACATAGAAAATTGTGATTTGCGATTGCGATTTCCTGCATCATGTCATCATCACATGACCACTCAAGATTTGTGGTTGCTATTGCGATTATTATACTTCTAAATGTTGTTGCGATTTTGATTTAATTAAACATCCACACACCATATGCCACTTTCCACTTCACGCTCATTCATTTGTCTCTGTTTTGATAGCCAATTGTGATATAACTCCATCATATCCATCTTCCATCTGCTCTACCACAATTACGATATTTCAAATAAAATTAAAGGCTTATTCCTAATTCTCCTCCCTAATGTTTACGATTATGATTGTTATTCTCCATGTTCTAAGATTGATTTTGTGAAAATGTCATTTGTTTCAAATGAAACTCGCTTACTAGTCTCATTTATTTTTAGCTTATCAATTCATGTTTTCCGTGTTAAGATTCATGATAAAGGAGGATAGTTCTGTTGATAAGTAGCAGTTCAGTTTAGATAAAATGACAAACACCCAGAGAATCTGATCGAGAAATAAGTGTGATTTGACAAAACATCAAGATCAAGAGACTGTGATGAAAATTATGTTTTTCATATATGTGATTCAAAGGAATTGTTCAACTCCCTTAATGATTGAAGCAAAAGAATTTGTTTTCAGTAGTGGATATTTAAACAAGGTGTTGGCATTGAACTAGAGGTCTAGAATTCAAAAGGGAAATCCTTTGAGGCTTTTACTATTGTACATTTTACTATAGGTCGCAAATCAAGGGAGAGAAGCTTGTAATATTGTAACTATGTATTATATATGTTGGTGGAAAAACTCTTGTTTATCATGCATATCTGCTGATATGAAGAGATATTTTTTGTAAGGAGAGATTGATTACATACTCCAAAAGATTGTGCACTACTGTCGTTCTGTAAGAATTTGTAATTTGGTTTTATTTATTAATAAATGATCACTTTAGTTAATGATGTTTAACATGATTGTTTACAGGATTTAACTGAAATAAATACTTATTTCAGTCTTTGAATTTATATTTTGAATGTATGATTTAATAATTAGATTGATACACTATTGTTGAATATTAAGTGTTAATTCATTTAAAAGTCTTCTCAGAATTATCTACAGGCTTAATTTTAGATATAATATGAGAGCTGAAATTTGCATAGGAATAGATAGTTATAGTCTTAGATTGGTAAGATGCCTTAAGATTTAGGATAATAACCGTTTTCTTGCATAAATAATGTATTATTTGAACTAATTCAGTAATTCATCATAATTCTTTGTAGTTCTTATGCATATTATAAAGAAGGAATTGGATATATTTTCAATAAGCACTTAAGTAACTATTTACTAAGTGTTTAATTGTTAGTATTTATGATAATGAGGAATCAGATCTTGTGAGCTATCTCATTGGTCTAATTCCTCCATCTTAATTCTAATTCTTTAATGCTTATTTTCCTGTTAAGTTATGTTGGCTCTCAATTGAGAAAAGGGTTACCCTTTCCTTCAATTGAGATAGTTAGATTAATTACATTGTAGACTTAGTCTTGCATGTGTTATCATAGATCTTACATTTTAGAATTACTTTACATTTAGATTAATTATACATTCTTAGAAGTCCTCTTTTGAGGCAAAAATTTATATTGGTTTGGTTGTTTCACAAAAACAACTTAAGGATCATTCTTCTTTCCTGAACAACTCAAAGAATTCATATGATAGCCCTAGCTATTAGCAATTAAAGACAAATTTAAAAGTTGATAGCAGTTAGCAGAAGGTAAATAGACCTAATTGAACCAGTTGGAGCCACTATCCCAAATGGAAAAGGAATTGTTTTAAGGTCTAGACCATGTGGTTATCCCAATGTTGTGGCAACGATTTTCGAGGTCTCAAATATTGGTTGCTGCTAGAAAATTTTCGTAATTGGATGGTTCCTTATTTTCACCTTGCTAGAGGACATCTTCCATTGTTGTTTGGTTGCATGGAGGGCTTCCATTTTGACTTCCTCAAAGAATTCCAAACCAACCTGAAGAACATCATTATGCACAGGTCCAAGAGTAGAAACAACACCTTACTATTCCATAAACTTCTCGTGCTTAATAAGGGTGTGCAAAGGGATCCTTAGATCCCCTCTGACCCAGAGTTCAAGGTTATTTTCCATTTTTCGATATATGTCATGAATGTTTTACCACTTAATTTGATTTTTAGCAAAAGAGATAAAGGCCTGGAATTTCACATTGCCAAGAAAAGGGCTACGATTTTCATCCCTATGGTCCTCTAAGAAAAAATTATGCATGTATAGTTCACACAAAAAGTATTTTACATGCTCCTCTTGTTGTTGAAAATATTAAATGAAATCAGATACACTATTAAACTTAAAGGGTTGTCCGAACTGAATAACTTTAATTTTAAGAAGTAGATATCATTCAAGTAAGAACAAAGCATAATTATTTATTGGGCACCTACAAGAAAAGTAATCAGAGTAATGGAGGAAATCTCCTTGATGTATTCTGAATATTTCTGAAGTTGGCCCTGCACCATTTCTATCTTCTTCTTTCCCTCCCCGAGCTTAGCATAAGTCTCATCCTTAGTGATGGACAATGATTTAAACTTCTATAATAAATCTTGGTGTTCCTTCCAGGGTATCACTTCTCCTTGGTACTGACTCATAATTTGTTGATGTTCCTCTAGTCTTTTATTCAACACCTGGAGAGTGACATCCGTGATCTGGGGTGTATGGACGTATAAATTTAGTCTGTATAACCCTATTAATGGAAATCAATGATTTCGTTTGGCTGTCTTGTTCAACTGTAATCATGGTAGAACTGAGGTATATTTTGGTTTCTGTACAAAAAGTAAGGTTTTATTCTATTTGTGTCTCTCCAGAATTAAGGAAACTTTCATTTTGGATTTCAGTTGTCCTAGTTTCCTGTTTCTTCTTATGACATCTTATGTTGTTTCTTAACCATTTTCTAAGTTGTTCCACTTTCTTTCTATACATACAGTAGGGTTTTCCAATTTGTGTGGTAGAATTAGTGGGAACAATAACAACATTTTTGGGTTCCTCAGTTGAGATTCTTTAATCAGCAGGAAAAATTACAGAGTCTATAAGGTCCTTATTGAATTGAATTGTATCAATTGGGTCTTTACTCATCCCCTAATGTTTGGGAGATGATAGAATTGTCCCTTCAAATGGAGAGTCTAGTTCTTTAACATTTTCGATGGATTCTCATGATTGTTCCTAACATGGGGGGTTCTAAGGGTCCTCTAAGGATTGCAATATCATTATCATTGGAATTAGGAGTAGAGGCTGAAAAATTAGGTGTAGGATTTCGTTCAGGAAGATAGTTGAATATCCTGCGTCCCTCTCAAAATTGAAAAGGGTTCCCATATTCTCCAATGCTTAGGTTATATCATCTTCATTAATTTTGCATGAATTACCATGTTGTGTGGGCTTCAAGGGATTTCTAGAAGATGTTCTCCTCTAGTAGTTGTTTGCTAGAGTCTGTGAATTGCATTGGTTTAGCCAGTCTATTAGACCTTCTCTGTTTAGCAAGTATGGATATTAGAAGAGACACTAATCTCTTCTCGACCCTAGTTACACTTTTTTATACTGGGGGTTGATCTTGTTCCTGAATGACCTCTCAACTTCTGGTTGCTCAAGTTCTATTACACGTGCTTCATTTTGGGGTGGTAGCTCATTATGTTCCACAAAAATCATCCAATTTACCTGTATTTGGTTGAATTCCTTGCCGATTATTAAATTTATAATATAGTGATGGCTGACCACAAAATTCTGGTCCTTTTCCTTACCAATTCTAGCATCTACTTCATGCAAAATGGAATTTCAAAAGAAAGGTATGTTTATGCTTACCTTTTGTTTCGACGCTGCCAACAACTTCAAGTGTCGAGGTCTTACTATCTCGTAATGACCATCACAAGTAATATATCTCTACACTATCTCCGCTAACTCCCTCCACGATTCTGGGAAGGAAGCAATGTGATAGCCTTTTCCTTTTCGGACCAATTCCTCACCAAGATCCATTAACAATAGCATAGAACTCTATAGTCAAGTATGTGTGTCTATCTATCTTTCTCCTTTTGTGGAACAACCCGTAACTTCTACCAGAATTGTCTCATTAACCATTATCTATCTTCCTCTCACTATCGTTACTCCATTACTTAAATTCTATGAGAACTCCAGAGCAACAAAGTTATCCAATCCTTGCAGTTGAGAAAAATATTTGGTCCATCCTACCTGCTCCAAAATTACCTGAGCTTGTTTGGTAACCCAAAGTCCAGGTGGTTTGCTTTGAATCAACCGACCACTCATACTTGCACCTCTTGTTTCTCAATAAAATGTTCAACAGCTGTATACAAAGTTTAAACCAAAAGTAACAACATTCAACATAACATACGCAAAGAAGATTACTTAAATAATTAATCATTTTTGTTGGGTGTGTTAGTCATATCATGCATGTGATGTATCTCATGCCCCCAGTGATAAAAATGTCAACCATGACCTTTGGAAACAAGGCAAGTCAATCATTACATTAATACACTTAATTAGCGTTGTGGTGCTTGGTCAAATCACACAAGAACACTTGGTGTAATGATAAGGCATACTTTATAAAAGGATAGGCTGATGTACTAATATATTTGTATGATAAAAAGAATATAAACAAAGAATAAATCATGGATAAAACAACATGCATGGGAAAATTATCTTTCAAGAAGAAAAATATAGTAGATTTAATAAATTTCCATTTTTATATAAAATATATGCATTTACGATGCCTAAGATAAAGATCTGTCCATATAGTTTAATATTTACCACCTTAGTGTTTATAAAATATTTCCATATAGGTGGTGGTGATTCCTCTTTGATTAAAATAAAAGGAAGTTAAAATGACACAAAATTGATATGGAAATCCCAATTATATTTTGATACCACAGGCAGAGCCTCTACTACTAGTAGGCATCCATATTCCAGTACCCTGTTTACTAAAAATTCATAAGTTTATTAGAGATATCTTCTCCAAAGGCCATTGTTCTTATGTGGTAACCAGTTAGTAATAATGCCACTCATGAGATCTAAACAAAGTGAGTAATCCGGCTTGTGATAAGATCTCTTGTCCTCTTACTAAAATGTCAAAGGCCATTACCCTGGCTTGGTAACCATAATGGGAATGTCACTATGTTAAGTCTTATGATCATGGTAGGTTGGCTCATAATGAGACCTCCTATCCTTATAAGAGAAAATGTAATCTTAAGCTCTCTCTCTCTCTCTCTCTCTCTCTCTCTCTCTCTGTATATATATATATATATATATATATATTAAGCTAACGAAAAGTTAGGAAACATGGTGGCTTATCAAATCCTTAAGAGTTAGGGATGGTGTAAGAATTATTGTGACACAGTTGTCATTTTTAAAGTGTCTTCTGATTTCCCATAAATTTATGTTTGAAGAAAATCACTACTTATAATGGAGAAGAACAAAAACTACTTAGGTGGTAATATTTGATCATGAACAATTTATGTTACTTTAGAAAATTAGGATTTGCGAAAAAAATATATTTTGATAGGATTTGTCAAATCAAATAAAATATTCTTCATAAGGTAATGAGTGAAATGACATTTTTATCACCATGATAAATAAAAGAAAAATGCTTCAAAACTGCAAAGAAAGTCGCATATTGAAGTAATGGTTGTACAGAAAGGAACAATAGTTGTTTACAAAGGGAACAATGGCTACTATGAAAGATAACTTTGATTGTGACGGATAAATAACAACTATGATAAGGAGATGCAACTATTAGAAAGGAAACAATTGTTATTAGCATCAAAAGTCGTCCTGAAAAAGAACAATTGTACCAAATGGAACGATAGCTATGATAAATGGACCAAAAACTATGACGTGAGGGAACAACAACTGAGATCAAACAAAATAGAAATTTGTGCCGATATGAACGACAATTGTATCCAAAGGGATAGCAGATGTAACAATAAGAACTACAAGCCCAATAAAACAACAACTATGTCGGAAGGAAAGCAATTGTGCTAAAGGGAACATCATATGTATCTTATTAGAACAACAATTGTAATAAAATATACAACGACTATGATGAAGGGAGTGACAACGACTATGATGAAGGGAGTGACAATGACTATGACTATCGGAACAACAATTGTTATCATGGAAATGAAAATTGTGATCAATAAAAACAACAGATGTAACCAAAGGAACCCAAAGGAACAATAGTTATTCTGTAAAGGAATAACGACTGTGACCATGGGAACAACAACTGTAATAATGAAGCATCAACAAAGGAAGATAAATTGTACTATAAGGGACAATAGTTATAATGAGGGGAATGGCACTATTATCTATAAACAATGTTATAATAAAATCAACAAGTTGTTTAAGAATTAGTTATCTTTCTTCCCTTAGTTTATTACAAAAAAAAGGACTTAACCAAATTTCATAAAATATATATATATATACACACATTATGTACAAAGTGAAAAGGTTTCCTTTAGATTTCAAGGAGATGTAGTTGCTAGGTTACTTCCTCAGTCAGCTACGATCTGGAAATTAGAATCATTACTTATCTCATGGTAAAAATAATCTCTTGTGAGTGGCTGGTGGTAGAGATGAAATTGATGTTCGTTTTCAGGAAAAGAGGTACCAAACTCACCATTGGTTGTCAAGGTCAGTATACCATTATCGTGAAATTTGAAGATTTCATAAGGTCCAAGCCATCTCATCTTAAGTTTATTTGGAATCGTGCAACAATGCCCAAACACCTTTTTGAAAAATCTTCCTGTTAACGAGGTGATCATACAACTTGGCCCTTTGCTATTTGTTAGAATTAATGGAGAAAGTTACAACCAGTTGTTTTAAGGATAGGATTGAGACTCTAAGATTAGGTTTGAGATCCGACTATCTAAGGAGTGGTTGAAATCGCACTATTAGTGCAAAAGCCTATATGTACAAGGTTCTCTGTATTGAATGGGCGTGTATTGTGTGAAGTGCTTGGGAACTCTCTAGGTATCTCACCTGGAGAGCCATTTAATTAATATATTATCAAGATTTTATCATGGTATCAGAGCCAAATAGCCTTGGATCTTGTTAAACTCACATGGACAGCAAGACAGATATGAAAGATAAATCAGTGAGTACGTTTTTTTATTAACATCAAATATACATTTATAGTACAACATATGACTCTTGGGTTTCAGATCCCAAGGTCTCTTGGACTGCTTTTGTGCATTCGACTTCCAGACTAACCCATTAGGATTAGGTGTCCAACATTCCCCCCCTTAATCCGAAGGGTTATGTATGAATCCAAGAAGAGAGCTGTAATACAAAATGTGCAAAAAATGCATGGCAGCACTAGGCTGAATGTGCTCTATGAAATGTTGGTATAATGGGCGGTGGTTTAAGGATGACCACCAACATTGGAACGCTTAGTGCAGTTCCCGGAACTCTTCCAAAACTGGCAAGAAACTGAAGTTTTCTGCTAGAGGAAGTGTTCTCAATCTGTGATGGTTTAAGGATGACCAACAACTCTGGAATGCTTAATGCAATTCCTGGAACTCTTCCAAAACTGGCAAGAAGCTGGTGTCTTCTGCTAGAGGAAGTGTTCTCAATTTTGTTCCCGGAACTCTTCCAAAACTGGCAAGAAGCTGAAGTCTTCTGCTAGAGGAAGTGTCCCAGATTGCCAACTGAAGGCATGTTCAGGTATCTTTGTCTCTGGCTACAACTCTGAAACTGGTGTGGCAGGTTGTGGCTCAGGCTCGCTTGATGTGACTTTGAAGCTTGTAGATGACCATCATTTTCCCCCCTGTCAGGTACAAGGTGAGAAGATGGAGAAAACTCAACTGCAAGACTTTTCAATACTCTGGAACAAGTTCTGACATGTGTTTAGAATATCTTCTTGGCTATTGATTCCCATTGCCAAGAAGCGATCCATCCAAGATGAATCTTTGTTCTTGCAGGATGTTTGTTTCTGAAGCATCTGTGTGAAGAATGGCTGGTTTTATGACAGCGCTTACATGGATGAAGATCAAAACAGTGATCTTTCAGATGGCCAACTCGATCACAGTGTTGGCATTTCTCAATCTGTTGTTGTTGTTGTTGTGGAAGAGGAGCAGATTCTGGAATAGCTGAAGCTGAACTGTCATGAGGAGTAGGTGAACTGTCATAAATGAATCCAGCACTCTGAAACTGAATGGGCTTGGCATAGTCTGGAATATGAAAGGACAAGTCCTTGTCATATCCAAGACCAGTTTTGTGCTTGTTGTGGACAAGTTGTTCCCAAGGTCTGATGATGGGCTTGGGAAGTGCAGATTGAGTTTCTGCATCTGCATGTACAACTGCTGCTTTATTTGAATGAACTGTAACATTATTAACATGCTGCTGATGGGTGGTTGTCTCAATGTTCTGAACAAAAACAGGTTCAGAATGGTGTCTATTTTGATGTAGCTCTTCTTGCTGTAGCTGTGATTCAAGCTGCAAAAAATCAATCTGTTCTTTTGCATTTTGCAAACAGGTTTGAATATTTCTGAGAATGACTTTATCAATCATGATTGTATTGTCGACAGTAGAATGTATCAAATTGTTTAGTAGTTCCAACACTCCATCAACCATTTTCCAACGATTTATATTATTGAATGCAATTCCAAAATCAAATAAAGGGTGCTCCACAAAGCAAGACTTCAAAAGCTACGAGAATATTTTGCAAAGACTGAATCGCATAAGAATGAAGTTGATTGATTTGATTTGATACTAAAGTGTGTTTCTGCAATGGACATGCGCATTTATGTAAACCGAGCAATGCCTGGGTTGTAGAGACTGTTATAACCAGCTTAATCAACGTAGATAATCGCACAGAAACTAGAGCACAGAGAATACCCACTCAATTTAGTGCGCACAGTGTTCAATGTATTTACAAGGTTAATGTTCAACTCCCAACAAGGCACGAAGAAACCAAGTCACAATTATATAATCACCATGATAGTATAATCCACGCTTTTGCAGAGATCCAATTTCGTTTGATTGAAGAGTCACCGTGAAGTTGGCAGGATTCTATATTATTCAACAAATGGGTGATATATTTGAGAATGAAAATGAGACCCCACTCACCATTGACGAGTACATAGAGAGCGTGGACGCCCAATTCCATTTCGCACTTCACGCATTATGCTTCTCAGAGACATCTCGATAGTTCTGTAATCTCTTGCCTTCAAAGCTTTCTTTCCAGACCGAATACTCAGCCACTGTTATCAGGCGTATTTGCTGTATGTTTTCCTGCCAATAATAGTGTTCACCTGCAGAGTAAGCCCATTCTCTTCAAAATCGTTCTCCAATGCATGGTTCAAGCATATATCAATCAACACGACCACACAACACCGTGACTTTCAAAACCATTCAACGCAGTCAACCGCACCACTGCATATGAAATTCAACGCACATTCAATTGTGAAGAGTCTTCTGGGTACGAGTGTAGAGTGGCTATATTATATTTTACAAGCTTTTAATGCTGGTGACTTAGCTCGGTATCAAGAACTATGTCATGTTCATAGGGAATGCTCTGTCCGATAACGCTTTCGTAACACATCTTCGTTCCCGTACCATAAATTGAAAAGCACCTGCGGTCCTCATCCAATTGATTTAGAGGGGTACACATAAATTTCAAAGGATGCAACATCGAACCAGAAGACGGCGCGAAGGGGCAGCCATGTGCCTGATCTCTCTCGAGCTCAAACCAAGTATATAACCATAGAAGATCCTCAGATTTGTTGGGGCCTTAGCGATTTGGGTCCTCAAGCTCGCACCTGTGCCTTAACAATTATGTTATCAGCAGCCGACGTGTGAGTGGCATGGCTCCATGAGCTCATCCCTCATCAGAAGTATCAACAGGAGTACAGGAAAATAAACTGCAACTTATGCATGCCTAAACCAATAATATGTTTCTATAACAGTCCAATATCCCAAGCAAACAAAAACTGCGCAATGATACTATTCACCTTCTCCAAATAATGTTGGACTCCACATAACTTGTGACTTTGCGGCTGTTGTGAACTCTTCTCTGGCGAACCGAGACCTCGTTCACAAAAATAAAACCGCAGAGCTGCTGTATATTCTATTGGCTTCAACTTCACGCAATTGTCAACAATTTTCCACAACTTTCACAACCAGCGTATGACCATCACATATATACGCATATACAGATTTTGGATCAACATATAACATAAACCAATACATGTGAATTTCATTGTTCAAGAGCACGAACTAATGCAATCAACACAGGTATATGTATAAAGGTGTTTCAACGCATACACCAAGGCAGTGTATACCAAAATAAAACCGCAGAGCCCCTTTAATGCTTGATAGTATTTCAGAACACTGAATAATGTCTCAGCTGGGAAGATTTATGTCGAAATAGAAAGGGCCCGGTTGGTTAGGAAGCTTGCAAAAATCAAGGAGGAGCAGGGTCTTATTGCCGAGGCTGCTGACTTAATGCAAGAAGTTGCAGTGGAGAGAGATCACATTCATGTTATGTTATGTGCAGAGTTAGACATCTTGCGCAGCTCCAATTCCCACGCATTCAACACAACACAATAAAATGAAGCAGTGCGCATGTTATCCATCCAAAACAATGGTCAAAACAGTGTAACATTTGGAATAGCAATGGCCAAAAACCTGTTGCAATTCGGGGACCAGAGCACCGCAGACGTAGAGTTAAAGTTAATCGCTTCAGACGGGACAGAGTACGAACGGAATCCTCTTTATCTTCATTCTCAAGTTCTGATAAAATCTGAATTTTATGAAACCATACTGTCTGAACGCTGGTCTACTGTTAAGCCGCCTATTAAAATCAAGATAACGAGCCCTTGCAACACAAACGGTAACGACAACGCAGTATGAGTGGTATCGAGTATTACAATAGACTGGAGCTGCAGAGCCGTTGGGTGGAGGCGTAGCGAAGGGAATTCATACCACCAGATTCGGATGCCTCAATGCAGCGAATCGATTCTTCAACGGTAGAATAAAATGCACAAAGAATGATGGCAAAGATGCACAGATGACTGACCATAGCAGTGAAGACTGTTACCCTGGGACCTGAGCAGTGGAGCAGACCAGGAGTTACAAGGACAGATGTGTAGTGCTGGCCAGATTATCTCAGGATAGAGCGCATGCAGTGTAGCGGCTAATTATATGGAGTAGCAGCGCAGACATTGTCAGGCAGTAGAGGCGCAGGAAGGCAAGGTGCTCAGTAGTGTCAAGTATGCGTGGAACGTTACAGATAATGAATACCAGGCCAGCGCTATTCAAGGGAGCTCAGACACAGGTAATGAAGACCACGCTGATATATTTGAGTTTGCAGATCTACCACGCCAGTTTTACTATTACAGGATTATGGGTAGAGATGCAGCACTGACATGCACATAAAAAGGCCACAGAAAAACAAGCGGCTCTGATACCATGTTAAACTCACATGGACAACAAGACAGATATGAAAGATAAATCAGTGAGTACGTTTTTTTATTAACATCAGATATACATTTATAGTACAACATATGACTCTTGGGTTTCAGATCCCAAGGTCTCTTGGACTGCTTTTGTCCATTCGACTTCCACACTAACCCATTAGGATTAGGTGTCCAACAGATCTCTTGTGAGAAGGAATGATATCATGTGACATCTGTGTTTAATTAATGTGTTGATAATGAATCCAAATTAGAGTCAACTCTCATGTGTAGCGAAGGCTGAAGTGCATCGAGGTTCCCAAATCGCCACCAAGCGCTACATGTTCTCCGTGGGGGATCGAGCTCTAATACCATGATAACAACTTGATAATCTATTAATTAAATGGCTCTCCAGATGATAATTGGTAATTGATAATACCTTGAAATCATGGTAGAGAAGGTTGAACTGATTGGGATGGGTGGCACTGGATATAACTCAGCTCAAGGTTCCACCGTAGCCATTACTTCCACAAGGGTATTGTTGGGTAATCCTCCCTCATCCTCACTGTATTTTAGCAAGGAATTCGAAGGCCATGAGCTCAACTCTATGCGTAGCAAAGGGGAAGCGTCGATTGTTGTGGAGGATCGGTGCTCTGATTAGCTAGAAAGTATTGTAGGGGTGGAGAGAATGCAAGAGCATAGAGAAGATGGGCACTCAAAGGCTTTGGTAGGCATGAGCATGTGAGGGGATGTTCTAAAGAGAGATATTTGATTTTTTGGTGTCGATTAAGGAAGGATTGGGTCATGGTATCTTTTCTCCCCACATCGCGTGGCTTATTAGGGTGTGCCTGGTCCCTACAACGACGTCGCAGATCAGAAGGTGTACCCCAAGTCAAAGGCCATTTCCTGTTACTAGTTTGAGGTGGCTTTTAAGGCTATGGAGATTTGGATAGCCAACTGGGCAATTCTTCCTGTGGAGAATTCATTGGGTAGAAGCATACATAAAAATTACAATCTTCTACTCTACTTTGGCAAGGCCATTGACATCAACTAGGCCATGCTTAGTAGATTTCTCTGTCTCTTGCTACTGAGACAAGATAGATTTGGATGAGAAGATGGTTTACAGTGGTAGCCATTTTTACTTTGATGAACTAACCGCTTCTCTCTCTCTTCACTGATAACATTCCAATGGCATGGCAAACTTTATTATGCTCCGAGGAAACCAACATTTGAGTTGCATGGGTGATTTTTAAGATTTTTTAATTAAAGTTTCAATTCTTTGATTATAAAAAAAAATATGGAGGCTCTTTATTGACATAAAGAAAGGTGCTTATTATTTCATAAAAAGGTGGCATAGAGGAGACTGAGGAAACAAAGATCACTCTTTCAGATGTGTATTCTTTTTCGTTGAGTTATGTTTTTGTTGCTACTTGTTCCAAGTGTCTTGACAGAGTCTAGGTTTGAAAAGATCAACTGGATGAGCCACATGAAGTTCATTGCAAAGACTTGGCAGAAGAAGACAAAGCTTGAAAGAATTAAAATTATCATGATCTCATGAATGTTGAAGACAACATGACTGACTTTTAGTTGTTTGACATTGGTAGTGAGAGGAAAAATTCTCCTACCAAGCTTATACATTCTAAAGTATTACAAATTATCAACCTACAATCAAGATCGAGGAGGATAAGATTTCAAGCATTCCATCTATGGGAAGGAAAACTCAAAAAGGAGGTGAAAATCTATCATTACCTCATGGCAAAGAAATTAAAGATGGAGCCTCGCCTAGGAATGAACAAGTATGGACTCTCAAACAAGAAGACTAAAATGAAAACTATGTTACCAAGTTTTTATGTACTATTGTAAGCCTAGCTGAGACTAGACCAGCAGGCATATGTTATTTTTTCAGTACCCTTTCTCCATTAAGGGGAAGTGTTAGAATTAATGGAGAAAGTTACAGCCAATTGTTTCAAGGATAGGATTTAGACTCTAAGATTAGGTCTTAGATCCTACTATCTAGGGAGTGGTTGAAACCACCCTATTAGTGAGAAAGCCTATATGTATTAGGTTCTCCTGATTGAATGGATGTGTATTGTGTGAAGTGCTTGGGCACTCTCCTAGTATCTCACCTGGAAATCCATTTAATTAATAGATTATCAAGTTTTTATCACTATTCAATAATTGTTTTGCATTGTAAAGACCATAGGTGTACCTCATCCAATTCATTAAGTTGTTGCAAGCATTACTTCTATGCTTTTGAGAAGTCCAGTCCAGTCCAACTTCTTTTGCAGTTTTAAGCATCTTTATTTCAAACTCAATCGGAAAGATAAGTTTCTTGCAAAAAACCAAATGATATGGTGAGTGACCGTAGTGTTACGCCACGTCATCTGGTAAGCCCATAATGTTTCTACAAGTTTAGTTGCCCAGTTCCCCATTCGCAAATACTATTTTTGTTAGAATTTCCTCCAGGACATTATTAGTTCTTTCCACTTGTTCGTTTTCTTGTGGGTGGTAGGGAGAAGTAATTTTGTGCTTAATATGATGATTCTGAAGGGTGGCTAAAATCTTATGAGTGGTAAATTGTGATCCCTCGTCTATTATTGCTTCTCCTCGTAATCTGTATCACACAAAAAGTTCAAATAGGAAGTTTATAACTACTTCTTTTTTGGCTTTTGGAAGGGCTACTACTTCCACCGACTTAGTCACATAGTCTGTGCGAACTAAGATGTACACTTTTTGGTTCACAGGTTGATTAAAAGGACCCATGAAGTCTAATGTCCATATGTCAAAGGGATCTATTACCAGCTGTGGATACAGAGGCATTTCGTTAGCTTGGTTAGGATGACCCATTATTTGGCATCTCTCATAGCTATGCACATACTTTTTGGAATATTTAAATATCATGGGCCAGTAATAGCCCATTTGGAGTACTGTGAGTCCATTTCTATGATTAGAAAAATACCCACCATAGGGTTCATCATGGTAGGCTTTCAAAATATCATAAATTTTATCCTCCCCGATGCATCTACGAATTTCAAAATCGGAGCCTGTGTGGAAGAGATATCTACCTATCCAAGAAAATTGATCACTATGCTGAAATTTTAATTTCCTTTCTCACTGTGAAAAGTATGCTACTCGTTTTCCTACTACCAGGTAATTCGCCACATCAGTGTACCAAGGTTTCTTTACTGTTACAGCAAACAAATGTTCGTCTAGGAATTGATCATCCACTAGTGATGGGTCAATTATCTTCGGCACTCGTGAAAAGAAATTTGCAACAATCTTATTTTCCTGGGCAACCTTTGATGGTAATATCAAACTCCTGTAATAACAACAACCATCAATCCGCCGGACCATTAGTAATAGGTTTTTTGGCTAAATATCTAATACCATAATGATCAATGTACAAAAATTCTTGGTGTCATGTTATATAATGAAGAAATTTATTAATAGCATATACAACAACTAAAAATTCATTTTATGTCACTATATAATTTAATTCAGTTGGTGTAATATTTTTGCTAATATAGTAAATGGCATATAGTTTCTTATCTTCTTCCTGTCCAAGGCCAACTCCTATTGTTGTACCTGATGCGTTTGATGATATATGGAAGGGAAAATTCCAATTCAGTCCTCTTAGTACTAGGGTTGTTGAAACTAGCTTCTTAAGATCTCAAAAAGCGATATCGCATTTATCAGACCATTCAAACTCTATGTTACCTATCAAAACATAAAACGGTGCAACTATTTTCAAGAAATGTTCTATAAATTTGTGATAATATTCGGCACAGCCATGGAAACTCAATAGGTTTGTTGGTGTATGAGGCATGGGTAACTTAAGAATTACCTCAATCTTTGCTGGATCTACTTGAATACTTGTAGAAGAAATATAATTTCCTAAAACTACACCTACGATCATCATCATATGGAATTTTCCATGACTAAGGCATAGTCTAGTAGCAATACATCATTCAATCATTTTTTCTAAATTCTTTAAAACTTTATCAAATTCATCACAGTACAAGGTAAAGTCGTCCATATACAACTCAAGTCCTTCATTAATTAAATCAGACAAAATACTGAAGATCGCCCGTTGAAAAGTGGCTAGAGTAGTACACAGCCCAAAAGGTAAGACCGTATATGCAAATGTTACCCATGGGTAGGTAAATGTGGTCTTATCTTGATCTTTGGGAGCAATTTGGGTTTGGTTATAACCGCTAAAACCATCTAAGAAGGAGAAAAACTTGTTCCCAGCAAGAGTTTCAAGGACTTGGTCTATAAATGGAAGAGTAAAATGGTCTTTATGGGTATCCTTATTGAGTTCTCTATAATCTACACAAATTCTCCACTTCTCATTCTTCTTGAGGATGAAAACTAATGGAGAAACCCATTGGTTGTCTGAAATAGGGTATATAAAATTAACATCCAATAGTTTTTGTAATTCCTATTTCACTATTTCCCTGAGATGTGGATTTAATCTTCTCTATGGTTTTCGAATAGAATAGGCATCTTTCTCTATATAAATGTGATGAGTACATAATTGTAGGTCAATACCCTTCATATCTGAATATTCCCAAAAAAATGTCTGTTTATATTTGTGAAGAATATGGATTAATTTTTGTTGTTGCTGGTTATCCAGATTGGCACTAATGTTAAGGGTTTTACTGTTAGAAAATTATATATTACGGAGCAATGGAACACATAAAATATTACAGAAATATAAACATAAAATACACATAAAACAAGAGAGACACAAATATACGTGGTTCACCCAGTTTGGGCTACATCCACAGAGAAACAACCAGTCCTGATTTTATTATATTATATTACATAAACGCAATACAATTCCCTCATATATAGGGAGGGGTTGCCTTCTACGGCAAAAAAACCCTAAATTAAACATAACTTCTATGGTCAGATCATTTTCCTAATGAATAACCCAGATTGACTAGAAATTACTAGACTTTACGAGGCAATTTTACATCTATTATTAGCTTTGGGGGCGCTGCCCCTGAACCCCCACCATGGGACCGCTAGCCCTCGGACGCCGCATCTGGGGGGGATCGGCCCCGTCGAACCCCCGCAGGGGGGAAAAGTCCCCCCAACACCACCCTACATGGAGGGGTGTATAGTATTCCTAGGGGATACATCCGCCTGAGACCTTTGAATACAGAAGATAATCATGCTCCAAACCCAACAATCTCCCACTAGGAGACTAATTATAGCAACTCCACTGCTGCTTCATTTGCTAGATAATGACTCCACTTTGGACTTGGTTGTTTCTCATACTTTTCATCATACATGAAGACCAATTGAAACTGAGCAGATTCTCAGTTTCTCCCTGGTTACAACTTTTGTTATCATATCTGCTGGATTCTGGCTAGTGTGTATCTTTTCTAGGTTCAAATGTCCATCTTCCAATGCTGACCTTATGAAATGGTACTTGAGATGTATATGTTTAGTCTTGGAATGAAATGCAAAGTTCTTTGAAATATGTATGGCACTTTGATTGTCACTGTATAACCTGCCCAACTCCTGCTTCTTACCCAATTCATCCAGAAACCTTTGTAACCAAATCATTTCTTTACTAGCCTCTGTAGCAGCAACATACTTTGCTTCTCTTGTTGAAAGTGCATGATCTGAAAATGTTGCTCTTAGGCTTCTTGTCTAACTTAAAAGAACCTCTCCCACTTCCAAAGCTTTAAACTTTCCCAAGTCTATTTGAGTAAACAATGTGGAAATAAGAAATGCTTGACAATATGGGTGTATGCTTGTATTTGTTTTCAACTGATTATTTACATTGGAATCTATTGTTTGTGCTGATATGGGAAGGTACCTAAACTGATATATAAATGGATATAACAGTAGTTAAAGTAGCAATAAAAACAAACACATAAGACAACAGTATAATATGGAGCTCACCCTGATATCATGGGCTACATCTCCTTGAGATCTAATCAACTTGATTAGGCTCTCTGGGATTATGGCAATAGTTCTTTTACAAGTGCTACACTTAACTCCAATGTTTTATAAAGGAACATTGGGCTTATAACACCCTCTTATCCCCTAGCTCTTGGATCTCTTCGACTTTCTAGCTCTGGCTCCTGGCTTTGGCTCTGGCTCTTGCTCTGGCTGTGGCTCTGACTCTAGCTCTAGCTCTCTGGCTCTAGCTCTGGTTCTAGCTCTCAGCTGTCGCTTTTAGTGCTTGCTCTGACTCTTGGATCTGGCTTCTCTAAGCTCTTTCTCCCGGCCTTTTACTTGCCTCTGTGAGTCGCTCGACTTCCAAGCAACTCCAACAACAATATGCTACTATTATTTGAGCTCTCTGGCTTTTCAACTCGACCTCTGAGTGACTCCCCAGACTCTCTGTGCAGTCAACATCTTCTAGTTGTTTTATTTTTTTCTCTCCCTCTTACTCTATGTCTGTTCGTGGCTCTTAGAACCATTCTATTCCCTGATTGTTCGTTTCCTCTCCCAGCTCTTTGGATCTCCTGCCTCTGTGTTGGAATTCCCTGCTCTACGTCATCATCACTGTAACACTTCACAGAGAGGTGGCCACTTGTCTCCTCACGAGATGAGCAAGGAATCATCCATGCAATCTCACGAGTTGATCAGGCAATCCTGCATGTAATCTCATGCACCTTGCACGGTCCATGATTGTCCTATTCATCCTTTCTAAAACACCATTTTCTTGTGGTGTTCCTAGATCTATCTTCTCTCTGCGAATTCCATTCTAAAAATAGTACCTATCAAAATCTTTGCTGCAATATTCGCCTCCATTGTCTGATCTAAGACACTTCAACCTTTTTCCTGTCTCATTTTCAACCAAAGCCTTCCATTTCTTGAAAGTATCAAATACATCAGATTTACTTCAAATATAATAAATCTAGGTTTTTCTGGTTGCATCATCAATAAAAGTAACATAATAACTTGAGCCACCAAGAGATGATACTTGAGCAGGTCCCCATACATCTGTATGCACAAGCTCTAATTTTCCACTCTTCTTTTCCTTCCCAACCCTAAGGAATCTAACTCTCTTCTGTTTTCCATAAACATAATTCTCATAGAATTTTAAATCAACATGCTTCAAACCTAGGAACAAATTTCTTGAGTAAAGAATTTGTATCCCCTTCTCACTCATGTGCTCGAGCCTATGATGCCACAATGTTGTATCTTCTCCTGTAGAGGTTAAAGCATATACAAAACTAGAAATACCATTTCATAAATACATTGTGCCAACCTTCGCTCCTTTCGCTATTACCAAGGATCCTTTAGTGGCCTTCCAGGTTTTATCTTTGAAAGTAGTTACGCAACCTTCACCTTCCAACTACCCTATTGAAATCAAATTTTTCTTCAGATCTAGAACATGCCTTACCTCCTTCAATAGCCACTGATTTCCATTTTGTTGTTTTATGAAAATTGTACCCATTCCAACGATTTTACAGGGTTTATCATCACCCAATCGAACCTGTCCAAAATCTCCTTGAACATAATCATGAAAATGTTTCTTATCAGGTGTGGCATGGAATGAGGCCCCTGAATCTACCACCCAGGCATCAATAATATTTTCTAAAGAAAGAATCAAATCATCTTGCAACACATCACCTATTACGTTCGCTTCATGATTGTTTTCTTGTTGCGCATCTCCTTCTTTTCCCTTCCGAGACTTGCAGTTTTTCTTCAGGTGTCCTTTCTTCCCGCATTTCCAACACACTTCCCCAATCTGGACTTGGATATGCCTTTTCTTGACTTACTGCGATATCCAGGGATCTTTCCTCTTTCCATTTTTCTTCCCCTAGTCTCTGCAATCAAAGCATTACCTGATGTCTCACCGAAGCTTTTCTATCACATTTCCTCGTTAAGGATTACAGGGATAACATCATCAAACTTTAAAGTACTAGATCTAGAGACAGAGTTACTGATGGCCATAACTAAACCATTCCAACTTTCTGGAAATGAGCACAGAAATAATAGAGCCCTAACTTCATCATCAAAATTTAACCCTATAGAACTTCACTGACTTGTAACTATATTAAAATCATTTAAATGATCAGCAACAGATCCACCTTTTGACATCTTCATATTAAATAAACGCTTCATAAGAAATACCTTATTTGAGGCTGAGGGTTTTTCATATAGTTTGGCCAATGCCAACATTAAACCATCTGTTGTCATTTCCTTTGAAATATTAAACACTACCGATGCCGCTAGGCACAACCTTATTGTTCCAAGTGCCTTTCTGACGAGAATATCCCATTTTGTGTTTGTCATACTCATCATCTTCTTTGTCTTTCCACTCAATGGTAGGTACAGATCTCTCTGATATAGATAATCTTCCATATCCATCTTCCATAGCTGGTAGTTTTGGCCGTTGAATTTTTCAACCCTAAACCTACCATCTTCTGCCACTAATCCCACTCAAACCAAGAACCCTTCTCTCCTGCGAGTTTATCAGCCAAATAGACCTTCGGTTCTGATACCAGTTGTTAGAAAATTATATATTGTGGAGCAATGGAACACATAAAATATTGTGTAAATATAAACACAGAAAATGCATAAAACAAGAGAGACCCAAATATACGTGGTTCACCAAATTTGGGCTACATCCACAGAGAAACAGCCAGTACTTTTATTATATTATCCAACAAATTGAAGATATACAACCTACAACAGATCCGCTGTAACACCCTATTTGCTCTCAATCTCCTCTCTCTTCCTCACTCAGAATACAGATATACATAGACACAATATAATTCCCTCATATATAGTGGGGAAAAAACCCTAAATTAAACATAACTTCTACTGTCAAATCATCCACCTAATGAACGACCTAGATTGACAAGAAATTACTAGACTTTTACCAGGCAATTTTACATCTATTTTGCTGGGTTTATGCATCCGTTTGAGATCTTTGAATATAGAAGATAATCAGGCTCCACACCCAACATTTACCTAGTTCAATTTCAATTGGTATGCTATTATGAACAATAGCCGTGGGTATATGATCATTATTTGGAATTTCTAATGGATCCTCCTAGGCTTCATTATCAAGTATAGCTTTCAACATTTGACACGTTGTATTCCATATGATAGATGTTATGTTAATGAAGTTGTTAATTGTAACATCTTCTATCTAGTTTTTAAGTTTGAGGAATTCATTTAATGTAAGAGGGGAGCATAGGTTTTCTTCCTGGTATCTATTTGGGAATTGTCGACGATTTTAAATAAGTAGGATGGGTTTAGCAGGGGGATATTAGATGAGGTTTTTTCTTGTGTTTCCCTTGGTAATTATCATGTTTCCTATTTGTCATCCTATATATGCATCTATTGTTTCAAACCATGGCCTCCCTAATATCATAGGGTGCCCGCCTAATCTATTCCTTGGATTGATAACAAAAAAGTATATATGGTATTCCCAAGAATCCACAGAGACAATAATTTCTTCCAGAGTATCTTCAGTCCTGACTATTGATCTATCATCTAACTCTAAAAAAGTTGAGGTCGGCTTCATGGTCATGATACCAGAAATACGACAGGTCTCATGAGTTAAAATATTGATGACTGTGCCTAAATATACCAGAGTATTTGGATAGGTGAAACCCTGAATTTGGATAGTTACTACTGTATTTCCTGGGTAATCGTACTTTAAAGGTACCTAATTTCCTAAAATGAGATCAGATGATGTTCCTATAACGTGAACTATTGGTGGGTCTTTGGTTTTCCTTCCATGCTTCTTACTGCATAATTCTGTGATTGCTTTAGCATAGATCAGAATACCTCGTATATCCTGAAGGAGTGAAATTTTTATACATAAATTATTTAAATCCCATAAAAGATCAACATCAAGATAAATAGTGGGTTTAATTACACTAAATCTTTCGGGGAATGAAGGAGAAGCAATTGTAACTCTATCAATACCTTGTTGTTTGATTGCAACAATGGTTGGTTTTGTTTTAGAAATAACTACAGTTGGAGGGTTCACTACAGGCTTCTCCTATATGCGTGTTTCATTTTCTTCTAGTTCCTAATTATCTCTTTCACCTTTGGGGAAAACAATCACCCAGATCAGTCATAATTCATTGCACTCAAGAGAATTTACTTAATAATTCGAACTTTCAAGAAGTTGTACATATTAGACAGGTCTGTTATTCAGATTAGGATTTGGCTAAGTTGGCAATTGTGGATGTATTGGGGGTTGGGGGTTTGATGGTAATTGAAATGGAGATTGTAACAATGGTTGAGACTAAGCAAGAGTGCCGAGATGTAGATTCATTGGTCCTACAAGGCACCACCAGTTTTGAGGCCACATTGAGTTTTGCATAGATGAATTATTCCATTGCAAAGGATAGGGGTTATTAGCTGCCTTCTACCAGGATGGGGTGAAGTATTGTTGATTTGGCCATACAGGTCCAACAAATGGTTGATTTGGCCAAGGCGATGCGGCATAAGGATGGGGTTTCCAAGTGGAGCTAAAATATGGTTGTCCCTGCCATGTAGATCCATGAATTTGTTGTTGAACATACTGTCCTGAATAATACGTAGATGGATCTCGCATCATACCTAAAGGACATGCTTCCAATTGTTGTCATTGTGCCCTAAGAGATGGTGGTTTTGGATCTTCCCTAGCTTCTTTGAACATGGCCTTTGATCCTAGTAGTGATGCACATCGCTACGTTGAATTTAGTGTAGATAGTGCATATTTTAATCGTATCTAGTGGACATTCCCTTTGTATATGTTTCTTTAGGTAGTGTGGATAGAATATGGTTGAAGCTCATTCCACTTCGGCTTGTTTCTATTTAGCCTGCAAGATGTCTAACTGTGTATTTAATGTGCCCAAAATGTCATTTTAAAAATCTTCTAAAAGATTACCAATCTCTTCTCAAGTTACGTCGCCACCTAGAACTTTGTTGGTTTAAGTAAGAGAATCACTAATTCCAGATCGAGTCTGCATACTTCTTCGTGAGCACCTGATACATACTGTAACAATATCATCATATTCTTCTTGGGAATATCACCTTTCCCCATCAAATTAAGTGTTTCCATCCATTCATCTTTCATGCCTTTAATTAAAGTAGTTTTAGGCACTTCTTTTGGTAAAGTGGTATAAGGTGATCTCTATAGGTTGTACTGAAATGTCTCAATGTATTCCTCTAAGTTTTTAGTATCCTTTGTAATGATTTTAAATATTTCATCTTTTAAGTCGCTAGATGATCCGGACTTAAACAGGAACGCAACAAATTATAGGGATAACCATAAACATAGATATGTAGCGGAAATAATACTTCATTTCATTAATGTAAAATACTGAAATATACTTACAAACAATAATGGAAATAAACTAGCTAGGGCGATGGTAGCTTATCTCTGAGAAGAGATGTGGTGGCTACATGCCTCTGAACTATGTTACAATGAGGCTCAAATGCCTATTTATTTTTGAGAAACAATGGAAAACTCTTAACATTCCAAAACCTAACCCTAGAAGATGAAACACCAAACTGTGGGCCCCGTTTGGGTAAATTGGAACATCAACTTCCCGGGGTCATAACTTTGGCATACGATCTCCGTTTGACGTGTACAATAGCTTGTTAGAAAGATCTATCCAAGCACTACCACTTTGGGAAGGACAACATGGTCCATGGACCTATGTTGCCCCTAGATTTCCAAAAAAACGTTGTTTAGGGCCTCAAAACGGCTCTGGAAGTTCAGGACCTGAAAAACTGCTAAAAATAGTAAGTTGTGGTACAATCAAGGAAACTGGAAATGCTGAGAGAAACAATGGTGGGGGTCCACGTGGACTTGGCAGGTGGCCACTAATATCCACCTGGATCATTCCTCCCCCCTTAGGAAGCAATGGTCCCCATTTCGTTGAGTTCCTCCATGAGATGAGGAAACTTTTGCTGAACTTGGTCCCTGGTGAGCCACTTGCCCTAGTGAAGGAGTTGGCCTGCTTTGACAACTCGATACAGTTGGATATTCTGTTGGCGAGTGTTCTTGATCTGTGTGTCCATGATCTGATCAGTTGCAGCTTGTTCCATGCAATCTGGATTTAATTTTGTGGGTGTGAGTTATTCTGCAATGTCAGATGTGTCTAGCAATGGTAGAAAGTATGGCTGAAGGTGGTCCACATTGAACACTGGGTGCAGGCGAAGGAATGGGGGAATACTAAGCTCAAATGCATTGTCTCCCACAGCCTTAGTAATGGTGTAAGGACCATATCAGAGTGGTCTCAGTTTTTGATAGGCTCTCGTAAGGCATTCCTTTTGCAAATGCAACCAGACTTTTTCGCCCACCTAAAACTTGTGTGGCACCCGCTGTTGATCATGTCACTGCTTATACTTGGCATTTGATTTCTCTAGAATGTCATGGACCTGCTGGCGAATATGTTGGATGTTCTCAATGAAGCTGGTTGCCTTATCTGTTTCGGACTAGACATGAGCCGAATCTGTGTGAGTAGCTGCAAGTGGCATGGCCACATCAATGGGGCATAGTGGTTGGAATCCCAAGCCCACCTTAAAATGGCTGTGGCCAGTCAAGCTGTGAAGAGCTCGGTTGTAACTGTGCTAAACATAGGGGAGGATCTCGTCCCATGTGCGTGAATGCTTTGAGTTGTACATGTGCAGAATGTGTACAATCATCCTATTGACAACCTCTATCTAGCCATCAATTTGAGGATGGAAGGCTATGGACTTAATGAGTTTGGTGTCCAGCATTGACCAGAGACTAGACCAAAATGTACTAAGGAACCGACTGTCCTGATCTGAGATGATAGACTGTGGGATCCCAAAGTGCACCCACACTTGTTAAAAGAAGAGTTTAGCAGTGGCTTCTGCTGTGATATTCTTCTTGCAGGCCACCATAATGGCCATCTTTGAGAACCTATCAATGGCCACAAAACACAGTCATTCCCATGCTTAGTGGAAGGAAGGCTTGACATGTAATCCATGGAGATGGATTCCCAAGGTCTACTAGCGGTAGGCAGCGGGGTATAGAGGCCTTGCTTCTTGATGGTTGGTTTGGCAATGGCACAGGAAGTACATGATCTGATGTACTTCCCAACATCCTGTAGAAAATTTAGCCAATAGAAATACTTTTGCAGTACTACCACCGTTTTCTCGACCCCGAAATGCCTGGCAGCCTGACTGTAGTGTGCTTCCCAAATCATCTTGGCACGCTCACTTGAAGGAACACATAGGTGACCCAAGTGGCATAACAGGGCATCCTAGAGGTGAAAATCTGGAACATGCCAACCCTCCAAGAGTGTCTGGTATGTGTGGCCGAATTGTAGGTCGCTTTTGTAGAGAAGTGGCCAATCAGAAGTTTCGTGCCCACAAGAGTTGAGCACGGTGGTTAACGCCATGATCGATGGTCGACTGAGGCAATCTGCAACATTATTGGTGTTGCCCTTCTTATACTTGATATTCAAATGGCACTGTTGTAGGTATGTAGAACACTTCTGATGACGATAGTTCTGCAATTTCCCTTGGGTTTGTATGAATTGCAGGGGTCGATGGTCTGTGTAGATGATCGTTTCCTTCCCCAAAATGTAATGCTTCCATTTTCGACAGGCCTGCACAATCGAATACATCTCTTTATCATAAGTGGGATACTTTTGGACTGCGTCTGAAAGTGTTTCACTATGATATGCCACTGGATGCCCTTGTTGAGTAAGGACTGCCCCAACAGCATAGTCAGAGCATCTGTCTCGACCTCAAATGGTTGTTGTAAATCTGGTAATGTGAGCACTAGTGCGATGCAGAGGCGATCTTTCAACTCTATGAATGCCAGATGTTGAGATTCAGACCAAAAGAATTTGCTTTCACTCCTCCCTTGGTGACTTGACTCAAGGGCCAAGTGACATGAGAAAACCCCAACACGAACCTGCGGTAGAAGTTGGCAAGACCCAGAAAGCTGCGGAGCTCTATCAGAGTGGTTGGAGATGGCCAATCCTGAATGAATTGGATCTTGGTTGGATCCACATGCACCCCTTGTTCATCAATAATGTATCTCAAATACTGAACCTAGGTAATGCCAAAAGTGCATTTCTCCAAATTGGTAAATAGGTTGTGTTTCTGCAGTGTTTGGAGAACCTGTCAGATGTGGTGGAGGTGCTCTTCCCAAATCTGGCTGAAGATCAAAATATCATCCAAGTATACTACTACAAATGAGTTGGTGAATGGCCGCAAGATGTCATCCATTAGCCTCATGAAGGTTGCAGGAGCATTCGTCAACCCGAAAAGCATAACCAACCATTCGAAAAGGCCCTACTTGACTTTGAAGGTAGTCTTCCACACATCAGAGGGCTTGATTGGTACCTGGTGATATCCTGACTTCAGATCGATCTTGATCAAATATGTTTCCCCCTTTAGTTGGTCCAGGAGGTCATCAATCCGCGGGATCGGGTACCTATTACAAATAGTGATCTTGTTCAGTGCCCGATAGTCAATACAGAGCCTCCAAGTCCCATCCTTCTTCTGTACCAACACAATCGGGCTCCCACAAGGTGATGAACTCGGACGGATGTGACCTTTTTGCAGCAGCTCCTGAAATTTCCTCTTGATTTCATCATTCTCCAGAAAAGAGCGCTGATAAATTGGTCCATTGGGTAGCGGCGCACCTGGGGTCAGATCGATGGAGTGCTTGACCTGACAGTGTAGAGGAACCCCTGCAGGGGAGGTGAAGATGTCCTCGTACTCCTCCATGACCTTTTCCATCTGTAGTTGTCATGCGGAGGGGCCCTGTCTAGAGGCCGTGGCCACCATCTTCTTCTTTCCTTAAGGGCGTATCATCAGGAAAACAAATTTCCCAGTTTTGGAAATGATCTTATTGCATTTTTTTGCAGTAATCAAAGAGATGGAGGTAGGTGGTACTACCTCTGGTATCCTGTACAACTTATTTCCCAATGTAATAATACAACACGGGGCCTTGATTCATACACAACATGTCGCTTCCACAAGTATGGTTGTCCTAATAATACATCACAAACTTCAAGGGGAGCAATGTCACACAATATCTCATCTGTGAAGGGCTTGATGTTGTATGGAAGGTGACACTGTTGGCTCACGTAAAGATCCCGTCCTTGGTGAAGCCACCTGATGGCATACGGTTGTGGATGCGTTGTGGTTGGTATGCCCAACTTCTTCATAACCTCTGCCGAAATGAGGTTCTTTTGGCTCTCGCTATCGACAATGAACTATAGCGGGGAGCCCTTTACCCACATTTGGGAGTGGAAGAGACGCTCCTCTTGTTGAGGGGAAAAATGCCTATGCAGGACGATCCTATCCACCTAAGGTGTGACAGTGCCTTAGCAACAAACAGAGACAACTATTCTAGTATTCTTCCTTTATGAATTAAGAATGAAGAGAGATAGATGGACTAACCGGTGTCTTCCGTTTGTCCCTCGATCCGGCTTCCCTTCTCTTGGAGAGTTCCCAGCTACTTGCCTTCTCGCTCGGCCAGCTTCAAGAGGTTTCTGCAAGATCACAAGAAGAGAATACTACACAAGACATGGATTCATATTCATAACTAGTTCAGGATTAGAAATAAACTAAACATACTAATGCAATCATACATCAAAGATACATCAGTATATAGGAGAAACCAAGATAGCTTTATTGATGAATAACAAGGTTCAGGAAGAGATACAACCCAGAGGGATCCAATCCAGCATCTCCTTCCCAGAAAATGGAATTCCTATCTTCACCCCCTTCAAAGCATTAAGAACCCAATGATTCCAATCTCAAACCAACAGCAATTCTTTGCAATAACAAAATTCCAGCCCCCAGATCTCATGGAGGAGAGATCCATATATAGATGTTTGGAGATAGGATGAGTCAGCTTGAGATCTGACTAGTTTCCTCTCCCTCTGTCAGTTGTTGATTCCACTTGGAGGTTCTTGCTTCCACTTGGAGATTTGGAACCTCTTACTCATCACCAGTCGAATTCCCTGAGGCAAGTGTCATTTTGGAAGCTTCCTGGGTTCTGACACCTTGAAAAATGCACTTGCCACATGTCCACTCTCGCTCAGTGTAGGTAGCCAGTGTTGCCTTTGACATTCAGCGCAGGTAGCCAGTGTTGGCTTTGACATTCAGCGCAAACAGCTAGTGGAGCCACTGAAATGATCCTGAATTGACTTGTTTTTTAGCAGTTTCTGGTGGAGAAATTCTGTGAATTGCTGTGGTTTGTTAGCCTTGTTCCTCTAGGGGTAGGAACAACATGTTTAGGGACTTTGGATCCCTTAGATTATGGACATTTCATGCTCAATGCTGTAAGGCACAAAAATGTCTATAACAGTTGCCCCCTAAAGTATGAGGTTGTTTATCGGGTGAAATGCTTTATCAGGGGGATCCGAAGTTCATCCAATGCTGGGAGGAGACCTGTAATAAGATACAATACAATACATTATTTTTCATACTGCTTTCATGATCTAGCTGAGACGGGCATTCCCATGCTCAGCTTTATAAATTCATTTTTCTGTACATAGAACAGACAATCGTCTGATGGTAGACTGATAATTTTGATGAAATTATCATCCTTTGAGTAGGATGATTATCTGCTGCAATGATGTACATGTCAATGTATTTATCTTTCCTGAATATATCTCGCAGCTCGGATGGATGAAACTAGATCCGGGGTCTTCAAACGTTCAATCTTCACTCTAAGTACAAGTCGATCCATGTGAGAAATGTTCTGAAGTCGAACATGGAAAGACATCGCTTGATTACCGGTCAATGATGTAAACCATTAACAAGCGCGAGAGGAATCACCGATAATGATAATGACCCTCAAGGTACTGCAGTACATTTCACGTGGTGTGAATAAAGGACTTGGCGTCGAACACCACACAAAATCTTTCAGTCGAAGGTCATTGATGTATACCTGTCGCTGGAAGTGAGAAACTTGCCATTGAGGCATGCAAGCTTCAAAGTACTGAAGGGGTTGTTCCTAGATCGACTTCTTCGATAATGAGCTGATGTCGACAAGAAGTGATCCGTCAAAGGAGGGCCTTAATGAATCCAACATCAGTGACACGGAACGGAGCTAATGATTTTGATGGAGGTGAAATCGATCTGTGACATATGATTCAGGGTGGCGGTCATGAAAGGATGAAGGATAATGTATGGCAGTGGATGGGACACGGTTGACTTTTCTGAACGAATTCTCTTGAACATATGGCGACACTGATGCGATGGATTGGTAGCATTACCCCAAATATGGATGGTATGGCGAGACCATGGATGTGACCGGTGAATGAAACAACCCAACCCGATTGTGGTACGGAGGAAAAGTGTCATGTTCAAGAGCGACTTGCTACCATCAAAGTTTTCTTGAGTTTCTCCCAATTTTTCCCCAGTCATTGCTGACCAGTACCTCTTTATTTTTGTCAAGCTTGAGGAGGATAACATATGCTTGTTCTATAACCTGCCCTTCGGGCAAGCCCATTGCTATGTTTTAACGAGCCTAGCAATAGTGAAACTCGTTCTCGTCTAAAGACAAGTTTGTCGCTATTTAATGATTTTAACGAGTCTAACGACAAAGATAACTCGGTCCTTTTCATTTTTAGAGAGTCTGAAAAGGTACATAAAGTTAACTCCAAAAGTCCTTTTTCGTCATCTAATCCCTTAAGTCCGAAAAAAGTATAAAACAATACAGAAGGGATGAGTTTTCAATAGTTTTAATGAGCCGAATAAAACAAGCGCTCGATCTTTTTGTGCAATAATCCCTCAGGTCCAAAAAGATTAAAATCTAGAGGAGGGATAGCACTTCCTGTCCCTTTAACGAGAAGGAAGGCCAAGGACTCGGCAATCCTTTCATATGTTACGAGTCAGTTGAAAAGAGCTTAAAGAAGACTCATCTTTTGAGGAACGAGTGATAAACAGGGTTAGCAGCTGATTCCAGGTATAGGTTGGAATTTTCCAATCACGGCAGTGTCACAAGGATGGCTAGTGAAATCACTCTTCACAGCTGTTCCTCAAAATGGGTAAACAATCATATGGAAGTGAACGGTCAGCCAAATGAAAAGTGGAGGTGACGGTGCAAACACGACCAAGGCTTTAATGGTTGATAAGGTTACATTCACAGTGGTTATTTACCGGGTAGGTTCATTTTTTATTTTAAAATGAGCTTAAACGCTGGTGGAAACACTTGCTCATTGCTTATGTTTATTTTTTAACGAGCACGAAGTCCGCGTTAAAACTGCTCGGATCTTGCGTTTATTTTTTAACGAGCATGAACTGTGTGCTAAAACTGCTCGAATCTTGCGTTTATTTTTTAACGAGCATGAATTGTGTGCTAAAACTGCTCAATGATAAGTTTGCATGCCCTCAGCATAACAACGCAAATCGAGGTGCATGCCCCCCAAGCTTCATTGCATTCAACTTGGTGTTTGGAATGAAGGTTTACCTTTGAGATTTGGAAAGGAGATTGTTTCATTTTTTAATGAGGTTGATACAGTAAAAGAACTATCCTCATGACTCCTTGTTTCATTTTTTAACGAGGTTGACACGAGATTAGAACCGTCCTCGGAGCCCACTGTATTTACAGTATTTCTATCAGGGCGATGATCCATGCTGACAAAATGTTTAGGAATCTTCCGAATCCATTAGATATAGAAGATTTCATATTGTAGGTTTCCACTGTGGCCACTCCCGCCAGATTACTTGCAGGCGGTAGCGCAAAAGTACCCATTAAGGCAGGGTCTTTTAGGAGACCTACTCCAATATTTTGAAGCAAATGATTACTTCCATGGATCATTGGAATGCTTCCCGTAACTTGTGAACTGTCGGGGAGGAAAGTTTGTTGGTCGATGACTGTAATTCCTCCTTGAAAGGGAAATGAAATCTTCCTGAAGTAGGTTGACACAACTGCGGCCATGGCATATATCCAGGGCCTTCCCAGTAGGATGTTGTAATCAAGGTTTCCATCAATTACTTCAACATCAATTCCTACTGTTTTGCCCCCTAGTTCAACTTGCAAGTTACTTAAAATCCCGTATGGAGTGTATGATCGTCCATCAAATGCTTTTAACGTCGTTGACGATCTCGACAAGGGTGGTGAGCCTAAATTATTCCAGCAACTCATCGACATAATACACGTAGATGCCCCCTCATCAATAATTGTTCGATGAACAGTTTTGTTGAGGGCTTTCACTTGAATAAGGAAAGCTAGTTGAGCTGGTAACTGAGGGTCATATCCTTTATGATCAAAGGCGACAAGATTGGAATCCCTTGGGCCAATCCCACCTATTGCTGATAATAAATCTTGCTCTTGGGAGGGGCAATTTTGCGGTACCTCAAGCGTCGACATAGCGGACGGCGATTGGGCCAGGTCCTCTATTATATTATAATTCTGTGCTATTTTTGCACGAGGATTAAATGTCGACTTGTACACTACTCCCTTTGGCGACTTTATCATTTGCTCAGGAATGGTGGGTGGCACAACTTTGGTCAAAGTTGTTGTCGAACTACTAGGTTGTTCATTAGCCTTGTTATTCGACACCTGTGGATTCTTGTAATCTTTATTCCTTGCCAAAGCATCATTTTGCTGCTTTGAGATAGACAACATAAGCACTTGGGATCGGGAAGCATTTTGATTAGCAACCAGTTTGGTACCCGGGCTTGGAAACAGATCAGTCCATATTGCCGAGGTTTTTGAACTCTTAAAGAGTTTCTTAACTTCAGCTATATGTGGACAATCTCTTGTCCAATGATCCTCATCGCATATATGACACCCCGCAAGGGGTTTCCTTTTTCTCCCTTTCTTTTTCTTCTTTCCCCCTGGTTTCTTCAGTTGTTTGCCCTTGTCGGTCGACGCGACATTTACTTCCGAGGCAAGAAGTTCCTCATTTGCATTTTGACTGGAAATCTTACGGGCCCTTTTAGATGTAGCCTTTGTCGATTTCGTGTCTGTCGTGCCAATCACGCCATCGATGGTATGAGAGTCATTGTTTGATTTAGGAGGTGGAGGAATTGAGAATTCCGGTCTAGGGGCGTCAGGTATTTTGTCGTAGAGCGTGCCAGATTGAGTATAGACCAAGTCCAAATATTGCGCATGAGCGATGACTTTCTCTTCCGTTACGACTCCCCCCTTTGTCACATCTTCCGTGATTGTAGGAAGTAAGGATTTGATAAACCATTCAGCTAATAGCTGATCAGGAACGTACATTTTTACCATCCTACGACGACGTCGCCACTCATGTATATGATCAGATATGTGAGTGGCCGTTGTCAGTTTGAAGTTGGTTAGGAGTTTCGTTCCCGTTTCATACCTTATCGGTAATTGAAAATGGGTTAAGAAAGTCGTGGCTAAGGTACTGAATTTGTTGAACGAAGCTCTAGGCAATTCAATATACCATTTTGCTGCTAGACTAGTTAACGTCCTCTGAAAAAGGCGAAGCCTAATTGAATCATCGTTTAGGGTGTTTGATGAACACCATAGATGAAAGGTCATCACGTGATTCGATGGATCTTCACCTGGATTTCCATTGAATTTAGGAATGTCAGATGGAAGTTTGTGAGGAATCTCTGGCCACCAAGGGGCGTAAGCAATTGGATTGTTTGTTAACCGGTGTAAATCGGGTAACTCTAAAGTTGCCACGAATGGTAACTGTTGATTCAGGTTAGGTGAAGCATACCCAGGGTATGATGGAATCAACTGAGCAGTGAGCCTTTGCGTACCAGCATAATGTAATTGATGTTGGTATGACTGATACGGTTGGTGGACTTGACCACTGTAAAGTGGTTGGTTTTGACCGTTTTAAATATATGGCTGTCCACTGTTCGTAAAGATTTGCTGCTCAAAACCTTGGTACACTTGCTGGAATTGTGGTTGTTGGTATTGCACCAGCCACGGTTGTGAAGCCATGTTCTGTTGTGCTATACTAACCGTTGGACCAAGGTGTGGGGTAATTGTACCTGTTTGGACTTGTGTCGCCCCACCAGTAGGCGATTGTGGTTGAGTCACAGGGTCAAGGGGCTGTTTCATTACAACCTGAGAAATCTGAGGTTGACATACAACAGGCGACGTTTGAACTTGTGACACTGTCACAATAGCCGGTGTGGTCGGGATGTTCGACATAGGTACACACTGTTGCATAGAATATACAACCCTCAGTTGTTGAGGTAGCATAGGTACCCAACCACTTGATGTAACTCCAGTATAACCTGAATACTGTTGTGAACTCCCGTACGAATACCCTCCCGGAGGGGGTAATGAAAGGGCATACTGCCCCCCATACGGTAGCAATCCGGAACTCAAGGGGATTGTTTGTCCTTGGGGACTGGATTGCCCAAATTGACCTCCAAATGGATCAATCTGGCAAGTTTCAACATAAGAGTTGCCGGATATTATTCCGGAGGAACAAACGGGAACAGACCACACTATCGAAATAGTCCCTGGGTGGACTCCTTCTAGCGGTTGTGAGCTAGTTGGGACAGATGGTATGCCGGCAAACATTGTCGGAGTGACGGTAGGTAGTTCTGCTGTCGCCGTGTCATTCGACACAGTCCTAGATGTTGACGGTTGTTCAGAAATTTTGAGTCTATCCAAGAGATTACCTAACGATTCTACAGGAACTTCCACTGGTGGTAGACTAACTTCTGATGTCGAAGGAAATAGAGTGACCCCGACTCCAAAATGTGTTGGAGTACTTGCTTGCGGATCCTCTACAATTTCCTCTATCGCAATCAAACCAGGTGGAAGGGGAAGACCGTCAGGTCCGTAAAATATTTCTGGTGCTGAAGAAGGGATTGAATCGACAACGACAGTTGTTTGAGGAGCAAGACTCTCTAAACCGGTCACAGATGGAACTGGTTCAGTAACGCAAGTATTTTCTCTCAGACTAGGATCAGTGTTACTGTTCCTCTGTGGCTGTTGAACTTCTTCTATAGAGGCAGGGTTTCGAGAAATGTTTGGAGTAACCGGAATCTCAGATGTCGTTGGAACACTTGTTCTAACTTTGATAGGAGATTTTGAACCGGTTAAACGAGTTCGCTTTGTCCGTACTGTTTTCGATTCCGGAGACAAAGACGGTTGACTCGTAAGCCTCCGCGAACGACGGGGTTTCAATTGACTTTCTTCCACGATTGCAGATTACTCGATCAACCAAAATACAAAAGGGGAAAATGTGTTTCCGAATTAAATGAATTTTTTAGACGCTTTTAGACACAACTTGCTTTTTCACTTTTAAAGAGTCGAGAAAAAGCTAAAGATGACTCTAGTCTCCTTCGATGTTTTAATGAGCCCGAAGTGACAAATGCTCAGATGGAATTTTTCTGTTATAGAGTCTGAAAAAGGCCAAAAGGAACTGCTCTGGAGTTCTAGGCAGAGGGTGTGCCAAACTTTTCGCAAAACCGCAGAATACTTTTTAGGGTACGGGCGGTCGATCTTCCTGAATGCTGTGTTCAGTGCATTGCGATCAGTAGGGCGGCCGACACAGCTTCCTAAGGATAAAGGTTTTATGCCTATAGGGGTCTCCCAATATATACTCGACGGTACGTGGGAGCACAATCCGTACTGGCGCTATCGTCCCTCAGGAGGAATCATCCACCATTAGCGAGATCGACAGTCACCAGGCTCTACGACGCCGGAACATGTCTCTAGCCTAGACCTCTATGTTGTGCGTTAAGTTACAAAGCGTTGTTAAGTTCATTCAATTTATTTTAGGTTGATCTTTCTTAGAAGTTTGCCTTTTTGGATCACCACGAGATGTATGATACAATTCCTAAATGCAGTCTAAAGATGATAAGCAAGCTTTTATATCTTTTCAACAATGAAAATCCTAGCTACAAAGGGAAAAGAAAGACACCATCTTTTCTCAAAGAGCAATCAGCACACTCTAAATGCACTTTTCCTAAATCAAGCATGCAAACTATCAAGATGCAAATGCACAATGCAGGTGTTTGTTTTCCGCTCTCTTAATATTGATGCCTAAAAAGAAAGCTTTTTGTACAACTTTGAATTTGCTTTTAAATGACAAATACAAACAAGTTTACTTTTTCGAAATCAGAAAGGGTAGAAGAGATTACAACACTTAACAATTTTCGAAATGAATACTTGTTTTGACACTCAAAAGAGACAAACTCAAACCAAAATAAAAAATGAATGTATAACCAACTGTAAACAGGCAATGAACTCTCTCCTAAGATCACAATCAACAGATCTGAATCAAGGGCTACAGGATGAATATTTCACTCTTGCAAAGGAAAACTGTAAACGACGCCACAAACACATAAAAACACTCACAGTCTTTTTGTACAAAAGGAGGCAGAATTTAAGCAGAGAAAAGGAGTTATCAGATAGGTACCTATGCTGGTTACAGGATGCAAAAAACAGAGATCAAAACAAGGCAAAACAGAGCAGAGAACCCCAGCTGCACAAGGCCTAACTGGATCAACGCACCCTCAACACAGAGGTTTTGACATTCAGCGCAGGTAGACTTCACGGGACCTGCGTTGAAATGCAGAACCTCTTCACAGGGTCTGCGTTGAAGGAGAAACGAGAGTTTCTCACTGGGTTCTGGGTCACAGTTTGCTGATTAATCTACAGTTTCAGGCCAAATCAAAGCAACAAGCAAGGTACAATCAAAGGGATGCTTTGAGGGAGGACTAAGATCTATCACAAAGGATCATCAAATCATTTGTGAGCCCATTGTTCAGATCATAGACAAATCCAGTGATTGGATCAAAGCATCAACTGTCTACTTTGCATCTGAGAATAGCAGATGCAGTTCAATTGTTGCTGTTGAGTCTATGAAACAAACAATGATAGAGATACAAATAAAATGACTAAGCAGATCTCCCCAGCGGAGTCGCCAATTTGTTGTGGGGAAAAATGCCTATGCAGGACGATCCTATCCACCTAAGGTGTGACAGTGCCTTAGCAACAAACAGAGACAACTATTCTAGTATTCTTCCTTTATGAATTAAGAATGAAGAGAGATAGATGGACTAACCGGTGTCTTCCGTTTGTCCCTCGATCCGGCTTCCCTTCTCTTGGAGAGTTCCCAGCTACTTGCCTTCTCGCTCGCCAAACTTCAAGAGGTTTCTGCAAGATCACAAGAAGAGAATACTACACAAGACATGGATTCATATTCATAACTAGTTCAGGATTAGAAATAAACTAAACATACTAATGTAATCATACATCAAAGATACATCAGTATATAGGAGAAACCAAGATAGCTTTATTGATGAATAACAAGGTTCAGGAAGAGATACAACCCAGAGGGCTCCAATCCAGCATCTCCTTCCCAGCAAATGGAATTCCTATCTTCACCCCCTTCAAAGCATTAAGCACCCAATGATTCCAATCTCAAACCAACAGCAATTCTTTGCAATAACAAAATTCCAGCCCCCAGATCTCATGGAGGAGAGATCCATATATAGATGTTTGGAGAGAGGATGACTCAGCTTGAGATCTGACTAGTGTCCTCTCCCTCTGTCAGTTGTTGATTCCACTTGGAGGTTCTTGCTTCCACTTGGAGATTTGGAACCTCTTACTCATCACCAGTCGAATTCCCTGAGGCAAGTGTCATTTTGGAAGCTTCCTGGGTTCTGACACCTTGAGAAATGAACTTGCCACATGTCCACTCTCGCTCAGCGCAGGTAGCCAGTGTTGCCTTTGACATTCAACGTAGGTAGCCAGTGTTGGCTTTGACATTCAGCGCAAACAGCTAGTGGAGCCACTGAAATGATCCTGAATTGACTTGTTTTTGAGCAGTTTCTGGTGGAGAACTTCTGTGAATTGCTGTGGTTTGTTAGCCTTGTTCCTCTAGGGGCAGGAACAACATGTTTAGGGACTTTGGATCCCTTATATTATGGACATTTCATGCTCAATGCTGTAAGGCACAAAAATGTCTATAACACCTCCTCCTTTGGATCTTTGGGTTCATTTTTCTGGATCTTGGCGGTAGCAACAGTGGCGGTGGGATCCACATCAATGATCTTCTTCCCTTTGTCATTCCCCTTGTTGGGTTCTGACTCTGAGTCGGAACATGCATCTGATTCTGAAACCTTTAGCTTAGCCACCAGTGACATTTTGGCCTGACACTCACTTGTGTTTTGAGTGGAGCTATTATGGAACTCACACCATTTTCCCGTGTCCTTTTTCGGCTTCGCGACACTGTTCTTTTCTTGCAGCTTCGGCGAGTTGTCTTAGGCTGCCCCGCCTTCACTTTGTCCTCTTTTCTGTGGTTTAGGGGCACCTTTCCCTTGCTTTGGATTCATAGATCCAAAGTCTCGCTTCTTTTGTTTAAACTTCTGCTAGACCTTGACGGCATATCGGTATGCTGTGCCAAGTGAGGAGATGTTCAGGAATTGTATTTCTTCTTGGATGTACTTGTGCAGGTAGCGGCGGTATTTGAGTATCAAATGTTGCTCTGGATCCTTGACACCCAACTTTTTGCGATGGGTATGGAAAATATTGGTGAACTCTGGCACGTCTTGGTCCCTTCCCTGCCGCAGCGTGGTCCACTTTGTGTATTCATCCTCATAGCTTCCGACAGGGTAGTATTGCTCCTTGATGGCATCCCTGAATGAATTCCAGGTGGGTGCGGTTGAAAATATTGAGCCGGTACTTTCATCCTTCTGCTCACAGTAGGTTTCCCACCATTCCTTGACGTGGGGGGCTTCTTTGAGAAGAGTGAAAACAATCTTTTCCTAACTCAAAAATTCATGAACA